>RJWH01000004.1:1741151-2941151 GCA_004363575.1 Solenodon paradoxus
TCTCTCTCTCTCTCTCTCTCTCTCTCTCTCTCTCTCTCTCTCTCTCTCTCTCTCTCTCTCTCTCTCTCTCTCTCTCTCTCTCTCTCTCTCTCTCGCAATTGCTCCATGTGTGGTGGCTGCAGTGGGTGGTTTTGGGTAGTGTGGCAGTTTTGGGATGAGGCCTTTCCATGGTGCAGGAGCAGAGGCCACAAGCTGTTTCAGGTTTTTTGCTGTTGAGCGTGGGTTGCCATGCTCAGTGGTGTGCTGTCTAGGTGCTGGCGCAAAGTCAACAATTTCCTCCAACACACCAGCACGGAGACAGAGGTTTTAAGCGGCTTCTTGTGATGGTAGGGCAGGACATCTCCCTTACTGGTATATCGAGCTCATTTTAAGTTAATATTTTTTATTACCTCCCCCCGCTTTATAGTTTTGGTGTCCTGATGCATCTAAGTGGTCTTTCTTTTCTATTTTATAGAGATTCTTATAGTATTGCAATGACGTCACTTTTGAGATATGTGTGTGTGTATATATATATATATATAAAACACACATAAACATAGGTTTGAATATAATATACAATGTTCTCATGACACCTCTGTTTACATTACGTAGCAGAACTCATTTTATACACTACTAAAATATATTAGGAAATCTGGAAATTTCATACACACTTGTGACGCAGTAAGCATGAAATTATAGGTAAAAATAAGCAATAATATTTTATATAGATAAATATGTAATATTTAGTAGATAGTATAATCACTCAAAGATATACACATCCTAAGCCCTGAAATACCATATAACATATAAAAATAACTATCATTTTAAGCCTCTATTTGTGGTAATTTGTTAATGAACTAGTAAGATAACTATATGAATAACATACATATATGCATATATATTTATACATATAATTATTAACAAATATATCTTCAATTACAGAGATAGAGTAGAAAAATATTAATTGCACATTTTTTAAAAGAAAAATGATAGAGGCAAGTTTTAAAAACTCTTTAATGAAGTGATATTTCAGTGGATGGCTTAAGACAGTGGAAAATTAAGACTTAAGGATCTCAGGGATAAGGTTTGTCAGGCAGAGGGACTAGAGATGTCAGTACCCTGTGATATTTGAGGAATACTTAGGAACTAGTGAAACTGGAGCAGAGTGAACAAATAACAGTGTGGTATGAAATATGAGGTTCTCAAACTATCTGTAGTTAAAAAATAATACTGTATTTTAATGTGCATTTGTCACAAGCCAGTGTCTTTTGTAAAATACTATTAATGTTATTAATAGCGAATCTGACGACAGCAAGTAGTGCTATAGTATATAAGGTAATTTCACGTATTGACTCATATATCCTATACCACTGAACATCATAAAAAGGGAAAAACTAATAATATATCAATGATTCTAAGTGCTAGAAGTGAAAATGCTTATGATCATCTCAAACATTTGACAGCTCTCATATTCTAGATGCTATTATAAAGCTTTTATTATTTGAAAATTCAAATTGTAGCATAATATCTTTACATTTTTAAATATGAGCAAAGCAAATGACTAGACTTTTCCTAATTTTTCCCTGTATTGTGAAATTTTTCCCCCAACAATGAGATAAATTTGATTTCTCCTTGAAGATGGAGAACACACAGCTTTCTTCAGAAAGTGAAGGAGTACTGACTCAGTCAAATTTGGAAAACAATACTAAGAAATAGGATGCATAATAAAGCGCAGAAAAAGTCACCTACCTGTTGTGTGGGGCTGGTGTTGAGAGATATGAATTAATATATAGGTAGATACATTTAAAATATAGTAACCAATGCTAATTAATGAATTTTCATGCATTAATAAACATTAATAAACAAATTATCTTAGATGTGAAACCACTACCCATGAGTGCAAATGCAATCATTGGAATATTATGAATTATCAAGTAAGTTAAAGTATGATCATTGACTCATGCAATGATTCTAAGTGTATTTGGAAGAAAGCATTATTTGGGTAATTCTGTATAAATGGAAAATTCTCTATGGTCATACAACATTTTTAAAACTATGTAAACAAATTGAAACTACCTGAAACTGAAACTAATAACACATTTGCCTATGATGAAAAGCATAAATATATTTAAGCTTATTATTTTATCATAAGCATGTAGATTTAAATATTTCTGCAATAATTCTTTTAGAATTTCTATTTAAGCTCCTGCCAAAATGATTCCTAAATATTGCTTTATTATATTTTGTGACAGTTTTATATCATTTATGTTTTATTGCAAATAGATTAATATTTATTGAACTTTATCATAATGATATTGCCTTTATCAGGTTATTGTTAAAGCAAGCTTTGACTCTTGAATTTTTCTTTCAAGCAATATTAAAAGTACTAAATGTTTCACATGCCTTCACTAACATAGTTAAGAAATAATTTTATTATTTTTTTCAAATTTTACTTGCTTACAAAATCATTCTCAGGGAAGATACTTTGCATTATAAATTAGGATATTATAAATGGGACATATGATAAGATTTTGACTTTTGTTTCATTCACTCTGACAATTCGAAAGTTTTGGGTGTCATGAATATTAACAATAATGTCCTCTTTGCTACTTCATAGACTCCTACGAGATAGAAAAATGAATTCACTTAACAAATTAACATTTTGACTTTGAATTTTTTTATTAGAGTATAAGATCTGGATTCAAAAGTATTGGCCAAATTTTCCCTCCCAGCACACACAATTGTGTATCTCCCATCTCCACTCTCACACGCTGCACATATACATATATATATTTATGTGTATATATATTCTCTTAGCAGTTTTTTTTTTTTTACTAGCCAAAGGAGAGAGGTTATTTTCGTTAATATTTTTAATGACTGAAAGTGCTAATAATTTTTTGTACATTATCTAAAATCATTAAACCGTATTCTATACTGATATGTTGGACATTATTAAATATACATGTAATTTCTCTCCCTCTAGATATGCATACATATGTGTGTATATAAATATCTCTATATGTGATATATATGATATATATGCACATACATTGCATAGAAAAATCTGATATCACATTTTATAGTCATCCCTAGGAATAGTAAAGAATCCAGGTATTAGTTGTTAAAATCTTTATCTTTCATGTTCAAGAATGTCTGCTTCAGGTAAGGCAAATACTGTGTTTCTTTCCTTCTTTTCTTTTCTAGTCATTACATTGGATTTTTATATCCTAAGAAAGATGTGCTCTCACCTGTCAGCTTTTTACTTGAAGTGACCTAAGTGAGGAATGAGAGTGTCCTAAGTGTAACATAAGTTCAATTTCTGTCACTTACACAGCCCTTTTCTGGGTATACTCTATTTGTTCTTCCAATAAAATTTTACCAGAAAGGGGTAGCTTAGAGTAGTTATTCTTTCCTAAGGGAAATGGAAAGAGTCCATGCCAAACATTCTGCTTTATCTCTCTTCTGGGCTTGAGAACTTGCTTTTCCCAATGGCTGTAACAAAACTCTATCTTGATCATTTCTTTCTGATGAAACTGTCATTTGGAATTGTATTAGAGATTCTGGATTTTAAACCTGATTCATTGCTGAGGTTGACTTCTGACTATGAAGTTATAGATCCTAGATCTTAATATTGTCCTGAGAATAAACACAAAGATATATAATACTTAACAATCAACACTCCAAAATTGGAAATTTTTGCTTTCCTGTTTTAAAATATTTAAAAAAGTGTGAGTCTGATATATTTGATGTAGATGTAATACACTTTATATTTATTCAGTTTTACTGAGAACTGTATCTTGAGAATTTCAGATTGTTTGGATATAAAATATATACTCTGTGAATTTTATAACAGATTTGTGCATGATGTTTGTTCTATCAAATGAAAGAATAATGAACGAACTAATAAAGTTTTACTTTTTCTATTTATTACATGTAGCATTTTTAGTTTCTGGAATTGATGAATAAGTGATTTAATGCTTCATTTGATTAAGGGTATCTTAAAGTATAAGAACTGAATCACACTTTTAACTAAGAGATGAATCCATAAATTGAGTTATTTAAATTGCCAGTTTTATGATGTCTTTTAGTAATAAATCAAATAGTATAAATTTATTAATATAGTACATGATTAAAGTAGTATCTTACCCCACACATAGGGTTAAAATTTCTATGGTATTTCTTTGTTATAATGTTTCAAACTAATTGAAAATCATAATTTGCACTGTACATAATGGTGTTGGGTATAAAAGGTAAAGGAATGAAATTTATTACATTTTGCAAGAATAAGATCGCTCTATTTTCATAGGAAATATTTTATTTTTTGAAAGCAGGAATATATTTAAATATTTGCATCTTGATTGTTATGAAAAGTTTTCAAATGAAAAAAATATTGAAAACTACATAAAATCAAATTTTTCCATTAGTAACATGGAGAAATTTTCATTAAAATGTCATTATTAATATATTAATAACTCAATAACTAATTTTGATGATTCACATATTTAATTTTCTAGTTATACACATATGGAATATACTAGAAAGTATAAAGCTTTTTTCAAATTAAAAATTTATTAAACCATTAGCTATACTCTCATTAAATATGACCTATTAACCCAAAATACCATTCTCATCTCCTAATCAACATGAAATAAGTCTAATGCAATAAAATTACTATATAACACTGAAACAAAATATTGTTGTCCAAATAACAGCAAAAATTATTTCAAGAAACAAAGTAAAAAAGCTATAGTTCTTCGGAAAGATAGAGAGGATAAAATAGAAACTACTTGCTAAAGTCAGAGGTATATAAACCTACCCCACAGAGCACTTAAGGCTGAAGTCAGCAATCATCATAGAAAATTGGGGTGACACATAGAGCTAAACAAAGGAAAACATCTGTACATAATTATAATGCCATCTTTCTTTCTTCAACTTATCAAGCCACACTGAAATTCTCTGTACTCAAGAAATCTTGAAGTCTCCATTAAGAGCTACTCAGATACACACTTGAATGGGAAAAGCAGAGTAGAAGTCATATGCAAAAGCTGGAAGACTAAAAAACATTGCAAACTACCAATTTCTTTCTTATACTCAACTGCTAATGTCTTGTCATTCAGATAGATACTGCTCTGACAAATGAAGTGTTTTTTACCTAAAAATGTAAAGGCTCCCAATGGAAAGACCTGACATAGTAGTGTACTCATACAGAAAGAGACTAGCATTGTGAACACTACCACCACAGAGCACCTCATCAGTCACAAGCTCCAGGCTGTGACACAAACTGAAAGCTTAAGATCACTGTCCTGTATCCTGTGCTAAAAAATAAGGAACCAGGAACTAAAGCAAGTTCAGAAAAGGATGATGGTAATAATAAAGAAAAAATAGGAAATTTCTAATGTACTCCATTAATAAAAGATGTTAATATTGACCACAGAAAATAGAAGAGGATGACAGAAATGGATAGAATCTCCCACAAGAAGGGAATTTGAAAAAGATAACAGAAGATATGATCTGGAAATGCCACTGAGGATCAGTAAGTTCACTGTGCTAATGGCCTAAGCCTTAAATATAAACTGTTTTAAAACAAAAACAAAAACCTCCACCTGAGAAGACTTCTGATAAAAAATTTCCCTTCCTTTCCCCTGCCTTCCCCTCTCTTTCCCCATCCCCTTCCCTATACTCTCTATTAAAAAATCTAAAAATTTACTTATAAATGATAAATTCCCACCATTCTACTATTTGAGAAGCTAAATATAATGAACATCACATGAACTATGCCTAAGGGAGAAAAACTGAGAAAGAAATAAAGCTGAATCAACAACTATTTGCACTGATATTTTACATCCTATTGAGGGCTGACTAATGGCATGTCATCCAGGACAAAAAAATACATGCTTTCTTTACCTTTCTCCAATTTAAATGTTCCTTTATTGCTCAGGGTTTGAGGACTTGTGAAAGTGTATATGACAGTATTTCCCAAAGTAAACAAATCAATATCTGTTAAGTTTCATAGTTTCTTTTGATTCCCACTATTGCCTGTGAGAATCTGAACCAGTCACCAGACAGGTATTAATGATTAAAAATACTTGGAAAGAGAGAAACTTAAATTTGTCGCAGCTTCAAGTTTTTGTGTAATACATTTGGAACATAGAGAAGGTTTACAGTCTGAAACAATATTTTCCCATAAGTTAAGGTAAGACAATATAGTTTTATATATTAAGTTACACATAGCTCATTCAATTTACATTTATTTCACCTGAAATAAAATATGACTTACTAATGACTGCAATTCTATTTAGGTACATTTTATAGCATTGTATACTTTTGCTTATTTTCTTCTGACAAAATGCCAGAAACATTCAGCATTCTAGTATTAGTTTGAATATTAACAATGTTCTTTGTGAATAACAAATATGCAAAGAAAGGGTTTTTGTTTGATTGTGTGTGTTTAGGCATCTAAAAAATAGCTTTCTTTCCACTGGTATTATCTAGAAGAGTAGTAATGCTTTGCCATCATAGCAAAAGGTTTGACTTTTTTATTTTCATGAAATATATAGAAAAGTACAGTTTAGCTACCTCTCAGTATGCTATGTAACAAGTTTAAAATTAATTTTAATCAGAATACTGATTTTACAGAGTTTGCATTATTCCCTAACCATAAAATGTCAAACAAAACCAAAAAGCCAAAATGCATTTAGTAAAACTATCCTTGTTTAAGGGCTTTTATTTCAGAAATAAAGCAGTCAACAAATAATGGTAATACCCTGACTTAAAAAAATTCAAGGCTATCATCGTATATGTAATTCCATATATAGTTTTTTTTTCCCAAAATGTATTTTTTATTTATACACTTCCTTAAAATTTACATACATTTCAAAACAGGTAAAATTGGAAAAATATGGTAGATATATGGATATTCATTGTACTGTCATTATACATATAGTTCATATATATTATACATAACATTTGTTTTACTATTTCACATCGCTATATGCTTTTTCGGATATTGAAGTCACAACTAAATCTGTACATTTCATTCCATACACAAGGTATTGCTAGTGGATAGCACTGATGGTTTCTCCCTCTAGAAGACTCTTCCTTTAAGCATGAGATCGCCATTAACAGTGTGTTGAATTTACTGTGGGTGGGTCCTGTGGCTCCAGGTCAACATGGTGAGGGGGTTGAGGATGGGCGATTGCCTTAGCTCTTTCCAGTTATGGTGGCACCCTACATAATTTTCTTGCCGGGTCTCATTTTCAAGCCACCGGGACACTGGTGCCTCCTCTGCCCTGCACCTAGGCCCCCTTCCCTGGCTCCATGTCCTGGTCCTCCTGAGCAGGCTGTCCACTGCTTTTCTGGGAGGACCAGTTCTTCCTGAAGTTCCACCCGCTCAATTGTGGAGGAATCCCAAGTGTGAGTCTTCAGTGTAGCTCTGAACCTGAACTTTCACACACCCTCTATTGTCACAGTTTCTTCTGTGTCTCTACAGTCTCTTTGCCTGTTTTCCTTAGTGGTTGTTTATAGAAATAGGTGATTCCTATTTGCTCTGTGGTGAGGATATGAATCTCACTCCTTTCAGGTTACCATCTTGATCACTTATCCTAAGTGTGTGTATAGTTTTAACTCGTGTGTGTTTGAAAACTAAAAAGAACAAGTAAACTCAGTTTTTAAGAAATTTTATTTAATCAAAATATTTTAAAAACAATTATTATATCGAAAGTAGACAATGACACCACTCCAGAAATCAAATTGAAGTTATGGAAACTTTAATCTTTTTAGTAGATAAGGAATTCAAAATGGCAGTCTTAAAAAAGAAATAAATAAAACTCAGAATAACAGTTCAAAGAACTACAAGATGACTCAGAAAAGGAAGTCAAAATATACAAGAGAAGTCCTGAAAAGAAGGCAGTGAGCCCAAAACATAGTTAATGAACAGAAATAAGAAATTAAAACTTTAAACAAATAACTATTCAACATATGAAAATTAAGAGCTATAGGAAACTATGGAAACAGAATTGACTAAATGAAAGAACATTTTAGTGACCTAGAAGTTAGAAATGTATGAATGCAGAGATCATAAAAAAAGAAAAAGTGGAAGAAGAAAGAAATTCAATATTGAAATGTGAAGAGACATTCCCTGAGCTACCTGATTCATTTAGGAAAGGCAACATAGGGGTATCGCAGAAGGGAAGAGAGAACTTATTCAAAGATGTAATAGCTGAAAACTACCCAAACCAGGGAAAGGAACTACATATACAATTCACTGAGCCAACAGAGCACTTGGTTATCTAATTACAAAAAGGCCTTTACCAAGACATGTAATAGTGAAATTATCACTGGTCAAAGACTAAGAATATTGAAGAGGGCCAGGGATAAAAACATGTATATAAGGTTATCCCCTCAGACTATACCAGTCTTCTTAGCAGACATTCTGCAGATTAGGAACAGCATATTAAAATGACTGCAAGACAAAAACTACCTGCCAAGAATACTACATCCTGAAAAGCAGTCTTTCAAATAAGAGTTGCAAGAAATGTTGAAAGATGCTTTTCTCTATAGATAGTGTCTTTGTCTAATTTTCTACTGGGATGTCTAAAGAGAATTCAGAGAAAAATCAGCAATATGGCATGGTTAGAAGAGCAGAGTGAGACAATTTAAAGGTTTAAAGTAAACTTATGTTTAAACTGTAAGAAACTGAGAAGGTAGGTGAGAGTTGGCAGGAGAATTTGGTTAAAGGGCTCAGTGTAGCAACAACTCTGTAGTGGAAATCTTGTGGTAGATATTTCATACATGTCTGAGACAAAGAAGGTTAGATCACAATTTGATTATTGTCAGACTTTAGATACCGCACAACTCCTATAAACTTGACAGGCAAGACAAGTTCAATTGCAACAACAGAAGAATATCGGAGATGGACACAAAGCCTTTCCCCCAGCTGTCATTACAATTCTGTCTAGTGTCTTATAACCTATAAATATCTAGACGGGAGAGGGAGTAGTGAAAAATATAAGATATTTTGAACCAAAGAGAAATAACCCTCTAAAGAGATTGTTTACATAAATTATTGGATTAGTTTAAATTTACACTTCCGCTCTGTTCCTCCTAGTTTGATTGAGATCTCAAGAGGCAGAAAAAAAAACAAAAAACAAAAAAACAGAATTTTTTATTCATTGGAATATTGCATATAAACCTTGTTACCATATAAACATTGTTATGGCAGAGGAGCAGTTTAATTTGCTTAAAAGAAATAACAAGAGCTAGGTGTTCATTTAATAAATATTATTTGCTGCTACCTGAATTTTTTCTGATTTTTATATAAAAATTTTGTTATCTCTCAAACATATGTATTCTATTTAAGATATTGAATTCATACCTCAGGGTGTAGAAATTTCATACCACACTTAACCTCAGAGTTTTAGTGCCCTTTACCACCATCCATATTAACTCCTTTCCCTTGTTGCTGATCTCTCCCATCAAGCTGGTAGTCATGTGTCCTGTGAATTTTATTCAGATTTGCCTATTTGTTTTACTTTTTTATATTCCACATATGAATTAAATCACCCTGTATATGAGTTTGATTGTTCTAATGACAAGTAACTATATGAGTAATTTCTGATTATTTCTTTTTATTTTTAGTAGTTGCTATACTTGAATTTACTGAAGGAACATTACCTCATAATACCATATAGGTTTAAGATGTATATCATCATAAATTAATATTGATATATAAAACATTTATTTTATGACCAGATAAATCTACTCTATCATATAATTATTTTTACCCATTTTGCTTATCCACTTTTATTCTGATAACCATTAATTCGATTCTACAGAAGTTTATTTTTGTCTGATTTTTTTTCATTTACTTGTTTTTTTTCCAAATGCCATATATGAGTGAAATAATGTTATGTATGTCTTCATACTTTTGACTTACCTCACTTAGAATAATTTCCTCTAATCAATCCCTGTTGTTGTAAATGTCAGGATTTCATCTACTTTAATAGTATTCTATTGCGTATGTGTACTGTATCTTCTTTACACCTTCATCAGCACATGGGCATTTAGGTTGTTTTCAGCTCTTGACTATTGATAATAATACAATAAACATGGCGATACATATATATCTTTAAGTGTTTTTCTATTTTTGATAAATACCCAAATGTGAGATAATGGGATCATATAGAATTTTTATTTAGTTGCATCAGTCTATACTTCCACATTGGATATTATTTCCCTTGACGCTAAATTCAAGTTCCAAAACCCATCAACTAGGCCAATGTCAAGGAGAGTTTTGCATATTTTTTTCTATGTATTTTATGATTTCAAGTCTTATATTTAAATCTTTAATTCACTTGAATAAATGTTTGCATATTACTTCCAGTTTTTCCAGTGTTATATAAGAGACTGTGCTTGCCCCACTGCATGTTGATTCATTTGATCATAACTGACCATATGTGAAGGGTTTACATAGTAGGCTCTCAAATCTATTCCATTGGTATCTATATATCTGATTTTATTCTGATACTATACTGACTGACTTGATTACTGTTGCTTTGTAAAATAGTTTGAAATCAGGGAGTATGGCATTTCAATTTTTGTTCTTTTTTTTCTCAAGATTGTTATTGATATTCGAGGTCTTTTGTAGTTGCAAATAAATTTAATGATATTTTGTTCAGTTTCTTTAAATAATGTTCTTGGTGTTTTGATGGGGAGGGTTGTGTTAAATTGTATGGTGCCTTATTGTATATTAGCAATTTTAACTATTTTAATCCATGAGCATGACATATCTTTCCATTTCTTTATGTTTTCTTTTACATCGTTTAAAAAATCTTAAGATTTTCAGTGTACAGGTTTTTCACGTCTTTGGTTAAATTTATTCCAAAGTAGTTCATTCATTTTATGCAATTGTAAATGGCTCATTTTCCTGAGTTCAATTTCTGATTGTTTGTTATTTGTGTATAAAAACTTAACCAGTTTTCTATATTATATCTATAGCCTGATAATTTAGTGTATTTATTTATTTGATAATTTAATGTATTCATGTATTTGCTTTTTTGTGGGAGAATTTAAGGAGATATATGTGTGTGTGTGTGTGTGTGTGTGTGTGTGTGGGTGGGTGTGTGTATGTGTGTGTATCTGCAAGTAGTTATAGTTTTGTTTTTTCCTTTCCAATTTGAATAACTTTCATCTCCTTTTTTGTCTAATTATGCTTCCAACACAATATTGAATAATAGTTGTAAGGGCATCCTTTCCTTGTTCATAATCTTAGAAAAACAGTTCAAATTTTCCCCACTGCTTGTGATGTTGACTATGGTTTTGTCATGTAGTCTTTATTATATTGAGTTATGTTCTCAATATAACCTGTTCTGAGTAATTTTAAGATAAAATTGTTAATTTTATTGAAATTTTTTCTATTTTGTTTATATTTTCAGAGAAACAATTCTTAGATTTTTCAACTTTTAAAAATTTAGTTTTTTAGTATTTTGTGTTCTAAGTTGTTTTCTCTTTTTTACTGAATTGCATTATTTTTTCTTTTTCAGTTATTTTGCTTGTGGGTTAGATTTTAAAAAATTGTGATTATTCTTGCCTTTTGAGAGAGTTTTGTACTAAGGCAATATTCCCTGTTAGTAATATTTTTGCTGCATGTCATATGTTCTGCTAAGTTGTATTTTCATTTTTATTTTCATCTGGATATTGTTTTATTACATATTGTAATATGTATGCAATATTATATATTGTATTATTTTATTATTATTGATTTCCTCATAGACCAATGTTTCCTTCATCAGTAACAGGTTGTCTATTCTACACACATTTGTAATCTTCCTCTATATATTTTGATTAATTCCTAGCTTTATGACAAGGTGATCCAAAGATGATATAATTTAAATCTTTGTAAATTTATTTAGACTTTTTTTATGTCCCAACATATAGCTCATTCTTAAGAATGCTCTATAAACTCTTAAAATAATTTTTGTAGTTTTGTTTTTTTGTTGAAAATCTCTGTAGATATCTACTAATTATCCATGGAGAGAACATAGGAGAAAAAAAAAAATAATGGCCCAAGACTGAGTTCTGAAAAGTCTATTGTGTTTATAATAAGAAGTGAAAAAAATTAGAAAAGGAAGGCAACACAAGGTGAAAGAAGATAAGAGGAAAAATATATAAAAATATAGTGCATCCTCAACCTTTTTAGAAAATCAAAATATAAAATTAGGTCTCTATTCGTTTTAGTATAGTTTATAATTAATTTTGATATTTTGTTATTTCATAATTTCAAAATAAAATGTTTCCAATATTGTAGCCATTTCTCTGTGTTCATTAGAGATCTTCAGTACTAAATTCTTAAAAATAACAAAAACATAGAGAAAGTAGTTTGTAACTTTGATGTAAACATTTGCAATAATTACTATTATCTTGTGATGGTAAATAAGATTATACAGATAAATATGTGGTACCTGTTGTTTCAAAATACTGTGGAATGTCTATATTATATAATGAAGTAATGGTAAGCAAAAACTATACTTCATAATTACCACAATTTCAAAAGAACTTACTGCATAATTGTTGGACCATTTCTTTCAAATTGCAAGTTGCAATGCACATTACATAACATTGTATCTAGGCTACAAGGTGGCATTTTTTCCCCTTTCATAGACATTCAATTCTGTTAGTGGAATAAATGAAAACACCTGCCTGGAATGTTTTATCCATTTACATTTCAGCTTCATTCATAGTTTAAACTTTTGTTTAACAAAATGATAGAGAAAAACAGGTGTCTACAGAAGAAACAATTAGAAAAGACAAAGCAGCTGAACAGAGAAAAAAAGTATTTAATGAAAAGTCAAAAGAGAAAAAAAATAGATACAATTTTATTTTAACTTTATGAGGCATTTTATCTTAAAACTGATATATGCATAAAAATGTACACAAATAGTATCATGGAATTTTAAAACTTAAGTTTATCCAACAATTTTGCATTTATTCATTTTATCAGAGTGGCTTAACTGATATATTCTTTTAAGCATAAAACTAATTGCAAGTAATATATTTAATATTATTGAGTCAAGATAACAGCAATATGACGCTGCTGTTATTGCAGAAAAAATGTAAACATTTTACCATGGTAAAATATTGCATTAATCTGCTGTTTCATGCAACCTGGCTTTTTTATTTAAAATTATTCTTTTTATACTATTTTTAAGCTATACCTTTTCAGAATAATAACTGTCAGATACTATTTTATCCATCTGGATCCTATAAATTTTGTTTCTTGAATAATTTTACTATCTCTTAATAAATCTGAATACCTATGAAGATATATTTTTATTTTTTATTTTTGAGGTAACTGGTTTATAACATGTAAAGCTAAAATATTCCATAATTTTAATTCATATGAATTTAAAAAGAAGAAAATAAATCATTCAAAGCTGTATTGGTAGAGTTCAAAAGAAACAGTAACTGACATGTTAAAAATGCAATGCAGATTTAATTTGAGCTATTGTAGTAGGGGATAGAGATAGCTGTATAGAATGGAGTTCAAATGTATAGCAATGGTAATTGGGTATTGGTGCTCAAATGGTAGAAAGGGCCAATACATGAAAAATTACTAGGAGGAAATTGATTAGATACAAGAGTGTGGATGGGTGGTGAGGAATTTTATTACAAAGGTGTCAAGGAGTCTTTCTAAACTGCCTTAACAGAATTTTTGTGAAAAGACTCTGTATTCAAGGACTAGGTCTGGTATCGGATTTTTGTAAACTCTTCTAAAACCCCAAGGAACGCTCAGACTTGAAGGTTTGGCTAAAGTATGATGTATCAGAGAGTGTGGCAGTGGGAAAATTTCAAGTATTTATAACAGAACCGGATAATAGAAGTCATTTGGGCTTTATTTTTTAGTCCTAGTTTATAAAGGAGTTTTTTTTATATATTAACAAATGAGGACATTATAGAAAAGTTGACATTTAGTAATAAAATTTGATGGTGTGAAATATAATTTGTGGATTATTTATCCTCCATTTCAGATTAAAAAGTCAAATGTAAGTTGAGAAAAACACATTATTTTCAGCCATTGATGTTTGTAAAACCTACAAAATGTTTACAAATTGAAAATCTAAAACAAATTTTTTTTTTTAATTTTTATTGGGGTAACCTTGATTTAAAAATATACATGAAATACAACAGATATTTATTAATTTTATGTTTTGTCACTTTACTCATAAATTATTTCTAACAGTTTTTAGGTGAAGTATTAGGGTTTTCTATGTAGATTATCATGTCATCAGTAGTGATAGTTTACTTCTTTTCCAATTTGAATTCATTTAATTTTTTTCTTCTTGCCTAATTGCTCTGGCTAAAACCACCAGTACAATGTAAAATAGGAGTAGACAGTCTGTCTCCTTCTGTATATTAGAAGAAACAGTTTTTCATCATTTAGTATGATGTTGACTAGTTTATAATATATGGTCTTTATTATATCATATTGATTTTAAATCAATTTTATCTAGAGATTTTATTATAAATATATGCTAAATCTTGTTAAATACTTTCTATGCATTTATTGATATGGTCATATATTTTTTCTTTGCTTTTGTTGGTGTGATAATACATTAATATGTGTATTACAGTAATACATTTGCATATGTTGAACTGTCTGGCTTCCCCAGGATAAATCCCACTTGATCATGATGGATGATGTTTTTAATATATTGTTGGGTGTGGTTGGCTAACATTTTATTAAAGATATTTATATGCATCTATGTTCGTCAGAGACATTGGTCTATAATTTTCTTTCTCTGTGACAGTATTAACCAATTTTGGCATCAATTTGTAATGTTGGCATCATCAAAATTACTTGGAAATATTTCCTGTTTTTCAGTTCTATGGGAGAGGATGAAAAGAACAGATATTCATTCTTCTCTGAAGGTTTATTAAAAGTCACTAGTAATGCCACTGGTCTTTTTTGGCTATTTTGGGGTCAGGGAGAGACTTGATTACTTCTTCAATTTCCATTCTTGTGATTAATTTGTTTTCAGTTTATTTCTGATTCATTCTTATTTGGCTGTATGATTCTAAATATTCTTATTACTAAGTTGTCCAATGTATTGGCATATAACAATTCATGGAAGTCTCTAATTTTCATTTATATTTATGAGATAGCCATTGTAACAGTTATCTTCCATTTTTATTGTATTAGGAGCATCTTCTCTCTTTTTTTCTTAGCGAACCTAGACAAACGTTTGTCAATTTTATTTTTTCAAAGAATAAGCTTTTGACTGCATTGATGTATTTGATTAGCTTTTTGGTATCTTTTTTGCTAGTTTTTATTATTTCCTTCTATTGATTTTTGTCTTCAGTTGTTCTTTTTATAGTTGTTTTATATATAGGTTTGGGTCATATGAGATTTTTCTGTTTCTTGAGGTAAGCCTGAATTGCTATAAACTTCCTTTTCAAGTAAATACTGCCATTGTGATGAGAGAAGGTGATGGTATGATTTCCATGAGTGCTTGGGAAAAAAAAGGTGAAGTTTGCAGTCGTTCTTTTAATTGTTTGGTAAATAACTATTAAACCCATCTGTCCTGAATTGTCATTTAAGACTGCTGCTTCCCTGTGAACTTTCTACCTACTTTGCATGTGGGGTATTAAAGTCTCTTACCATTATTGTGTTCCTGCCAATGTCTCTCCTATGTTAATAATCATTATAAGTATTTTGATGTTCCTTCTTCAGTACATATATCTATATTATTAAGTGATGTGTCTTCTCACTAAATTAACCCTTTCGTCATTATGTAATTCCATCCTTGTCTTTTGTAACCTTCTTTAATTGGAATTGTATTTTATCTGATATAAGTATGACTCTTCCTGCTTTGATTTAAATTACCATTTTATTGTATAATTATCTTCCAACTTTTTATTTTGAAGCTATATCTTTCTTAGATAAATATCCTGTATTCAGCAGAAAGTTGGGTTATTTCTTTTAATCTATTTTCCCACTTTATGTTTTGATGTTGTTTTATGGATTTATAACTTGAATTTACCTTTGGGTTTAGACAAGTTTCTCTGCTAATAACCTATTTTAACTTAAAAGCAAGTTAATCTTGAGTTCATTCTATTAGTTGACATTTTCACTCTCCTTCCATGTTTTATATTTTGAGTTACTTGATGCTTCTGTGTGGTTTCTTTTTATGTAATAGAATTTCCTTTAGTATTTCTTATAATGCTGATATAGTGATGATGAATTTTTAACTTTTGTGTGTCTGTGAAACTCTTTATCATTTATTCCATTTCAAGTGATAATCTAGTAGGGTAGAGTCTCCTTGGTTGGAAATTTTTTCTTAAGCACTTCAAATATATCGTGCCATTTTCCATGGCTTAAGTTTCTGCTGAGTAATCTGCTCATAGTATTATGGGTTTTCCTCTTTATGCAACTCATTTTGTACCAGTTGCTTTTAAGATTCTCTTTATCCTTTTTTTTTTTTTTTTGTAATTTTAATGATTGTGTCTTGGTAAATCTCTGTTTTGGTTTCATTTGTTTTTAATTATTTGAGGTTTCTGTGTCTGGAGGTCTTTTACTTTCTTCAGGCTAGGGAAATTCTCAAAAATTATTTCTTCAAATATGGTTTGTGCCCCATTCTCTCTTCTTCCATGACTCCTATGATAGTTCTTCTTGATGTTACTCCATGTCTTATATGCTATCTTCATTTTTAATTTTCTTTTTCTTTGCTCATCTGCTTTGGTGCAGACTGCTTATCTTCTAGTTCCCAAATTTGATGGAGGCCTCTTCCACCTTACTGTTTAAACCCTCACTTGTGTGGTTTGTGTTTTGTTTTGTTGTTGTCGTTGTTGCTGTTGTTTTAATTGCCACTTGTGTCCCTTAACTCCATAAATTCTTTTTTTTAAGAGGAAGGAAGTAAATCAGAATGAAGACAAAAAGGCAGGCAGAGAGAAAGAGAGAGAGAGAGAGAGAGAGAGAAAGAGAGAGAGAGAGAGAGAGAGAGAGAGAGAGAGAGAGAGAGAGAGAAAGAGAGAGAGAGAGAGAGAGAGGCCTTAAATGTATATATGTATATGGCTGTATATTCTAGTTGTTTTCCCCACTCCAGGTCATGAACTTCGGTCATTGATCTTTATGTAAAGTTTCCTGTCATAGTCAAATTTGAGTCACAGAATGCCTCAATGAATTCTTTCAGAACTATCTCATGCTTTTGTTCTTTTTTCTTTTGGAACTGCCTCATGCTTTTGTTCTTTTTTTCCTAACTGTTGTGGTTCTCTTTTTCATTCCTCTGTTGTTATTCTGCTTTCAGTGAGCATTATCAATTGCTGTAAAATTTTTGTCATGTAATTTATTTAATTCTGTTGCATTTAAATTTTCTCCAGAGGTTTTGTTTTGGTTCTTCAGTTTGTATTTATTTTTCTATCTCATTGTTCCATATACCATTCTGTATTTATTTCTGGTTTAGGATTCCCTTAAATAAACTCCTCAAGTTAGAGTATCCAGTTGCTCAGTTTAGTACTGGGGTTTTGATCCAGAATACATGGTTTCCTTTAATTATGTGACCTCCACAATGATTTAAATTATTGAAGTTATATGGAGATCCAAGAGTTCAGCCTGCAGTGTTCAAGTTGGGGTAGGGAATACAAGGTTTCTCCCAGAGTCACCAGCATAAATAGCAAGACATGAGAAAAGAGACTCAACAGCTGTGGTCCCTGTCCACAAGCAGTCCACAGTACCAACGGATGCCATGGGAGGTAAGAGAGCTGTCAACTGCTGGTAGTAAAACACACTCCCTATTTAAAATCTCTCAGCCCTCCAGAGGATCATCAGTCCCAGCAGAGGGCAGCAAACAATGCCTCTGGCCTATGAGTGGAAACTCAAGAAAGTTTTAAGCAGATGGAAAAGCTAATTATTTTTAATAATTTGTCAAATGATACTCATAGATGCTGAACTTGAGATCTTTAAGAATTTTCAAGGAAAAAAGTTAGAATTTGGAAGAATGATAGAAAATCTTCAAGTAAAAAAAGTATAGTTATCAAGAATCAACGAGCTTTGGGAAGGAGACAGCAACCTACTATCAGACTTCATGAATCTCTCTCTCTCTCTCTCTCTCTCTCTCTCTCTCTCTCTCTCTCTCTCTTTCTCTCTCTCTGTCTCAGATGCTGGATTCTGGTTGATTCTTGCTAACTTTTATGCTTTTCTACTTGAAGATTTCCTATCATTCTTCCAAATTCTAATTCTTTTAATTTTTTCCTTTAAATTCTTAGGTTAAAATTCTCTGAAGTTCAACATCCATGAGTATCTTTTGAAAAATTATAAAAATACAGATTATTGGACCCTAGCAATAGTTTTTGACTAAGTAAGAGTGAAGTCAATAATTTTATATTTAGCATTTTCTATTTATTGTTGGTATAGGTACCCTACTTCAAAAATTTCCATTTTAGAAAAAAAGGTCTCCCAAATTTCTTTAAAATAAGAATTGCATATAGTTTTGTGAAATTCACAATTTCTTAGACTTCAGACTTGAATTAGTAGATCAGAATGTCCTCATAATTTCCAAGATAGTTATAGTCTGTTTATTTAAAAGGTATCATAGCAAGACATTCTTCAAAATTCTAAAATTCTTTTTCTTTTGTTTAGTCCCTTCATTTACTTATCTTCTCAGTGGTATTTGATTTTTTTTCTCTTGACCCTATTGCCACTACATCAAAACACTCATTGTTCACTTGTTGTTCAGTCTTCTGTTATTCCTAATCTTCTTAAGAAATGTAAGCATCTTCCTTTGATATGATCATTATTCCTTTAGTAACCTCATTTATTCCATGGCTTTAGATACATGGTTTGTTGATGACTATAATCTTGATCTATGCCCAGAAGTAGCCTATATGGACCTTGAAATTTCCCCATGGCTGACTATAAACAAGTAATTATTTTCACATTAATTTTAGAGATTTGTGATATAATTTTTTCCAATTTAAAAAATTCAGGTAATTACAATTTTAAAGAATAAAACTATTAAACAATTCAACAATATTCAAGATTTTGTAATATTTTGCCTTATTTATTTTTCCATTCTCTTTTTGTTCCCTGAATTATTTTAAATTGGGTTATAGAAATCATGAGTCTATCATTAAATTTTTTGCCATGCATTTCCTAAGAGTAAATAAATAATAAGCTGCTGTGCATTTTAATATAAAATCTAATTTAAATAATTATAAAATTTCATGTAACATATATTTAATAATTACATTCCAACAACTTCTACCATTAAAGGCCCTTAAATGTTTATTTTATTTATTTCAGAATTTAGTCAACATTCATGAGTTAATTTTTTTGGTAGTGAATCTGTAGTCTCAATCTAGAATATTCATATTTTATCACACTGATATTTTAAAAAAATATAGGTCAGTTGTCTTGCAGAGTATTTTACATTCTGAAAGTTTCCCTCATCATTTAACTTTGTTCTGACAAGGGCATTTTTTAAGTAATATTATAAGTTTTTTTATTAATCAGGATACATATAATGCCAGGATACTTCAGTCCTAGGAATTGTGAAAAAAAATGATCATTTGGCTACATGTTAAATATCAGCTCTCCAATATAAAATTACATTTCTCACTTTGTGATGAGTAAATCTACATAATAATACTTTATATTATTTGAATATCTTGTTCTGAAGACTTTCATTCATTTTATTTTACCATCCATTGATGCTCTTAGCTAAAATCAATTTTTTTTGTATTTGAAATTTCAAAATAATATAACAACCGTAGAATGAATAGTGTCATATACCATGGATCCTATTCACACACCAGCACAACCACTGTTATTTCTTCAGTCTCTATTAGTTATCATTTTCTAATATTATACATACTTCAACATACTAAAGACTGAATTTCAAAGCACTTCTTCAGGACCCATTTTTCTGAAATATATCAAACCAAGATCAACTGAAAAATATTGAATTTATTATACATTCAAAACCATTTGCTATATCTTATTCAAATTTATTTACTCTATTATACTAGATAGAATTTGGAAGCATCGATGTACTGTAGTAAATATTCAACATACGTGTTTTATATTTTTTCCTTATAATAACCCAATATTATTAAAATTTCCCATTTAATATATGAGGAAATAGAAGTTTTGGGAAACTACTAGCTTAAGTCCCACAGACATAAAATGAATGCAGCTAGAATTCAATACTAAATCATTTTCATTTTTATTTCATTTTTATTTTATATTTGCTTCATCCATAGTCATTGTATTTTACCTTTCTTTAATCTCTCTGATTTGATAATAATACCTTCACGAGACGATGTTCACAATTGAATTAGCATTTTTTTGAAATATGTCATTCCTATATCACTAGTAAAATGGACTGAAGAGTTTAGGACATACAGAAACTCCTCATTCTTCTACCAGCAGTAAATCACATCTATTTTAAACTTTCTACCTAACTGCTACTTTCACACGTTACTCCTTGGTTGTTGCAGTTTTGCCTCATTTTTGTTAACTTTCTGACTCATTATGTTCATTCTATGCACTATTCTTTGTGTTATTTTTTAAAATTATTTGATCTACTTTTGATAGCTCAGTGTTTCAAAATATTTATCAATTTCTTATCTCTGTCAGTCTTATTAATAGTGCCCCACTGCCTAATCTAAGAATATCTGTTTTCTGGTAAGTTTTAAAGATGCCATTTTTTTTAGAATTTTAAGGCTATGAACAAAATACTGTCAAATAATAAGATATTTTTAAATCACTAAGTTTTTTGGGTCTTCCTGTAAAAAAAAAAATGCGATACAAAAATAATCCAAAATAAAAAACACAATATTTGTCACAGGGAAGAAAACTCTAGAAATGCAAACCCTACCAATTAGCCTTCATGATTTAGATGGTTTTCACGTCAGCATAGTGAAATAGTAAAGCATATTTTGTATATAATTTTTTTTTTTACAATCCTACATCCTTTTGTTTTGTAGAATTATGCTTGAATTAGTATCTATAACTCTTGCTCCATTGTGTCTTATTTTATTTCATACTGTAATACTTTATCCCTGGCCAATTGCTTATATTTCATGGAAAGTTCTCATAACTATTGAATTCTTACTTAAAAGTAAAAAATCACATCAAATATTATCTATTAACTCCTCTGTAAGAGAGAGCACCACTTCCTTTGTTTACGCCATTTATATAATGGGAGTTCTCAAAATTTAGTTTGTGGCAGGTGTAGACTTTGCTGGCCTTAGGCTCTGGTCCCTGGAAGACAACTTCCAAACTCTTGGAATTTGCAGAATCATATAATTTCTTTATTTTTCATGGTGGACCGTCTCAAATCACACTACACTAGATGGTTTACACCAAAGAGATGACTGATTCATGATGGCACCTAGAGAGTTGATGTTAAAGGGATGACTAAGGATTGGGGTAGGCCACTCCTGGAATACCACCCATGTTATTAGAGTCTTACAATTAAACTGTAATCATAATTATGGCTGGTTTCCTGAGTTCTTTGAGTATTCTAGTGAATTATTTAACTTAAGGAGTTCATGGAGACTCAAATTTGCAAGCATATCAGAAGTGAAAATAACTTTAGGGATACCCAAACTTGTGAATGATGTCAGAAATAAAGCTACACTTGTATAAAATAATGCTATAACCTTAAATTTGGCAAAATCTGCAGGAACCAACTGGATCATATTAACCTGGAATATTTCAACGAATAATTTCTCTTCCAAAAACACGCATGCTAAATCAAGATATCTTGAATGACCCAAAATCTTAAGAATAATCATGATTCTTCATGCCTCTTGGTTTGATATTCACTGCCTCAGGGTATATATATCTCTAATTAATTATCAAGTACTTAAAATATTAAAAGTAGCTTATTAAATTTCATTAATGTATAACATCACTTTCTGAATAATAGGAAATATGCCTTGTGCATATTCATACCTCAGTTATCTATTAACATACCCAGCACATTGTCAGTACTTCAGGAATATGTATCTATAGTTTCTGTAAGTGTATTTGTATCATTTCTCCATATTATATCATTGGCCAAACAGAATGTATTATAGCACACTATTTTTCTTCAATATCAAGCATATTTATTAAATAATTGATTATCATTTCCATTGCCTGACTTTGTATTTATTAAAGTACTTTTTATTTCACTGTTTGCTACTGACAAACTAATTTGAGAACTTTGATTTTATCACAACAGAATCATAAATGGTACTTTGAGAATACACTTTCTCAGCTACACATAAATACTTTTAGAACTCTGGCATTTCATCTCACGTAAACATTTCACAAATCCTTGACCTGATCCTAAGGATTGTTTTGTAGCAATTGTTCTTTAGTGACAGTTCTTTCAGTAGTCTTCTGTGCTCCTGCAATTTTGATTGCATGATTTTTTCAAGATGATGTCCCTCAGTCCAAGACAACAAAATCTATCAGCAATCACTTCCATGATGAGTGACAGAATTGATTGTCTATCAGCATCATCATGGCACTCATCAGAAATAGAATCTGCAGTCAGGCCAGCATCTGTCATAGTAGGAATCTCAATAGTTGTTTGCTTCAGTTTTTGTTTACTATGTATATAAACTATTATCAGTCTACATTTGCCTAAGCATGTTTGAGAAATAACTTGCACTTTGTTCTTACGAAGTACCATTCATAATGTTTAGGTAAAAGTAAAAGAATTTAATATGCAGTCTGACAAAAATAAGTAGAATCATGTATCTCTATCTTAACTTTTTTGTAATAGGTACCAAAATAAGTGTGTTTTTTAAATGCAATATGTTTTTTGTTGTTTAGTCAATAATGCTCACACCTTATGTGATTCAATTTATATGTTTTTTAAATTAGCAGATTTCTAATTTTAAATATAATTTCTCAGTGCTTTCCATGGTACAGTAAACTTGTATAATACCCGCCTCTGAAGTATTAAATTCATTCTCAGAGTCAAGGCCTGAACTTAGCTCTTGCATTTCATGTTGTGGACAAAGGCATTTCTTTTCAATGTAAACAATTCTCAGGCAGTGTTCCTTGTTGAATTATTTTGTTTTTATAGAAGAGTAGTCTTTTAAGTCCAAGGTAGTAATCAAAACATGCTCATTTGTAGTTATTTTTGAACTTTTGAAGCAGGACGTGATACCAATGTTTTCATACTTGAGTCAGCATATTTTGAAATAAAAAGCAATTCTTAGCACTATTATTGATAATTATAAATATGAAGATTAATTCCTATATAGATTATACATAAAAATTAGTTTCAAACATAATCCATTTGTAGAACTTCTATAGACAAATTTTAAATTCGTGTTACTATACAAGTTTTGCAATATATGAGAACAGAGCTTCAAAGATTACATCATTGTGCATCAATTTATTGAGAAATGTGACCTTGTAAAGACATCTTGAAGTTCCCGTATTTTAAAGTAATACTCCATAAAGTAATATTACCTTATCATCTAATGCTTGTTTAAATTTAAAAAAATCTATAATTTATGAAGACCAAAAGTTAATATATACAGAGTTACAGCTAATGTTAAATTGAGATGTTCATTTTTTATTATATGTTTTGTCTCTCTTTCTAAATGAATAAGATTAATGTCAACTTGAGGATTTTTACTGCCCCAAGTAATATTAAAGTGTCTCCTCTTTCTAGCCAGTAATCACTCACATAGTAAACAGCCACAAAACACTTTATTCCTTCTATATTTTGCTGCCCCAGGCAACCAGCTCATCTACCTGTATGGTACAGTCTGTTGTGACTATAGTGCATGTGCAGTTACAGTGACTTAATGTAATAGTACTATAGACACATAATGTATTCTGACTCACAGCCTTGAAATATTGCCAAGTACAGGCCAATATTTTCATTACTTGAATTTGACTTTATAGCTATTTATAATGCCTTCATAGGGATATGGATCATAGCATCCAGAGTAGTTGTTTAAAGTATAATAGAATCTACTTTCATATTTTTGATAGTTTAGAGATTAAAAACATACAATATACAAACTTTTTATAATAAAAATATTAACTCATTGTGGAAACAAGGCAAAATGTATTTGCTGATACTAGAAAAATTTGCAAATATTTCCCTGTAAAGAAAAACTATACATAAAAACATTTTTAATTATTTAAAAAGAGGTGATGTCATATTCTATGAATTCAATTATGAAAGAGAAAAAGGTATATGAAATTTAAATGATTATAATTGAATTGATATATAATAGCACATTATATTTTGAACATATTACATAATATTACTAATGTACAGAAATTTCTCTTTCTCTTTGTTTTTATTTCTACTACTCATAAATATTTTTAAGTCATGGCCTTGTGTTTCATAAAATTTTTTGTAGTCAGTAAATGGCATTGATAATGACATTGTTGATAATGGTGATCAAATTGCTGAATTTAGAATTAGCACACATGACTGAAATATTACTTAGGATACCCATGTGACAATAATACTTCCTGTAAATAAAAATTGGATATTCATTATGGAAAACATGGTAATAATTAAGATGTCGTTATAATAATTTACTAGGCTAGGTAGAAGCAACAATGAAAATCTTATCAAGGGACAGGATTATAGACCATGTTCTGTTTGTCTTTTTGCTCTCAATAGAAACAATCAAGGAACAACATTTTTGCTATAAATGCAATTGTTAAATGGGGTCTAAAGTTTCAGAGTTTTCACAGAAGTAAAATTATTCTCTTAAGAGAATAAGTTCTATGTGAAACCCAACCCCAAGAAAATATATTGTTGTATAAATTATTTTATCATGTTGTGAATTGTGCATGAACTAATTATATATATATATAAGTAAAGTGTTATATGTATTTATATATAAACACTATTTTTTTCCAATTTTATATAACCTGATACTTCCAGAACTCATTAAAATGTCAAATTTCAAAGCAATTCTCTCTAAAATATCTATATTTGTTGAAAATAATTACTCAGTTCCTTATATCTTTAAGAAAGAAAAAGTAAAAGAGAAAAATCATATATTTTTTGTTATTTGAATATAAAGGTACTGTGAAATTAGCCACTATAGGTAAAGAAAGTTGGAAACATATTTAACCTATGAGTGATATAGATAAAACTAGGAGGACTATAGAACTTCACTTATATAAATTAAAAGCAAGAATCACGTATGTCTACAAACATAACTCTCACACAAAACATCACTAGATATTGATTATATTTTCTGAACTTTTTTATATATCTTTGCATTTATGGGATAATGATTTGATGAAATATGCAATCATATTTGCCTTTGAATTATATACATACATTTAATTCAACTTGTGGCATTGATATAATTATTCATAAAAGGTTTAATTTAAGGAATATTTCATGACAATTTTAAATGCTAAACATATATGATGTCATACAACTATATACAGACACGTAAAAGAACAGATCATCCCAAGAATCATCCAATAAATATTTTATGTTAAGAATAATAGAAAAGCGAATGAATAAATAAAATCCATCTGTAGTCTGGGAGTTTTGTTACTTAAGGGGTATTCAGTTTCTATTTGCAAGATGAAAATTTCTGGATATTAGACCCAAGACAATGTGAATATAGTTAATTGTTTAATTAAGCATTGTTAAGATGGAAATTTTTACCACAATATATTTTTTTGAGCAGCCACAATAAGTGGAATGTGAAGTCAATATAAAATTAACGCTCTGATTGTTCTGCACTACTGAAAATATAAGTGATGTAGGATAGTTTGTTATTATAGGGTCTAATCATACTTATTTGAAGCTGTATTTAGATTATTTTCCACAACAGACAAAGCATATGTTTTAACAAGGATATCTAGAAATAATTGAGTTATTTTTAATCAGCGTGTAACAATTTATCACAATCTGAAAATTATACCCATTTATTACCCTCTGTTTCTGTAGATCAGAAATATGGCAGGATTTGACTGAGTTCATTCATGGTCTCATAAAGCTGAATCAAGATGTCAGGCGGACAGGAAACTTTTCTGGAGACTATGGGAGAATTAAACTTCTAGACTCATTCAGAGTTTAATTTTCTTCTGCTGTAAGACTAAGGTCCCTATCTTTGCTGGATGTTATCCAGAAGCTCTCCTTCTAGAGGTTTCTCTTCAGTACTTGAACATGTGACTCCCTTTACTGTCTATTCAGTGGTGCAGTAGTCTCATGTTTCAAACCACTTTGACTTTTCTATTATCAGAGTAAATTTCTTTGAAATTTTTCATGTTCTATAATTAGGTACTTACAATCCATGGATCTTTATAATCATCCCATCTTAAGATGAACAATATGTAACCTTAATTAAATCCTTAAAAATCCATTTGGACAAGTAAGGTAGCATTATGGAGGAATGGCATTTGGCTATATTTTATATTATGGGGTTAAGAAGTAGAAATGTTGGAGTGGATGGTTAGAGGTGAGTTATTCAATTTTGACTATGTGGTAAATACAAGAGTAAAGACAAGGAGCTGACAAGAAATGCTCAGTCTTTGACAAGTAACATATACATTTTAAGCTTAATTAGTATTATAGATTTTCTCTAATATTTGTGGTGACCCAGCCAAGAGTACAAATGGAGACTCACATAGAATATATACAAATATTTAACTTAACAAGATTAGACATTATTAAGATATATCCTATTCACTTACTTTGAAAAACACAAATAGATTTAAAAAAAATATTTTGCAATCTGGGAACCTACATTCAAATTTAGTGTTTAGAGACTCCATGAAGTTCTTCACTAGATTGTGGTGACACAAAGAGAACTGATCCCCATGGTAGTCTCTCCTGATATTTCACATGCAAGTTTCCACATCTGTTTGCACATGCCATGTACATTCACATCCTGGGAAATTACCTTCCCCTTAGCTACACTGAAGTCTAGTTTGTATACTTGAAAGTCATGACTCACCTTCCAACAAATAGATTGAGAAAGAAAGAAGTCAACATTTTGTGCAAGTGAGTTTTGGGTCCACATCCTCCCAAACATGGCTTAGAAGTAGACACATGTGACTTTAGGTAGAAATTTTATCTTAGCTTCACAGATTCCTCACTGCTAGACATATGCCCCTGTTCCCTAGGTTTAAGGTAATATTAGATCATTACAGTCTTTTGAAGTAGCAGATCCACTATGAAAAAAGGAGAAAAACATTTGCTAAAGAATAAGAAAAATGCTCAATTATTCTCTTTTTTATGTAGTATTGTAAACAGACAAAACACTAATAAATACAATTTTAAAAATTGCTGAGTCATACATAAAGTATATAGGAGAATCAATATTTAAATCAGGTTATTTTTATTGAAAGTACATTTATGTATATCATGCTATAAGAACTCGCTGGGGGCAGAGAGTAGAGCAAGGACAAATTAGGAGTTGGCAGAACATCAAGGACACCAGGCCTGGAGCATCTGGCCTGGGTCACTGTGTGAAAACATTGGAACAGTATGTATGTAACTGTTCAACCACCAAAATAAGATAGATACAGCTATCTAGTTAGAAAGCAAAAGGCTGCACAAGCAATCCAATGTAACTATAAACTTGCTTGCATAAGCTGCTTGAAGCAATGCTGTGTATGAACCCAATAAGTAGTTGGAGAGCAGGATGATCTGAACCCTCAGTCTGAAGACTATTGGCTCCCGGACCCTAGTTTCCAATCATCTTACTCTCTCTTGAGTTTCTCAATCTCCTGTGGGACCCCCTTCCTCAGGCCCTGTTCCCAGGATCAACCCAAGAACTGATAATAGACAAGAAGTGCATGTGAGGTGAAATTATGAATTAAAAGAGCGACATATTTCATGAATCTAAAATGTTTCTAAATATAGGTTTAGCATTCAAATTGGGAATTTAATCAGATGAATACAAATTTAAATGGTTTACATCACAACAAATACTCTTTGAAAGAATTAGTTAAAGCACAAACTGTCAAAAGGCAATTTGAAGATGACTACTAACAATATATGCATCTTTCCCATGACATAATAATGCGTAAAATTTTATTCTCCCCATCAATAGCATAATTTTTAATTTAAAGGACAACTCTTCAACATTTGTAACCAACTAATAGTTAGGATTCAGTAAATTTATTTTGAATAGTTGATTAAAAATCACTTTTAATCCCTATTTTGGATAAAATAATTGGATCATAAAATTTAGGGCAGACAAAATTACAGAAACATTTGAAAATAGGATACTTGATCTTTATTATTCAACAAAATACTTTTCACACTAGAACTTCTAGTTAAGTTTATCAGAATAATATCCTTAGTTATATACTGAATGATTCTCCCCAAACTCGTATGTTGAAACCCTAAGCCCTGATTTGACTGCATTTGGAATCTCTAAGGAACTAATATTAAATGAGATAATAAAGCTCAGGGCATTTCCTGATACTAATTGTGTCCTCATATCAGAGGTTGAAGGGGAAAAGACACCAAAATGTCAGATAATGAAAAGGCACCATCTGCATGCTAAGAGAAGTCTCACCATAAACTCACCCTGCGAGGACCTTGGCCTTGCAAGTCCAGGATTCAGAACAATGAGAAAATAAATTATTCTTGTTTAAGCCAACCAGACTCCTTTATTTAGTAATGGTAAACTAAGAAGACTAATACATCTTAAAAACTAAAAATTAAGTAAATTGAGAAAAATAAATTGTCGCTGTCCATTCTTTTTTCCATAAAAGAAGAAATATGGGAAATATGTATAAAATATATGTGATACAAAATTTAAACATTCAAAAATCTTCAGGCAGAGGAAATTTAAAAATAAGAACAACTTTCTATAAAAATTCAGTGTATCCATAAGAACATAAACTATAAATTAATTTTAATAAATTTTATGGATTTTTAATGGTAACATAGTCATAATTTCTTGAAATTTGATAGTTCCATCTCCAAAGAATCAAAGAAAACTAAGGAAAACAATTTCTATTGAATTTTATTATCTGAACAGAGTAATTTCCATAGTATCAAGCATATTCTGAGGTAGAAATTTTCAGAAAGGAATTCTGTCACTATATAAGTGTATTTTATGACATTGAAACAAGGAACTAAAGAAACTTCATTTTTGCTGAATTACTCTGTGAACCACAAAGTCCTGAGGTCCCCTCTTTCTAGATAATCCTCTGGCAGTGAAGCAGAAACCTTAGACCCACTCAGTGAGACCTTGGCTGGAGGGATTTCTATTAATCTGCTGAGACCTAGGAAGAAATCAGTGTCAAACAAGATAGTTTAAGACATTTAGGGTGTCATGTAAACCACTTACATTTAGGGTGTGACCTCTACTTATGTGAACCCTTTATGATAATCACTTGTTAAATTTATGAAGCTATAAATACCCTGTGCTATTCAGGTTCAGGACTTCTGATTTGAGTGTTTTACTCCTTATGGTTGCCGGCTTAATAAATCTCCTAAAATTCCTAACTTCTGGCATGTCTCTTTGATCTCATTGGTTACTTTGTAACAACATGATGGCAAATCAGAGGCATTAGATAGTCTAGTATATCTGATTGAAGTGCTTTTTCAGGAATACCATTTTTGTAAATGCCTGATCTCAGTACATAGGTGAGTGAAAGATTTTGTCCTTATTTCTTACAAATAAACTAATAGAAATTTTTGGCTTTGAACTTTTTTTATACCAAGCTTAAGGGAAATCCAATCTTAGTCTGAGTACACATGGTTCCTTCCAAGTGCCCTGGACTTTGACCTTAAGTCAAATGACTCTGTTAATCATTAAGTGTTTACTCCATATCTGTGACTGCATTCTGTGCTGTGCTTGGGTCAGGAGTTGTACCTGAATTCAGCATTCACCATGTAAAGCAAGGTGATTCTGAGTTCATGCCCCATGGCATTTTTTCTTGCCTGAAGCAAAACTCAGGGTCTCCATCTTTAGGACCCAGGATTAGTTGTCCTACCCTAAACACAGTGGAAATCTTTAAATTTAAGGGAAATCCTTTGCCTAAATCTCAATTCCTTCTAATGCATAAAATTCCTTTCTCCATAAGCTTATTATGCTTAAAATTTTGGGGAAAAACAAACAAATAAATGCTTGTATTTACTTTCTATATATCACAAGAGGCAAAAACAATATAATTTTTACTTTCCTAGTCCTATAGAAGCAGAGTGGAAAACAAAAGGAGAAATAATAATAATGAATATAATTATTTCACCATATATAAATCCATCTAAAAAGTCATTGTTTTTGCTATTAATATTATCCATTGTATGTTTAGTCAGGTGAAGAAGTTTTTTTTTGTCACTATTTGTAATTTGTTGGCAATTTCTGAAACAATTGTGACATTTTACTGTTATTGGTCATGTGCATATAGGAGAGCAATGAAAGTAAAGCATTTTCCTTTGGACTTTAGAGCCTAAATTTGTGAACTTGTGAACTTGCTTATTTATGAAAGCAATAATGTAGAAATACTATTGAAAAGCATGACAATATACCATACATTGAGTCATTCTATTTAAAATTTAAGCATCATAGAATGCTGTTTATAATTAAATCTTATGTAAATCACTTCTTGTCCTAACTATTACTAGAAAATAATATTTGGGTTTCCGTTCTAAAGATTTATGTTCCATTCTTTAAGAAAGAAATCCTTACCTGATATTCAGCCTGACTTTATCCAATACTTCATTTTTTCTGTTGTCTAACCTGACAGAGAGAGCAGTACTCTACAGACTCAAAAGAGAGAGATACCGATCTTAAAAATTAAATATAATAATATAAATGTAAAATGTTGCTAAGGTATTTTGCTATTAAGACTTTAAAACATATTTCTACAATTATTCACGCTCCTTTTTTGCCTACATCCTTGTTATGATCTTCATAAAGTGACATTACATTATATTTAAATATGAATATTGGAAATGTCATTAACAATGAGGAAGTTTTTTTTTTAAGAAAAGTTGCAGTCTGTCAGGTAGGAAGGGAGAGGAGTAAGAAACACTTTATTTTACGTAGTTGTTCATCTTAGTGGTTCCCGCGGGATCTAGGACACAAACCTAGGTCCTAGGAATCTATGTGCACTGACTGGCTGAAGGTCGCTGAACAAACCACTATGACATCAGGGCTCACCATGAAATTTAAATATTTTAAGCAGATATTGCTATTACATATTTAAATCACCACATAATGTAACAAATATTCAAACAATTTTATAAAAAATAAAAATTATGGGGGAAATTGAATGGGCTAAATATAATATTAAATTATAATTTAGCTTTTGAGATATACTAGTGTTTTTTTCTGTAAAAATACATTAATTCCACAACAGCCTGCATGATAGCTAACTTTAATTCTTCTCTGTGCAATATTTGAAATATTGCAGTTAACATTTACATAAAGTGTATAGACTTCAAAACAATATGCTTTTACAAGTCCTTATTTTCCCTGTAGGAGGTTGAAAATTTGATTTAAAAGTTTTTTAATTATCCTTGTCTAAGAAAGATATCTAGGTTTTCATAGCAGGGAACATACTCTTCCCAGACTAACAATTCATTGTAATATTAGTAGATGCTCAAAGTAATGATACCTCAGATCAATTTTTTAATTGTGATGAGTAAAATTACTGTCTACTCAAGCACAAATCCAATAAAGAGAAATGGATCCATTCTTTAACTCAAAGAATTTATAGAAGTTAAATAATCAAAAGGGAAACTCACAAAATCACATATCAATTACTGAACTTAGAACTTAGAAAATTCTGATGATGGTGATGATGATCAGGAGTATATGAATGCCATAATTTGCTTTTTTCCAACTGGAATTAAAAAAGGGATGTTCAGTTATCAAGGAAATATATCCAAACTGTGTTAGTGCTTTCTTATGTAATGCTTTGCTGTCATTGGTATTAGATTCATGTCACTATTGTCTTTGCTAATGAAATAATTTAATCACCATCCCAACCTCCTCCCTTTTGTAATAAAGTTTGGGGATCAGAAAATTATATGCTAACATTTCCAGAGTCTTGTTCTACATGCGTATCCCTTTATATTTATTTTAGTATTTTCTATTCTGTCTTTAAATCAAACCCAAGCAAGACTTTCTCATGACTACCTGCTATTGGATTGTTCCTTTGTTTATCACTCAAATTGAATATATTTGATTTTTTCTCTCAGATTTACATTATTAATCTACATTACTATTCCCACATATTTTCTTTCATTTTGATTTATGTGCTTTATATTGTCTAGAGGATGATAATAGATAATATAACATTTTGTTTGTCATGTTCAACTGCTAACCATTTCTTATTTTGTTAAAATAGTCATGAAAAGTAGAACAGAAGAATATTAAGGTAAGTAATTTCAATGGGAAATAAAATTAGGAATTTAATAAATATTGATGACTGGATGATTGACAATGATTCCTTTTAGCTATCAATAATACCTGAGCCAAGCTTCAAACAAATAAAAGCCACTGCATAAAATATAAGGAAAAGTATGCACTTTTTAACCAGAGAAGTCAATTTGTGAACATACAAGGGACTTCAAGTGGTGACTATAGAAAATTAATATGATCTGATGATAGTACACATAGCATTTATGCAGTTTTTATGTGGGAAACTTCTACTCTGCTTTAGCTCATCTTTTCACTGGTGATAATGCAATCCTTAGAGAAAGCAAAATTGGTTAATGTGACTGCAATAAAATCCCAATGTAATAAGCCTGCTTCCAAGAGGTTGTCAGATCTAAATAGAGAAAAGTACATATCAGATGATCAGTAATGAACATTCAACAGTAACAAGACTATAGCCTTTAATAAATGGACATACAGGATTCTAAGCCCTATTAGTAATTATTGACATTTTTTTCATGAGTATATTGGACAGGAATGGAATGGTTAAGGGGAAAAGATGAATTAATTTCCACAGGCTAGATCATCTTGAATCATTTTGCTGCTTTTTATTCTCTTCAGCTGACATAAGTTTTTGATGATCTAGTACTTAAGAAATACTTTGGACCACCTAAGTATTCACTTTTTTTACTCTTTCACTCTAACCACATATGTTTCTATACTAAATTTTCCATCACTTTCTTTAAAATTCCTTATCATCCAAATATGCAGTTAGCCATGGTCCATAAATAAATATAGATCTGAATCCTAAAGTTAAGTGTAAGAACTCTACCTATTTTATATATATAAATGTAAATAATATAAATATATATATAAATATAAATATATAATATATATATTTATAGTGTCCTTTAGGATCACCATGAAATGAGACTACAGTGCAGTCACTGATCTTTTTTGATTACATAATGATATCTTACAAAATAATATGTAAACAATATTTAAATAATTTCTTCTAAAATTAGATTATAGTCAACTCCCTGAAAAAAAATATATATTCAGGTTGAAAAAGAAAAGCAAGATAGCAGGAATAGGTGTCATGGGTATCAGCACCACTTATTCAAGTAACTTATTTGTAATCTCAGGATCTGCTTAAGATCAATTTCATATAGACATCTTCATTTCATGATGCTTGGTGTTCTGTATATCCATCTTCATGACTTAGATGTTTCAACCACACAGTTTATCATGGTTAATCTGCATGGTCTTGGTGGTTCATGATCAAATACTATATCTACAAGCCTTCAATTTATGAGTTATTTTTCAAAAGTTGGATAAGTATCTTTACTGGTATAAATTTGTTCTGGAATTCTAAAATGTATGGAATTAAATGCAAAAGACAATTATTTGTAAGAGCTAATATAAGTTGAATATGATTTCAGCTTTTGAAGACTGTTGGTTTTCTACTTTTAATATAAATACTACAAAATTACTGACTTAGAACAAAATGAATTATTTATCTTATAGCTGTTTTTTTAAAATTTTATTGAACAAACACTACAACATAACATTGTATAGATTTAAGGTGTTTATTGTCATCTGTATATAATACATCAAATTTACCACTAACAAAATTCTGTAGTTTTATAAGCTTTAAAGTCGGGTTGGGGGTCACTGAAATGAAGTAATAACATTGATAAAGTTGTACTTCTTTCTGGAAGGTTAAGAGTAAAAATCTGCTTTCTTGAGTTTTCAAGGAACTAGAGGTCATCATACTCCTTGACTTCTGCCCCTTCTTCCATCTTTAAATCGGAAATGACTGGTTGAGTCTTCTAACATCACGTGTTTTTTCTAATGCTTCTTTGGTTGTCACTTCTAGCTCTGAAGGGAAGGTTCCCCAGTTTAAATACCTCTTGTGACTAAAGGTTAATTCATATCTTCCCATCTCAAGGTCTAAATTTAATCATATCTGCAACCTTCCAGTTGTAATATAAGATAATATACTTGCAGCTCCTGTGGATCAGAGTGTGGATTATTTTTTACAACAGATATTTTCTCACCATTCCTGAAGCTAGTTCAAGATCAAGCTGCTAGCAGTGTTGGTTTCTTTGGCAGCTTCTCTCTGGCTTGTGAATGACCATTTTCTCCATCTTTTTCACATTCCTTTTTCATCTGTGTGTGTTTCTCCTAATTTATTCTTCCTATAAAGACACCAGTAATATTAATGTCTCCTTAATGATATAACTTTAATTCAAGTATCTCTTTAAAGACCATACCTTCTTCTGTAACTGACTTAATTCACTTAGTATGATTTTCTCCAAGTTCACCAAGATGAATCTGGGTTTGAACTTTCCTTCTTTTTGAGAAGGCCTCTAGAATATATTAGAGTTTTACTAATTTAGCTTATTTGTGTAGATAACTGATGTTCCATGATATTTTTAGTTTTATATTAGAAAATATATTAAGTTTAATAAAATATTTAATATTATCTTAAACATTTTAAGCATACTTTTTGGGTTTTTTAAAAATTATTTTAATGAAGAAACACTATATTGCATTAGACAAATTTCAAGTATGCATTATCCTCAATAAAAATCTGTATATATTACAATAAACTGACACAACATCAGATTTTATCCTTCACCATGTATTTGAATTTTTTACCTAATTTACTCACCACCATCCCTCATCCCTGTTTTTTCACTTGACCTCTAGTTGTCTTCTTTAGAGAATTCTCTATTCAGAAGCTCTGCCCATTTTATAATCTAGTTTTGTTTGTTGTTGTTGTTGAGATAGTATTTAATATTTTAATTTATTTTCTTTCATTTCTTCCTCAACAAAGATAGGAAATTGAAAGATTTTTTTCATTATACTTTTGTTTACTACCTCAATGATTGTTATATATTTTTTTGCTTTTATGATTTCTCTTTTAATTCTCTCTCTGAGCTTCAGATCTAAAGTAAGCCTAGAGAAACCTCATTTACTGTTGCTGTCTCATTCTCAGTGCTGCTAACAGAGAATCTTGGTGTATTTCAGGATCTGACTTTTACCTTAAATGATTATGTTTTTTGCTGTTTGTTTTTTAATCCACACAAGTAGTAACTTCTTCCTGCTGCCTCACAAACATAATTAACTTCCCAGTCTTTTTTTAGAAATGCTTCTGCCTATTCTGACTATTTTATCATTTAAGGTTTAGCTGCTCATTTTATTGTTAATGAAGTTTTCATTTTGGTTCTCATAATGTTTTTTGCTTTGGCATAAATTTTAAATCTAATATCCTGATTTGTACCACTGTCTCTATGCTGGAACCCCACACTTTCACTTTGATATTGCAACCGAACTGAAAAAGTTCAACCATATGAGTGTGATCAGAAAAGAAACCTGTAAGGTTTCATTTAGTTTTAGGCATTAAAAATTACACCCTATCTATTATTATGTGTGAATTAAGATGAAAAATTTCCAAGATACATTAAAAAGTAAAAACAAAAGAAACCAAAAACATAAAACCAAAAAACCCCAAAACAAAGTAATCAAAGTGTACTCTTATTTAACTAGATAGGTGTATGTGTGTGTTAATGAATATGTCTTACAGGAAGGACATAAAAAATATGTAATCAGTAGTAAATTTAGGAGATAGCTGCTGGTGAATAAAGAATAGTGTTCATATTTTTTCCTTATTCTCAGAAATTTAATATAAGAAATTAACTTTTTGGCCATTTGAATAAATTATTTCTTTCAAAATTATAAAGTAAAAAAGAAACCAGTGTCATTATTCCTGGAGGGCATTTCAGACATGGATCTGAAAGAAATTTTTTTGATTGTATTGACCCTTTCACTCAGAGTAGAATTCTCAGCATGGGTAATATAGCTCTGTTAAATCTCTCTTTAAATATCTCATTGTAAATCAGTTTTCCCTTTAAATTGAAATAATTCAGTTAGTGACTGACTTTCAAATTGTCTGCCCAAATTTGAATTGTTGTAGGCAGGAAACACATGAAGGTAGCATTTTTTAATGATATCCATGTAATTATATAGGCATGTCAGTCACTAGTTGTTAATGCTTGACATAGTGAAATGAAAGAAGAGAAGCCAGAGTAAGTTACATAAATTCTTACTTTATATGTCTATTTGTATAAGTTTCAAGCATATGATTTTAGAACTGCTTATTTTACAGTATCTTTAAAAACTGTTTAGAACACAATGATTTCTATTAAAATCATTGAGCTTTGATGCCATATTTAGCTTTAGAAACTTTTGTTATTTTAGCCAAGAAGAATTATGCTTTAATTATTTATAGTAGCTGTTCTCTCTCCTAGTGTACATTTCTCTGAAAACAATAAAAAACAAAAAGAAAAAAAACAAAATTACAAAAATTCTCCCCCTTGGTATAGGTTGAAGATAGAGAATAACACTTAAAATAACTGTAATATGTCAGCCTGGACTCAAGGATATTTATTTTACATGGGATTCTACTATAACACCACTGTTATTTTGTTGTTAAAATTACTCCAGGTATGTTCATTGTCAGTTCTTTCATAGCAACCATATTTATTTGATGTACTTGATTTACTGCTTTCTTCATTGTCCTCTATCTTTCTCTTTTTCTTTTTTCTTTTCTAACTCGCTTACTATCTAATACTAAAAATTATGCCTGGTTTATCTTGTATTTTCTATGCCCAACCTCAGAATACATATTTTGGTATCAGAAACTAAAATTTGGATGTTAAAATTTGTCACTGCTTCTGTATTCTCACTGCCTCTAGGGCTATCTGGACACAAACATTATATAATCTATTATTTTTTACAATTTATTTAAATACTTATACCTATATATTCATACATCTGTTTATATGTACATATGTGCATGTGTTTGTATATATGCACATATATGTATATAAAATATGATCTCCATCTCTAATTTCACCAGCAAGATACTATCCATCTTCCCTCACTAAAATATATATTTATATAGCAGATCCATAATTTGAACACCAGAAATAAACATAAAAATGATTAAATGAATGAATCAGTGAATGATACACACACACATAAACATACAAGTCTTGGCTAAGGTGAAGTAATGCTAGAAGGATAACAAACCACTAGATTAATAGAAAGTCACTTAGATATTAGAAGAGATTAGTGTTCCAAATTTAATATTAGTTGTATGTATCTAAATAATGTAAAAAAAAAGAAAATAGTGGAATCATATTCTCAATCAAGTAGAATTCCTACAGAAATGTTAAAAGGGAGAAGAACAATATAGGAAGGATAAATACATAAATTTTGTCTTTATAACTTTACAATGCTTTTGCATTGAAGACAAAACATACTTCTCTAGTGCTTGGATTTTATGTTTGCCATGTTGACTTATTTTATCTAATCGAATGATGTGTATAAATGTGTATTTTTGAGGTTATCTTCTGTGAAATGTCTTGCATGTTTCTATTTCTTCAATTGTCTCTGCTATTTCCATAAAATGAGTTTTCCATATTAGACTGCTGTTCCCATTGCCTGACCACAGAATAATTACATGTGAAGCAGACATAAGTGAATACAACTATAAGGATATGGACACAGCCATAACCACAGACCAAAACCTAGTAACTTAGCCACTCATTTCTCCTTAGAAATTTCTCAAAACAAAGTCTCATGTAATTAGAACAAAAAGAAGTGTTCCTTAAGAAACACTTCAGCCAATGAGTTATGGATAGTTTTGTCACACAGCAATAGCTAACTAATAGAATAAAAATGTTTGGACGGTTGACTCTGAACAACTGGGTGATATTAACTACTTTTTGCTCTAACAAATGTCAGACTTTGGAGAAGTGTAAGCTTGAAAATTACATGGTTGAATCTTGGGCAAGTTTCCTACAATTAGTTAGACTTTTGCCTAAGTGTCTTTGATATTTTTGTCACAAAATTTTTTAGTGTATTGGGAAAGAGGGGTGATGGAAATTTCCCAGTATATCTTCTTCTTCTCTCTGGAGGCTTCTCTTGTGCTCTAGGTAGAAATCTTATTTGACTTTGGGATTTTACTATTTATGCTAAGTATTTGTGCACAGGGTCCATCCATGGGTCATCTCAATGTATCTGTAGCAATGAGTTGATGTCACAGGTTTGATTATATAGCCTTGCAATGTTCAGTCTTAAGACTCTGACAGGTGTCCCCTGCTTTGAAATTCAAAATATATTCACATGTCATTTTGTCTATAGTCTTATTGTTGTAATGCAAGAAATTGAGCTCCAAAATTCCCAAATGTCAGAAAATGTCCTTGACAAGAATCATGATGCAGTAAAAGATGTACAAAGTCATTTATGGAAATTGGATAATACATGCCATGATTTCTGCTTATCTGAAATAAGGTAAATACAGCAAGAGTTTAAGCATGAAACTTGAAAATATAAACAATTTCATGAGTATATTAGTATAATTCATTTGAAAGTAATTGTTCATTTATGATACACCTGCTTGTTATTATACTTCCCTCTCTACTGATTGTCCTCTTTATTATTGTAATTATCTCTATGTCCATTCAAGCTGGTATTAGCTTAGTAGGGTATGGAAGAAAGAAACTTATTTTGTATAGTTCTAAAATCAGGACATTCAATAACAGGTTATCAGTTTGCTTGGTTAAGTGTTGTTAGGCAAATCATAGACTTTTACTTGCATTCTCATATGACATGAGGAGCTAGAGAACTGTGTGGGATCTCTTTTATAAAAGCATTAATTTTAATCATGAGGTCTTCTATCTCATGACTTAATTACCTCCCAAAGCCACTCTTCCTAAACTTATCACATTGGGCATTATGATTCCAATGCATGAATTTAGAGGGGTGGAAACTTTCAGACCACAGCAAAAACTTTATCACTTGATACTAAAATAACTACTCTTTTTGTTATTCCCTATTTTTCACATATTTAGTTATGTTTTAATTATCTTGATATCAATAATCTCTAACAATATGTTCTAATGTCTCTATATTACTATATATTTTTAAAGATACTCATGGGTTTCCTAAAAGAGATGGTAATTGAATGCATTTTTTTTACTTTTTAACATTATATAAAATTAATCAGTATATCGATAACACTGATTGAGTGCAACATATGATATTATTCAAAACCATGATCCTAATCCCTTTTGAACTTGTGAACATAAACGACAATCAACATCAATGGAGTATAGTGTTATAAATGAGAAAATGTTCTAACTCATATGGAAAATGTATAAATCAAAGTTGAGTTATAGAAAAAGATGTTAGTAGGTACAAAAAATTCTAAAAATTTCTGCCAAATTCACTTTAAATGACAGAACCAAAACTTTCAATTCATTGAAAATATGGTGTCAATATTGATTTTCCAGTGAACTGGCTAGAGAATAAGCTCATTTGGACTAGCTGAAAATAATAAATATATTGAGAAATGCAAAATTAAATTTAAAATTCTTATAAATAAGTATTTTCTGTTAATAAAATTGTGTTAATCTATTTATGAACCAAAAGGTAGAGTAATTTAAAATTAAACAGTAAATGATGATCATTAGTTGTGTAAAATTTTTGTAAAATTAGCTAGAAACTTTAAATGAGCTAGGAAAGAATCCTTAAGGTTGAAGGACATTATAAAGATGATTGGTATTTACTCTCTGTGGTAGGCAGAATAATGGGACCCAAAGTGTCATAGTCTCATATTTGAACACTGGACTACTATCATATGTTCACCTACATGAAAAAAAAAAGGAATTTACAGGCATAATTAAAGGATTTGAGGTGGAGAGTCTGGTAGTCTCAGTAGGAAAATATAAATATGTGTCCTTACAGGAGGAAGAGTGAGGTATTGAAGATCAGACTCAGAGGAGTTGCACAAGGAAAGCAAAGATTTGAGTCGTGCAATTGCTGATGTGGAGATGGAAGGGGACATAAAGAAAGCAAGAAAGGAAGGTGTAGATAAGAGGCAGAATAAGAAAAGGAAAAGCATTTCTTGTCTAAAGCCCCTTACTAGGAACACAGTGATAACACCTAAGTTTTATCTCCAGTGAGACTCATCTGATGTCGAAATTCTAGTACAGCATGATAATAAACGTGTATTTAAGCCACTTTATTTGTGATAATTTGTTACATTGGTGGGAGGAAAGTACAACTGCAAAGGCAATTTAAAAACTGATAACTTTGACAGTTATCTAAATTTAAAATAGATTTTTGGCTTTCTTTGGTATTTCTAATAAAAATTAGTCTAACATAATCAGCATTTCAATTTTTTCAGCACAGAGTACCCTTTGATTTATAATAAAGATAAAACTTGGACTGCTTGGAAAATCTGAAGTAAAATTTGAAATAAAATAAATGAATGACTATATAACTGGATTCAGTTATTCTGTAAGAAAAAAGATTAATGAAGTAGTTTGAATTTTAGATAATTATAACATTTTTCATGCCTTAACTCAGAAAGGAACAGTATGAAGAAAAGTAAAAATATGTTGGTCAATACCTCAAATGGGCACTATTAGTGATGATTGATGAACTCCTGAAGATGATTTTAAAATTGGAAGATTTGTAAAATGATTGCTCAAAATCATACAGTCAGTGACTCAATTTGTCATACTGGTTTCCAAACTTATGTTTGCTTATGTGCTCTTTAAAATGTCTTGATTTCCAAAAAGAAGAATTATGTAACTGTTATTACTACTAATAATGACTTTGAAGATGGGTAACACTTGCAGAATATTTCTTTGTCTGTGGTATTATGGTCAGCACTACAAATTTTCTGACTATCAATAATAATTTTATAACATTTATTATGTGTCCCATTTTACAGATAATGAAAATGAGGCTCCATGTGTATAAGTAGTTTATTTTAAAACCCCATGGTTTATAAATGGGAATGCTAGAACTTGAACTCAGGAAATAATTTTCTTCTAAAGAGTTCAATATGTTGACTGTCCAACAGATAAACAATAATCAGTATACTTCTTTTCTGGAGAATAAGATTCATATATATTTTAAACAGTTAATTTGTTATGAATAAGTTTAAAATGTATTTGAAACATAATTTGTTAATAAATAATATTTATATAACTTTCTAAAATTGAATACTCTAGTTTTCAGAGGAGGATAAGACAGAAGAAAGTAATTAGGTTAGTAATCTTAAGTTGGCCCACACTGGTGGAACAGCAGTTAGGTACTTTTCTTTGAAGGAGCAAATCACATATGGGTTTGAGTCTTGTTTCAGGGGGAGGAAACCAGTGTGAACAACTAAATAAAAATAAAGATGCTGCTTCCTCCTCTCTCTTCCTGCCTACCTGCCAACTCACCTTCATTCTTGTTTGCACTTTTCTTTAAAAATAAATATTAAGCAGCTTATAGATTTAATATAAAAAGAAATGAAGAATTTGGTATTACTGATGCTATCCAAAATTAATTTGTTTAAAATCATTTTTATTCTGTATTAATGATTTCAACAATATATTTCTTATTTGCAATATCACATAGTATACATTTAATCAAATAATTTGATTTTCATTTGTTTATTCAATTATTAAAGATATTTCACAAGTTTATTTTCAAATTTGAGTAATATGGACAAACCCCTATATAATGATAGGGAATTAGACACATAGTTGTCTAGCACTAGTGTCTATAGCTTACTAATAGAATAAAGCTGATGAAACATGAAAGATTCAGTATAATTTTGGTAACTTTTACTCAATTACTAAAATATATTAAATACTTCATGAAACCCTTTTCATATATAAACATTCACTATTTGCTGTACTTTTGTTTTTCAAATTTTTATTATTGTTTCTGAGATCTAGGAAATCATTGTAAGGAAATATAATAACAAAAGTTATTATTACACTTATAAAATGAGTAGCAGGAATAATACTTAAAAGTGCTCAATGATGTTTTCTATAAAAGTTTTCACCGGTTACTTAAGGTTAATATCTGTAGGGATCTAACACAATACAGAGTATCATGTTAACTTGTACAGTTCCATGACTTTAAAACACCTGTAGCAACTTCAGATAAATGTTCATAAGATTTTATTCAGCATCTAGATTAATGTCTTTCTTTCAAAATGGTTACATAATAAATCAGATTCATTTTAAACTAGTTATGAGAAGAATTATTAGTAGCAATTTTAATCTTTATAGGTCTTTTTTCTAATTTCAGGGTTTTATTATACTTTTTCATTAGTGTTTCTAGTCTTACATATACATATATCTATAAAGAATTCATCACCTTCCTCCCTTTCTTCTTCCATTGTTCAGTCTTTTTTCCCTTTTACTCACTATTCTCCATTCTTTTCACCCACATACCCTCTTTTTACCTCCCCTGTTGTCTTTTGATACATATTGTGAACCAAGTAACAGAGTTAAAACTTCTTTAAAAAACCTTTATTAATATATTACATTACTTGTCACGATTTTAATGACTTATCTAAGTTTAAAAGCATTATTTTTAATATGATTGTTTTCAGCTCTATTTAAATAATAGTAAATCATGTTTCTTGTAATTTCCCCCTTTATATTACATTTCAGATTAACCTTTGTTCTCAAGTGGTTTCTGGAAGATATTTTGCCGATACAAAGTTCACTATCATTCAAAGTATATGAGCAAAGAAAAGTAATGAGAAGATTGCTCTGATATCTCAAGATTCTGAAGGGAAATTAAATTTCTCTACGGTATTCTTGGTACTGATTGTTACCAGTGCTAGCTATGTTTTCTTATAAAGGTCTGTATTCCACTATTATGAACTGTCAATAAAAAATGTGATTCTTACAAAATTGCACTTTTTATCTCCCTAGTTTTATAGTAATTTAAATCTTTAGCTTTTAATCTTAAAAAGGGTTTATAAACAGAGGCAATGGCAGAGTCACCCTTAAACAAGTAATTTTTATGAGTGTGCAGTGTGCAAAAATGTTTCCTGATTACTATTATTAAAATAGGTTTTGTCTGCATACACCTTAAGTGGAAAGAATTTTTGTGTGTACTAGAGTTATTCCGTATTTATCAGTCTTCTATCACTTACTTTTTTTTTTTTTTTGATGTTCATTGCCCATTTTCACTAAGCAGATTCTTTAGGCATTGTGCCCAGTTGGATTGTTTTTTTTTTTATACTTTTCATTACCTAAGACCTGTTTTATAACTGGGTGACTTAGAAATGATTGTAATTATATAGCAAGAAATTCACAATAAACACATAAATACATTAGGTCATCAAAGATATTTTTTATATTTCAGTTCAAATAATAGGATTATATATGAAGTATTTTGTAACCTGGCAACCTATTGTCTTTAAGTCAATTTAGATTGTTTCATGTCTAGATTAATTGACTTCCTCTTCCTTTTATTCGAGGATAGTTATGTATTATTACTTGCTGTTTCTTGCCTTAAAAAGGGAGGGGAGAATCATGATATTTAAGTGACATGTACCTCTGATAAAAGAAAGTAATTAGTTGTAAGCTAAAATAAGATGACTGAAATGCCATATTTATAAATACTTAGTTAATAAAACAAAATATTAACTGTTTTAGGAGAAAGGAATTAAAATTTTACTCATATGGGTGAGTAGAGAAAAAAGCAGGAAGAAATACTGGAATTCAGAAAATCAGGAAACACTGAGAAATGCTGCAACATTTTTTAATTTAGAAAACATTTGAAAATATAAATTCAGTATTTATAATCATCACTTTCAATAGTATAACTATTGTATCATTATTGCTGCTTAATAATATAGCAATATGTGAAAATAACTATTGCTGTTCCACTTCAAGAAAACATTTTGGTACATCTAGTCATGTTTGAGGCAAAATCTCAATTTTAAATTTGAGAAAAAACTATTAAAAACATCAGGATAGACACAATCATAAGAAGATATTAATAAATGACATCATGAACTGTTAAAGCAAAATGAGAATTTTAATAATTAGTCTACTGAAATAAAATGAGTGTGTGGAAAAGCATGGGAAGGTGAAATGATTGCAAATAACATGATACAAAAAGGGAACAGAAAACAAAAATCTATAGCTGTAATGTTTAACTATATACAGATATCATATACTTCAGTTTTTCTTTTAGCTCTGTGTTATGTGGATGTTCACGTTCTGATAGAGTAATGCCCTGTCTAATATTATTGTTGATGATATCACAAGAAGACACAGGCAGCAAGGACTTTATTATGCTCCCAACAGGGTGTCCCAATGGCCCTTGATCAGGAATGTTTCCGCCTCCCCCAACACCCTTGGGCATATTTTTTCTATTGATAGTGACTGTTAGAGTAAATTACTAGGAAGTTACTGCACCATCAGCAAGGAGGTGGTCCTCTTGAGACTGGTATCAGCAGAGGGAAAGTAATGTGCAGACAAGAACAGTCTAGCAGACAGGAACAGCCAGGTACTAGTGCAGGGCATCTCGGAGTGCAGTCACTGTGAGCAAAGGCAGTTATTCCAGAAAGTCCATCTGTTACATTCAGGTCCATGCTCAGTACTGACCAGGTGCCAAGTGCACTTGTAAGTTTGGGCATGGGTCATTTTCTCATGCTATGCCAATTTCTAAAAGAGGTCTTCTATTGATACTATTACCATAATATGCCATATTTCACTTGCTGAATTACAGCTTCCATACAATTTTAAAATATTAGTGAAATAATTTTCTGAATATTAGACTTGAAATCTTTATCAAAATACAGTTTATATCTGTATATTTCTAATGTGTGTTTTTCAAACACCCTCATCACGCTCATCTTGACTGGGAAAGAGAAAAGTTAGGATGAGAAAGAAAACTATTGAGATTGTTTTATATCCCAAATCCCACTCTTGGCAATCTAAAACTCCTGGAAAATTTAAAGGCAGAGAGAGTAAAGTAGACATGAGGAAAAGTAGATATCACAGTGTGTTACAAAGAAGTTGAAGCACAACTATTTTCAGTAATTTTTGAATATATCTTTATAGTAGTTGGTAAAACAAGCATATAACGTGGAGGTAGCATACTTAATATTTGACATGTCAAAACTAATTTCATAAAGAAAATAATGTTACCAGGAACCTACTCAAAAGCAGAGACCAAAATTGATGCTTTTATACATAAATTAAATTAAAACCTCTGTATTCATAACCCCTAGGTTTTCTCAACTCCCTGATTTGCAGGGACTTTTCTACTTTTTTTTAAATCAACTGTTTACTTAAATTATTCATGTTTGTTCTCAGAGGTCATTCTACACTCCTAAACTTAGCATAATATTGTAAAACAATAATCCATCAATAAAAAATAAATAAAAATCACTATAGCAAAAAAAAAAAAAAAATGACCAAGATCATATAGTATCCTGAGTCTCATTATGGCAAATAGAAGTCAACTTACCTGTGGAGTTGTATTATGTTATCTCTTCTTGCACAAGGCACCTCAGTGTTAAAACTTAACAAACTTCTGCTGGTTTATTTTCTAGTATTTGAAACTTTTTGAAAGTAATGTAATTAGCTTAATTTCTACAAATAAGTTAGATTCATGTTATCCTATACTATAATTAAAATGTTATAATTTTTAGATATCTAATATGAATCAACCCCTTTAATCAATCATGAGCTCTCAAAAAAGGGAACTCTTTATTTATGAAAATAGAACATACTTCCTAGTAATGCATCAGTAATAATAACCATCAGTATGTTAAGTTCTTTGCTGATTAAAATTAACTCTAGAACTTACATCAATATTAGAAATGATATTGTTCTATATGATATCTAAAAAAATGTTCTTAATATGTCAACATTATTTAAATTTGTTATTCAAATTCTAATATTAAAAAAATATATTGAGTATATATACATTCACATTTAAAATTCTCAACACTTTCCTAGATTGTATATTGTATGAGCACACTTATTAAATCAGGTATTAAGTCAGGATACTAATTTATATAACTTTTTTTGGCTTCGTTTTGTAAGTGGTAGACTACATTAGTAAGCAAGAGACAAGTATAATAAAGTTAACTGGAGGTCATTTAAAAATTTCCTCAGATCACACTATTTTTTTTCCTTTTAAAAAGAACATTAAACAAGATGACTATATAAAGATAAAATTTAATATTTTCCTTTTCAAATATGTTTTTAGTAATTCAACAATGAAACAGTGGCCATTTGTGTTTTTACTCACAGAAGATTCACTATAAAATACTAATTCACCTCAAATTATTATTTGATTTAAAAGATAGATAAAAAATTTAATAGGTTTAGTCTACTGAAAAAAAATCTGAAATATATGTAGAAATACATGAAAAATAATGTCTTAAGATGTAAGGGAAGAATCATGACATTTAAGCGTAATTAACTGATTTTAGTTTAACAAAAGTCATTATTACGTATGTCCAATTTATTGACTTATGGAAAGAAAATATAGATTATAGAATTACTAAAGTTTTCCTAATGTTCATATATGATTTTAATGGTCTACCAGCATATAAAATGTGAGTATGTTTTATGTGAGCTCAATAAGTAGATTTACATATTTATAAATTTAAACTTAATTACTGTCATCCAATTACTCTGTTGACTTGGTTATTTCTTGTATCTTAGATATGTATGGTTTAAAATAAGTATACAAATGTCTAAGGAGATATTTACATAAAGCTTTTTTTACCTTTTAAAAAATTCTTACAGCTTTACTATCAAGTACATACATATATCATCTTATTTTCTGAATACTCTGACATCTATTAAGATAAAACATACAATCATTCACTATACGTTTATTTACTCTCTCTTCTTTAAACATTTTTTCCACCCCATCTCAGCCATGACCTCTGTGGTTATCCTCAAATCTTTGTTTATGCTAACAGTAGCGCCAGCAAAATCTCAATCTCAGGTGTTCTCTCTAATTATCATACCCTAGTTTTGGGTTTTTTCCACTTCAAGTCCTTAGTACATCACTCCATTAGCACTTGTAAATTACTAGGAATTAAAATTCAGGGACACTACCACTTTTCATTTACCCTCACTCCCTTGACATTACTTGTTCTACGACCAATATCATCTTTCCTATGCAAATGCTATCAACTGTGTTCCCTAATTTTCTTTTACTGGATATCTTTATTTCTCCTAACAGGTTAAGAATAACTTTGCTAGTCATATACTATTTAGGACAAGTCACTTTATCTTAGACTATAGATGCTACTTCCCTTCATTCTACCTCTCAATGTTGCAGATAGAAGTCTAATGATAAAGGAATTTCTTTACTTCGTTATTAACCTCTACTATCTACCTAGAAGTTAATATGATTTACTCTTTATTCTTAGAATCAAAAAACTTTAACAGAAATGCCTAGCTGTGTTTTATCAATCTTTAAATTAAGTGAGGCCTTTTATTGCACCCTCAGGTCTTTCCTCAGATAAATAAATAAAACACTTTGTTGCCTACAATTATTTTTATAAGTTCTGAAAAGTCATATATTCTCATGTTAGTTTTATAAGTTTTTTTTTTTTTTCCAAACATTCAAAGTCATGGCATCAAGATGAACTTCCATAAGGAAATTCTAATTTTACAAGTGACAGCATGTCCCATCTCTAAGGGCCCTCCCTAAGGGGAAAGAGTATGACAATCTGAAAGATTCACCAGCCGCACTGGTGCATTCTGACATTGCTACCTTTGTTGATTCTCAGCAGTGGGTGACTGTCCCATATTGTCAGATGTTGTGCTTCAGTGAGCACTTAGAGTGAGCTGAATGACTGGTGCTCTTAGATGATACCAAACAAGTTGCACTCAACAGCATTTCTTTTTCTTTCTTGCTGATGCCCACCTATTAGTATCCAATATATAGCAATAAAAACAAATAGCATGCTTTTGGAAAATGGATAAACTTAATGATTTGCTTTTGGTCAGATAACAGACATTTAAGAATTTTTTTTAATGATTTTAATGGTTATTGTATATAGATTTTCAAAATAAAAAGTGTTAAAATTGTGCCAAGGAGATATTTTTTAAACAAATCCCAACCTAATAATATAGGTGCTTTGATGACAATGATATATGTTTACCGCTGAGGAAACTTGTACATAAGTGTGTAATAAATCAAAGAGCTAAACAATGAAGATAATAAAACACCTTTCAAGTTTGGCTCTTTTCTACAGTGTTTAGAAATAGATATTTCTGATTTTAGGAAACACATAAAATCTGTATAGCAGACACATTTTTATTTTCTCCAAACTATTGATAGAAACTGAAGGGAATGTGATATTGTAGCTTTTTTAAAATTTAAAGAATAGCATGTAATAATCATTAAGTAAATTTTATTAAAAATCTTGAGGCTTATATAGTGCTTAAAGGTCTATATGTTATTCCATTTGACATAATTTATCTAAGAAATAAATTCAAGAAGCCACAGAGCATGTGTTTTCACAAAGTATAAAATAATTTACTTAAAAAAACCTTTCCCTATTTCTGCTATTAATGAACAAAGGATATAGACAACATTAGTTTATATTATTAAATTCTATCAAAGAATTTCACATAAACATTTCATTTTATATGAAATACATCATATATACACCTTACCAAGAAAATGAAAATGTAAACTAATTTCTAGTAGTATAACTATACACAAATGTTTTAAAAACTATTTTTGCTTTTAAAGACACGGATGTTGGTAATTTCACTTAAAATGTTTATACCTAAACTGACAAAAAGATAAATCTAATCAGAATGATTTATGGTATATAGTAATATTGATAATCATTTTAGTTTAGAGTTAGGTATGCTTAGTTGTATGTTTAATTGATCAACATTTCATTGTAGGAGGCATTATGACCACATAAAATCTTGGTTAGGTGCTAATCATTTGCCATTGAGAAAGTAAGTGTTCCCCTTTGTAGAGCGTAAATATTTGTGTTATAATTAATTGTTGTGATTTGAATTGACCTGATCAGACCTAATGAATATTGACATAGTCTTAAGAATTTATAATTCTGTTGAATGCCTGCATCATTTATTTATTTTTTAAAGGCAAGTTACAGGCAGGAATGAAGGCAGCAGTAGACAAGTAGGCAAGAAGAGAGAGGAGAAAAAAGCACTATATTTATTTTTCATTTAGTTGTTCATACTGATTTCCCCCCAGGCCTGGTACTCAAACCTAGCGGGTAAGTGGCCTGCATCCTTCAGAGGGCACTGACCTAACTGCTATTTCACCAGGCCATGTCATGCCTGCATCATTTAAACAACACAAATCATTTCCAACAATAAATACACTGACTATTTTTATAGTAATAGTTTCATACACATAATGATGAAACAAAAGAAATGGAAAGTTTAGTCTCTACATTTTTAAGTCTCTACATTTTTAAGTCTGAATTAAATTACTTTATGTATAAATATTTATCTTCATTGAGATATCTTCGCTTCTTCTACTCTTTCAATAACATCCTTCATATACAATTAGAATCTTAATTTCAGGTAGACATCATTGATATTATTCTTTGAAAATTTCTAAAATGTTGCTTACACACAGCACATGATTTTATCGTAAGATCCTATTTATTTTGCAATAAGTTGAAATAATAAAACTACAAGGTATTTTAAAGTTTGGAGGTAATAAGGGATTTCATAAAAACTCAAAGCTAATAGCTCTTATAAAATTTCCATTAAAATTTTTTATATCCAGTATTATTGGTATTAAAACTTTGTATGTGTATATATTGTGTGTATGTTTATTATTTTATAAGTCAATGGAAATATTTTTCTTTGCAATGTATATCAAACTTTCCATGAGAGGTGGCTTCTTTTTAATGATTGATTGATTGATATACGATTGGTTTACAATAATATATAAATGCAGAATTATAGATTGCCACCTGATAAAGGTATGTATCACATTATAACCACAATCAAATTCTCGTACCATTCACAACTATCAAATTTGCCCCTTTTAACCATTCCTACTATCCCCTTCCTTTCTGGTAACTAACATTTTATTTTCGGCATCTAAGAATTATTTTGTGGTTTTGTTTGTGTGATTTGTTTCTTTATATCCCATATATGAGTGAAATCCTACCATATATATCTTTATCTGGCATTTCCCTTAGTATAATTCCCTCATTTTATCCATGTTCTTGCAAATATGAAGATCTCATCTTTTTAAAAAATAGCTTAATATTATTATATAGTGTAAAAATTCCATTTATTATTTATTCAGTCATCTATCAATGAATATTTTGTTTGCTTCTATGTCTTGGATATATGAATAAAACAGTAATGAAAATAGAGGTGCATATATCTTTATAAATTAATGTTTTAATGTTTTTGTAATTCTCAGATATGTATTTAGATTTTAAAAAATGAGGTAATGTATAAGTTTCAGGTATATAACTTTACAATTTCATAACTCTAGTCACATCAACTTTTACTACCATAGGTCAAGTTGTCATTCAGTGACATCCAATCACCAATCAACTCTCTCTACCTGTAAAAGACACACACACACACACACACACACACACACACAAACACACCCCTCCCTATAAACTTTAATAACAACCATTCCAGCATCTAATAGTCTGTTTTTTTTTAAATTTTGTTTGTCTGTTTACATTTTTTAATCTTCACATGAATAAAGTCATCAGCTATGTCATTCTCCTTCTGACATTTCTTTCAGAATAAATCCCTTAAGTTTCATCCATGTTGTTGCAAACAGTAAGATTTCATCTTTTTTAATAGCTGAATATTTTCCATAATATATTTATACTTCATCTTCTTTATCTAGCCATTCATTGATGATCATTCAGTTTGTTTCCATGTCTTGGCTATTGTGAACAGCACCACAATAAACATAGGGGTACATAAATATATTTGAATTAGTGTTTTCATATTTTTAGGAAAGTACCCAAAAGTGAAACAGCTGAATCATATGATCAGTTTGGTATGTTAGCTTTTTATTTAAGGAATCTCCATCATGTTTTTAATAGTGATTAAAGCAATTTATATTCCCATTAATAGTGCATGATGTTTCCTTTATTCTCTACATTTGCCAATATTTTCAGTGAGGTGAAATCTAACAGTGGTTTTAACTTTCATTTCCGTAATGCTAAGCAATGGTAAACATTTTTCATGTGCCCGTTGATTTTCTTTATATTTTCTTTGGTAAATACCTGCTTAGAGCCTTTGTCTCCATTTTTCAGTTGGATTTATTGCTGTTGTTGAGTTTTATATATTTTGGTTACTAACCCATTGTTTGAAAAAATGGCTTGCAAATAATTTATCCAATCAGTAAGGTGCCTTTTTAATCTTAATAATGATTTATTCCACTTTTTAGGAACTTTTTAATTTGCTGTTCTAGTTGTTTATATTTTCTTTTGTTTCCCTGGAGATAAAGACCTCAATAAGACAAATGTTGTAAATTCATCACAATATTTTCTTCTATTTTATAGTTTCAGATGTCATTTTAAGTTCATTTTTGTTTAAGATAACAAGTAATCTACTTTGTTTATTTTTTCTTTCAGTTGTTCAGTTTTCCTAGCACCATTTACATGAGAAACATTTCTTTCTCCACTGTATGCCCTTGGTATCTTTGTCATAAATGAGATGTCCAGATATGTGTGGGTTTATTTCTGGACATTCAATTCTATCCCATAATCCATATTTGCCTGTTTTATTTCATTTAAATTCAATACTGTTTTAATATATGTAGCTTTGTATTATAGTTTAAAGAGAGACCAGTAGAGCTTTATTTTTGTTTTCTCGGAATTATTTTTTCTTTGTCAGATCTTTTACCATTCCCTGCAAATTGAGGAATTTGTTGTTATATTTCTGTGAAGAATGTCTTTGAGTTCTTATAAGGATCAAATTGAATCTGTATATCTTATGTTAAACAGACACTTTGACAATGTTGATTTTTCAATTCATGAGTCAGAGCTCATATCTATTTCTTCTATATTTCTGTATTTGTTAATATAAATATGATCATTATATAGTTTTTCATGAATTGCCCCCTTTATCATTATATAATCCATTTTTATTTTTAATTATAATCTTTGTTTTAAAGTCTTTCATCTGCTTTGAGTCTAGCTATACAAGTTTTCCTTTCAAACCATATCCAGAGTACTTTTATCTATTCCTTAACTTTAAGTGAAAGAGTGTCCTTGTTCCTGATTTGAGGTTTTTGTAAGCAGCATCTAGTTGTCATGTTATAATCTATTCAGCCATAATTTGTCTTTTGTTTGGAAAATTTAGTTTATAATTTAAATGCATGTATTTATTGTCATTTTACTAGTTGATTTCTAATTGTTTTCTTAGTTCTCCTTTCCTCCTTTGTTTTCGTTTGAGTTTGATTTTTTTAATATATTTTAGTTATTTGCTTAGGTTCCTTTTCCATTTTTTGAGGTTTATACTGTAAGATTTTGCTTTGTACTTAAGAGATTCAGAGTTTTTTTTATATTTGAATTCATTCCAAAACTGTGTGTTTTTCTCTATCCTCTGGGCATTTAAGATTTTGGTGTCTCATTTTAATCTTTACTTTATCTAAATCCCTTAACTTTTATGTTTAGTTCATTTTACTACTAATTTTTAATCTTCACTCTTGATTTATGTTAAATGCTCATGTGTTTTGACTGTAGGTTTTCCAGGAAGGTTTTTTTCCTATGTTTTCTTTGACTTTTTATTTCACTTTAGATAGGTTCCTTTATCATTTATTGCAGTGCTGGTTTAGTGGTAATAAACTCCTTTATCTTTTGCTTATCAAGAAAACGCTTTATCTCTTCTCATAATCTAAATGACAGTATTGCAGAATGTATATATATAATTTCTGGTCGATTTTATTTTTCTTCTTTTATCACTTGAAGTATATCATGCCACTCTCTTTAAGTCTACAAAGATTTTTTTGTTGAATAATCTACTTCTAACCTCATGGATTTCCCTGTACTGATATGCTATTTTTCTTTTGTTCCTTTTAAGATTTTATATTTACTTCTAAAATTTATCATTTTAATTATAGTCTATCTTTGTGTGAGTCTCTTTGGGTTCCTTTAATTTGAAACTCTCCAGATGTTTTGCACCTAGATGTCTGCTTCTATTCACAAATTAAGAAAAATTTTAGCGATGATTTCTTCAAATATCTGTTTTGTTTTTCCTTTTTTCTTCTTCAGGGCCAATAGAATGCAAATATTATTCTTTTGGTGTTGTTCAGAGTCTTAGGACATCTTCACTTTTGTAAATTATTTATTTGTTTTGCTACTCTGTCAGGGTGAGCTGTATTGCTTTGCATTCCAAATCATTCATTAACTTCCCTGCTTCATCTAGCCTACTATTTGACCTCTCTATTGTATTCATTTTGTTGTTTTATCATTGTATTCTTCTGTTTTTTTTTTATTTCTATTTGGATCTCTTAAATTTTCTAGTGTATTCATTTTTCTCTCAAGATCAGGGAGCCTCTAGACATTCCTTTGTAATATTCTTCAGCTAGTTTACTTATCTACATTTTATTAGTGTCATTTTTCTAAGTTTTATCTTTTTATTTTATTCAAGCATATCCCCTCTTTCACCACTTACCTGATTATCTGTCTTTGCTTCTTTAGTTTAGACAACTCTACTACTCATCCTATTCAAGAGAGTTTGGTCTTATATAGGTTATATTATCGGTAATTCAAGAGCAAATTTACTCCTGATTTCCTGAACTTGTTGCTGAAGGTGTGTTCTATTTGTGTACTGTATCAACTTGCCTGTAAATTGGGGTAGGAAAATGGCCAGGCTGCTGTGCACTGGCCTTTGACTATTATGGATTGAGTTTGGGTGTTCTTAGTCCATAACTGGAATGTGGTTACCATGAGTTGAATTTGAGGGACTGTCAATCAGGTCCAGTAGTGGCTTGCAGTGCTATGTGGTATTTGAAAGACCTGTGCTGACATGTGCTGACATGTGCTAATTGTCACATTTGTTTACAAATTGGTGAGGCTAGCTTGCTAAATATGCATGGAAGATTTCTTGCTAACATGAGATGTGGCCTGTTGCTATTTGGTTAGAGTGAGAGAGAAATGTTTTAGAGTGGGTAGGATGCTCTAGGCATGCAAAGTGGTTTTTGAGTTGAGAAAGCATGACTTGTTTGTTAGTGATGGTAACTGCTGGCAGGTACTGTTCCTGTTTGTTTATAAAGTCTTCTTGCTGTTATTTGCTTCTCTACAAGCTCTCATTTTTTTTACATTGATGGGTAAAACTCTTATGGTAAAGGATAAAAGTGAACTGTTGGTAGTAGACTAAATGTATTCTATATAGGTATTGATTAATACCTTATATCTATATAATGTGTTGATGCATTTGCTTTTTAAAAGTTAAAGATTTTGCTTCTTAAGCAGTTAATTGAAGGAATACAGATGCCTTTCTTATATAAAGTAAAAAAAACTATTCAGATCAGTTTTATTGTGCTAGGTCCCAGGGTGAATGAGTCTGCATAGGAAGACTACATGGGTTGGCTATTTGTATCTGCATTTCTTCATCTGTCCTTTCCTATTTTCCCCCAGCCTTCATGGTACAGATTCAAGTCTGCTGTAATGAATCAAAAGGTTGAGGTGCTTGTATTAGGCAAAATCCTCTTTATTTTTCAGGTAAAAGTTCTGTACCCTAGAGATGGCTCCCAATTGCAAATTGATATTCCTAGATTGGAATTTCTTTATTGGTGAGAGCATATCTCTGTGTCTTCTATCCCTCTGATTGCTACCATTTTAATTTTTGTCGTGGAATTGCCTGGATTGCAGTTCTATTTCTGTGTAGATTAATCTGTATTTAGGTTTGCCTTATGGTACCATATTGAACCCATCTCATAAAACTAAGATTTCATTTTGTTACAATTTAGTGTTAATGTTGGTTATGAGTTGTCATATATGTCCTTTTTATATGTTCCATGAATTCCCATTTTAGTGTGAGTTTATTTCATAAGTGAGTGTTGAAGTTGTCAAATACTTTTGTTTTATCTATTGTTCCGAGTATATGAATGTTTTATCCTTTCATGTATTTGGTATATTATATTGAGTCATAGTAGAACATAATAAAATTCATAATGTAAGCTTGAGTCACTATTCCTTAATTTAGAAAAGTTAAAAAATGGATTGTCAAGAACAAGGTAGCTAAAAAGAAAATAAAATCACTATCAAAGTAAAGGCAATAACAATAAAAGTAAACAGGATAAAATATTAAACACAGGATTTGGGCATAAAAGATAAATTTGAACCTTGGCTCTGACACTTGTATACTGTATAACCATACGCAGATTTCTTAGATTGGGTTTTCATATCTATAAAATGGGGATAATACAATCTAACTCATAGGCTTATCTTAAATAAGATAATATATGCCAAGTTCTTGCATAGGTCCCATAGAATAATCCCAAACAAAAAAATTGAAGAGGTAATCAAAGTCTCCCTAAAAACAAAAGCCCAGGACCAGAATATCATCATAACTAGTTTCACCAAACCCTAGGGAAGAATCAACACCTATTCTACTCAAATTCCTCCAACATGTTAAAGAACAGGGAACATTCCAAATACTCTTCATTGGGCCAACATCACTCTGATACTAAAATTAACAATTACTGATCAATCTCTCTAATGAACATATATGAATAGGTCTAATAGACCTGTTTTTATGTGACTTCCTTTATACTTTATATAACATCTTTTAGTATTTTTTGAAGAACTGGTTTTGTGGTGATACATTCCTTTAGCTTTTGCTTATTGGAAAAGCTTTTGCTTATCTTGCAGGGTATAGTATCCTACATTAAAAATTATTTTCTTTCAGTCTTTTGAATGTATCATGCCATTCCTTCCTGGCCTGTAGAGTTATGTGTGAGAAATTCACTGACAATCTTATGGGGACTCCTTTGTATGTGACTGGTTTTTCTCTGGATGCTTTTAAGATGCTTTTCTTTATCTTGTATTTTTGTTATTTTAATGAAAGTGTGTCTAGGTGTAGGTCTTCTTGGGTTTCCTTTATAAGGGACTGTTTGCTTCCTGGGTCTGGTGGTTTATTTCATTCTTCAGGTTAGGGAAATTCTTAACTATTATTTCTTCAAATACCGTTTCTGCCCCCTTTTCCATTTCTTCACCTTCTGGTACCCCTATAATGCAAATTTTTTTTTTTAATGTTATCTCATAGGTCTCAGATGTTGACTTCATTTCTTTGTATTTTTTTTTTTTATCTCTTTGCTGATCCGCCTGAGTATATTCCTCTGCCCCATCTTCCAGCTCACTGTTTTTGTTGGAGGGTTCACCCATCTTACTTTTGAACTTTTGAGTCCCTCTACTGAATTCTTTAGGTCAACTATTATGTTCTTTATTTTGTTGATATCTGTTTTGAACTGCTTCATTTCTTCTCTCTCTTTTTTGTCATCCTCTTTTCCTTCTCTATTATTTTCTTGTTTTCCAGGAGCATGTGTATCACTGCTGCCCTAAATTCATCCTGAGTTAGTTTGCAGATGTCTATTGGAGTTAGATTTTCCGGTTTTTTTTTTTTTTTTTATCTTATTGGATCCATCATTTCACATATTTTTCACTGTGTCTTCACTATGGTATTTTGCTTATGTTTCTGTGGATTAGGCTTTCCTTCAGTGATAGCCTTGTGTAGGGTATTGACTTGTGCTGAGTAACCTGGGTCTTGGTAGGGACTCTGGGATTTCTTAAGTTTTGTGGCATCACCACTATTTGAATTAGTTGAAGCTCTACGTAGGTACTTGCTGCTGCTCAACAGTTCAGTCAAGAGGGTTGGAGTTTGTGTGAGGGATGCAAAACTTTCCCTGGGCATCCCACTTTCCAACCACAATGAAAACCTTATTGTTGACACACAATTGGTAATTAGGCTGCAGTTTCACCTAAACCACACAAGGTGGCGCTAGTGGGTAGCATTGATGGGTTCCTCCTCTGGGAGATCCTCTTTTCCCTTTATGCTTGAGGGTGAGATTTCCAGTTGGTGGAATTTCCAGTGGGTGGGTCCTGTGGCTCCAGGACTATATTTCCATTCCCCTTACTGCCTTCTGGTTATGGTGCCAAGCTGAGTAATTTTCTCACTGGGCCTCCTGTTCAAACAACTAGGGTACTGGTTCTTCTTCCTCCCTGAACCTATATTCTCTCCCCCAGCTCTGTGTCCAGGTCATAATGGGTGTGATTTTCACTGCTTTGGCAATTACTGGGAGAGCCGGTTCCTCCCACAGTTCCTGGAATCCTGAGGCTGAGTCTTACATGTAGCTCTGAACCCAGATGTTGCCTACTCTTTGCTGTTGTGTTGCTGCTGTGTCTGTACCTTCTTTTCCTCAGTGTTTTTTTCTGGGAAATAGGTGGATTTCTAGTTGCTCTTTGGAGAGGACGCTTCCACCAGGTTGCCGTCTTGTCCGGGATTTCTCCCTTCTATTTACTTTTGATTTAATTTATACTTTTTTCCAATTCTTTCAGATATAGGGTTAAATTCTTTCAGGCATTCTTTTGATATAACCTTGTATTTCTATATGCTTCCCTTTTAGAACTGTTGTTCTTCATTCCATTTGGTCTGATAGCTCTGATTGATATTTTCATTAATCTCATATTTTTATTTCTCCTTTAATTACGCATTCACCCGTGTTATTTAGTAGTAAGTTATTTAGATTCCAAAGACTCCTCAGAAGAGGAACCAGTGCCCTAGTTGTTTGAACAGGAGGCCCAGTGAGAAAGTTGTTGAAGTCTGTGCCTTCTATTCCTGTTTTGGTAAGGGCTTTTGTCATGAATGGGTGCTGAATCTTGTAAAATTCTTTTCTGCATCCATCAATATAATCATATGGTCTTTGATTTTTACTTTGTTGATATTGTATAATGCATTAATTTTCATATGCTGAACCATGCTTGCATTCCTGGAAAAAAATCCCACTTAATTGTGATGTATATTTGTTTGATGTGCTATTGAATTTTATTGGCCAGGATTTTGATGACTCTGTGTATACATTGGTTTATAGTTGTTTTTATTTTTCCTTAGTGCTATCATTAATTTTGAGATCAGAGTCATACTGACCTCATAGAATGAATTTGGGAATTTGCCTTACTCTTTAATTTTGTGCAATAGTTTAAGAATATCGGGGATTAGCTCTTCTTTGAATTCAGTCGTGAAGTTTGTTGACACAGGCTTCTGTGTACTGGGAGATTATTATTTCTTCAATTTCTGTGCTTGTGATAATTCTATTCAAGTTGTTTGTGTCCTTCTGATTCATTTCTTGGGAAAATGTACAATTATAGAATATGCTCCATTATTTCATGGTTAATAAACATGTTAACATAAAAGTGTTCATAATAAATTCCCATGATTTTTTGTATTTCTATGATGTCAGATATAATCACATGTCTTTCTTTTCTGATTTTTGTTATTCAGGCTTTCTCTTTTCTAAAGGAGTCTTGCTATATATGTATCAATTTTATTTTTTCAAATACTTAGCTCTTGGATTCATTTATCATTTGGATGGTCTTTTTGTTTATAATTTATTTCTACTTAATAATTATTCTCTAATTTTTATTATTTTACTTTCTTCTCAGTTTTGGTTGTGTTTTTCACATTCTATAATTCCCTAGAGAGTGTGGGTAGATGTTTAAATTGTACTCTCTTTTGTTTTTTTGATGTGTAATTGTATAGCTATAATTTTTTTCTCTCAGAACTGACAGGCTTGGTAGTAGAAAAATCTGTTTCATTGTATCATCAAAGACCCCTATTTCTCCATCATATTTGAATAATTTTGCAGGTTAGAGTAGTCTTGGTGGTTGTTTTTATCTCTTACCAACTCTCTCTTGGACTACAGAATTTCTGCTGAGAAGTCTGATGATAACCAACACAGGTACACTCACCAAGCTGTTTTTCTTTTCTATATTTGCCTTGAGTAGTTTTTGACATTGGCATTTTTTTTTTCAACACAGATGAATAGGTCTAATAGACCTGTTTTTAATAGGGTTACTTTATGCATTATTTGACATTTTTCAGTATGTTTTGTAGAACTGGTTTTGTGGTGATAAGTTCCTTTAAGTTTTGCTTATTAGAAAATTATTTTCTAATCATTCCTTTAGTTCTGAATTATAATCTCACAGGGTATATCTTGTATTGAAAAATCCTTTTCTATCAGTCTTTTGAATATATTATTCTATCTCCTCTGGGTCTGTAGAGTTTCATTTGAGAAATACACTGTCAATCTTATAGCAACTCCTTTGTGTGTGACTCATTTTTTCTCTGGATGCTTTTAAGATTTTTTATCTTGTATATTTGACATTTTGATGACAATGTGTCTAGATGTAGGTCTACTTGGGTTTCTTTTCTTAGGGACTCTTTGAACTTGCTATGTCTGGAGGCTTGCTTTATTCTTCAGGCTGGGGATTTTCAGCTATTCAAATACAATTTCTACCCTTTTCTCTCTCTTCTTCTTCTTCTGGGACTCTTATAATGCAAATGTTGTTTCTTTTGATGTTATTCCACAAGTATTGAATGCTGTCTTCATTTCTTTGTATTCTTTTATCTCTGCTAGTTTGCTTGAGTGAATTGCTCTATCCTATCTTCTAGCTCACTGATTCTCTTGAAAGTTTAATCCATCCTGTTCTAGGGTCCTTCTATTGAATTTTTAGATCATCTGTTGTGTTCTTTCTTTGATATCTGTTTTGAGCTGCTTCATTTCATCTCTTTTTTGTTGTTCTCATTTTCTTCCTTTATTGTTTGATTTCCATGAGTATGTTTTTCACTGTTGTCATGTATTTGCATAGGTCTGTTGTATTCAGACTTTCCCCTGGGTGTTTGATTGGGTCCATCATTTCACGTATGTTTCTCTGTGTCTTTGCTCTATTTAGCATTCTGTTTACGTTTCCGTGGATTAGGTTTTCCTACAGTGATGATCTTGTGTAGGATTTTGACTTGCACCAAGTAAGCCGGAATCTTGGTTTGGACACTGGAATTTCTGGTGTTTTGTGACATCAACACTGTTTGGATTTGTTGAAGTTTATGTGAGCCCTCTGTTGATGCCTGAATGTTCAGTCTATGGGTTTGGAGTTCTTGTGGTGAACCTTTCCCGTGTCCCAGGTTCTAACAACAATAACCACCTTGCTGTTCACCCACAATCAATAATCAGGCTATAGATTCACCTACATCAATAAGGTGACGATAGTGGGTAATGTCACTTTCTCCCACTGTAAGACTCTTCTTGCTTTAAGCCTGAGGGTGGGATTTCTGGTGGGTGGATCCTCTGACTCTTAGTTAATATGGTGGGAGGTGGTGGAGGTGGAAAATTTCCCTAGCTGCCTTCCCGTTATGGCAGTGTCCAAAGTAATTTTCTCACCAGGCCTCCTGCTCAAACCACAGGGACACTGGTACTGCTGGGAGGACTCTCTGCTGCTTTCACAGTTCCTGGGAAGGCCCATTCTTCTGCAGTTCTAACCTGTCCACTGTGGCTGAAATTCCGTGAGTGAGTCTGTGGTGCAGTTCTTAATCCATACATTTTCACCTAACCTTTGTTATTATCTGTCTTTGAGTGGGTTTTTACATTTAGAAACTCTGATGTTCTTCTTTCTTGAACCTCCATTGTTACATTATTTATATTTGTAACACATTTATAACAAGTTTTAAATGTGGGATATAGTGGGAAATTCTCCACTATTCTCAAACACAATTTCTGCTCCTTTCTTCCTCTCCTCCCATCCCAAATACCTATTATCCTTATGGTTGTTGTTCTCACAGTGTCTGATATTTCTTATCATGTTTTATTATTTTTCTCAATTTGTTTCTCTCTCCTATGACTCTTGCCTCTCGTACTTGTCTTCAATTTGCAATATTCATTCTTCTACAAGATTGAGCCTGGTTAAGGATTTTTCTGTGATTATCTCCAATTCCTTGACTGCATATTTCTTGCATTTTTGCTAGGACTTTCTTAATTTCTTGTCTCTTTGGTGTATTATTCCCTTTGATCTGTCACTTTCCTTTAAGTTGATTTGCAACTATTATTTTGAACTGTTTATATGTCTCATTGTCCCAGACAACATCGAAGGAGCTCTTTTCTCGTGAGCTCCTGGCATCTTACTCTTTTGAGCCATTCATAATTTTGGGAGGGGGCGTGACATTGATTTTGGCCTAGCCTTCATCTCTTCCTTGAATTTATCACTATGGTTTGTTTTTTTCATCTTTTTCTCTAAAATTTCTTTCTATGTATATGTTGATGTGACAGTGCCAGCCCCTTGATTTTGGTGGGTGGAGCCAGTTCTCCTCTCCAGGATGCCTTCTTTTGGTGTGCCATAAATACTGTTTCATGATGTTGATTGCATTCTTTCCAGCTCTGCAGCTTAGGGAAATTTACAAGTTTCCAGGTCTGCTTTGCCAAGATACTGGGACTATCAGTTGATGGTTGTTTCAGGGGGTCTTCCTTTTTGCAACACTTTAGGTGGGGACCAAGTTCACAGGCCATCCCTGTGTGATATGCTGTACAATCTGTAGTTGAGGTGATAGGGCTCATGCACCATAGCTCTCTGGCACCCAAATTATTTTCAGATCTGCATCTGAATTGAGACATCATGGAGGTTCACAGGTCTTAAGCATAGTGGGTGCTTATTCCTAGCAGTGCCTGGGTGGGGCAAGAGTATATGATTCACTGGTTCATGGGACCTGAGGTGTAGTTTGCGCTGTTTTTCTCTTATAGCAGGGCTGAGGCTAGAGTTCAATTGTATCTGGCAGTACCATTTCCAGACCCCAGCAGTGTGGGTCTTGGGTCTGCTGGAATTGATGCCTTCCTATCTTGATATAAATGAATCTTCATTTTTAATTTTATTTTTCTGTGTTCTGATATATGCTCCATCCATAAGGAAACTTCATGAAGATTTGAGAGTAATGAATACTATGTTGCATTTTCATTAATGCTCTCTATATAACCTTTAAGTTTATCTTGCTTAATGTGTCATTTAAAATCTATGTTTTCTTGTTTATTTTTGTTTGGATAATTCATTCATTGATGTAAATATCTGCTAAAGTTCTCTACTATTTGTGAACCCTGGTAATCTAGTGGATTCATACACTGCGTATAGCCCACATATATCCCAAGTTTCCTGATTCAAGATCTACAACTAAGATGAACAACTAAATGACATATATAAAATGTTTCTTCCTCCTCTTTTTTTCTACATGTCTATCCTTAAAAAACAAGTTGCATTACCATAAATGTTTATTTAGGTTTGTTAATATTTGTTTTAAATATTGAGTTATTTCTGTATTGATGTACAAACATGAACACACACACACATATACACACACACGGTTTTTTCTTGGAGTGAAAACTCTGTCATTATCTAATGTACATTTTTGTATTTTATTACAATTTTTGTTTTAAAATCTATTATTTCTGATGAATATAGCAAATCTACCCTTTTTTAATCTATGTCTGACTTATAGCTGAAGTGTGGTTTATAGGTAGTATCTAGATGGATTTTGTATTTTTATCCAGAAATTATGAATATTTATGTTTCTATTTTGTTCATAGGTTTGTATTCTATTTGCATTTCTCCATTTCTACTATAGATTTTTGTTTTGAATTATACATACCATTCTATGTATATATTTTCATCTGATAACAATTTAAAATTGAACTTAATTATCAATCTTTATTAGCATTAGTCTTGACTCTAATAATTTAATATTTTATATTTCTCACTGTCTTTTAAGTTCTCAAGGTCTTTGCTTTCTTATACATTAGTTAAACTTAACTAAATATTGCAGTTTTAATTTATATTGTTCCTTTTGTTTTTTATCCTTCATATTATCTTTATATGAGTTTAATCCCCCACCTTTGCTGCGTATTTACTTTAATTTTATTTTACTTTTTTTTTGAGTTTTTATGATTGAGTTGTTTCTCTTTCTGTTTTACTGTTACATATTAATGCTATTTATTTTAGTTTAGTTTAAAGATGTTGTAATCTTTCTTGTAGAACCATTTTAGTGGTAATATTCTTTAATTCCTGTTGATAACATTATCATGTAAAATTATCTTGAATATAATTTTTAGAGAAAAATACTTTGAATATATTAAACCAGTACTTTCTGGCCTAAAGTCTGGTTAAAAATCTCCTTATATCCTCATGGTGCATTTTTGAAGATAATATGCTATTTTTCTCTTGCTCATTTTAATATTTATTATTCAGTAAACATTTACATTTCAATTATGTGCCTTGTTAAGGGTCTCATTAGGTTTATTTTTATTGGGATTCTCTGCTTCCTGAACGTAGATGTCTTTCTCCTTCCTTAGTTTAGTGAATTATTTTGCCACTTTTTGTTAACTTTTTCTGCTCCTTCCTTTCTCTCAATCCTTCTAGAACTTCTGTAATCCAAATGTGATTCCAGTTAGTGTAGTTACATATTTTTGTTTAGTCACTTTGTTTTTTTTAACTCCTATTCTATTTCTATTTTTCTATTTGTTGCTCTGTTTGCATTGCATTAGTTTACCTACAAGTTTACTTGTTTTTCAGTTTTCATTATATTATTTATATGTGATTTTCTCATGTTCATTTATTTGAGGTTTGTTCTCTTTTTTCCCACTTTGACTGTTTTTTCTCTCTCACTAAAAATTGTCTTAATTCTATAGATTTTACTGTTTGCCAGTAATAGTCCCTTCAGTTAAGATGTAGCAGTGTTCACATATAGGTTCCCCTGACTGTAAAGAGCCTGTCAATCTAGGGTTTACTATGCTTGTACTGCCTGCATCCAAGGATTTAGGTTTGCTGTTGAGCCAGCATTAGGGTTGGAGTATTCCCAGTGTTTAACCTCTGTAGAGGTCATTGTCTATCTATGGGTTCAGCAGTGTGGTGACCAGTTAAGTCTCAAGTAGTGATTGACGTGTTCTTGGCTTTGGCTTTGGATATTTGTTCATGTAAGACTCAGTTACTGCTTTCGTTCTCTAGTTACAGAAATTCAGCAAGAAAGAGCCAAATTCGTCCATGTACCTGACTTCACCAATAAGGTAGATTTGAAATGTGAAAATAAATGGCAGCCACTAGCTCCTTCTTCCCTGAGAAATCTAAGTGGTCTCACCTTCTCAACAATCATCTCAGACCCTTTAAATGAATCTTAACAACACATTTCCTACACCTTATAAACTATCACCTCTGTTCTAGGGCCATGCATTCTCACCATTGCCCCTTTGTTCTAGAAATATTATATGCCCCATTGGTTTCAAAGATAGATTGGGATGTGGGTTTTTGTATTTTTGGTATTATTTCCAAGAATTGTTATGCCCAGTATGAAGCATAAAACCATATATACTTGGGAGAAGTTCATGGCTTGTAAGATCTATCCCCACTGTCAGTTCCCACACTAGTTGTGAGATTATTGGTAAAATGTGTTTCTGCTTCTTTTGCCTGTATCTCCGTGTTTTTCTTAAATTATAAGTCATTTGATGTATTTTTTGGACAGAATTACTGCATTAGCAGATCTATGTTTAGTATGTCCATGGAAGGTGAGCTAAGGGTCTTCCTATGTCATAAGTTTTCATCGTTTTTTATTTATAAAGCATATTTTTCCTCTGATATGAGTAACAGAATCTTAATAACTAGTTAACTGTTTACATAGTTCTAGTCTCCATCAAGAAATCTATTTGAAAAAAAGTATTTTATTGACTTCTGAAGATCATCCATTAAATAGTACCATATATTATTTATTTATATATATATAAACACAAATACAATAAATCTTATGAATGACTTCTGATGTCAAACTGTAAATATTTCACATAAGAATATATTCAATCTATTGAGTGATACAATTAAAGGGGCAGTTAGAATTATATCTTGATTATCATTAATGCATATTTGCTAAAATTCAAAGTTATGTGAATACTGTCTTAAAATTCATTCTGGAAAATATATATGCACTTTCAAATTTGTGTATATCACAATACTTTTTCTGCAAACATAGAAAATGTGATTTCCACTCTTTAACTTAAATGCCCTATGATATATATGTCCTGTTGCTAACTTTCTATTATTTCTTTAAAAATCACATGCATTATATATATATATATATATACATATTTATAAATATGTAATGCTTAGAGATATTAGAAACTGGGAAAATCATATTGAATTTTACATCTGTAAATTTGAGGGGTTTTTTTAAAACAAAACTTAAATACCACATATTTAATGGGGATCTTACATTTTAGAACTGTCCTTTTTTACTTGTAGCTTTCAGTATATGATCCATAAAGACTTAGCTCTTCTCTTATCATTAGTAGCTGAGGTAGATGTGCTATAAAATGTCTGTAAAGATTAATTTGATATCGTGGGCACTCTGTTAGGAGTATGGGGTTTAGTGTCTCTACTTTTCCATAGTAATAGTTAAATGAGCAGGCTAAATCTAAAGCAATGTTTTTTATCAACCAATGCAAAAAAAATGTTTTCATGAAAGTGATTGATATGGGACTAATGTTGAAGAAACGATAGATAGATATTCTAAAGTAGCTAAAATATAATATCTTTTAAGACAAAATAATTTTCACTTTTTCTTTATGTGTATAAAGTACATATTTATAATTTACACAGCTATGCTTTAATTTTCCTAGATTTAAGTTATTCTAGATCTAGAATAACTTTTCTAAAAAAGTTGTAGACATATCAGAGTTTTGTACCTTGCCTCCTTTTTAATAAAACCAATCACGTGCTTATTTGATCAATATCCTAATATAACAATTTTCTTATGTTCATTACAGAAATCACATTCTCATAACCTGTAATGAAGTGATATTATCCTTTGTAACAATATAATTTATTTTTCATTGACTCTGTTGTCCTTTAATATCTGGTTATAAGAAGTATGTTAATTATACCTTCACTTTAATCCACATGGTAAATATCAGATGTTTTCTTATACACAATAGCATGGTCTGCAAGGTATTTTTGTTTACTGAGTTGATACAATCTTTCCACATGATTTGTTTCATATCCTCCAAAAGGAGCATGCTAATATAAATCACTAAAGAATGAGACACTTCTTTAGAAATTGTATAAATCATAATGAAAAATGAGAAAAAAATCAAATTTTAGAGCAGAACATATTTAGAGGAAGTATATATTATGGATTTTCTTTGACACATCTTGTCAATGAAGATACAATTCAGCCTGACAAAAACTTATGTCGAAAACTATTACAAAATTCCTCATGAATATAAAATAAAAACTGTAGTGAAGATGTTGCTATTTTTCATTCAATACAGATCTATAAAGCACTTGTGAGTCTTGAAGCCCTTGTAATTTACTAATTTTCTGCATTTCTATTATATATAAAGTTACTCGCATAATATTTTACAATTTTTCTTTCCATTTTGAGAAGAGGTGGAACATTTTCTTTGAAATTATGTTACTTCTGTTTAATTGTTCAGAAATGTGAATGTGGATTACTACATTATAGAACAGATAAGTATTAAGTTAAATTTATACACTTAATGACTATAGTATTGTGAGAATAAATATCTGCATTATGTTCTAATATTTCTATTAACTGATGATGTAAGTTAATGAAAGAGAAGGCAAAGTAATAGGGAATGCTTATTTTTTAATAAGTTGACCACAGGAGTAAGAAAAATTCATGAATTTCTTGTAAATTATATACATATATTAAATATGCATATTATGTGTTTGTATATGTTAGGATGTATGGATGTATATTAAATTTCATTCAAGGAAATTAAAAAAATCAATTTGATAGAAGCATAAAGTATTAATAGGATCATTCAATGAAAGTGACATAAATTTGATTATTACCCACAAATATTCATACAGTCAATTCAAACCCTGTCGAATTCCTGAAGGAGATTTTTTTGAAGCATCAATAAGCTTAGGTTAGGTATAAATGAACATATAATGAAAAATATCTATTAAGAACATGATCTTAAAAAAAATGTTACAATAGGCAACACTAAAATGTATTTAAGTTATATGATATATTTGATAGTTGTAATTGGTATAAGGATAAAAGGAACAATATATGTGAGCTTCAAATACATTAATTTATAAAAGTTATTTGAGATGACGTAGTCTGAGGTAAAGAAAGAAGCAAAAAGAGCAAAAAATGATTAGAGATTGGTGGACATCATCAAGTCCTAACAAAACATACACTGGAGTCCCACAAAGAGACAGAGAAGTGAGCGAAAAGAATATATTTTAAATATGATGAAAAGCATTATACTTTCAACATACTCAAAGAAATCCATACCTATACAAATAATAGTCAAAATGTTGAAAGACAGAAAATTAATTCATTCTGAGAGTTAGAAGAGCAGAATGAAAAAGAGCAAAGTATTATACAGGGGAAAATCAATGCAAATATATAGTTATTTTTCAAAAATTTTAGAAACCAAAAGAAGAAAAATAACATTCAAAATGATTAAAAATGACGTTAGATTATATTTAAAATACAAAATAAAAAGTACTTGCTAAATATTTTTGCCAGTAGATCTTATCTTCAAGAAAGTCTAAGGGGAATCTGATCTCTTCAGCATGAAAGGAAACTAAACAATGACTTGATTCCATGAAAAACATGTAAGTACCTTTTATTTTACCTACATATATGTATATGTGTGTGTATATATATGTATATCAAGCTAGAAATGTAGTATTGTTTATAATATGTTTGTATTCCTATATCATTTAAAATATATAACAAAGAGCAATAATTATAAAATTCTATTGATTGTGTATAATGTACAAAAACATTATTATTAGAATAATGCAAAGATTTGGACAAGGAAGTAGAGAAGTTATAATGGATCAAAAGTTTATACAGTTTAAATTAGAATTATTCTGAATTAGATTGGTTTAATTTAAGATGTTCACTTGGTCTGCCCTTTATAAATAACTCAGTTAACAGAGAGGGGCGTAATACAAAATAATTATGAATATATAAACACAATAGGAGTCATTAAAGTAGTAAAAGAGTAATGAAAATACATAGGACATTTAATAATCAAGTAAAATAGTAGATGTAATTCTTAAATCACATATAGTGTTATTAAAATAAAGACTAGAAACTCCAATGGAAAGGCTAATTTTCAGAGTGGATAAAAAGAGAAAAAAATAAGAAAAATCCACTCTAGGCTTAGTGTAATTGTCAAGCCTTTACTATAAAGGCAACTAAGGACTGAACTTATAATATAGAGAAGGACATACCACAAAGATAATACTCAAAGAACAGATGTTTCTGTATTAATATCTGACATTAAAGAGTTAAACAGAATGTTATTAGAAACAAAAGACATTTGATAATGAAAAATACTTCAGAATTTAATATGTCAGTAAGACATGTATAAGCATGTATAAACCTTGCAACAGAGTTCCAAAATACATGAAGTAAATATAATTTAAAGAAATAGAAAATTCAAAGAAAATAATTATAGATTTGAATAATCCAATTTCAATAACATAGTAAAACTAAGTAGAAGACAAGAAAGAAACAGATGATTTCATTGGTGAATTCTACTAAAATTTCCAAGATTTAGGCCTATGCATATCAACTCTTCCCAAAAATTGAGAAGGGAAAACTTCCAAACACATTTCATACAGGCAACACTATCCTAATCCCCAAAGCCTGGACATCACAAAAAAAAAAAGGAAAAGAAAACAATGTATCTGATGAACATTAATGCAAGAATTCTCAACAAAGTACAATAAAACAGAATTCAACAATTCATTGAAGGAATCATACATAAAAACGAAGTGGGATTTTTTTTCTATAGATAAGAGGATAGTGCAATATACACAAATCAATACATGTGATACAACACATTAACAAAATGAAAAAAAATATGATCATCTCAATAGACACTATAAGACTCATTACCTACCTATTTAGGATTGAAAAATTAATGAAGACAGAAAGCACTCAGAATAATTAAAGATATATACAAACAAAGAAAACATCAAACTCAGTGGGAAAAAATGAAATATTTTCCTCTGATATTCCACTCACCACTATTATTTGAGTATTCTGAATCCTGATCAATGCAGTCAGAAAAATTAGACATAAAAGTTTTCCAAATTGGAGAGAAGTTGAAACTGCTATTTGCAGAAGAGGATAATATATAAGAGAACCCAATGCCTCTGGCAAAAAAATAAGTTACTAGAAATAAATGAATATAGTAGGCAGTTATACATTAATAATACATCTTTGCATTTATACATGGAAGTAACAAACTAGCAGAGAACTTTAAAAAATCCAATTATAGTTGCGCCAAAAAAAATGAAATACCTTGGAATAAATTTAACCAAAGTTGTGGAAGACATATAGTCTGAAAGCTATGATGTATTGTTAAAATAAATAAGACATAATGAAATAGATAGTCCATGCTCATAAATTAGAAAAATTGTTTTATTAAAATTGGCAGATCATCTAATGGAATATATAATGCAATCCCATAGAAACCCAAGGCATTATTCACAGAAATAGAAAAAAGACTCATTCGTAACTACAAAAGAGCAAATAGCAACACAAAAAGTCCTGAGAATAATAGAGAAAAAAAGGAACTTACTTCTAATTATACTATAAAGCAATAATCATCAAATCAGCATATTGGAATAGAAATACAGATTAGTGAAACAGAAATTAGAGTCCATAAATAAACCCATTCATATATGGACACCTGATTTATGACAAAAGAACCAAGATTATACAATGGGACAAAAACAATCTCTTCACTAAATGATGCTGGGAAAACAAGACAGCAAAAAATGAAACTAGGGCACTATTTAATACCACAGACAAAAACTAGTTCAAAATGGTTTAAAGACTTTGATGTAAATCCTGAACCATTAAATCATTGAAAAAATATAGATAATAACTCCTTGCAATTGACTTGAGAGGTCTTTGGGAACTCCACTCTAAAATCAAAAAAATAAAAGTCAAAATAAGGAAAAGGGATTATATCAAACTAAAAATATTTCAGCATAATAAAAAAAGAACTATTATCAAAATGAAAGACAACCTTCTGAATGAGATAGTTGCCCATCAGACAATGTGTTAATTGCTCGTGTATAAAGAACCCAGACAATCCAATTAAAATATGGGAAGATTTGAGTAAATACTTCTCCAAAGGAGACATACAGATGATGAACAGAAAAAATAAAAACTTAACTTTTCTTGTTATTTGGGTAGTAAAAATTAAAACAAGTTATTATATCTGTGAGATTGGCTATTAATCAAAAGAGTGGAAACAAGTGTTGGCAAACATGCAGAGAAAAGACAACACTGTTGGTCAGAGTGCATATTGGTGTTAACACCATAAAAAAACAATAATTTTAGAATAGAAATTCATTATAATTGTGTATCCACTTCTGGGTATTTACATGAAAAAAAAATAACAACAACAAAACCACTACTTCAACTGGATATATGAATCCCATATTTAGTGAAGCTTTATTTATAATAATAACCAAGAGCTAGAAACAACTTAATTGACCATTGATAAATAAGTGAATAAAGAAGAATTATATCTATATTAAAAAGATGAAATCATGTCATTTGGAAGAACAAGACTGAACTCAAAGTGAATTATGCTTAGTGAGATGCCAGAAGGAGAAAGATAACATACTGTGATATTTTGCTCGTATATGGTATAAGGAGAATTAACCAAATAAGACTATTTATTCTATAAACTTTTAATTTGTAGAATAAAATTTGTGGTTATTAATTGGAAGTATTGGGCAAAACAGTTAAAGGGAACTATTAAATGGTGATGGATAGAATCGATTGTCAGTGGTAAATTTAATGTATTGTATACAGATGTTGATTTATGATAAAGCATACCTTAAAATTATATAATATTAGGCACGGACCTGGAGTATCACAAACTCATATACAACTATTGGATTTATAGTTCTAGATCAGAGAACTTTAAAAAACTTTTGAGCAATATTTCAAGTATATCACAAACATTTTTCAAGATAATAAATATTCTACTAAATATGTCTCCAATAAAATACATGCATATGTGCTACACAACACATGTATAAGAATCATTACAACTTTCAAGTTATAATAGTCAATATTAAAAATAACTCAATTTTAAATCTAACCTACAATGCTTTCAGAAAACAGAACAATAAGCAGATAACAATAGCCTATTAGCACCCTTTACCATGTATTAAAATATGTATAAATTACTAATAGTACCTAATACAAATGCTATTTTAATAGCTATTTTAATAGTGTTTAGGGAATAATGATAAGGGGAAAAGTCTGTAATTATATATACAATGGTTGTATCTGTAACATAATATGTATTTTCAATTTATTGTGGATTTAGCAGAGGAGGAACCCATGGTTATGAGGGGTTGACAATTTTTTATTTTATGCTATTAAAAATGTTGATAATGTACCTTTAAGGAATGAGCAGCAGCAATTTTGAAAAGGCAAGATAGAACTTCCAAGGTCCTACTAAATTTGTATGTGTATGTGTTATCTGTAAAAGTTTGAAACATAATTTGTGTAGTGCTTGGTTCTTATTTATACTTCATGAACATACACTATTAATATATTTAATATATAAGATTAAGAATTTTAAGTTATTATAATTAAAATAGTATAAAATTACTCAGTTTGTATTTTTAACTTAGACTTGAGGAAATTTAATGCATTGAAATACAAGTGTGAGAACCGAAGTTGTCAAAATGTATTCTATATTTTGTTTTGAGATGCAATAGATTAGTAGAGACACAATATTGGTGGACATAAATCATGAGTTAAAGTTAACATATAAAAATATGATACCTATTAAAAATTCCAGTGTAAATTTGATTGATTTTGCATTTTTCTCTCAAATGAGATGTCTAGGTCACTGGTACAAGTGCAGGAGTTTCAGTGTTTATTTATAGTTAATGAACTTCAGTATATTTATAGTAGCATTGCCAATTTTTCATCTATGTCATTAGGGATTGTTTCTATAGATTTTTTCTGATTATATATTGTTTTCTTTGTTTATTTGAACTCCCCTCCATATTAAAAATTAAATTCTGCACTTTCTGATTGTTTTCTTAGAATCTTTAGACTACCATAGGGATTTTTTTCCGTGGATTAAAAAAAGATTTCATCAAAAGTAACTCATCCCCACTAATGAAGAAATATATTTCTGGAGATTGTACTCTTTATTGTATGCACTAAGAGGTCTTGCTAAACAGCAATATTTGAGGTCCGTGGGTAACTTCCTACAACTTTGTGGTAATCCTTTCCTTATTTCAGTGGTTTGTTCTCACCAATAGCGCAAGCCTCAAAAAAAAAAAAAAAAAGAACTTCTATTGAATTTCTTTGTTATGCAACTCCTTCTGTGGTCTCTGTCTCCTAATTCATCTGATCTCTGGATTATGTCTGGTTTCTCTTTTACTTCAGCCTGGCATATGTCCAGGCAGTACACTGGAATGATTATAGGAACTGTTACTGTTGTTTTACCCACAATCACTATACCAACCTCACTGTTGTCCCAGTTTCTGTATGCTTACTGAAAAATTTGTCAGATTATCCTATTACTCTACCATGGTAGTAAATTGTTATTTCAATAGATGTGCATAATTTTGAATATGGGAGAAAACTTCTTATATTTTATACAGGATAGTTAAGAAACACCAAGTTTGATCTTAATAAAGACATACATAAATAGGCAAAAATATTTTGATTATTAGCAACTTTAAAATTGGGACGTATATGAAAGAGAAAACATTCATTTTAATTAAAATTTTTCATAAAAATGAATAAAGAATAAATGAAGATCTAAGTACAGTCTATCAAGGCAATTTCCTTGGTAGAACTAGCCCTCCCTAAAAGACTCAGTCATGTTTTAATGGAAGTTGTTATCCCTAATAAATCCATTAAATGTATAACTCTTACATTTATCAGATATTGGTCTAATTATAGAAATAACAAGCTATTACGTAAGTATGATTTCACATAAAGTTTTATTATTGCAGACAAGTCAACAGAAACATTACCTATTGCATTTTTTAGAATTGATTTTAATACAGCAACTGTATTAAATGTATTATTTATGCAATAGTAAGGGAAAAATGTGTGCTTATTCCAAGGAAACGTCTTTGCAATTATATGTAAAATAATTAAGATAAATAAGTGGCCGTACAGTTCAGGCCTTATAAATGACAGACTGTTAGAAATCTCCATCTCACCTCTTTCTCAGATATAACGAAATAATATCAATTTAATATTTAACAACTATAAACTTCGGAAAAGTTTGAGGACACGCACCTCCGCAAAGAACAACAATTTCAAAAATGCTAAGAGAAGTCAGTCTTGGCATTCAAATTACCAGGTCCCAAGAATCTGGGATCCATAGAGAGAGGCCAATGAATGGGGACTCTCCTCAGATCTGAATAGTTTGGCCCTTAGAGAGATACTGGCACTTGAATATGTACAACCTGTACTGCAAAATAAAGAGGGTGTCTTTTGAAAAACAATAGGCCTCTGGGGAACAAAGAACACAGAAGAGAAAAGATAGGGAGCCAGTAAAGTTTGCAATAACCTAACTGCAAGATTTTCATTGGTTGAACCAAAAACTTCAACATGCAGAAGAAACAGGGATAACCTTCTTGTGAACTAGGACATTGCTAGGCATCCTCTCCTGTGATTCACTGTCCAAGTGGTGCTGGATGCCACCATATTATACAAAGACCCTAGGGTAAAATGTCCTACCCCCTCTACCATTAGCACACTGATGTTGATGGACAGTGTATGGTGTAGTTACTCTTATCTGGCTGTCATCACTTGAACATAATTGGGACAAGAACCAGAACTGTGATGCAATTACAAATAAACGAGTTATTTCCTGTAAAGGAGAATTCTATTTTCCTGTTCTCTCAGGAAGGATAATCAGGAAGGCTTCATTAAAACAACAATGTTGCATCCATCTGGGGCTACTACTAAATAGCTTTACAAATCTGCCTGTTACTTTCTAGAGTGCCCATCAACAGACCCTCACCTTTTTGTATGCCACTCCCTGCTGGAGCTGATGCACAGCTAAAGGACCCATAGACTTGTAGAGGGGAGTGTGCTTTTCTGCGATCATGTCACAACTTCCTCTTACCAGTAGCCTCCATTGGAACTGTGGTCCCCTTGTGGCCTGGATCAACAAGACTTAGGTCTCTTTCCTTGTGCCTTGCTATTTAAACCTGTAGCTCTATGGGAAATCTCGGCATTCTCTACATCAATTATAGCCCTGTAGACTAGACTCTTAAACATCAACACAGTGCCAACTCTAAGTTCTTAAACATTTCTGATTGGTACAGAGATCAAACAAAGAAGAAAGCCCAACATCCAGGCCTATACTCTGTAGCCTGACCCTAACATTGCATCATAGTATCCTAAACCATGGAAATGAACAGACTGAGAAATATATGTAAAATGGTGGACTACCACAACAATGGAGGATAATTTGAATGTAACTGAACTAAGTAAAATACCAAGAATATTTTAGAACATCAGTTTAAATACTCACTGAAATTAGGAAAAAAATGGAGGAAAAATAAACTACAACAAATATAGAGAAAATATGAGGCAGTTCCAAAAACATTTCATGGAAATAAACAATACATTAGTTGAGATAAATAACTTAATAGAGGGGCTCAATGGTAGACCAGAAGTTGTCTTCAATAGGATCAGTTAACTAGAGGATAAGTCAACGGACTGTACCTAGCAGATAAACAAGAAGAAAAAAGGAATTAGTAAAAGAAACAAAGGGAGCATAGAATGGAATAATATTAAGAGGTACAATCTTCGCACAATAGGAGTTTACAGAGGAAAAGGAAGTAGGAGGATTAGCATTTGAAGAATAATATCTAGGGATTTTCCTAACCTGAGGAAGGAAACAGACATCAAAACTCAGGAAGTTCAAAGAGTTCCAAACAAATAAAACAGGCATACCTAAGACACAATGTGATTAAAATGACACAATCCAAAGATAGAGATTATCATAAAAGCAGCTTGAAAAAATGAATTACATACAAGGAAGCCCCCAATACGTCAATCTGAATCTCTCAGCAGAAATTTTATAGGTCAGAGGGTAATGGCGTGATATATATGCAAAGTGCTGCAAAAAAAGGACTTCCAACCAAGGAGACTGCCGTCTTTATTATCATTTAGAATTGAATAGAACTATTCAGACAAATGAAAGTTAAATGAGTTCATCAAAAGGCAACTGACCTTAGAAGAAATACTAAATGAAGTTCTTTAAAATAAAAAGAAGTCCTATTTAGAAGCAGCAAAACATCAAATATAAAATACAGGGGAGCAGGAGAATTAAATAATGGGCCATTAGAATGAGTCTGAGAATAACCTTCAGGTTAATAGAAGTTATAAGTATTAAAACATATATGAACCATGGTTTAATACCAAAATATAAATCCATAGAAAAAGGAAACTAAACACGCATAAATGTCTTAAAAGTCTGAGAAGATAATAAAGTGATAGCCAAAAATAACACCTAGAAAATAAATAGCAAAATATCAATAAACTGTAACCTGTCAATAATCACCCTAAATATTAATAGATTAAATTCACCAGCAAAAGGCATAGAGTGACTGAATGGATTAAAAACCAAAATCCATATTCTACTGCATATAATAAACTTATCTAATTTCTAAATACAAAGATAAATTGAAAGTCAATGTTTTGAAGATAATCCCATAGTCAAATGTAATTTAAAAAAAACCAGTAACAGCTGTACTTATATCAGATAAAAGAGACTTGTAACTAAAGAAGATAACAAAATACATGGTTGGTCATAAAATAAGGATTAAGGTTCAATTCAAAAAGAAGACATAATACTTAATATATATGAAGCAAATGAGGGAGCATAACATAGATAAAGTTATTAACAGAATTAAAGGAAAACACTGACAGCAATGCAATAATATTAGGAGTCTTCAACACCCCACTTATAGCAAATGATGCAATGCCATAAAACTAGAAATCAATCACATAAAGCTGGAGAATTCCAAAATATGTGGAGACTAAACAACATACTTCTCGATGAATTTTGGTTAAAAAAAATCAAAGAACAACTAAAAAACTACTTGGATACAAATGTTAATGAACACAGAATCTATCAAAACTGGAGTTGCAGCATAAGCAGTACTGAGCAAAGTTTGTAAAAATTTAGGCCTACCTCAAGAAAAATTAAAATATTACAATACACCTAAGTCAACTAGAAAAAGAACTATTGAAGCTATAATTAGTATAAGGAAAATAATAAAATTTAGAGTAGAAATAAGTTAAATAGAAGTCAGACAATTGAGAAATTAAGTGACACCAAATGTTCTTTGAAAAAATAAACAAAATTCACAAACCATTGCCTTAACTCACTAAGGGTAAAAAGAAAACTCTAATAACTATAATTAGAATGGAAAGGGAGAAATTAGAACAGATATCTCACAAATAAAAATCATACTAAGATAATAAAATGAACAGTTAAATGCCATTAAATTGGAAAGCTTAGAAGAAATGGACAAATTCTGAGAATCATGTACCAAGACTGAATCAGGAAGAAAAATAAAAACTCAACAGACATATCACAGACAAAGAAATTAAAGTAAAAAAAAAAAAAAAAAGTTTTCTCCCAAAATAAAAGCTCAGGACTAGATGACTTTACTGATGAGTCTTAAGAAAATTTCAGAAAAGAATTAATACCTAAGTTATTAAACGTCTGAAAAATTGAACAGGGAACACTCAAACACTTTCTACGGAGAAAATATTGCATTGATATCAAAAGCAGATGTCTGATGAACATAGATGAAAAATTTCTCAACTAGTTAACCAAATTCAACAACAGATCAAAAGCATCATCCATCAGGACCAATTTGGAATTATTCTGGATATGGAAGGATGACTCGTATTGATAAATTTATTGATGTAAAACACCAAACAACAAAAGGAAACAGAAAATCATATGATTCAATCAATGAATAGAGATAAAACATTGATAATATTAAGCAGCAAGTTATAAGAAAATATCTTTGTAAAATATGGATAGAACATACTGAACATAGCAAAGGCCATGTTTGGTAAGCCCACAGCCACCATCATACTCAGTGTTGAAAAACTGAAAGGATTTATTCTAAGATCAGGAAAAATGATATGGATGTCTACCCATACTGATATTCAACACAGTATTGAAGGTCCTAGCATGAGCAATTAGAAAAGAAATAAAATGAACCCATATGGGAAAATTAGTAAAACTATCACTATTTGAATATAAAAGAATATACATAGAAAACCATAAAGCCACAACTGTCTCCCACACACACACACACACACACACACACACACACACACACAAAAAAAAAAACCCAAATCAAAAACAAATAACAAATAAAACAAAACCAAACAAAAAAAAACCCAACTATTAGATTAGTAAATTATTAAAGTGGCAGTCTACAAATATTTTTTAAAAGGACAGGAGCAGGCAGGAATGAAGTCAAGTAGGCAAGCAGATAGGAAGAGAGAGGAGCAAGAAGGATTTTATAAGCATTTTCTTTCTATTTAGTTTTTCACACTGGCTATTCCCCTCTAACCACTCCCACAACCTGGGACTCAAATCCAGGGGTATGTGGCCTGCATTTTTTGGAGGCAATTGCTTTTCCACTAGGGCGCACACCAGCTACAAAATCAATATACAAAATCTGTTGCATTTTATATGCAAACAATGGAATGAAATAAAAGGAAATTAAGAAAATTATTTCATTTACAATTGAAACAAGAATAAAATACCTTAGAATATACTTAACAAAGGAAGTGGAATACCTGTACAATAAAAACTACAGGATATAGTTTTAAAAAATAGGGGAAAAGTTAGCAGTAAGGGACACTGGGACTCTGGTAGTGGATGTGGTATAAATTATAGGCTGAGATGCAATTTTAGTATCCCAAATTGAGTTTCGAATTGTTCACTAAAAAGATAATATTACTATTGAAAAGGAAATAGAGGAAAATACAAAGAAATGGAAAGATATTTCATAGACATGATGGGACAGAATTAACATTGTAGAATATACATATTTATATATTTTAAATAATTCAATATAAGATTTCTTAAAGTTTTCCATGCCAATTTCTGTTATAGAGATACCACATTCTTAAGATTGCATTATTTCTCCAAATGTGATCCCCTACTACTAGGGCTCCATCGATCTGTTTCAGAAGGACTTCAATGAACCATTAACAAATAAATTTGTACCCACTGAATCATTGTTTAATACATATACTAAATAAATATATATACTAAAATAAACATAAATGCTAAAATTAAACCTGTTATTTTTCAGTAGTAAAATATAATTCGATCACAGATGTTGATAATTGAAAGATCAAATTATTTTCAAGTTTAACATTTAAGAAACATATTTCTAAAAAACTTATAAATGAACTCAGACTGTAATAAGATCAGGTGATTTGACAGAAATTCTCGATGAGCTCACAAATGTTGGTTTTCAAAGACAAAATAATAATTAATTGGTCATCATATTTGATAATAATTACCAGATAACATATATTTAAAATCATGTATGGCAACCACAACATCAAAAAACTGTTGAATTAAAATGGATATTTTTGTGTGTAAAAATAATGATACACACCCACACCCTTCTACAACCATAAATGCAGTTGTATTTTACTGTATACTTTTAAGAGATTAAGAATCTACCATAAACTTATTTTAGCACAATAAAATTTCCTATTGTAAAAATAACCCATAGCGATTTGAAAATACACTATTAGAAAATTTTCCATAAAAATCTAAATTCAGATAGGTTCAAATATGAAATATATATTATTATAGAAATAATTAGAACGCATAAAATAAAAAGGGGATGAGTCATGCCTTAGAATCTTTTAAGAGATAAATATTAATATGAGACCAAAGTTAATCATTAAAAAAAAGACTGATAAGCTTCATTTATAAATGCGAAATTTCTTAACATAATAATAAGTTAAATCCATTGAACTTTAAACATTGTTATACAACGTGATGGATATAATTTGTCATTGAAATGCAAGATTGATAAATATCTAAACACTAATGTATAAAATAAAATAAAAGACAAAATAAAAACAAACTACATCTTTTTCTCCTCCTATTATGAAAGCTGTTAGAATTAGAATGGTCAAAATCTATAACACTGTGTATTCCAAATGCAGGTCAGGATGTGTAGTAACAAATTATCATTAATTACTGTGGCAAAGGGAAATGGTACAGCCACATTGGAAGAGAGTTTCTTAAAAATTAAGCATAGCCTCAGCATATGTACCAGCCATCACTCCTTGGTATTTACACAGAGTTTAAAATTTATGTCTACACAAACACATGCTAATACCTGTAAAGTAGTTATATTTATAATGACTGTAATTTGGAATTAACAAGGATGTCCTTCAGTAGGTAAATGAATACATAGTAGTTGAATGAATGGATAAATAAAATATGACACATTCAGACAGTATAATATTATTGAACCTAAAATAAATTAGCTATCAATTTATGAAAAGATATTAAGACATTTTAAGTGCATATGACTAAGTGAAAGAAGTTAGTTTGAAAAGGCTACACATTTTATTATTCCAAGTAAATGATATTTTGGAAAAGGTCTAACTTAGCTTATGTCGGTGAGTCCCAGCCTGTGGACTACAAACTTGGGGCTACCTTGCCTATTTCCACATTTGCATAAATCAATACATTGTAATAAATCTTATTATTCATTTCCTATTGATTCTGTCACTTTCACTGAAGTCCAACTGATGGAACTTTATAAAGCAATAATTCTGTTTTAAATAAAAGGCCAAATACAATGTATAAAATTGCCTTTTGTATGTGTGTAATAGCAACATTTAACTTTAAAATTAATTTTCATATATGTTTAAACATATTTTCAAGAGATATAAATGTTTTAGTCTATTGTGCAAAGTGCATGGAGGCAATACAAAGGTAAAAAAGACAAAGAACCTGCTCCCAAGAGGTTCCTTTAAAAATATGTTCATAAATAAATTAAATAGAAAGTACAACGTGGGAAGCAACTTAAAAGCTAGGCAGATAAATTACTCTGAGAGCTCTGATGAAGAAGGTATTCTAGCAAGTGGATGTAATTTCTTTTAGAGTTATGTGATAGAATTCCATCTCTATGCAGACTCAACCTTTGACTTCAGTGTTGAAACAAGTCATTGCAGTACATATTATATAGTCAGCTACATAGGGACACTTAGCAGAGACCACCCATTCACTTCTTATGAACCAAGGTTATCTTACAATGATTTTGTGTCACAACTGATATGAACTATATTTGGAAGAGTCTGGAAGGTGAAAGAATCACCAGCAAAGTCCATGAATCTTGTAAAAGATTTACTTTTATGGCATAGGATTTTTTAACATTACTAGCACAAAACTTAGAAATGAAAGACAGAATAGTAGTTCAAATGTCACGAATAACTTCCATTTTCTACATCTTGAAAGAAGAGAAATCAAATTTAATCTGTCTGCACTTGAGACTTGAGTTTTCTTTTAGAGGACATTATTAAAATAAATGTTTTGCTAGAATATATTTTAGAAAATTAGTACGATATCCCTTACCTCATGTTGTGTTGCTTTTTTAGATTTGTTTTTACACTTAAATAAATGCAAAATTTTCTTCTCTACTCTGGAAAGTATAAGGATAATAATCATAACTTTCAAAAACTTTTTAATTTAGAAATCAAATATAAGAAATACCCAGCTCTAAAAACAAACAAAATACTTAAAACTAGTATGTACTGAAATTGTTTCAGATTGAAGATTTCTTGTTTGACATGCTATGAACCACCAGTGATAATCTCCAAGTACTAACATGTCTTTATTATTCCATATTTTTATGGACCTGGAAGTTAAACTTCTCTTTCTATAGCAAGTTTCTTACTAATTGCTATTCAACTTTAACTTAATTTTATTGAAGAAGCATTGCATCATAATAATATGCAGGTTTAAGGTGTGTGTCATAAATTAACATCTGTGCATAATACAGTGTTTATTTTTTACATTATTTTAATATTTACTATTTAAATTGCCATTGATTTTCAGATTATTACATTTATACTTTAATCTGTTTGAAATTTACAATACAACTGATATAAGTGTTCTAGTATTCCTCACCTCCACTAAACTCCTCTTTCCCTTGTTTCTTCCCCACTCTCTCCCCTCTGGTAACCAATCTTGTGTCCTGTGAATACTGTTATATTCCATCAGATCATCTGTTTCTTTATATTCCTCATATTGGTAAAACCACCCTATCATTTTGTTTCTTTCTAATAGATTTCACTTGGCATAATCACCATCAGTTCTCTCTGGGTAGGTATAAAAGACACTATTCATTTCTTTAAATAACTGCATAGGTGTATCTTGTGGCTCATGTGTTAAGTCTGCAGCTGGGGCATTTTACATAAAAAGAACAAGAACTGGTTTTGCAGCCTGGACCTGAGTGAATAACCAAAATGAAACAATAAATGAATGAATGAATGTTTCTTCTTCCTCTCTCTTTCTGCCTGCCTGCCTACTTTCTTTTGTCCCTGTTTGCTTCATTTTGTAAATAAGTGATCTTAAATGGATATAAAAATCATCTAAGTATAATAAAAAAGGTTTCCTCCTCTCCCTGTCTGCCTGCCTACTTGCTTTATTTCTGCGTCCTTACTCCAAAAAAAGCAATTTAGGTTTTCATGGAAAAACTTAATATGTATACCAGTTTCCTTATCCAGTCATCTGTCAGCAATAGCATAGCTATTGTGAACTTTGTTGCTATCAACATAGAGATGCATATATTATTTATAATTCATGATTTCTGTAGTCTCTGGTTATATACTTAGTCTTAGGATTGCTGGATTAAATGGTATTTTTACTTTTTTATTAATTTACCTACTGTTTTCCAAAGAGGGTGTACTGATTTACATTCCCAATAAGAATTCTTTTTTCTCTAAGTTCTCGATATTTTCTTCTAGATATTTTGACATAGGCCATTCTTAGAGTTGTGAAGTGTTATGTCATTTTTTTTTATTTGCATTTATCTAATAGAGAGTGATGTAATGCATTTTTGTGTGTCTGTAAGTGATCTGTGAATCTGCTTTTAAAGTATGCCTATTTATTTCTGCCCATTTTTTGAGTGGTTAAGGTGTATGAGCTCAATATATTTTAAAGATCAAACTCTTTTCAGATGTCTTACCTGAGTATCTTTTCCCATTCAGTATTGTCTTTTTATTTTGATGTTGGTTTCTTTAGCTGTATAGAAATCTTTGATTTTTATGTCATTCTAATTTTTTAGTTTTACATTAGTTTCCTTTGTCTGAGATGTCACTTTCCCAAGACATCTTTGAGGCTGATATAATGGACCATTTTTTCCTGTTTATCTCTGTGTATTTTATGAATTCAGGTGCTACATCCAGCTCTTATTATTCATTTTTAATTACTTTTATGTATGGCATTAATCTGTGATTTGGTGTCATTTTAGATGACTAATTTTCCCAGAACCATTTGCTAATAAACATTCCTTCATTGTATACTCTTGGCTCCTTGGCCATGTTATATTCTCATATAAGTGCTTTTAATTATTAACTCTCAATTTTATTCCAATGACCTGTGTGTCATTTTTTGTTCCAATACCATACAATTTTGATAACAATAGCTCTGTAGTTTGAATTCAGGTATGTCTGATTCCTTTACTGATCCTTTTTTTTTTTCCCCAGAGGCTAGTTTTGGCCATTTGAAACCTTTTTGTAAGTACATTAAAACTTTAGTATTTTTTTTTTCAATTTCCTTGAAAAATGTTAGAAATTTTTATAGGAATTGCATGGGACCTGTAATTTGGGAAAATGGCCAACTATGCTAATTCTTAAAATCCATGATATGGGATATTTTTTAATGTCTTGTAGTGTTTTATGTAGCAGTTTTTCACATCCTTTCTTTGTTTATTCCCAATTATTTTACCTTTTTTGGTGCCATTATGAATGGGATGTCTTTCATGAACTCTTCCCACTACGTTGTTCTTTGCATATAGAAATATCACTGAATTTGGTTTATTGATTTTATATCTCAGTAATTTGCTTTATTCATTTTTTATTTATAACAATTTAAGGGAATTTCAGAGTTTTATAGTTATAATAACATTTCATCTGCAAATGATAGTTTGTTTCTTCTTTTCTGGTATGGATTCCTTTATTTTCTTTTTCTTGCCTAATTGTTCCTGTCAAGACTTTCAGCACTATGTTGTATGGAAGTGGTGAGAGTGACCATTCATGTTCCAGATCTTAGGGAAAATGTTTTCAGGTTTTTGCGCCTGAATATCATGTTAGTTGTGAGTTTGTCATATAGAGGTTTTATGTTGAAGCATATTCCTTCTCCATTTTAACAAGGGTTTGTATCATGAATTGGTGTTATATCTTTATTGTAAAATGTTCTTTCTGCATCTGTTAAAATGATCATGATATTTCATTTTTCCCTTTGTTATGGTATATAACAATATTGGTTGTGTATATTGAATCATTCTTGAATCACTGGAATAATGAGAGAAATATACTAAAATTTAGAAAATTTGGTTCTTCTCTAGGTTTTGTCATTTAAGTTGACATACAATCTCAGCAAGATTTGAATTCTCATTTTTCTCAATTATATGAATTAGGATAATGATTTTATAATTCAGTCTACTATACTGTGCAAATTTTGAATCACATAATAGTAAAATAGTCCAATAAGGAAGTTTTCATATAGAAGATAGAATGTTCTTTCCTTATAATGCAATATATATTCATGACATGCTTGTCATTTACAATATGTATTTTTCCTAAGTATTCTCTTTAAGTCAATTCTTCACAAATATGAATCATAATATGTTATTTGAACACATCTCTACCGTGTTAAAATGTCTTCCATGGTCTTTTGTCTATGGTAAGGCCAAGACCCTAATCAAACTTGTCAATATCAGTTATATCAGTATAGTGATAATCTTCTAATAGAATATAGAGATGTTGATTATAGATGATGTACACCATGAAACTGATGTCATATCTTGCTGCATATGTCAATAAAATTATTTTAAAAAACAGCGAATGAATTCTTTACTACTTAGAAGATATGTTTCAATTTTGTCATCTGTTAAATAACAATATGTACTTCATAAGATGATATGAAAAATCAAGAAGGGCACTAGAATTCTCAGATTGGTAAATACAGAGGAGGTGTGAATTCAATATTCTGTAAATTATATGGCAATACTAATAAAAATAAAAGTATCTTTCAAGTGGAAAGGTAATATAGAATAATTTTTAATTAAAATATTTAAAAATTGCTTGGAGCCTGCATAGGCCTATTATTTGAAATCATTGAAAACATAAGCTATTTGTAGTATCATTCAAAACTACTATTTATTTCTACATATACTATTATTTTATCTCTCATTCCTTCCACATACTACTAATTTTAAGACAAACAATATCACTTCCTCCAATAATAAGTCCAATTTTCAAAAATATTTAGTAAATATATGTTATTTCCACTTCCTATAAACAAGTGAAGGAAATAGTAACATTATTACAAATCTTAAAAGTAAAAACTAATTGGATGCTAAGGGACATTAAAGAAATAGTTTAAATCTGAATTTGGGAATTAAATAAAAATGTTTAAGTTATGCTTTGATAGATAATTGAATAGAACATTTCAAGTTGTCAGAATCTCCCAGTGGAGAGAAACTTAGATGGTCATTCCATTAAAAAAAAGACTGGCTTAAGAACAAGAAAAATAGTTGGTATAATATGAGTATTATAGTTAGATGAATAAAATTATAACACTATGTAAATTTAATTAATTTAACCTACTTAATTTACTTCTAATTACTAGTCATATGAACCCAAGCATTAAAATTTAGTTTCATCAATGTTAAAATGTTGATAATGGTGAAAATTTCATAAATATGCTTAAGGACTAAAGTGGTTAAGGGAGGTAAAATGATTTCATCAGTGTTTAACACAAAATGGTATAAAATAATTTATATGGAAATACATCAGAATCATTATGGACAGGAATTTGGAAAAGTAATGAAGTAGGGACTTGAATAATAATTGATGGGACAGGAAATGTATGTTGAAAATTAATTTAGACTTTATAATTTGTACTTGGAAAGTCATAGAAATCTTTTAGACAAGTGAGAAGAGTGTCATATTTGCATGTAAGAATGAGTAATTCTATAGAGAACAGCCACTAAGATGATTCTTAATTATTATAATGTATGGTTTTCATGCTTATATGTTGGCCCTTGTTTCTTTTACTTATGAATTGATTTATGAGCTAAAAGATTATTGGAAAAATAGGTCATCAGAGAAATTATGACATTTGTATTCTCAAGTTAATTTCTAAAAGATCTTGCAATTTATTTTAGAACACTCACTCTTGGAGAAGGCAGCAGCCTTTGTATGCAACCATCTCTGTGAACAAACTTAAATGAGAAACAAACCTCATGCAAATAACCAATGATAAGCTGACACAAGCAGTCAACAACCGTGTTTGCTATATTAGTCCTATTCAGACTTTCAGATAATGCATCTTGGTTGATTTCTAAATTGCAATCCTTGAGAACTTGAGCCAGAGACATTAATCTAAGGTGTTGTTTGGTTCAGTTTAGGCATACTACGTAACATGATCTTAAGTGCAACTAATAAAAAGTTGAAGAAACTTTTACTGATATTTATTTTTCACTCATCTACAATGAAAATTAACACTATTTGAAAATATCGCCCCTGTTTATAAATCAACACAATTAATAATAAATTATTTGGCTTATCATGAGGCTTTACACAGTAGTATTTACTAAGCATACATTAATTATGTTTTTACTATAATATAATAGTGGAGATTTAAATGAATTAAGGAAAATCTTATTATGATAAAAGTGTAATCACAATATCAATTGGAATTCCTAAATTTTTCAAAGACATTTAAACATTTGATAATAGGCTTGAACACAATATTTTAATAAACTTAGTAAGCCAAATCAAAATTTTAATTTTGAATAAGTTCTCAGTTTTTTCACCAATGAATTAGTAATTAAAATATTTGTTTCATTTTGATTTTTTGAGAAAAACCTTCACTAGTTTCTTGCTTTGAATATAAAGACATATATCTTTTATTTCAATGACACTGCTGTAAAATAGCAGAGTAAATTGCTCCTCTTAAATCTTGATATGTCAGTAAAAATCATAAAATTGAATTAGCTATATGGAGGTTATTATGAGATAATTGTAATAATAAGCAATAACTGAAAATTGTAAGATATTACTGGATGATTTTGAGATAAAGGGTATAGAAAATTGTCATTACACAATAAGCAACATTGTCTATATTTTAGACAGTCATTTTTGACCAGTATAGCTATATGTACAAAATTCATCTTTATGAATATGAGAACATTTTAAAATAAGATCTGACTTGTGTGGTATATAGACAAAGCTAACAAACAAATAAACAAACACTCATAATATCAAATTAGTGGTTATCAGAAGGAAAAGGAAAAGGGAGTGGCAAAATTCATTAAAATGGTTTAATTAAATGGTAAAGGACAGAAAAGAACTATTAGTGGTAAATTTAATGTAATATATACAGATGTTAATTAATAAAGATGTATACATTAAACCTATATAATGATGTATACATTAAACCTATATAATGTTAAAATGTGATGTTACTCAATAAAATAAAATTGAAAAAAAAGATCCTGATTGAGAAAATATATATTGAAAACTTATGCATACACATGACATTTTATATTTATAAAATGAATTAATTTTCTTACTCATAGTCACATGATTTGGGTGCATAATATGATCTTCATTCTCTCCCGTGTGTGTGTTTTAAGATACAAGTAATGACATTATTAAGCATTATAAAATGTATTCTACTTGCTTTGACAGAACACTAAAATAACCGAATAACACTTTTCATATTCATGGAAAATACACCCAAATAGTACCGTTGTGTTACAAAACCAACATCAAAAATTAATTAAAATGAAAATATACTAAATGGGGAAAGATGTTTGCAAATCATCTATCAGAGAAGGAACTAATATCCAAAATATATAAAGAACTCATAAAATGTAACAACATAAAACCAAATAATTCATTTGAAATGAGCAAAATATCTGCATAGAAATTCTTTGCAAACAGATAAATGGTCAGCAGGTATATTAAAAGATATTCAGCATCCCTTATATTAGACAACCACATTGAGATATCAGTTTATCTCCTTTTAGAATGATTGTCATCGAAAAGAAAAGATACAAGTGTTTAAGTGAATACAGAGAAAAAAATACACAAGCACACTGCTGGTGGTAATACAGTGTGACCATTATGGAAAATAGTATGGAAATTCCTCAAATACATCACCATAAAATATAGTATCCAGTCATCCCACTGCTAGGTATCTACCCAAAGAATTAAAAACACTAATTTGAAGCGATTTGTGCACCTGCGTCTTTATTGAAGCAATATTCACAACGGAAAAGAGTTGGAAAAAAAACTAAATGTACATAACAGATGAATGGAGATGAATGTATTATATATACATAATGGGGTACTTCTCAGCTGTAAAAGATAAAAATGTCATTTGCAACAATATAGATGAAGTAAAGTGTATTATACTAAGTCAAAAAATCAGAGGGTGCGAGATGGAGGCTATAGAGTTTCACATATGTTAAACAGAACAAATTAAGAAAACAAAAACAGACTATAAGAATAAAATAGTATATGGTAGGATTGAAGGGGGAAAGGGTAAGTAAACTGGGTAAAAGGGATCAATTTTATGACAGTGGATGGAAATGAGACAGTGATAATAAAAATGTAGTATATGCACATGATGATATTCAAATCTTTGTATCTAAAATTATTATGATGTTAATAAATCAATGTATTTAAATAATAAACATTGATAAATCCATAGGAAAATTGATCTTAAAGTGAATAAAAATAAAATGCATCAATATCAGGAACAAAGGAAAAATCAGCAGGAAATATAAAGCCAATAGCATGATAATGAAAGAATATTATGAAAAGTTCATACAAATTAACTATGAAAGTTCAATTATTAAAAATATAACTTATTGAAGAAGATATAAGAAATTAATGATCCAAATAACACTGTTAAAACTCCATTCATTCATAAAACTACACTAATAGAATGCCTCACAATCAGAAAGGAACTCAAAATTAACATTTTTTTTCTAAAATGTCAAGAATTTGAATCCTCATGAGGCATCACAGCCATGAAGATATTTATCTGAGAGATGAGCCCCCCAACACTCGAGCAGTGAAGCCAAGAAGGCTCACATTCACTAAAACTAAAAGGTTATTGTGAATTGAAAAATTACTTTTAAAATATTTTTTATACATATTCTCAGGGAACAGCACATAAGCTACTGATTGAGAGGTGTTTAGACTTTATGTGAAAGAGTTTATTTCTTATTTTAAAGTGTTGAACGAATGGATAGTATTAATTTAAAATATCATCAAGGAAACTGATGGCATACTCGCCAGGGACTGAGGCGAGAGGAGCCATCTTTATTCTCTCTCTCTGCTCCACTCGACTGTGCTCGCATCTCTCAGAAACGACTGTACTATTCATTCAATATTTGAGGATGCTGTCCAGGGAAAAACTCTAAACATGATTCTGGTGACCAGCAGGCCTCATACTCAAAAGTTGCCCAGAAAAGATTTCTTAAATGGTTAACCCTCTCAGCATGGAAAGAGCTGTCACCTTAGAGGGAGCCCTTAATTAAACACATTGCTAAGAGCTAACTATAAGTCTTTCCAGAGACCTCACATGGTAGTCTTCAGGAAAGTTATCAATACCAATTCTGAAATCATTATCTTTCCTAAATAAAGGCATTCAGATTGGAAAGGAATAAGTACCTGAATAGTCAAAACAATCCTAAAAAGAACAACAAAGTTGGAGGCATCATGCATCTTGATTTCAAACTACATACAAAGTTATAATAATCAAAGCAGTATGATACTAGCCTATAAAAAGATCAACGGAACAAAATTGAAAGGTTATGAACAAGCCCACACATATATAGTAGTAAATCTATGAAAAGGAATCAAGAATATACAATGGAGAATGGACAGTCTCTTTAATAATATTGGAAAAACTGGGAAACCTCATGAAAAATGATGGTTCTGACCCTGTCATGAGCCATACACAAATATTAACTGAAATAGATGAAAGACATGAATCAGGGCACTAGGAGAGTGTCAGGGAGAGAGCACTGTTGATATGGGCTCAGAACATAGGCAGGCTAGAATCCTATCTGAGGGCATTGGTGCCTTCTGGGGACCTTGGGTGTAGGTCACTGCAAACAATGAACCCCATCCATTAATATTTCTTAGTTTTCTAGGTGGGCTGCATCACCAGAAGGGAAAGATGTATAACCAGCACTATGTCCAGGGTGTTGGATCTCTTGCTGCCAGGGCCTGGAGACCTTCAGATGGAAATGGCAGGAAGAGGTTGAAAGACTCTTTAGTAGAAGCCCTGAGTGGAAAATAATTGACAGTTTCTAGGACCACTAGACCCTCTCCTGTAATCTTCCTTGAGAGAGATGCTAAAACCTCCAGAAAATAAGGTTTACATAAAAGTACTCAGTCATCTGTACTGGGTGGTGGAGTTACAGGCCCTGCTACCTGTCACTAAAGTGGATGAGTGTGGTCCTAGTAGCTGCAATATCTTTTGCCATGAGAAGAAAATGTCAGATACCACAAGTGACTGGATGGGGAATCTTGCCCTCTGGGTATGTCTGCCACATTTGTGCCATGCAGCCTGGAGAGGATTCCCAGCAGTCTCTGTTCACATAAAGGCTAACCCTCTTTCTTATACCTCTTGCTGAGGCATTTGTTTCAACAATTAAAAGACCTTTCATTATATGTTCAAACACTTCATCTATTGGTTCTTGTGCTCTCTATCCTGGAATTTCTTCTCCCCAAAGTTCTATTATTCTCTCAAGGAATCCCTTCTGTTTTTAGACCAGAATGTGCATGTTCCCCTCTCAGGTGCAGCTTCTAGATACTGGGAGTACCTGATGTATAAGCAAGTCCTTCAGTCACTGGGAAAAAAGTTCTGTATTACTGGAGTTCCTCCCAACTCAGGGTGCAGTGTCCTGGTACCATTCATTTTGAGATGGAATCTCAGCTATTCCTTCCATTTCACTGCCTCCTACTCCTTTCCTTGTGGAGATGTTGGTGCCCCAATTCTCCATATTTCTCAAGGCTAATCCATATAAATAGATGATTGTTTGATATGTCTTCAGTGAGAATGTGAGCTTGGTATACCAGTCTGCTTGAGAACCCATTCCCCTGTAATGTGTTTTTAATAGCCAAAGATTATTATATTTTATATCAGGATTTGGCAATTTTAAGCTTCCTGACTGCTTTTATAAATAAAATTTGCAAGAACCTGAAAACATAAACTTATTTATGTTTTTTTTATATGACCTGTTTCACATTACTGCTGCATCAAGTAGATTCACATTACTGCAAAAGAGTTAAGATCTTATCACAACTTATCAGAAAAAGACTCAACCATTTAAAATTTGTCTCTTTATGAAGTTTGCTAACACCTGGTTTATAAAATCAATGATGCTTTAAATAACATTTATTTGGCCTTTAGTTTTTTAAAACATATAAACTTTTACCTTTGGGAATATAATTTCATCTACTTGTACTACAACACTTAAATTTTTATTAATTCAATTTATGGTGATACTAAATTATTTTATCTAATTTTAGTTTTACTTAAATACTTTAATTTCCAAATAGAGGAATATTTTTATTGGGCATAAAACTTTAGGTTGGCAATTAAGTTGTTCCATAGTTTTAAGCTATTATTTTATTGACTATGACTAGTTTTTGCTATTGAACAAAAAGTTGTCAATCTAAATTAAAAAAAAACAAACAAACCTTGAACATAATGGGTCATTCATCCTCTGGTTGCCTTTAAGTTTTTGTTTTACTTTGACTTCACTGCAGACTAATATAAAATATCAGGTCATGAATCCAAATTAAATGTATGTTAACTTCTCATATACTGTTTTTCTAATGCTGTGTAAAAAATCATCATGGTTTGTCACCTTAAAAATATCATATTTTTTCACATTTTTTATAGATAAGAAGTTTTAACATGTAATAGCTGAATTATCTGATCATAGTGTCAAAACTGAAATTAGGGTTTAAACTAGATTGCCCTCTTTTCTGAATACTATGAAGATGAATTCAATTCCAAGTCCTTTGTGGTTGTTTTTTTTAGAAAACATTTCCTTTCCTCTGTAATACAGTGTGGATATTTATGTCAAATATGATATGGTTACATATTAGAGACAACAAATATCAAGGATCCTATTTTGTGCTATTCTTTTGTGCTACATGAAAATGCACTCACTATCTTCCTTTAATAAAACAAAGAGCACACAATTGTTGGAAAATCAACCTAGGCTCTTAAAAGACAATATTAGTTATTTTTATAACTCTTCATTTACTCAGAGAGAACATTAGTCTTTAATAAAAATGGAGAGATTTCACACCAATACTACCTTCATGAGAGCAAATATAATCACTGTTAATACTGCTTACCTGTATTGGTGAAGGTAACCATCTTTATTATGTCTATGAATTTCGGTGCAAATCTCTTCCGGAGGCACCCTCAGACATGTCCCAAAATATAGTGCTTTACTAGCTAACTAGGCATCCATTAACCCAGTAGAGTTGATGAATACAATTAGCAATAACAGTTTACTTTGACTAATTAAATGTGGACAAAACTTACAATGTGCCTATTATAAGCATAACCCTCATTATATAGCAACTATTTCCCCTTGCACTTCTATAATCACCATGAATGAATGCCAGATAGCTTGTTTAAGGACAATGACACATGTATCAAATTTTTATCAACACCCTCTCTTGAAGTCAAAAATCACTAAGTACAACCTACCATATTTATCTCAATTGTCTGATCCAAAATGTTTTCTAAACTTTTAATTTATTGTACCATTACAGCAGTTTTCAAACTATTCGAACTGAGTAGCATATGCAGCAGTTATACATTTGTTGCAACACCTTCACTTCCTTCTTTGAAATATTCTTAGAACTGTAATTTTTTTAATACAATCAATTATCAACCTGAGTTACTGTTTTCTGCAAGTTATAATCCTCAGTCAAAATACTGAGTGTCCAATATCATATAACCTTATGTATAAAAATTCTTACTATTAAAATGTTTCTATTTATCAGTGTACATTGTTCTAAGAAGGTTTTATATTCTGATTCAGTGTTATGTTCATTTTTTTTTTACTTTTTAATTTAAATCTGAAAAGAGCTTAGGAAATTATTCATTAGGCTATTTACTCTAATAAAAATAACTTTACATCAGTTCCAAAATTGTTACTTTTTATTTCTTAAAATTAATTCATTTATATAAAGCCACTTAATAGTTAAGCAGAAAATTAGGAAAGGATGTAAAGGATCTCTTTTTTGTTTTTTTTTTTTTTTTGGTTCATAGTCTCCAGAAAAATTTTTTAACATGTCATTCTAATCAGAATTATCTAACAAGTGAATACTATATTTTAAAGTATTATCACCAACCACAAAAGAGGGTAAAAGTCATATCTTTTTCTGTAAGATTATTTACTAAACACAACCTAATTCATATATTTATCTTGCTTTCGACTTGTACAATTTTGCTCTTAAAATATTATCCTTGTATATAATCTGCTGTTGAGCCTTGTGAATCCTATAAAAGTAATATAGTTGTGATTAGTATTGAATCTTCCAAACAGTATTTCTAATTACCATCTGTAGTAAACACAGAGGTATGGTGCCTAGAGCCCCATTCAAATAAAGTATTGTTGATCAGTAGAAGAAAGTTCAGTCAGCAATAATGCCTAAGTTATCAGGTAATTTAGTGTCTGCTTCAATTGTACAGAACCATCTCAACTGAAGTCATGACCTTTCAAAGCATGGCAGATCTTTTGGCTTAGTGTAGTGATAGTATAAAGCTTCAACCATTTCAACTAAAGAGACAATAGGTATTCCTTAATACAGAGGTCCTCATGTGATTGGGAACATCTCACTACAGAGTACTCACAAACGGTGAAGATTATATCAACCCTACATTGTTAGTTGATGTAGCCCTATATACAACCTTGACGTTTCTCCCTTTCATCAGTTATTTGTTCCTAATACATATTTTGTACTCAAAACTCTGTAGCAGAACCTACTTTCTTGAATGAAAATCTTAAACTGTTGTCACCAGGAATGGCCAGAAAAAATAGGCGATACAATATGGTTAAAGTGGAGTTTCACTTATTGATTACCATTAGGACAAAATAAAACATTAAGACAAAATAATAGATGGCAAATGAGCTGATAGATTATCATCCATAGTGAAAATATCATTGTAAATACAGTTTCACTGGTGATAAACTGAGGTGATGTAGTTATGAAAGGAAATTCACTAGTTGAATTCTAAATGTTTTAGATATTTAGAGATTTGAAATTTGAGTGATTAGAATAAAAATTAAGCTCTCTTTAGTATAGAAGAATAATAGTTGATGGACACTATTAGGCAACTAGAATTAAGCGTAAAAACCAAAGACCTGTTTGTTCCTATTCCAAAATCCTATCATCTCCTATATTGGTTAGTGAATGTCAGAGTCAAAACTATAATTAGGATTAGGGAGTTAAGATTAGCTAAACTTAAAAAAGAACAATTTGAACTAATAAAGTTTCAAAAATAAATAAATTTAACCAAGTTGGTGAAAAATCTCTATGCTGAAGACTCCAAGAATTTGGTGAAAGAAATTTAATAATACAAAAATAAATTGAAGGAATCCCATGACCATTTAAATAATATTGTTAAAATATCTATACTACCATTGTCATCTCTAGATTCAATGAAATCGCTATTAATATTCCAATGACATCTTATAGAGGTAGAAAAACACTCCTATAATGTATATAGTGCTACAAAATTCCCCAAATACCTTAGCCAAGACAATCCTTAGAATAACAAAGTGGGAGGCTTCCTGATTTTATTGTATCATAAAAGCTATAAATCAAATTAATATTATACTAGCATTAAATAGACAGAATAATGCAGTAGAATTAACAATCCAGAAATAAACCAAAGCATGAAGAGTCAACTTATATTTTACAAAAGAGTCGACCGTAGTAACTGGGATATAGACAGTATCTTAAGTGAAAGGTGCTGGGAAAATTGGATATTCACCTATACAACAAGGAAACAGTCCCTTTCTTACACCACTCACAAAAATTAAATAAAAAGGATTTAAGATTTTAATGTTAGACATGAAATCCTAAAAGTCCTATTATGAAACTGGAAAGACAGTCTCTTGAAATAGATTTGGCAATGCTTTTTTTTTAGATATGATACCTAAAACACAAGCTGTAAAATAAGAAGTGGAACTATATTAGACTAAAATGTTTCTTCATGGCAATAGTAATTATCAACAAAATTAAAAGGAATTCTATGTGTTGAAATTTCAAATCATATGTCAGAAAAATTGGTAATATACAAAACATATAAAGAATTCATACAATATAACTCAATTGCAAAAATATCTAACAATTCAATTTTAAAAATAATCAAGGCCTGTATTAGCATTTGTAAAAATAATACATTTTTTCATATGTATTTCATGTGTATTTTCATGATAGAAAGAGACAGGTCCTTTCAAAGATACTAAAATCACTAATTATTAGTGAAATGTAAATTAATACCACAATGAAGAATTACTTTACACCTGTTAGAATGAGGATTATAAAAAAAAAAGACAGCATTTGCTAGTGAGGATGTGGATAAATGGGAACCCTTGTCATTACTGGTGAAATTGTAAATTGATATAGTTAATACAGAAAAAAGTATGAACTTTCTTCAAAATTTTATAGAATATAACTACCATATAACAACATTCAAACTCTTGGGAATATATCCAAAGAAAATAAAACTAATGTGTTGAGTAGATATATTCACCACATTTTCAAAACAGTTATTTATATTTATATTTATATTTATAAGTATATTTATAATTATTTGTACTATCCAATATATGAAAATATCTTGTGTCCATCAGTAAATTAATGAATATATGAAACTTTGGGCATTATTCTAAGTAGGACAGAGAATGAAAAACACTATGATCTGACTTAAATGTGCAATCTTAAAAAGAAAAATAAACTCATAATTAAAGAAATCCAATATACAGTTACCAGTCTGCAGCCTACAGAGGCTGTGGATCTGGGAATTAAATGAAGGTGCTCAAAAGTACAAATTTCTAGTTATACAATAAGAAATATGAGGGATATAAGATATAACATGATAACTAGTTAATATTGCTGTATGATATATATGAAATATGTTGAGAACAAATACTAAAGTTCTTTTTCACAGGAATTATATTTTTCATTTTTATTTTCCCTGTGTATGTCTGTGTGTATACATATATTTATATGTATATAAATATATATATATATATATATATATATATATATACTGAATCTTCCAAACAGGATTTCTAATTACATCTGTATATATACGTGAGGATGTTAACTAAATGCCATTGTGATAAATCATTTTAATATATATGCATACATGCACCAAATTATTATATTCACAACGTAAACTTAAACAATGCTGTGTGTCAATAAAGTAAAAACAAAAAGTGAACTTCAAAAATTATTAAACTACCAAAGCATGAGAAATTTGCTCAGATAAGAATACTGATTTAAAAGACCTGAAACTCTGACACACTGAGACAGCTGGTGAAAATATGCAAAGATAAATATTTGAACAGGACACAATTTAGCCTATAATGACATGTGAAACTTGACAGTCACTCTTGATTGGATATTTTTTATTGTGTTTTCTCTAATAATTTGTTATGATTGTCTATTCTTTCACTCTATTTATATTTTCAAGTATTTTATAGAATAAAAAAGACCTACTTGTTTGTTGATCTCTTGGCCATCAGTTTGGCACCAAGTTAATATTTTTATTAAATATTGAGTATTGTACAATATTTCTACTTAAATGTATTAGTTCACCTTTCACCCTGTTTATAATGTGGTGTCAACTAGTACATAATTTATTTGCATGCATGATTTTCTTTTATGTAATTTATTAATGGGTATATCTACTTCGATTTTTAGGCTTGATAAGAGTTATTAACATAAGAGTTTTTTAGATTCATAACTTTGCCACATATTGTTTTATCATAAATTACAAATAAAGAAAACACCAGCCCACCTTCCCTATATTTATTCAGGAATCAATGAATTCTTAAGTTCTTTTATGTTAGAGCAAATGTTTTCCTCATTAAATTCATCCAGGAACTTTGAAGGACACATACACATTTTTTACAATCCTATTCATTCATAAAAGGACAGAGAAGTGTACTTTAAGACCTGCTGATATTTCTTTGTATTACTGCACTGAAGTTACATGCTGATTATAGGCAGTTCCTTTACTTTTGTATAACTTTAATTATTCAGTTGTGGAAGGCATAAAATATATTCTAAATAGTATGTTCCTGGAAATATTCCCGTTCAAGGAGAAGGAGAGAACATAATTAACTGTTTAGGTGAAGCAAGACTTCATAATATTGACATTTATTATACACATTCATATCAAGTAAAAAGCTTAAAAATATATATATTAGCTAGTAAAAAAAGAGTAGTATGTTCTCAAAATGACTAGTGCCTGGACTACATTAAATTATTTTTAAAGGTGTATGTTTTTGTGTCTTTTCATTGTAATAAACACTCAACCTATACTTGAGTTTATTTAATAATTAACCTTAGTAATTTAGATGAGTTTTAAGTCAATGTTTAATAGCAAGAAAATATATCTGTCCATTTTATTTTCTCATAAGCTTCAATTTATGAAATAATAAACACTATTTAATATGAATAAACCAATTAATAATTTAGGAAATAAACAGTAAGAAGTCAACATAATTTTACTTTTGATAAACACAACAATAACATTTTGTATTTTTTCCATCTTATACCATAGAAAGTTAATTATATCAATCGACATGCATTCCAGTGCTTGGTAAATAACAAAAGATAGTCAATGAAATAGAATTCTCAAAGTGCAATGTGATATAAATAAAGAAAACCACAAAATATTTTAAATTATATAATTGATTTAACTTTTGTTGCTGATAGTGATGGTAGAGATTTGAATATCAACAAAGGAACAATTATAATATGCCACTTGAGTTTTATAAAATGACTGACTTATGCATACAATGTTATATTCTGTAAGTTGTCTAAGCATGATCTGTTTCACTACTGGAAAAAATGTGTAGCCTAGGAGAGTTGGAGATACCAGTTGTGAATACAATAATAAGTATGATCCTAGCAGTAATCATCATTATTTTAGAAGGGGATAAGCATTTGGTTAAATATGTAAACAGATAAGAAACGTAAGTGAACTTGCTCCTCAATCTAAAATGGTTAATGAGAAGTCCCATAAATGAATTCTGTGGGAGGTCAAAATCTCCTTAGCAATCTTAAAAATAGGAAACTCTTCTTACATAAGCAAAAGGCAAAAGATATTTTGACAAGAAAAATCCATATCCACATATTATCCCACTTTATAAAGTTATATATCTCAAGTTATGTTCTCAATTAGGCACTTATAAAAATAAATATTTAATGATCTATTTTTAAAATACCTCATTTGCAATTGACTTAATATTCCTTACTTAGAAATTTTCTCTGGGTAGAGAGAAATATTCTCAGTTAAAAAAAGGGAGGCTATAGGAAATCTTATTCAGTAATCTGAGTAAGTGTGAAGTCCATTCATATAACTAAACAAAACTTTGACATTTCCTTGTTAGGTTATATTCCTTTAAATTTTGGAATATTTTCTATATCATCTATAAATATATTGATTGTAATTTTCAGGTTGATCAGCTTAATTTTATAGAATATTTTCTTACAAACATTTATAAATTTTAATTAATAATTAAAAAATCTATATCCTAATAAATTACATTATGGACAATAAACTAAAGCCAAGATTTTATTAAATTAAAGCCAATGTAATGGAAGTCATATTTTCAAACCTAACCTTAACACAATGTTAACATTTGCACTAAGAACATGTATGTCTTAAAAACATTTATGTTAATATTCATCCATATGCAAAAGATTGAAAGTTGCTAATTTGGCATTTATTTTTATTTTTAAAATATTCTTACAGAATGTGTTTAAACATATTAATTAGGTTTATGGTAAAAAAAAAATGGAGTACATCAATTTAAATCCATCTTACAACTGAAGTATTTACTAAATATTTTGGTAAAATAGTCACGAAAAATTCACTTTTATTGCACAAAAAATGACTAAACCCCAAATAATAGGTTCATATTATGATAAATATACACACCAAATATATAAAGGGAGGATCTTGTGTGTACTGTTGCTATTCACTCTTTTAGACTAACCATGTGATTTTGATATCTATTAAAAGTGACAGTCACATGATAAAAACAATCAACAATCTTTAAATGAGTTTAAGGACTCTAGAGAAATAAATAAAAGAGACTTTTTTCTAAAACAATTAAATATTGATTAAATATAATAGTTTCGAAAAATCAGAAATAATTCTCACAAATTATGAGATAAGGTTGAGTCAAGTATTTCTTATTATATATATAGTAAATTTTGGAAAAAATGTGGTTTATACAGTACAGCACGTCTCATAAATTTAATAGTTAATGTCTAGTAAAATATAGTGGATAAGAACTAAACTGTGATATGAAAATTAAATCAAATATGAAGTATATATTGAAAATCCTGGTTAAAGAATAGATTTCAAATATGACAGTTTATGGCATAAAATCAATAATGAAACTAAAATATACAAAATTAGATGCAATAAAAACATAAAATAGACATACATTATCTACTGTGAATCAATAAGCACTGTGTAAAGTGAATAAATAGAATATTAGATTTTAATCAAAATGATAAAAATAAACCCTGAAATAGTTTAATACATGCTTTCTAATTATATCACACACATATAAAAATAATAATTATCATGTAATTTAAAGAAAACATTAGAAAGACTATGTAAACAAATAGATGACACTATTTAGAACAAATGTTTATAAAAATATTTGGAGCTTAGAATTAAAAATCTTCATATCAACACTAATCTATGATGATATAACTAATGTTAATTGTTGAAGACAAAGTGCTTTGAACAAATAAAAACTATGATTTGCAGTGAATGAATTACAAAGAAATTTTAACTAAAAATTCATACTTTACACACTAACCAATATAATATTAAAGGAGAAGAATGAAGTTGGAATACTGGTACTACTCAGCTTCAAGAATAACTATACAGCTATAGTAATGGATAGAGTATGGTATTGACAAAAGAGACAAACCAATGGATAAAAAATGGAGGTGCCAGAAGGATACTCCCGTAAATCTAGTCAACTGATGCTTGACAAAAGATCAAGCAATACAATAGAACAAAAACATTTTCTTCAACAAACGACACTGGAACAACTGAACACCCATAAAAAAATTTAAAAAAAAATATATATATATATATATATCTCCATCACAGTACGAGTGGACTCTGAGGTAAACTACAGACTTTGGTGATAATGATGTCTCAATGTAGATTTGTCCTTGGTGTGAAAATGTACCATTCTGGAAATGAGTTCCAAAATGGCAGAGTGGCAAGATCTTTAGCTCACCTCTGTCCATAGACATATCAAAACTACATCTATAAAACTAAAAATAAAAACTGCCTTTGATAAAGAGCAGAGAATTGGGGAACTAATATATCCACCAAGAAAAAAAAAGGATAGAAGACATCAGAAAAGGCAGGAAAAGCTAAGATACAATCTTAGTACAAATGATATTCAGTACCCCTCAAATCTTTTATCTGAAGGAACTCCTATGATACAGAGCCTCTTTTCAAGGTCTAAAGATATTAACCCCACACTAGGGTTCTCAACACCTGTGAACAAGTAGAAACATGTACATTCTGAGGTGGAAAATAGAAGGGCATTCTTTCTGAGATCAGTAGGACTCTGGAAGCATGGAAGCAAAGATCCTGGGATATAATGCAGAAGAGAGAAGATGAAGTGTGCACATATTTAAATGAAGAATTTTCATTTGTTGAAGTTAAAACTCCCGCATGGGAAATAAAGGGAGATTTCCTCCGTATTAATAGAGACACTGCTGGGCATTCTTTCAAGGCTTTCATTTGTGTGGTACTAGCACTGTGAACACCATATTGCAACCAAGGTCAAAACCAACCTGCCCCACTCATCTGTCATCAGAAAACTTCTGTGTAGAACCATTTGTTCTCATCATTACTTTTCTCAAAGCTACCAGGGAAACACTTGACTAGGGTAGCCAACAGTCCTCAAGGCCTGCATAGATAGCTGAGAAATTTCATGCAAACCTTGGTTTGTAGAGGTTTCAGTAATTTAACTGATCTGAATAAGTAATTAATGAATAAAACAATTCTATTCTTAAACATGAATCTTTTTTATTTAATGTACATCAAATAGAATATCTTATCTATAAAAAATTATTTAGTATACCAAAAGGCAAAATAAATAACTCCATCTTATATCACTAATTTAATAAAAAATAAAAATATATTTAAAAATTTATTAAGGAAAACAACTTAATTTTTAAGAAATTTTTTATAATTTGTGAAGTTATTAAAATGGTATCATATTTATAAATATGTAAAACTGATATATGAACATTTGTATATAAAATTAAATTTATTATTGTCAGTTGTATAATTAGAATCAACTCTATAATCTTAGACATCATGGTATTATATAAAATAATTGATATAGAAATTTTTGTAAACTACAAAGCCTTAAAGAGAAGGAAAAAAAGAAATCTAAAGGAAACGATTTAATTAGTTAGGATTAAAATAACATTAAAGAATTATGAAATCAATCCTAGTTATCTGTTTATTACTTAATAAATCCAAATTCTGATTTTTGGGGAAACTGAAAATAACAAGCAATACAAATTGAAATGTTTGACAATGAGAGAAATTACAAATAAATTTGAATAGAAAAAAGAAAAAGTTAAAAAGGGATTTGTGTTTTCTTAATTTTTCTATAGATATTTAAAATTAATGTAGATAATTATACAACTCTTTAATAAATATACTTAAAATATTTTAGGAAAAATTTCTTAGAAAATATAAATTAAAATTCATTAAAAAGATAAAGGTAACATTTTATTAGATAAATAGCTATGGAAACTTATTCAAAACTTTCATGGAAACTGGAGATTATCTTATTATGCTTTGTTTATTTAATTTAAAAAATGCCTGATAAATAATGATTCTAATTTTAAAAATATATGAAAGATGAAAAGCATCTGAAACATATTATGATGCAATAAAATTATACCTTTTAATATTGAACTTAAAAAATCTATATAACATTTTTCAAATATGAATATTATTGAAAATGAGTATTCACTAAGTTAATCAGTAACTATTAATAACTTCAATGATCCAGGAAAAATGTATTCCTCATAGCATTGTCACAAAGTTTTAAAATATAATTTATCATTTCATCTGCTCACTGGCGAACTAAAAGTATTTTAAATATGTATTTATTCCACATTTTTGTGCGTGTGTGTGTGTGTTAATATTACCTCTGGAAATATTTTCGTGTATTTTCCAAAATTATAAAATATATTTAAACTTCTTGGCAACAGATGATCTTTTTCTAGTTATTTATAGTAAGAAGTTAGTATACTCTAAAAGCTAACCCAGCAATTCATAATTAAGGAAAGCTAACATGGACAAAATTACCTTTCATAGAAAAATAATATATATTTTTATATCCGATTGTAATAGAATTCTATGAATTTATTCATGTTGCAAAAAAAGATTGAATGGCTAAAAAATATATTGAGTTTAACAGTACAGAGATAGACACAGATTAATATGCTATCTTTGTTAAACAAGGTAACAAGTAATGAATTATCTATGTAGATAAGCAGATGGACAGAATGAAAAAAAAATCAAACACTACCATCTTAACAGTAATTCTGTTTCAGTTATCAGCTTATTTTAATTTATATATTTTCAATAGATTATACCAGTTCTAAGTTAAAACAACTTACATATGTATTTTAATTGGGCACTTTAATAGCCAAGATAAGGATAACAACCATAATACAAGATGGCAGACGGAAAGTAAAAACAACCATGTTATTAGTATGTCTGATTCCCTTAAAGTTGCGTATATACTACTTTATTATCACTCTCCATATTTTTTCTCACAATTCCAATTATAGAACTACAAAACCCATAGCCTGGCAGAAAGGAAATCTACTTAATGAATACAAAGCAAAACACCATGAACAAGATTTTCGGAAGGCTTTGATGTGGTTAGCGGAGTATATTCTTCATAGAGATTTGACAGAACACTGACAGCAGAAGTCATTCCAATAGTGATAGCAGTATAAATTGTTATATGAGTCTAGTGTTTTCTCTAGTGTTTTGCATGTCATTGCCTCAAATTTTTCATTTGGCAATGCTTCCTTCTGGAATACTCACACTATATAACTGAGAAATTGTCATGTTTTCGGTTCCTCAGAATAAAGTTGCATGTTTGACATATTATAAAGGTCCTTCATTTTTTTTTACTTCAATTTAAATGCCTCATACTTAGAAAGAGATTACATTGAAAATAGGCTAGTGTTTATATAATCATTATCAGTCTTCATTTTTCCTGATTTTATTTCTCTCAGAATTAGATTATTATATTCCTTGTCACAATTAAAGTCCAAATCGAACATTTTTATTTAAGTTAATGTTTTGAATACTTTCTGATGTGATTTAAAGTGTGATTTAGAAAGGTGCTAAATATATTCAATTGACTGATGGGCTGCTACAGATTAGTCAACATACAGAAGTCAACAGCTACTAAAACTATATTACAAAAAAAAAAAAAAATGCTTCATGAAGAATGGAAAAAAAAAAAATTCTCAAAACGCCTCAGAAAAAAAAAAAACAAAAAGCAGAACACACAGGTCTGAAAACACTCACCAAATTGTATATATTTGAAAACAAAGACAATAAAAACATAAAGACAAATCCAGTTAGACATGCTTAGTGGATGTCCAACTACAGTATATTGTTTAGAAAATGAAGTAATAAAGCAAGAATCTTCTTGAGACTGTTTACCCTAGAATTTACGATCAGAAATAGAAAAGCAACTGTTCATTCTAGATTGCAATTCTATGTTTTCTGAACAAAATGCATCTCTGGATAGAATGAAGATTAAAAAAAGTTGAAAAAGTAGTTTGAATAATTTTAAAACAACGATTATCATTAATGACATTATGAAAATACATTCTTTTCTTTAAAATATGTTTCATTAAAATGATCTTACGTATATTCCATATTTTATTATATTAACTGAAAAGAAAATAAATAAGTTTGAAAAGATATTTTTCAACAATTTCATTAAAAATGGAGGGGCAAAATGCTTCTTCATTGAAATTATTATCATAGCATTTAAATGTTTTAAATGAGTTACTAAAATCTTAAAAAGACTGATTACCTTAGTCATCTATCTCATGAAGATAGTTCTAAGGTGAATGCATCCAACAGTACTTAATTTTACAAAAAATATATTCTCTTCAATTAACCTGTGGCATATACATGGTTATGCTAGAGTACAGTTTTCCTCTCTTTGGAGAAAATATTTAAGGAACACAAAGTAATTTTAAACTGTGCCGAATTATTAGTTTGATGTTTGGGATGTTTATGCTAGTGCTTTACATGTTTCTCTACCAAAGGATCTTTGAACAATGAGCCCTTTTTGCCTCTTTACTTCTACAAAAGTATTTACTCATATTTCAAAGGTTTAGGAATACTAAAATATTAATTCAATCGGCATATTGGCTTCAGATGATTTAGATATACCAATACTCCTTTTTAAAGAATTAGAGTGGCTCAGCATGCTTTTCATGCCATTTTTCTTAGTAAAGCAAATTAAATTAGGAAAAATAATATATACACATATATACTTATACATATACATATATATACACATCACTAAAATATTCACTTCTGTATTGCATTTATACTGAAATTATATTTAAATATTATACATTATTAAACATATTGTGATACAGTATGCTTCATTTATTGTCCTAATAATGTTTTCCCTTCCCATGAACATAAAAAGTAGTGTGGTAACAGAGCTGCTAATGATAACTGAGGGATAACATGACAAAGAAGCATTCCAACACCAAACTCAACAAAGTGTGGTAAAAGGAAAGAGATGAAAATCTTAGATATGAAATAGGTTTGTACTGAAGTATGTTCAATTGCAGAACAAAATCCCTTTTACATAGTAGAAAATCACTTGACTCATTTAAAATTGCTCTTAGAAAACTTGAGTGTTGCCTGAAACTATACCATATTGGAATAGAGAGATAAGATAACCTAAAAGTTTCCCTCTCTAGCTACTAATAATTCATAATTCTGTACATAGAAAAATACAAAAGTCTGAAATGCAGTTAAGACAGTGTTGAATTGTTTTCATAATTTTATCATTGTGTACAGAAACGTCAGGAAATGATGTAGAGGCACAAATATTGCAGAAGAGTACCTGAAATTTACAAAGGGATTATGATAATGTATCAGTGTAAGTTTCTTTTGAACTGAACCGTAGTTTACATCCATGCAGCTTAATGAGGTTCTCTAAAAAAATTATTGAAATTCATACTTTGTGTTTTCTGAAGTTTATTGAACCTGTGAAATATTTTGATAAATTATCTATTGAAAGTAGTCTATAGCATATACAGCAAACTATAATTTTATTTTATGTCTTCCAAAAGTGAGAAATGTCTTTGAAATATATTTTTTAAATGGTAAATTAATGTATAAAATAATTAATTTTATAAAATATTTAGGTCAACTCTCGAATAGTCTCATATAGACTTTCAAATAGAAATGTGTCTACTACAATCTATCAAAATATCTTTTGAGGTTGTTCTTAGATATTTTATCGTATTACTAAAACATGATAAAATATAAAAAAAGAATACTTCAGTGAGAAAGTCTGCTTAAAAAGAATGATATTCCAGGCAGGTATTATTTTAAGAAAAAGTATTGGTTACCTTGAATAGAGTAAATGTTTTAAAATATAATGCATTTGACTTTCTTCTTTTACAAAATAGGTACTAAAACTGAAAAAGTGGGAATTAAAAATATAGATAAACAGAGAATTAGATGACATAATAATATATAAAGGTAAAGCTCATCGTATTTAGATTTGAATGAATTAAAATAAAAAATATGTTTTCAAATAACAAATATGAACTCAAACTATGATTTGTATATTATTGACAAAAGAGAAAAACTTACTTAAAACATCTTTATGTGTCTATGTTATGTAGTGGAACTGCTGTTGTTAAAAAAACATGATGTCTGTGATTACCTGTAAGTAATTTGTGGATAATAATTAGCAGGCATATCCATGAAACAGTGTTTGAAATGCTTAGCGATAAGTCAGAAAGAGAGACAAATATTGTATGATTTCATTCATATGTAGTACATAGGAAAAAAAAAAATGAATCAAATCACAAAAATATAGTCTGTAAAGTCAAATTCATGATTACCAGAAGAGTCTTGAATTTAATATTCCAGAATAACTTGTCATCTGCTAAAACATGAAAATGAAAAATTAACATATCTCTGTCCAAAATTCCCAAAACCAAAATGTCTGTTGATCACACACTGCAACTTGTGCAATATACAACACTGAATTAAGATATAGGTAGACTATATAAGTTACCCTGAACTACACAAACTAATGTCTTTCAAAATTCTTAATTATACGATTACTACATTAGTATCCTCCCTATACATACAATAAAAATATAAAATATTTTTCCTGCATGTTTTTACTATATGTACATGAACACCTCATATTTAAGAATATTTTAAAGCTATTAAGGAAAATCATTTTCACAGGTGAATTCATGATTTATATCAGAGACAAAGGCAAAACCTCACCGACATTTATAATTTCACTTAGCCTAGTGAATATTAACTGCTATATATAATGCTTTTATTTTTTCATATAATTGTTTTTTCTTTTATTTATACAGATTCTGCTTAAGATGCTTTGTATTTATCTTATTGGCATTTTGTAATTAGCAATTTTCAATATCTGTTGCAAAGTTATATTTATGTGTATTCAGTTAAGTACATATATATTTCAGGCTGCATAATTTAACACATTTTCTATAACTTCTCCTAAAGCCATTTCATACACACACATTTTCGTAACTGGATGTAGAGTTGGTGAAACTAGGCTGATATCATAGAAGTTCCAAGGCAAAGAAGTCTTACAAATTAAGGTACATACTCAAAAATATTAGTCTTTGGATTGGTAGAGCATGACTTGTCAAAGAACAAGTTACCTGCCAGAAATATTAATGATGATCATTTTAATTACTCTCCAAGGAACACTAAATTGCTATTTTTGTTTATATGTCTGCCTCATTCATTGCAAAAAAAATCTTGACGCTAAGAACTCCTGTCAAAAATTTTTCTATCTGAAGTTAAAGTAGATATTGTATAATAAAATAAGCATTATGCTAATTCATTTTCCACAGGTCATTAAATAAATTTTCTAAACATAATCTGATCAAATTGCTATTAATCACACTTAGATTCTGTATTTATAGCAAAAAAAATGCTTCAGTGAACTTAAATCAAGTGATAGACTCTAAGTCATTTTTTAAAGCAATTACTGAGGACTAAAAATGAATCTCTTAAATATATCATGCTTTTTTGAAATTGAAATATAAACACATGGTTGACATTATTATCCCTAATATATTAAGCAAAATTTTTCAAAAATTACTTTAAATACAAATATGTATATATTTTCTCTTAAGACTAGTAATAAAGGTATGGCTTAATGGGGGAATATCAAATTATATATGGAAAATAATAAAATATGAGTATGTTATACATTTTATAGGATTTTAAATAGGATATTTTTAGCCATTTCAAGAAAGTTTCTTAAAGAGAGGATACAGCTTTGACTAGATCACATATTTCAAAATTTAATCAACTTCACAGCTTGAGAATTAGCTCACAAAATATTTATAATTTTCTTTCAGCTTGGGGTTGGTGGGGAGATAGAACAATCTAGGTATTTTGATCTCCACTATAATGATCCACCTTTAGGATAAATTGCTGTATATTAACTATTGTAGTTATTTGTCATATTCACCAAAAAGGTGATATATGGATGCTTAATTATAACAAAATTAAGAAGTATAAGGAATCATACGTAGAAAATATAAAAGCACAGCTTGCTTAAAGTAGTTTTAATACAATTATCAAGAAGATATGCCTATTTTCTGAGGGGCTTGAGAAAAATTGTTATATATTTTTACATAATTACAACTTTGAGTAAGTATTGTCAAATCTTATCATCTACTCTATAATGTCTAAAAATTAAATCATTAGCTAATGAGATAAATATATCTAGAATTATATGTTTTATTTCAAAGAAATAAAACAACTAAGTCACCTTATATGTGAAGATATACCTAGAATACAAATTTGCAGATACTCATATCATCTTTCCATCACAAAAATGTCTTTTCATTACAGAAAATAAGGGCAGTAACCTAAAATCTTTTCTGTTAATTTTTGAAGCAATTCAGAATTGGTGGGGAGATATCTGCATTGTTTTCTATATAAGTGTTCATATTCACTTTTTCAAGAATCCTTATTTATATTAAACTCCATTATTTAAAAAATATATAAATATAGATAAATAGATATGAAGAGATATAGATATATAGATATAGACACATACTATTTTATTGATGTGACATTGTATTATAACATTATATAGGTTTAAGTTTTGGTTTATAGTGTGCTTAACTGGAACTCAGCCTCTGTATCTAATACATTGTTGACCACCAGCAGTATCAATCTATCACCATATAACTAACCACTTTTACCTGATTTCTCCAATTTCCTCCTTCTAATAACCATTCATTTGATTCAATAGACTAAAACTCTATATTCGGTTGGTTGTGTTCATTTGTTTCTTTGATTTCCGGACATATCAAATCTCAATGATTTATTTTTCTCCTAACTGACCTCATTATGTGTAGTTCTCTGTTTTACCCCAGAATCACATCTAGTTCTCTTTATTTTACCCTAGGGTAAATAATTGCTGCAAAGGAGAGAGGCATTTATTTTCTGTAAAAAAATTATAATCTACTTTCCAAATACATTGTGTAAGGATTCAGGATAGTATCAATCTATAAATTAAAACTTAAATATTCACATACTGTTAAAATCCATGAAACTTCTAAAAGCACTCCCAATATTGGCCATCTTAAATAGAGCCATTCAATGACATCCCAAAATTCAAATGATTTAGTAATAATTCAAAACTTAAAAAAAATTCAATACCTTTTAATTTGACATAAATACATTTTTCACAGAAAATTATGTCTCATACACTCTTACTGTAGCTTAACCCAGTGTCAATATCTCATATAACCATATTTCATACTAGACCAGTTATGCATGTATAGATGTCTGCATAACTCTGCAATTTTATAACAAGTGATATTTCGAGTAACTACAATAAACAAAATCAAATTATTTGCTGTGCCATTATTTCAAGACTCCAACATGCACCTCTGTAAAATAATATTGTCCCATCTCCCATTTCAAACAAGCATTAAAATTATTCTGTACTTGTCTTTATATTGATTTTATATATATATATATATTCAGAAATATTATTTAATGGAATTATGTAATTATGTATGGAATTATTTCATATTAGCTATTTCCATTCTATATACATTTTTCAAGGTTCATACATCTTATGTGTATCAGTAGTTTCTTATTTATGTCGTAAATTAGTATCTCATGGTTTAGATATATAAAAGATTGGTTACTATTTACCATTGAAGAATATTTGCAACTCACATGTCTTACAAGGGATTAATACCCAAAATATTAAAAATATATATAACTCAACAAGGGAATAAACTAAGAATCCAATTTAAAATATTAACATATGATCTGAATGTCTTCTACAAAGGACACATACATATGAACAACAGAAACGAAAAAATATTCATCATCACTTATTAAACACAATCAGATGTCATTTTACACTTGTAAAAATGGCCTGTATGAAAAGAAAAAAATACTTGGTGAAGATCTGTAGATAAAGGAACCCATGTACACTGCTGGTGAGAATGTTAAAAATTGCACATACTATGGAAATCAGTATCAAGATTCCACAAAAATTTAAAAATAGAACTACCACGAGTTAAACCAATTTTACTACAATGTAACTATATGAAGAATACTATAAAATTAATTTAACAAAATATTTAGTCATATATTCAATCTATCATTATTCACAATAGCTGAAATAAAAAACTAAGCTCCCTACTAGAAGTTAATGTAAAGAAAATGTGGTACACATAATGTATTACCTATAAAAAAGATAAAATCTTGCCATCTGACATGATTTGGATAGAACTTGAGGTGACTATGCTAAGTGAAATAATTAAGAAAAAGATACATACTGTAAGATTTGACTCATATGTGGAATATAAATAAAGAAAACAATACAAAACAAAACAAAACCTAAACTGACAACAAAATAGTGGTTAGCAGAGGTAGAGGGTAGATGACTGGGTGAAGCAGGTATTGGGGCCAATTGGATGGTGGTAGAAGATAACTAGAACTTTGGTGGTGGACTTGGTATGGTATATACATCTGTTTAGGAGTGAATATGTATTCCAATAATTTATATGCATTAGTACCTCCGTTGGATAAAAAAAAAAATATGAATAACTTCCAGTTTCTTACAATTATCAATAAAACTGATATGAGTATTCATTTACAAAAAATTAAGATTTAACTAAGTTTAATTTATCTACAGTATCTTCTCACAATGCAATTTCTAAGATATATGATGTCAATTTTTTTAATTTTAATAGAAAGTGTCAAATCATAAGTGTTACATTCCTGCCAAAAGTGTTCGAGTAATACTATTTCTGTTTTCTGACCAGCATTTGAGCACTGCAGATTTTTCATTTAGCCGTTCTCATACGTTAGTGTTATTTCATGGTAGCTCTGGATTACTATGGTTAATGAAATTTACCGTTTTCTCCCCATGGGCTTTTTTTTTTTCATGTGTATAGTCTCTTTAGGAAAATATGTGTTTATACACCTTGACCATTTTATAAGGGTATTGCTTCCTCTTAATTGTTGGATTTTATGAGTGTTTTTTATATTCTAAATGCAAATCCTCTGTCAGAAAAATTATTTTAAAATATTTTCTCTCAGTTTATGATTTGTGCATTTGTCCATTTGTTCTCTTAAGAGGATATCTAACACATACATTTAGTTGAAAAGGTAAAGATTGTCAGTTTTTTATGAATTTTATTTTTGGTCTCAAGTCTAAGAATTATTTCCCTAGTCTTAATCCCTAAAGATTTTCTCCTATTTATTCCTAGAAGTTGTATATTTTCTTTTTTAATTTCAAATTCATGACCCACTTTGATTTAAAATTTATATACAATGTGAGGTCTAGTTTGAGTTAATTTGCCTAGAAATTCCAAACTGATCAAATATTACTTTTTAACAAAACTAACCTTCCTCAATTTAATTATTTTTTGTCACTTGCAAAAATTAGAAGAGTATGTATGTATGGCTATATTTTTCTGGGTTCTTACGATATTTAAAAATATCTCTAAATTAGAATAGCTATGATTGCATCATTCCACTTCTGGATATTAACTCCTACCCCCAAAAAAACCCCACAAGAACATTAATTTGCTGAGAAGTATCTTTATTACAGCACTATTAACAATAGTCAAGAAGTGGAAATGACCTAGTGCCAATCATCAGATGGATGGACAAAGAAGCTATGGCGTATATGCGCAACAGAATACTACACAACCCTAAAAATATTAACTGTTGGCATTTGTGACCATTTGAATGGGATATGAGGAGACTGTGGCAATGTAAATAAGTCAGAAAGAAAAAATAAAATATCAAATAATCTCACTCATTTGTGGAATATAAAGAAACTTACACATGGGAAAAACAAACAAAAAAACACTTGGTAATTGATAATTGAAGAATTTACCAGCAAGGAAGAGGTGGGGTGTTAAGCAAGTGGTAGTATAGGTCCAATGGATAGTGATGGAGGACAACTTGTCGTTTTGTGGTAGTTTTGGTTTGCTCTCATGTATTGATAAATAGCGTTCTGTAAATTAAAAATAACCCAGCTAAATATAATCTCTAAATTAGTCTAGCACTCAGAAAATAAGAAATAAAGGCAGAAAACTGACTTGCATTTAAATAGAAAAACAAGGACAAATAAGTTTCTCAAAGACTTGGCTTTCTAACGATTCTTGCTTGGTCTTGATCAATAATATCAATAATTGAGAATTACCACATCAGTGCAGTATGACTAATTCAGTCATAGTTATTGTTAATCAAGGCAATGATATTCATCACATACACAATCTCAATTTCTACTTTAATATGATAGCCCTCAAAATTCATACTATGTCTCTTTACGAAGGCAGAAATGTATTCTAATTTTCCTTAATATTTTTCAATGAATATAGCTCAGGCAAGTTAACTGCATTATGTTTAATCCTGAACTTTTGAGCTCCACAGCATAAGAATGAAACATCATTCTTACTGCATTCATTATCTGATTTAATATCACTTTTGTTCACATGATGTCAAATGTGATATAATTTTTCTTGATTTCTAATATCTGATAAATATTACCAAATATTACCTATCCCAAATTTCAATTAAGTAATATACACTGTCACCATTTTCTAGTTCTGTTGATTTAATTTATGTTTGTTTTAAATATTTCTTCCTTAAAAGAACTGTTACAGTAGTGTCTTGGCACTCTAAAACAGAGATCCTATTTACTTAAATCTTACCTATTCAAAATTTGTGCTCACATGGTCAAAAGTGAACTAAAAACTAAGGTGTTTCTCTTTTGTAATATATAAAATTAAAATATAATTTCCCAAGCTTTAATGTCGTTCCAAGTAAAAAAAAAATTAAATAATCATTGACTTATCCCAGATACTGACATATAGCTACTCAACAGATGCCATTTTCAATATCATGCATGAATTATACAAAACTTGGTATTTCTTTCTACATTTTCAAACTTCTACGTGAAACTAAAACTCTAAAAGTAAAGCAAATCAGTTAATCCCTAATGTTCAGTTTAAGCATCATCTACTTGATAAACCATTACCTATACTTCCTGTACATTTAAGCATTTTTTCTTCCTTTGATAAAATAATTATATTATATAAATAATATATAATATAATTCTTGTTTCAAATTTTTACAATTCATTTTCTTCACTAAAATAATTTTCTAAATATCTTATACCTGAGCTATTATGCATTTTCTGTGAATAAATATCCATTGAATTACTGCAAAACTTCAATAAGTAAATACAACTAAATAAGATATGTGAAAATATACACTAAGTTACTTGGATGAAGATTAGAATAAGCCATCACAATTAATTGAAATGTTAAAATTGAGATGAGTATTTTTTATTAATTTGCCCTTACACTTTCTTCCTGCATTCTCCAGTATAAATTGTGTAAAATATTGTTTCATTTTCCTTTATCCATATACACACAAATGCACATATCCTCATATAACATATTTCATTTTCATAAAGAAGAAAGCAATCTTCAATTTATTTTAATTTTGATAAATAATGAATATAGCTATAAATTTGGAGTTAGAGATCTAATAATATCTTTTAAATTTACTTATAAACAAACACAATGTCATAAAAGTATCATACAACAGATATCTAAGTTTTTTCTTTTCTATTTATATTCCTTTTTCCTTTTCTTATCCTCCAATAATATTATCCTGCATGCCATATTATTGTTCTATATTTCACATAAACGCAATAATAGCCCTAAGACAATGTTTCATATACATAGAAAATCACAAGATAAACTTTGCTATCACTTATATTTAGAAGTGTGCTTATATAGTAGAAAGAAAATGTGATACACATACACACTCTGGTATACTACTGAACTATTTAGAAGGATGAAATTATGACACTTCTGAAAATATGAATTGAACTTAGTGAGATGAATCATAAGCCAAACAGCATTGTATGATTCTACTCATAGATCGTAATTAGAGAAACCAAAATTAGACTTCAAGTCTCTAAGACCAAATTAATGTTTACCAAAAGGGAAAGAGATAGGTAAAATGAGTCAATTATCTGGTGAAGGATAGAATTAAACTGTTGATGGTGAACTTAATATATTATATACTTATTGTGTTATTTATAATTGTGTGTACACTTTAAACCTATGTGTTATGATGTAATTTTTCTTTAAAAAATAAAAAATATTATATATACCCAATTTGATAATTTTTTGGACTCACTTATTACGGAAATACTTAGAGCCACTTGATAATGCTTTAATTATTTCTTATTAATGCTTCAATAGTGTATGATAAAATAATCAAACATATCCCTATTGTTTTCAATTCATGTTTAGTCCACCTTCTTTTACCAGTACATCTACCTATCATATCCTAGTAGCTCTCCTGTGATTGAATGCAGCCTAATACAATCAAACATCAATTAGCCTTTTGTGGTCAATTTATAATAAGTTTTAATATTACAGATAATTGGTTCCCAAACATTATCATAGCTGAAAATTAAACCTGTATTTAAGGAAATGACATCAAGATTTGTTGATTCATAGGTCTGGGTCATCCCCTGAAAATTCACATTAATAAAAAGTCATGATCAAGGTGTTGCTTACTGATGGGTGACACTTTTAGAAGCACATTTTTATATTTTAAGCTCTTTCATGGTCAATTTAATTTCATTTTTGAAATTCGTTTTCTAACATTTGTCAGATAACCTTTTTTTTAGTTTACATGGATGATATATTTTAATTACTTTGCTTATAATTTCCTTTCATTGTTTGTCCTACTCCATATTATACATGTATCTTTCTTCTACTATAAATTTAACTTGTCCTTCATAGTAACTGATTAATTTCTCCTATTGTATATAATAAAAGATATTTAAAAAAATTTTACATTGAATGCCCTGTATAATTTCTGGTCTATCCAACTGATATATCTGAGAATTTCAAGTCAATGTGATGGTGACAGTAAATCCTGATACTAATATTCTTCAATCATCATTCTTTCTCATATTCTCCTGGTGGTGAGAATATTGTCACAATAAAATTTGAGGCACTTTATTCAATGATGAAAGTATAAATTATTTCATGAATGTAATTTTAAATAATATTTAATCTTTATGTTATACAGATGAGAGGATTCATTTTCTCTCAAATAACATGACTTAACATTTTATTATTTCATGAAGTTTGTGTTTTGCTTTGTTTTAATTTTATAAAAAATATTTCATTTAGCATCACTGTCTGCCAAACATTAGACAGCAAAAGTACACAAAGGGGGAAAGTTTATTGTAATCCAGGTGTATCCCCAAAACAAGAAAAATCACAAATAAACAACTTAACTGTAGATAAAACAATGAGAGAAAGAACAATTAAAGCCAAAAATCAGCAGAAGAAAGGAAATAATCAAAATTTGAGCATAAATAAAATAGAAAGCAAAAAGACAATCCAGAAGATAAATGAAACCAAAAGTTTGTTCTTTGAAAAATAAAACAAAATTGACAATTCATTGGCTAGATTCACAAAGAAAAAAAGAGAAAACTAATTACTAGAATCATAAATGAAAGGGGAGAAGTTACAACAGATACCACAGAAATTCAAAACCGCATTATTGACTACTATGAACAGCTCTATGCCACCAATGTGGACGACCACAAAGAATTGGAAAAAATTTCTATAAAAGTGTTGTCTACCAGACTGAACCCGGAAGAATTGTAAAATCTGAACAGAATGATCACAGGCAAAGAAATTGAAGAAGTAATCAAGGGCCTCCAGAAAATAAAAGTCCTGAACCAGATGTTCTCTCCAGTGAGTTCTGCCAAATCTTCAGAAAAGATTAACACCTATTCTTTTCAAACTCTTTCAAATGCTGAAAAACAGAACTCTCCAAAATATTTTTATGCAACTAACATTACACTGATATCAAAGCTGACAGAGACATCACAAGAAAGAAAATTATAGACCAATATCTTTAATGAACATAGATGTAAAAATTCTCAGCAAAATATTAGCAAACCAACTCCAACAGTGCATCAAAAAGATCATTCATCATCACCAAGTGGGATTCATGCCAGGGTTGCAAGGATGGTTCAACATACGTAAGTCTACTGGCCAACATCATATAAACAAGAGCCAAGAGGAAAACTACATGATCATATCAACAGATGCAGAGAAGACTCTTGACAAGCTCCAACACCCACTTATGATAAAAACCCTAATAAAAAGTTAGAAGGTTGATACCTCAAATAATAAAGGCCATATATGAAAAACCCAGTAAACATCATACTCAATGGCAAAAATTTGAAAACATTTCCTGTTATGTCAGGAACAAGACAAGGTTTTCAACTTCCACCACTGCTATTTAATAATATTTTGGAGGTCTTAGCCAGAACAATTAGGCAAGAAAAGGAAATGAAAGAATCCAAATTAGTAAAAATCTCATTATTTGAAGATTGCATGATTATATATGTATATATATATATATATAAAATCCCAAAAACTGTATCAAAAAAAACCTTCTAGAATTCATAAATGAATATAGTGAAGTGGCAGGTTTCAAAATCAATGCCCAGAAATCTGTTGAATTTTTATGCACAATCTAGAAGAAAACAAAATCACAATATCACACCATTTAAGATAGAAGTTAAATGTATGAAATACCTGGACATATACCTAACAAATGAAGTAAAAAATCTATGCAATGAAAACTACTATTTCTTAAAAGAAATAGAGAAGGACACAAAGAAATGGAAAGACATCCCCTGCTCATTGCTGGGAACAATCAATATCATTAAAATGGACATCTTACCCAAAGCAATATACAGGTTTAATGCAATCCCCATTAAAATCCCATGGGCTTATTTCCAGGAAACAGAACAACAACAACAAAAAAACCTTAAAATTTGTATGGAACAACAAAATATCCCAAGTAGCCAAAGCAATCATTAGAAAAAAAGAACAAATTTGGAGAGATTACATTTCCAGACTTTGAACTAAATTACAAAGCAACAGTGATCAAAACAATATGGTACTGGAATAATAAAAGATGCACAGGTCAGTGGAATAGAACTGAATCACCAGAAACTGAACCACTCACATAAAGGCAGTTAATCTACGACAAAGTATATAAAACTAGAAATGAACCAGAAAACAAATATGTGCAGACAACATTTTTCTGAGCAACTTGTAGGAAATTAAAATCAAAATTAAATATCATCTGGAAACAAAGAAAAATAATCAGATGAGTTACAAGAATATGTGGTGTGTGGTAAATGCAGTTCTAATATAAAGTTCATTCATGGTAATGCAAGAACGAAACCAAGAGACATTTTAAATTATTTATCTAAATACACATATGATAGAATAGAACAAGAATAATTGACTCTAGCAGTATAACAAAGGAAATAAAAGAGTACAGATGAATTACATAAAAACAAAGAGAGCATCCAAAAGATAAATTAAACCAATAGCTATTTAAATAGTTATTTAAAAATATCAATAAAATGTATAGACCTTTACCAGATTTACCAAATTTATGGAGAAAAAGGAGAAAACCCTAATAACAGAATCCAACATGAAAATGGTAATATTAAAATAGTCATCACAGAAATACAAAGGATCATAAGAAATGACCATGAAACATATAGGCAACACATTTATCAATCTTGAAAAAATGGTTAGGTTTCTAGAATTCTGCAACCCTCTAAAACTGAATTGGTAAAACATAGATCATTTGAACGGACCAATTACAAGTGCAGAAATTGAAGCTGTCTAATTAAATGTCTTCTGAAAACAGGAGCCCAAGAACAGATGACTTCATTAGCACATTGTATATAAATTCTGAGAAGAGCTCTTTCCCATATATATCAATATATCTTGTATCAATTTGGATTTATTCCAGGGATACAAGGATGCTTCGTCATATGCAAATAAATCAATGCAATATACTATATGAACAAGGGGAAAGCAAAAAATCACAATCGAAAGCCCCTTCCCTAACATCTAGAACAGGACAAGAATTCTCACTGTTATCACTACAATTTGACGTAATTCTCAAAGTCATTCCCAGAGCAATAAGAGAAGAAAAGAATATAAAAGGAATCCAAATCTGAAAAAGAGGAAATAAAACTATGAATATTTACAGATGACATATAACCTTAAAGATATTTAAAAACTACTAGAAACAATAAAATAATACAGAAAAGTGGTCAGATATATCAACACTCAAAAACAGTAACTTTACTAAATGCCAACAATGAGCAGGGGAAAACTACATTTAGAAAAAAATGTCATTCACAATAGCACCAAAAAAATAAGGTACCTGGAATAAACTTAACAAAAGAATTGAAAGTCCTCTATACTGAAAACTACAACAACAAAAATAGAAGGCAAAAAGAGATGAAAGGATATTATATGTTCTTGGATTATAAGAATCTACATGATTAAAATGGTCAGTTTGCTCAAAGCAATATACAGAAGTAATGCAATTTCATCAAAATCCCAGGGACATTTTCAAGGAAATTGAAGAAAAATTACTACAGTTTGCATGGAATCACGATAGACCTCAAATAATCAAATCTATCCTCAAAAAAATAGAACAGTGGAAGAATCACATTCCCTGATTTCAAATTATACTATAGAGCAATTGTCATCAAAGCAATGTATTATTAGAGCAATAACAGACATAGTTCAGTGGTATAAAATCAGGAGCAAAGTAGTAAAGTCACACTTATAAGGACAGTTAATCTATGACTGAGAAGTCAAGAGCATATATGAGGGAAGGAAAGCCTATTTAATATAGTGCTGGGAAAATTTGAAAGTCACTTACAAAAAAATACATAAATCAAACCAGACTACTCATTAGTGCCAAACAGAAAATTAAAACAAAATGGATTAATGATCGGGTCATAACACTCAAATATATAAAATATACAGAAGAGAATGCAGGAAAACCACTCTTCAGCAACTTTAAAGATGTGTTTGAGGAAATGGCCTTTTAAGACAAAGGAAATTAATGGAAAACTAAACTTGGACTATGTTAAAATTAAAAAAAAAAAAAAATCAGTACAGTGAAAGAAACCGCCAGCGAAACAAAAAGGGAAACCACTGAACAGAAAACATTTGTACAACATAGATAAGACAAGAGCTTAATCGCCATGACATATAAAGATCTCATATACTCATCAACCAAAAAACAAATGACCTACTAAAAAAAAAATGGACAGAAGAGCTTAATACACATCTTTGTAAAGAAGACATACACATGGGCTACAGACAAATGAAAAAAATATGTCTACTTAATTCATCATCCCAGAAACGTCAGTAAAACTCACAACTAGATACCACCTCCTATCAGTCAGTATGGTCTATATCAAACAGACGAGAGGTGTGCCCTGGTGGAATTGCGGTTGAGCACAGTTCATATACATTGTTTGGTCCCGAGTTCATGTCCTGGGATTGGCAGGGGCAACCAAGAAAAACAGTTAAACAACTAACTGAAATAAATGGGGTGCTTCTTTCTCCTTTGTCTTCGTGTTCCTCTGCCCCTGTGCTCACCTTCATTACTGCCTATAACTTTCATTAAAAAAAAAAGAGCAAAAGACTAGAATGCTGGAGAGGCTGTATAGAAAAAGGATCCTTCATACCTACACTGTTGAATAAAAATAAAACCAAAAAGAGTAGCAGACAAATATCAATAAAATTAAGACATGAGATTGTAGCCAATGGGTGGGGTGGGAAGAAATTAGGAATGATCGAAAGAATAAGGTGGTGGTAAATGGCCCTAGAATTTTTGTGGTAGATGTGGTGTGAAATACATACAGACTGAGGTGCAAATTCACTATCCTGAAATGCATATAGCAATGTAACAAAATAAAAGAAAATAGAACTATATCATTTTAATTAAACTATAGTCTTACGTAAGTTTTTACTTCCCCCTGCCAGTAGGAGCACCTCCAGAGATAGAGTATAATTTGAGTTTGCTAGAAGGTGGAAAAACAAAGGACATTTTTGTATTCTTCCACTAAATAATCTGATATTAAACCAGAAAGAAATTATCTACTTACACGCAAAAAAAAATCTTAGTGTCTTTTGTGTTTCACTTCTTTTTTTTTTTTTTTTGGTGGAGTGGGAGGGTAGATGTGGCTGTGCTGAGAGTGGAAGTATACAGTAGTCAACAGATCAGACAACTCTTTTAGAAGCAGCAGAGACACACTGTGTGGGAAGTCCTATTTTGAAGCAAGCATTAAACTTGGAATTGCTAGATTATTGGAGGAGAATTAGGGGACACAGGGGTGGTAGGGGGAGCATTACTTGACTAAAAAGAACTTCCAAAAAGTATAGGATATTTTATTTTCTTAGCTAGCAAATAGTATAGCTTAGCAACCGCATTCTGTCTGAATAAAAGCCCTGCTTATAATTCTAATATCTTCTCTCAGATATTTTATAGCTTTGGTTAACTCTGACCCTGTCTTAATAACTTCAAATCAGAACTCTGAACTGTAACTGAACAATTTATAATTTTATTCCACATGAATAAAACTATTAGTTTAATCACTTTACTTTTGGAACGATGGTGTATGTCTGCTAAGGTTTATGGGAGAACAATTGTTCCAGCTAAGTTCAACAAAAATTAACTTTATAAAAGACATGAAAGATGTTTATGATTGAATACAAATTAAATATATATGTTTATGAAAAATACATAAACTTTTATATATTTTTTTCAGATTTCCAAACTTTAAAAAATCCTGAAAATCATTGTTGTGAATAAGAATGCATTTTATTTTCCTGGTACGGTTATTATTAAATTCTTGTCATTCTTCTGCTTTAAATAACAAGATTTTCTTTTTACTTTGAATCCCATTCTTAAGGTTCTATGAATATAAAATCAATTATGTATCACCAAACATCATTCACTGAAAACAGATAGACTTGCGAATAAATATACAGTAAGAGAACACATTCTTTATCATCAAAAAAACATGATCAAATTGAGATAAATGAAGAAAGAGGTTGCATTAGTATAAGGTTAAGACCCAAGCAATTTATTCTAGTTTGAAAGAGAAATTTTAAAACCCAAATAAATCTTACAAATCCCTGACCTAGTATTAACTTGTATGAGGACTTATTCTAGTGAATAATAGTATGGTTTTTATATATGTTTAACATAAAATATCCAAATTTTATTACTGACATTTGTTATATCTAGCTTTTACTAGATTTAGACCTCCATAAATACAGCAGAACAAGGTTTTTAAGTTAAGTGAAAACTTTTTATTTGTAGATGCAAATAATAACTATAAAATATAATTTAATAATGAATTTTATTTTATCTAATATAGTGAAGAATCATAAGGAAAACAAGCACTAATATAATTGTATTTGTAAAGTGTAATTTTGCCTAATGTGATTTTTAATGTATGGTGTTTATATGTATGCACAGATTATATAGACTAATTAGCAAAAGAAAATAGTAACTAAAACAGTGTTTTAAAATCAGCATATATCAAGATATATTCCTTAAATTCCTCCTTATCATAAAATGTTTCTTGAAAGTTAATTGCAGGCATAATATCAACTAGAGCATAGTTTAAAAGCTCTAATAGGACCTTATCCCAGAAAAGGCTAAATAAATTAAAATACGTTTTATATCATTATGCATATTCTTTTATGATAAGAGATAGCTTTATATTTCTGAGAAGCATGAAAAATTGTCCAACAAGGGAATAATCAAAAATGAATGAAAATAAGCAATCAAAAGGGAAAGGGGAAGAATTTTGGCATCTTTTAATAAGGAAAACAATAAATGACTTGTGTGAATAATTTCAAAGTCTTGAATAAGGTGCTTGTACCAACCAGAAGACTTGTGGAAAAATTAAAGTAATATTTTAAACCTTTGAAGAGAACATATGACAATTTTCATGTTTTTTTTTAATCTAGAACATAAAAATGTGAGTACAATATTTACTGTATAAAGTCTTATCTGAGAAAACATTAAAAGAATATGGAAATAGCCTAATATTGCAAATCTATAGCCCATGAAATTTCTTCAGTAAATAAAAGATCCTCCCTAACATGCAAATTCATTTTGGTGGTATTCAATGAAGAAATTACCTTATTATTACCATAATGACTTTATAAAGGGCTATATTTGTATATTACAGAAAAAATGGAATCTACACTTTATCATTGTTTTCATGTCTGTTAAGGTGGAATAAGGGGTTCTGTCTCACAACCTTTCAATTTCTGTATTTTAAATGTTTAATCAATTTGAGATAAAATAAAATGACTATACCATTACTTGGAAATACATAATGATTTGGGGATATTTCTGTGTATGGTCTTAAAATAATGAACTGTAATCAAATTAATCCTTAACTTCCAACTCAAAAACATAGGTAGGTAAGAATGTTTACTCAATTATATCTGTATATCTTATAAAACTATTCAAAATAGTTTAAATATTTTAAAAATACTTTAAATCTCAACATTAGTAAGGAAATACTATGAATTTTAATTAATTTTTTCCTTCCAGTTTTCTAAACCTATTTCTTAGAACTGAAAAGAATGAGAATTTCTTTCTCTTGAGTTGATTATACTTTCTGCTAGTCAAACAAAGGGATAGCTAGAAGTAATTTTCTTATTCTTAGACAGGACTGAGTCAAAGGATTATAGAATAACTTTGAAAACTAGGTCTTCCTTTCACTTACAGGGATCTTTTCAATATACTCCAACTCCATAGATCTGTAGTCCTCAAACGTTTGTATAGTATACCCTTTTCAGAAGACCACTAACTGTTTTGTCTGATCATCTAGCCATAACTTTTAATCTTTTTTCTTCTTCATTCTTTCTTTATCTTTGCTAATGTCCATTTAATAAGTTTGCCATTATATCTAATGGTGAATTATCAAAGAAGTTGTGTTGTGTGTATATAGTATTCCTTGCCTCTAAGACCTTGTTGCACTTATTTCATCACATTAGTGCAAATCTTATTTTTTACAAACATTAAATGGGTATTTAGAGCTTTCTTTGTAATGCCTTCTTGCTGCCAGTAATTTTATATAAAAAGTTTTCAACCTACAATGTATGTATATTTATCTACAATATATGAATATACCACCCACTCACAGAAAGTTGCAAGGGAACATTTAGAATGAGTAATTTATAATAATTTTTCTAACAAACGAAAAAGTGTATACCAATAATTTTTATGAAAATTAGTTGATTTAATTTGATTTAATTTATTAAAGCTTAGTTATAAAATAAATTTATGAAACAGAAAAAATGTTATTTTACACAATAAAATAGATATGAAAGCTTTAAAGAGGTTAAACAAAATATAAAGATGGATTTATCTCCTTGTAGTAATTTTCCTTCACAACCATTTTTTGAATAAGTCATTATACTTCTCAAGTAGTTAAAAATTCAAAGTGCATATGAGTTTATTGATTTGTTTATTGTCAAAGCAGTTTTTTTGACAGATCCCAAACATTTTCACTTTTAATAATAGTCAAAGCATTTCTGAGTAGTTGTTTTGTATTTCACATTGAAGAAATGTTTTTATAATTGGTTTAAAACGGTATGATTTTATAAATAAATGAGTTTAATTATTCCCTCATTGAAATGACAGAAGTTAGAAATCCCTTTGTACCAAAGTTCAGAATGATTCAACATCATGTGATTTCCTGCTTGATAAATCTAAGGAGAATCAATGGATGATCCTGATATTCAAGATTTCCAGTTTATCCTGTTAGGATTTGATATAACTTATTTAAATAGATATAATGTTGACAAGATAATTATATGCTATAGATACTTTCCGTTTTATGTTCAAATTACCAGGAGATATGTGATGTGATGTGTGTGTGTGTGTGTGTGTGTGTGTGTGTGTGTGTGTGTGTGTATATATTATTAAGAGACTGAAACTGAATTATAAGGGTATAGATTCTAAAAATTACTTATCCTAACTTTCACCAACCAGTATTATGGAAAAATTAAAATGTGTGAAAAATTGTTTTGCATATTTTCATTGCTATAGACTTTTACATTACCTTGTGGATTTATGAATCTATTACATATGATGCCAGTAATTCATAATAGAATAATTCACATAAGTAAAAAGTCTATGTCCTTTCTGTTTCTTCAGAATCTGACACTTTACTTGACTCACCATGTAAGTTAATATACCGTTACCACTTTCACTATGCAATAGAAATTTACTTACCCTGGTTCCCCATTGCTTTGAAAAATATGCACTTTCTGATACTTTAACAACTTACATAAGTAGTCTATAGGCATACCAGGTAATATTTATATATTAATAATAGATGTTAATTGATAATACTATACTCTATATTTTTTCTTATAGTAATTTAGAGGTCAAAAATAACAAGTACACCTCAGGAATAAAGGAGAATCACAAATAGAAAACCTAGCTAGCATGCCCTGGTGGAAAATGGTTAGGTCATTCACTTCTGCAGTAGCAAGCCACTAAAACATGACCTTGAGTCTGGGGTCCAGGGTAAGCAATCAATATGAACAACCAAATACAAACAAAAATTAGATGCCTTTTCCTTCTCTTTCTTCCTGACTGCTTGCCTAGTGCTTTTATTCCTGCCTTCACCTTCCTTTAAAACAAAACAAAACATAGGTTGACCCCTAAAAGAATTAAGCAAATAAGGAAAAAAAAAAACAGCAAAATAGAATTCAGCAGAAAGAAGGAAATACTAAAAATTATGAAAAAATAAATAAAATAGTAAAACATTATTCAAAGAACTGTTGAAACCAAGAGCTGATTCTCTGAGAAGGTAAGGAAAATCTGTCCAATTAAAAGGAGATGGGAGGACTATATGATGCACTTAAGATAAAATATAATAAAAATTTAAATGGTAGATGAATACAAACTAGACAAAGAATACATAAAGATGAACTTAAACAATTTATGTAAAGATCTTAAAGTCAAGATAAAGTGTCAGAAACACTGACAAGATGGTTTCTAAGGTGTGAGAAAAGAGAAACATAGCATTGAAGAATTAGATTAAATTTTAAACAAAATTGTCCTTTAGATTTAGGTTCACAACAAAACATATGTATTGTATGCATATCTTTTTTATTGTTTTTGTCAACCTGGAAGACAAAATGTTGAAAAGTGTATTTTTAGAATGACTCACTGTGGTGAAGAGAATGGATTTAAAGTAGTCAAGTCAACCCTGGGAACAGATTATAGATTTAGATGTCTGAAATATATGCATGGATTGACAGTTAATTTTACTATAATGTCATGCAACAATATCTTTATGGCTTACAACAACAAAAATGCATATAAAGTTCACCCATACATTTGCATTTAATTGTAGGTTGGATGTAGATTTGCTTATATTGTAGTTTAGTATCAGGCGACAGAACAGAAGGTCTATCTACGTGATTTCCTCAATATGAGATTTGGGCTGAAGCCACAGTTTACATATAGAATAACTAATTTGTGGAAGGTTGGAATAGTGTGATAATCTTTGTGGAATTTTTTTACATTCTTGAAGATCCAGTTTATCAATAATTCTCATATTTCACTGTTGAGCAAATTCATGATCAAGCATAAATTCAATAAGAAAGAAATTAATCTCTTTCAGATAGGTTCTTCAAATTAAACAATAGAGTACAAGTATATATATACATACATATATATATATATATATATATAATCCTTTTACAGGGTAAGAGGAAATAAAGTTGGGTAAAATATATAAAATACAAAACACATAAAAATCCTGGTAGATGGGATTGTTCAAGGAAACATGGTAGAAGAGCAGAGAGGAATATGTTAGAAGAGCTCCTTAGAAGACACTAAGAAATTAAAAATTGAAAAAAAGAAGAGGGAATTTTGAAAGAAACTGAAAATAAGTGACAAATAGTTTGGGAGGAAAATCAAGAAACCGCGGTTTCTAAGAGTCAAGAGAATACAAACATACATATGCTTATGCACAAAGGCATTTTCATTAGTGCCAACCTCTGCTGAATGTATAATAATAAGATATTTGAGTATTTATTAAAATAGGCATATCTGGGATACAGTGAAATAATTGCTTGAGACTATTATTGTGGGAGGGAGGATGTTATATAATTTTACTGCCTTAAGTTAAATGAGAGGGAATTATAAGAAAATGACTGCAAAATACATGGAGAACTTCCTTAAAAGAAAAGCAGTATTTAAGCATCAGATGGTTATTTGTATTATCAGTCGACTTACTGATCTCTTCCCACGCTTATGGAACAGGTGAAAAGCAAACAAAGATGACAAAAAGAGAATGAGAAAATGCTAGTGGAACAGACTTCACATTCTTAATGTAGAATGGTAAAGATACACAAGTTTTCCAAGAATCAAAATACTAAGGAAAAGAAGTATGGGATTTAAACTCTCTTTTATTCCAATCAAGGTGTAAAAGTGATCACTTACAATAGGGTACCATACACTGAAAGGCAGTGAGAAAGATATTGAGCATGAGACTTATTTCCATGTCAGAATACATACATTATTTCCTACACCATGAATATATCCCATGAGAAGACAAACTCTTAGGACCATTTTCATGGACAACAGCAATTACTGGTTATGAATACAGTGAAGAGTAACAGAGGGGAAACATTACAACAGATTTTTAAGCAAATAGCTATTTCTCTTTTTTCTATCAATCATAACACACTGTGGCGAAAATATCTAGAAGAGGAAAAGCTGAGGTATAGTAGAACCTAATTAAATTCTCCCTAGCTTTGAAAATTCAACTTAAGAATTTTAAAATGCCATGAATGGATATTTTCACAATTCAAATTAATAAAAATGTATTGAATTTTCCACTAATATAAATATTAATTAAAATAAAAAATACAGTATTAAGAATAGTACCCAAATGTGATTTCATGTTTTAGGACTCACTGATCAATATTAGTAATATAGTCATTCCAAGTGCCTTTCATAATGGAGACCTGTATTTTCAGGGGCTTGGAGGAGCTCTGAGAATACCAAGAGAACCCAAACAACCCACCATTTGAGAGGCAAGCTTAAGTATATTCATTAGGAGCTCCATTCTATAGGCACTGGAAGCAGGAACTTACATATCCATGAAGAAGCAGTAGCCATTTGAAATAACAATAAAACAAATTTTAGAAATTTCAGTTTTCCAAAAGCATGTGATGATATGAAATACAAAAATGTGACAGAAGTCTATGTCAAACCACGGCAGATAAAAACACAAGTCCTGATTATCTGCTTTTCTACTTACTGGATGAGTCATTCCAGATATACGTTGTTTCTTTGTATAAGTATAAATTACAACACAAAATACAAAATTCATTATTATTTTTCTTATTAAGTAATCTGTATGGCTAAGAAGTGTTCCAGGATGTATTATCTGGCTAAATTAGAAAACTCAAAGACTCAAGACAAGAAAGAACTACATGAGGTAAATACTAGTGACATGATATTAGACTTAAAGTTATGTCACTCAGCATTTAATCCCAATTTGGGTAACATGTTTCACAAATTATAAATTGATACTTGTTAGGAAAAATATTATATGTCTTTCAAATAAATGTTCCTTGGAATTTACAGAGGCATTAAGATGAGCAAAAGGAACTTAGTGGAAGATAAAATAATTGTTAAATAAAACTTTCTAAATGGTAGACAAGAAATATGCAACTATGCATATAAAGATATTTGGGATAAAATCAGATCATATTCAAAATAATTAGATCAATGACTTTTATAAGGGATCACACTTAAATATTAAAACTAAAAATACTATATATGCATGACATAGGCAAAGTCAGCTATAGAGTGCTTATCAAGGAATCCTGACTTTCCAAGTTCCATTTCTTTAGGCAACCTCCTGGACAGCAGCCTGCAAAAAGGTGATTCATACAGGTGAGCACACACTCCAGGAAACTCCCCAATGTTGTTGTCCAGGAAAAGACTATCTCTGTGCATTAGCTTGTAATCTTATTTTCAAGGCTTTCTGAGCCTGCTTATCCTGCAAATCTGACTTATCACTTGGTATGTAAGCAACATACAGCTGCCTCAATGTATTCTACTCTATAAAATTATGTAATGACACCAGGGTTTGTCACAAATGTGAACCCCCTGGCCAACACCAGTTGCCTCTCTGTGATGCAATCTTGCCTGCAACAGGCACTCCTCTGTAAATAAATTCATGCCTCTACCAGCTGCACAAATGAGTGCTTTCTTCGGTAGGGGAGCTCAGTAAATCTAGACCCTAAGAGACTTAGGGCTCTCATGTAACACATGATCCTATATTTTACATATTAACATATGCTGAAATACAACTTAGAATATACTTTCAAGTTTTGTAACATTCATAATTTTCTATTATTATTCTGACTTTCTATAAAAGGTCCATGTATGTTTGATACAACTACTAGAATCCTCTTCTGAGACTATTCTAAAAAAGTGGTAATTATTTTTGTCAACTATTATTTTTATTATTGCAACAAAATGTAAACTGTAAAGTGATAAAATAATTGTCAAAGTATTATTTGTTAAAATTCCAGACAGAATTTTCCCAGCATATAATAAAAAATCAGAACATAATACAAATATTAAGGGTTATATTATATTGAGAACTTCTTAGTTATATGTGTACTTTGGCATTGCTAAAGTCTTACAAATTATTTTTTTAACCTGGTGTCCAGATGGGAGGATTCATACTTTAATATTGTAGCTAAAAAGCTCTCTATGTGATTAGAAGCTACATCATACAGAAGAAATGATTAAGGAAAAAAAAAAAAAAACCACCTTCAGGCATGTAGCAATTTCCACAAGAAAATAAATGGAATGCAATTACTCTTTGGTGCCAGATCTTTAAAGAACCGACAGCTAGACATTAATGCTAAAATTGTAGTCCAGGATCATTCAATGAAGAGGGTTGATTAAGTTGCTCTAAATTAGAGGTATTCAAATAGTGAAGTATCCTTTATTCATGTATTGCCATAGGGATCAGTGCACATGGGAAGAGAAATTATCTGAAATCTTGAGTAGGCATTCAGTAGCCAAATTAAATCTATACCAGATTTAGCAAATTAGCTGCTTGACTTATACTGTACAAAGATTCCAGGAAATAAACCTAAGTTTTAGACTTGTGATGTCAATATGAGAGAATATATTCCATATCATATTTATGTGTGTAGATATATATACACATACATATATGTATCCTTTTTATTTATATATATATATATATATATATGTATAAACACACACATACACTACGGAAGATTACTCAGCCATAAAAAAGTTGAAACCTTGCCATTTGCAATATTGATAGATCTAGATGTTATTATGTTTAGTGAAATGTCAGAAAATAAAGAAAAACAATATTATTATTTCATTCACATGCAGCACAGAAATAAAAGAAAAAAGAAAAAAAGGCTATAGAAGCAAATCAGTTATTTAAAAGATAAATATTAAGAAAGGATAGTTAAATCAGGCAAAAGAGGTCAATTGTACATGGTGAAGGGTAGATTTAGACATTTAGTTATGAAAAATGCCATCATCATCCACAAGACTAGAAGCAATAAATAATGTTGAGTATAAGCTGAAAAAGAAAGCCATTATGGACTGTTGGTGGGAGTGTAAATTGGTATAACTAGTATAGTAAGTTGAAATTTTCAAGAAATTGAAAATAGAAATCCATTTTATTTCATTATTCCTCTTCTAGGAATTTACTGAAGGGGAAAAAACAAAACAAAACACTAAATTGAAGAGATAGATGAATTCCCAAGTTTAATGAAGCATTTTTTGTTTTTTTTTATAATAGTCAAGGACTCAGAAGCAATTTATGTGGACAATGGTAAATGGGTACATAAAGATGTAGTTTATGTATACAAATTAATGATATTCAGCTATAAAAACATTAATCTTGTCATTTGCAACAATATCAATGGCTCTAGAATAAATTATGCTAAGTAAAATAAGGAGAAAGGCCAACATCAAATGATTTCACTCGTAATATCACTCATAATTTACTCATAATTAATATATAGAGAAACAAATGAACTAAATCACCATTCTAAGGACCATATCTTCTTCCATCTCTCACAAAATATATAATATAGATCAATGTTAATTATTAAATTAACATGTTTAGTTACTTATTATCTATTGGGTTTTTTCATATTTTGGAGTAGTTTTAGCGTAGATTTAACTTCACAGCAAAATTGAAGGAAAGGTTGATAATTTCATGTTTGAGGAATGGGATATTGGTCAAGAATAGAACCAATTATGATCTTGTTTCCTAAATATGGGATCTTTGAGAAATAATGAGTTTGTAAAAAACTTCACACGTTGTTTTAATCAATTTTAATAGTTATATTGATCTTTAATACAAAGAACATAAAATAGTAAGGAGTTTTTTTTTAAATACTTTTTGTATATTTGCTTATTTCTTCTACATTGTTCCCCTTGGCCTCCAGTTGCATACCTGGGTCTTTAGACTGTCCCTGTTATATGCTCTGATATCCTGTTTATGAGTCTGAGTCATCAGGATGATCTGAGAGGTATTTTTCAGTTTGTCATTCCCTATTGGAGCATTTCCATTCAATATAATTCTGTATTATGCATGTTATGGAGGTTAGGTTGGTATGTTCTTTAAGATAGTGATCAAGAATATTTAGAAATGCTACCCTGCAACTAAACCATAAGGGATACTATATTCTTAAGACTTTAGAATTCTACTCTATCAAAAGAATGCTATTTTTACAAATATTGCTTTTTCAAGACCAAATAATTTCCTTTCCATCCTGGGATAAATGGATCTTAAAGACTTTTCATGAAGTAGTTTTGGAATGTTACTCTTAGCTCTCTTTTTGTCAACTCCTAAAGTAATCACTTGAAGTTCTTAGAAATGTAAGATTGTCAGATAAGGGCAAAGCAAAAGGAATTTTATTCCCATATCTACAACTCCCTAACTTTAAAGCATTTGTAACCTTTGACTTCTACTCCTTTCATATTTTTAATCTTGCTATGTTATGTCTTGAATCTGCAGGAGGCACCTAAGGCCTGGGTCCACCCTCATCTCACAGACTATGAGGTCCTATACTTTCCCTATTTTTCTTCTTCTCTCATGTTTCTCCAGCACTATTGTACTTGGGGTTTACAATCCATTACATTTAATTTTTCTCCATATATTTTATTTATTTTTACATGATTGCTCTAATAAAAGCTTGACTTTTCCCTGAGTACAACTAGTTTCCTACAAGTCATCTATGGCAGCCCCAAATAAGTCTTTTCAGACCAAATTTCTTCTGCTTGGGAAAACACACAACTTTTAATCCTCCATAAAAGATCATATTACCCACTAAATTGTTTCCCCATTTTTCTATAACTTTTAGCTCCACTGTCTTAATTCTTGGTGTACTGTTAGCAAAAGACCTAACTGTATGATTGTTCCAAAGTTTAGCCTCTCAGCAAATTGAATTCCTTTCCTCCAAAAGTCTTGTACTCCAGCCTTTGTTAGTCAGTTACTTGAAGATAGAAAACCCAGGAATTGTAAATATTAATTGTAACAATACCTCTGTAACTCCAACTTTATATATGAAACTCTCTTTCTACCACTTTCTATCATTCTAGCTCATTCTCTCTAATATTAACTCCCTAAAACACTTAAGATTTCACTGAGATCACAGATACATTTACCCTCCTTCTATTTCAATGTCTCACATCATCTTAATGTCTGTAGTCATTTAGTTTCAATTCATAATCAATCATTATATATACTTTCTTGCTTATATCCTTGAATCTCTTGCTCTTCTCTCATCACTGCAATGGACGGACAGAGTAGAGCTTTAACTAAATCTACATTTTTTTTTTGCTTCCTATGTATCTTCTCCAGAGAGTATGGACTGAAAGTCTGTCAGATGATTAGATTTCTAAATAGAATTAGAACTTATATTTTGTATAATGGCCCTAAGTTTTCCTTGTATTGATTTAGAGTCTATTCCCCTGAATGTAATTTCCTGTTAGTTTTTCATCTTTCCAAAATTATCTTTTATTATATGAGGCATATGTGTACTGCTCACTCTTTTTAAATATATGAAATTCCAAGAGATACATTTATCAATGAGACTCACTGTTTTTTTGACTCTACATTTTGTGACATTGGGGAATTATTTGATCTGCCTTTAAAATGAGTATAAAGTATTTCATTTAGAGTTTATGTAAATATATATTTACAAATGCTATATATTAATAATAATTCTATTACTTTTAGCCTTATAATTATTATTGTTTTGCCATTACCATCATTATTAAACAGAAGGATTAGGAGTGTTTATCAAAGCACAAAGAACATGACTTTTCTTTTAGCTTTATAGCACTGATATAACAATATGAATTTATTTTCTCACAGTTTGAAGGTCAGAAATACAAGACAAAAGTATTTGAAGACTTTATTACTCCCAAGGACTAACTCCTTAATTGTGAATAACTGTCTTTTATTTGTATCTTCATATGAACTTTACATACTTACATACCTGGAACTATTTTTTTTTTCTTTTTATAAAGATAGTATCATATTAAATTAGGGCCCACATGAAGGTATTATTGTAGCTTAATCATACCACTGACATAGCTATCTTCAAAATCAGTGATGCTCTGAGATCTGTGACTTAGGGTTTTAATATATTTATTTGTAGAAGATAATTATTTCATAACAGTATGTATCTTGTATCTCTTCAGTAATACATTCGTATGAAATTCCAACAAATAGGTTCACATTTATCGTGTCTTACTCTTCATAAAGGGTATCAATATTCAAATATTTCAAAGAAGGATCCTTATCCTCTGCCCAATCAAATTTGAAAATCTACTTGCTCTACCTCTGTCCACTCTGAAAATTCTACCATTTCATTCTTTGCTTTTAAAAGCATGACCTATCTATCATAATCCCTAGATAAGCACCTCCCTAGATCTAGGTCAAATTTTCAGGATATGCTTAGATCTATCAATTATCATAACATCTCTTGCATATGTTAACATACTGATTTTAAAATTCCCAATATTGTAGATTTTCTAGTTACTTATAACTTGCTCTGTAGTAACAATAAGTTGAGGGTGATAATCTCCCACTGAGACTTCTTAAAATAATATATAAACTTAGAGGTGTTAATCTTTGTTACCACAAATATTATGATCACTAGTTTTATGAGTTCAGAAAGTAGTTAAAAGAGATAGAATTCACAAACCCAAAATAAAGTAATAGAATATATCACAAATACACTCTTCCAAATTTTTCTTGATCAAAAGTTTTGAAGCACATGCTCCTGACCTCCATTTTTTCCCTCTTCTTTAGAATTGCCTAACCTGGTATGTCCTAATTGGGAGAAAAGATTCAAATCCTTTCTAAGTCTTCGTTGCATTATTTTTTACCTTATTTGGTCTTCAATGCTGTTCTTCTGTCTTTTTAGTTTCTCTCTCCCCAGTGTGTGTTCTCTTCAATCAACTCACCTAAGAGTCTTTTCCATACTAAAAGTTAAATAAAAGTTAAAGAAAAAAAAATTTTTTTTGAAGCTCTCTTTTCCATAATGCTATACCCTATTTATTTCCTTCCATGATAAAACTCAGTGACTGAAAAAATTGATGTCAATGTCTCTGTTCCTACTTTATTTGCTGATGTATTAAATTTGGTTCCTATTTCTGTGACTACATAGAAAGAGCTTTTGCTACAACTAATAATGAATACATAATCAATAATTCCAATCCTTGGATTTTATTCTCATCCCACTTTATCCCACAGCAGTATGTGGCACTGTTAAATACACTCTTCGTTAAATCTTCTCTTTCAATTCAGAAAATTTAATTTCTATCATTTTAACAGCACTTTTTCTGACTTTTAATATAATCTGTTTCTCTACCTCCCCTAAATCTATATTTCCCAGGACATGTTTTGATACTTAGCTCAGTGAATTACACATTGTTTCCAGCAGATAATTTCATTTATTACAAAAACTTTATAATCATTAGAAGGGAAGTCTCAATAAAAGTCCAATAGGTGCAAAATATAGTTATATTTAGTCATTTCTATATTAATTAGAGCCTATAAATGGAATATCTTATTCAGTTAATACTTAAAATGTCTATGAACTCATATTTCTAGATAAGCATGACGTCTTTTATCTTTATGCTCCACAAATATTTCTTATGAAAATTTCTCTTTGTACTGAATATCACATATCACATTACTCATTCATATATATGTCTGCATATATAGACATATATACACACATACACACAATACCTATAAAGTAAATATTTAGTAAACTTACACTTTAAATAAGACACATTTTCTAGCAGTGAATAGACAAAATTCCTAACACAGTGGGAATTATATTGTAATGAAGAAAATAGAAAATAATTATTATAAATCAGTAAACATATAAAATGTTGGGAATTCATATCAACAAAATTATAAATTTTGATAATATTATTTATGCAAAGACATTTATGTAAAATTCTTACATAAAGATCCAAAGGAAACAAGGGAATTTCTCTTAATTCCCATGTGTACTGTGAATGTTTTAGCAAGTGCCAAAGTCCTGAGCTGACTGCCTGCCTGACTACATTTGATGAAGATCAGAAAGCCAGGGGACAGGAATAAAAATACTTGAAGAGAAAGTAATATGAACTGCAGTCAGAGAAGTAACAAAACAGTTCAGGTGAGGCTTTATCAATCATGGAATAAGGATACAGTGAGATTTTTGGTGTCTAAAACTGAAAAAAGAAGAAGAGATTTGGAGAGAAGTTAATATGGGCATGATCATCAAATACTCAGTTCTGAAATCATTGTTATTAAATATGCTGTGTCTATATACAGATATAGCTGCAGAATACTTAAAAACTATCACTACAGATAGATGATGACATAGATGATAATAGAGATATACAGACAGAGCCAGAGATAGTCATTAGATTTTAGAGTTGATACTGGATGGGGTTATTTGGGAGAAATAAGAATACTTGACAAGTGGGAAAAACATGAATTTAGAGCTATCAGGGATGTAATGCTATGAATTAAAGATGTCTGCTGTTCTCACTCTCCTATCTTTTTCTCTTATTTCATGTGAGAATAAAAGAGAAGTCGATTGCAAATCATGAACTGGGCATTCATAAAGAATACAACAATTATGAAAACCTGGTCTAGCACTTATCTTCTGGTACTGGGAAAAATAAATTGCTATTTAAGCAACATAGTCTATAATAATGTTAAAGCATCATGAACCTTCAAAGACAGAGATGCTTTCCTTCACTTACTTACTGTAGTTTAGTTATACTGTTCATATAGAAGAAACAATATAAATGCTTGAAGATTTCCCTTTATCAGCTTTTAAGATAATCAATTTTTCTATATACCACTTTTTTATAATTCATTTAGTGTTATGAAAACTAATTGATTTAATTATAGTTCAGAGGTCTCAATATACTGCAATTATTATCATGATTAAAATACATTTCTTTCCATCTTTGACTATTCATGGTTTCTTCAAGTTGGTTTTCTAGAGTTCTTGCATTAAGAGAAGAATCTATAGGTATATTTTTAACATTTCCTGCCTCAATTATAGAATCAGCATTTTCTCCAAAGTTCTCTGTAATATATGTTTTCACTAAATGAAAATCAGTTACTAGTCTTTCATTGTGTTTCATCATTTTCAATGATACCAGTGGGAGGATATAAGTGTATATGTATTACAATTATCATATATACATATATACACACATCATAATGGATCATTAGATATAATGCAATTATAATTCAAGAATATATGCTTACTTAAATCACATTGCTATATTGTATCTTCTTTCTTCCAAATTTAAAAATCATGGTGGTGGAAGACATTGAACATGGTAGAATTGAAATCTTAAAATACTCAATTGCTGATTTGTATTGTATCCACATAAAAAATCTCAATATCATAGTAATACTGTCGTCAATATTATCTAACAGTGAAAGATCTTTACTACTCTCATACTTATAACTAAACTTGATTTTTATTTTATAACATATAATCTTTATAATTCTTTTACCCCATTTAGCCTATATTTTCTCATAATAATGTGATTGTATATTTATATGTTCCTTCAAATATTTAATGTCCCTATTAATACTTGGTTTCTATATCTCTCTAGACATTTTGGATTTCTGACTCTCACTTGAAAATAAATTATTGTGAACTAGAGGTTGGGGAAAAAAAATAGCATCAACTGAAATTGGTTCCTAAGACACTCCAAAAAAAGTCCAGGAAGGTTCCCAGAGTTTACGCAAGTGGTGGCATTTTCTGAAATTTTGGTCACTCACAGGGTGGGTATTGTATCACTGAAGGAGCTTGGAATGGAGCAACAGACTTTGAAGATGGGTAAGAGAATGTAGGGGTTGAGTACAGAGACCTCAACAGTGACAATTCCTTTGTTCTCCCTAGGGCACTTACACACAGTGTAAGATGGGGTGTCTCATTAACTTGCAGTAGCACTCAGACTTGCAAACACTTTTAAAAAAATCTGGACAGCTGCTATAATTTCCAACAGCATGGAGGCTTCAGTGGCAGCCTGGGTCTCAGGCATCTCCTTGGTTCTTTCGTTGGCTCTTACAGAAACAGCAGAGGCAGTGGCACTAATTTCCAGTGACATGAATACAGATACAGCTGGGAGTGGTAAGACTAGGTATAGTTGAGTGAGGGAGGGGGGAATATGGTATGTTGCCTACATGGACTCTTGGCTTGAATAAAGCCAAAAATGAGAGATTAGAGGGCAGGAAAACCAAAAGCATACAGACACTCCTTCTTTCCCAAACCTTGGGACTAGGGTTTCTTGGGACTTTGACTCCTGAAATTGAGCACTCTGGTGGTGCAACCCCTGGATGGGACTTGGCTCTGGTAGCTTGGTGAGCAAGCACAAGTGCAGTCAGCAGAGACAAGTCTCTAGTCCTAACCAGTCATGTTTTATCAGCAAAACAAGCTCAACCACCCCACACCAAGCTGCAATACCTATAACACTCCTGAAACCTTCATGTGCTTTCTCCACTCAGCAGCCATATTCACTCCCTGACATAGCAAAAAACACTACAGAGGCCTATAAGAGTCAAAAAATATAAAATAAAAATAGAGTGCCCTCTAGAAGAAAACAAAAAAAAACTAGCACTTGGCAGCTGATCAACAAGAACCCATATCATGGAGGTAGGAGCACAACTTGAAACCTTAAGTAATGGAAACATAACAATGCCAACTTCTCAGAAAAAAATTTTGAAGATATGTAAGATTGGTTCTTTTTCATAGACAAAAATTTAAAGCTACAATCATATAGAAATTCACAGTTAAAAGAAAATTAATAGAAACAACCAATGACCTCAAAAACAATCAAGGAGCAAAAAGCAGACATTGAAGTTCTACAGAAAAAAAAAAAGAAAACTAGCAGAAATACAGGATGTAAAGGAAGTAATTAATGAAATAAGAATAATATAGAAAGCTATGAAAATAGAATGACTCAAATGATGGAAAGGATTAGATAGTAAAGAAGAATCAAGAGGATGAAGAAAGAGAAATTAAAAGAAAAAAAAAATGAAGAAACACTCAGAGAACTATCTGACTTGTTAGCAAAGACAACATAAGAATCTTTGGCATATCAGAAGGTGAAGTGAAAAAGATGGGGAGAGAGAGCATATTAAAAGAACTAATTGCTGAAAACTCCCCAAACCTAGAGAAAGAAATGAACATGCATATAAATGAAAACAACAGAATATCTAATTATTTAAATGCAAAAAAAACTATAAAAACTCACATAATTGTGAAATTATCAAGCATTCAAGATAAAGAACGAATCCTAAAGGTAGCCAGGGCAAAAAGCAGATAAAATACAAAGGATCCCTCATCAAACTAACCTCAGACTTCTCAGCAAAAACTATAAGCTAGAATAAAATGAATGATATCTTCAAATTACTGTAAGACAAAAAGTAGTAGCTAAGACTACCATATCCTGCAAACTCATCCTCAAATGTGAGGGAGATTTAAAGGTTTTTTCCCAACAAACAAAAGCTTAAGGTTTTTGCTGCCACAAGACCACTACAAAAAATGTTAAGAGTTTCTACGATCTAAGTCAAAGAGAAGAAACTTTACAGAAATCTAAACAAAATAATAGATAAAACAGAAATCAAAAATAGCAGTAGTAAGTTGTCAAATATCAATAATCACTTTAAATGTAAATATACTGAAGTCACCAAATAAAAGCCACAGAGTTACTACATTGATTAAAAAAAACAAAATCCACGTCTATGCTGTTTGCAAGAAACTCATTTAAGATCAAAAGACAAGCAAAGATATAAAGTGAATGGATGAAGAGTGGTATTCCAAGATAATGGTTAATCTAAAAGAGCAGGAAATGTTATGCTCTTCTCAGATAAGAGTCTTTTGACTAAATAAGGTTAAAAAGACAAAGATGGACATTATATAACAATAAAGAGATCAATACAACAGACAGACTTAAGACATTAAAATGTGTGCACCCAATAAAGGAGTGCCCAAATACATCAAGCAAATATTAACAGTTCTAAATAGAGATATTGAAAGTAACACAATAATAGTAGGGGGCTTTAACACTCCTCTTTTGGTAAAATACAGACCATCCAGATAGAGAATCAATGATGAAATAAGATCTTTAAAAAACAAATAGAAGAGATGGATTTAATGGTCATGTATATAGCACTACACCTTAAAATTATAAAAACACATTTTTTGCAAGCACTCATTAAACATTCTCAAGGATAGACACAAAACAAGTCGATATATTTTCAAAGCTTGAAATCATATATGGCATCTTTTTAGATAGCAATGGAATTAAACTAGAGATCAACAAAAAAGGAGAAAGAAAAAAACTGAAAAAGAGTTGAGAATAAACATATTGTTGAACAACCATTGGGTTAAGGAGGAAATTAAGGAAAACATTTAAAAAATACCTGGAGTCATGAAAATGAAGACCTGACATAACAGAATCTGTGGGATGCAGCAAAAGCCCTAAGAGAAATGAAGGAAACTTATAACAACACAATCCTACCTCAGAAAAAAATAAAAGAGTCACAAACAAAAAACCTAAACCTTTACCTAAACGAACTAGAAAAGGAAGAAAAATAATCCAATAGGAAGAAGGAAAGAATGAAGCTTATGGTGGAAATCAATGAAACAGACATCAAATAGACTACCAAAATATCAATGAAAATAAAGCTGTTTTTTGAAAGAATAAAGAAATAGACCATTAGCCAGACTCAAAAAAGAGAGAGAACACACAAGTAAATTGAATCAGAAATGAAAGAGGAATACTCGCAAAGAACACAGCAGAAATACAGAGGGCTATAAGAGAATATAACTATATGACAGCAAGTTGGATAACCTAGATGAAATGGACATATTCATTCCAAAACAAAACCAAGAAGAAACAGAAATTGTGAAAAGATAAATCACAAGAAAGGAAATAAAAAGAGCAATTAAAAATCTTTCCAAAAACAAAAGCCCTGGACCATATGGTTTCACCAGTGAATTCTATAAAACATTCAAAGAACTAATACCATTCCTTCTTAAACTGTTAAAAAAAATGAAGAAGATGGCAAACTTCCAAGCACATTTTATGATGCCAGTATTATAGTTTCCAAAGCCAGACAAAGAAAGCACCAAGAAAGAAAATTACATCTTTGATGATTATTGATGCAAAAATTCTCAACAAAATACTACCAAACTGAATTCAACTATGTATTAAATGAGTCATACACCATGAGAAAATAGGATTTATTCCCAAGATACAAGGATGGTTCAACATAGGCAAATCAATAAGTGTGCTATAATGTATCAATAAAAAAAAAGGACAAAAGCCATATGATCATTATAACAGATACAGGAAAAATATTTGATTGGAGATTCAGTAACATTTTGTGTTAAAAATATTCCCAAAACAGGCATAGAAGCAATGTATTTCATCACAATAAAGACTGTGTATGACAAACTCACAGACAACATTGTACTCAACGGAGAAAAAATGAAAGCTTTTCTTCTATGATCTGGAACAAGGTAAGGATGTCTACTCTCCCCATACTATTTAATACAGTGTTGGAGGTCCTGGTCAATGCAATTAGAGAAGAAAAAAGTAAAAAGGTACAAAAAAGGTCAATGCAATTAGAGAAGAAAAAAGGTACAAAAAAAGGTACAAAAAGGTACAAAAAATAGTAAAGGAAGAAGTGATCTGTCATTATTTGCAGATGACATGATAGTATATACAGAGAAATCCAAAAACTCAAATAAAAAGCTACAAGAAATAATAAACAAGTACATTAAAGTCACAGGCTAAAGAATTATTAAAAATATCTTGCATTTCACAAAGACATAGAAAGATATTAAATGCTTATTGATTGGAAAGTTAATATAATCAAAATGATCATACTACTCAATGTAAAACACAGATTAAATACTATTCTCACCAAAATCTCAAAGACATTCTTCACAGCCATAGAACAAAAAAATCATGAAATTTGTTTGGAACTACAAACAACCCAGGATAGTAAAAACAATACTCAGGAAAATATAAAACACAACACAACAATGGAGGAGTCATGCTCTCTGACTTCAAACTCTACTACAAAGCAATAATAGTCTAAACAGCATGGTATTGGAATTAAACCAGAAGTACAGATCAATGGAACAGAATTAAAAGCCCAAAAATAAGTCTACAAATATATGGACATCTATTTTTTGACAAAGGACCCAAAACTTAAAATAGGGCAAGAACAGTCTCTTCAATTAATGGTGCTGGTAGAACTAGACAGCTACATGCCAAAAGTTGAAACAGGACCACTCCCTAATACCATACACAAAAATGAACTCAAAATGGATTAAAGACTTAGAGGTAAAATCAAAAACCATAAAATATAAAAGAAAACATAGGCAAAACACTACTGAACATAGACCTAAGAGATCCCTTGGGAACTCAATTCCAATTGCAAGGCAAATAAAATAAACAAAAGGAATTATATAAAATTTAAAAGTTTCTGCAGAACAAAAGAAACTTGCATCAAAACCAAAAAGCATCCAACTGAATGGGAAAAGATATTTGCCTCTCACACCTCTGACATGGGGCTATCCAAAATATACAAAGAATGCATAAAACTGAACCACAGAAAAGCAAGCAATCCCATAAAAAAAATGGGCTGGTGACCTTAGTAAACACCTCTCAAAGGACAACTTACAAATAGCCAACAGGTTTATGAAAAAAATGTTCTACTTCTCTTATCATGGAAATGCAAATAAAATAACGATGAATTATCACCTCACAACTGTGATAGATGACTATCATGCTCCCTGCCCCGCCAAAAGGAAACAAGTGCTGGAGAGGATGTGAAAAGAAGAGAAATTTAATTCACTATTGGTGGGAATATAAAAATGGTACAACCATTCTGGAAAGCAATATGAAGATTCCTCAAAGAATTGGAAATGGAAATTCCATATGATTCACTTATTTCCCTACTGGGCATTAATCCTTAAAACACAATTATTCACAGAGGTATATGCACCTCCGTGTTAATTGCAGCATTATTCACAATAGCCAAGAGCTGGAAACTACCTAAACGTCCATCAACAGATGATGTGTATAGAGACAGAAAACAAGTGGATGAAAATAAATTAAACAATACTAGACTTAAAAGAAAGATAACTAATTCAAAGAATAGTCGACTCAGTGGTGGGGGAAGAAGGCATATCAAAGCATATAGAAGAGATGGGGGTAGGAGAAATGGGGCAAAGGGGATTAATTGTAAAGTGACAGGGGACAATAAAAGGAAATAGTGGTAACCTATGTTGTAATATACAGATGTAAATTTATTATTATGTTTACCTTGAAACAAAAATTAACATGAAATATTCTTTCAATAAAATAAATTTTAAAATAAAGAGAAAAGTTAATAAAAAAGATAAAGTTAATTACTGAAACAATATGCTCTGTGACTTGCACGTTGGTTACTTTGCACTCTTTGTCCTTAAACTCAGATCTGTTGGATATAAAATCTTTGGTGACATATACACTCACACACACATGCATATATAAACATACATGTATATATATGCATATGTATATATTTGTATATGTATAATATATAAAACCTAATTCTTACAATTTTCACTTCTTTTAATCTAAAATGTTTAATATTTTATTTTTCATTCTCAATTATACTTTGGTGTAATGTAAATAAAATATTTCATTTACAACCTGTACTTTTGACAGGTATATACTTGTGAAACCCAGCCATAATCTAAATACAAAATTTGTCCAGCATGCACACAAGTTCCCTCATGCCACTTTGTAGCTAATCATATTTTCTAGGTCAGAACCAGACAGCGATTGAACTGCTTTCTGTTATTAAACATGTTTAAGTTTCTATTCTATATTCATTATATAATACATATAATATGTAAATCATCATACAGTAATCTTTTTTCTGTATTTATTTTTAATTTATATATTTTGAGACCTATCCATCTTATGGCATGTTTTTTATCTGTTATTGATTACTGGGCAGTGTTCTATAATATCTATCAATAATGTGATCATCTACATATTGATAGGCTATCGAATTCCTTACAGTCTGGGGATTTTATAAAGGTTCTATGAACATTCATGTACAAGTCCTTTTTTGGCTTTGCATTTTCATTTCTTTCTGGTAAATACATATAAGCGAATTGTTGGGTTTTCTTTATTATATAGTAAAGGTCTCTCATACATTAAACATGCATAATTTGTAAGCTGTGGCAATGATTTAATTTTGTAATTGAGTGGCTAAACATCTGTTATCAATGGAACAATGTATTTGCTTTCATTAAAGTGAGTTCTGCCCAAAAGATACTTTGCTGGCTGGGTACATTTGCTTGACTATAAGAGTTTGGGAAGAAGAATTTTACTTATTTCTACAGATTTATATGTAGCTATGGGAGCAAAACATAACATAATTTGATGTTTAAGTTATATAAGAGAAACAAAAAAGCAAATATGGATTGATAAAATAGATATCATATACTATCATTACTAAATTTAAGCTTCTATGATGAAATAAAATAGTCTGAATTATAGTACATCTGAAAATTGAAGCATGAAGCTTATTTCCCTAAGGATAAAAATGACAGAAGAGTCAGTGTCCTCATAATTATACCCTGTGAAGATCAAAGATCTGAAAGATAAAAAGGTATTCTTTCCCAGAGCCTAAACTTGTCCTTGAGGTGAGTGATTGACAAAATCATACTTCACCTCAGACACACATTGGGAAGATAATGAGGTCACAAGAGAGGACTGGGCATGTTCTTGGATTTTGATAAAGGATCTGAGAATAGAATTTCCTGGGAGCACTTAATACAAATGCTTACCTAAACTAGTGACATGCCATTTCACCAATAAAACTTAATATTCTGAACTGAAGTATTTAGATAGGATATTTGTATAGAAGTTCAAATGAACTGATAATTGCATTTCTTTCTTTTCTAATTCTTTACCTTGTTTGAGGAAAAGTCCATACATCACTAAAACATTACCAGAATGTTGAACTTTTGCAGTGAATAATCTTTTATGGTGAGTTTGTTGTTGTTTTGTGTGCTTGTGTGTGTGCTTGTGTGTCAGAGAGAGGAGAGTGAAAAAATATTTAGTGATGAGAAACATGAAACATAGTTGTTAGTACTTTCATAAAATATTACCAGAGTTCCCAGATGCTTTTAGGATCAAACATTTCTAACCCTTCAACCCTTATCAATGAAATCTTTATATTATACTATATAAGCAGAAACAATGCAAGCTATTTCCAGGCAGAGTTGGAATAGGTTGTTTATGACTTGTCACATCTATGAATGAATTTTGTAGATGGGTTTTATCTCGCATTAAAAAACCGAGAAAAAATCATTAGAGGTCAGCCTGACCAACAATATAATATTAAATTATCTAATATGGTGTGAAATCCAAAAGTTCTTCATGGAAGCAATTAAAAAAACATTATTCAGGGCAGAATGCTAAAAATTAATATAAGGTCTGATTATAATATAGTGAAATATATAGCGTTGGTAAGTCTTCGGGTCAAAAATAGTATTTGATTAGAGGAGTGAAACTTGAAGCATGGGGAGAGAGATTACTTCTAAGAACTTCTAATATCCAGATTTCATGAACTACTCAAGCCAAAATAGCTGTCTACTCTTCTCTTGCTACAGGTGGACAGATTCTGTATATTTTTTAATTTATTGAAGTATCATTGCATTTTATGTCATCTAAGTTTCAGGTGTACTTCATTATAAATCAGTGTGTGTATATACACATAAATTCATCACTAAAGTCCATTTCTATCCTTTATCATACAGCTGACACCTTTTACTCATTTTCTAACCCTCTAGCCCCCATATTCTCTTCTGGAACCACTAATTTAATCTTATAGTTTAAAAGCTTTTTTTTTCTTTTTTTAATTTATTTCATTTCATTGGGTTCCCTATTATGCCACATATGAGAAAAACCATACTTCAAATCTAACCCAACATTCTCTCACTCCTTTGACTCAAATAATTCATAAAGTGAATTAACAGCATCATGTTTATCTAGATGCATATCAGAAATGTCTATTTTTGGAGATCATCTAAAACCTACTAATGGGAGAAAGACCATCAATCTAATTAAATAGTTCTAGTTTTTCTGATGCATGTCAAAATTCTGGAAACTCTGCTTTAACCAGATATATATATTTTTGTGGTTTTAGAGGGGAAGGCATTGTTCCTCTTAGGATCTTCAAGACCTAGCTAATATTTCTTAGCAGAAAATGGGAATAATTATAGAAATGAATATTTAGGTTGTGTAAATGGAATTGAGATATAGGATATGAACACAGATAATAAACATTCCTTGATGCAAGTATTTTTGTATGATTTTAAAATCTAAGGATTGTCCTAATGTTATTTTAGGATAATTCCTAAAATATGAAAAATTATTCCTTACAGAAAACAAAGAGATTTTGGACTTGTCTTTGGAAAAAAACTGAGGGAGAGAAAAAAAATATGAATAAATTTTTTTTAGGTAAAACCTGAATTTATTTTCATGGAAGGTTTCTATCAATGAGAACAAAAGATGGCAATTAAAGTGAAAAAGATAGATTTAATTTAGTAACTATTTTAATAGAGAAAGATATTTCAGTACAAATGTGAGTGCAATTCTGAAAATAGCAATGGCACCTGGATATTTATATCCAAAGAATAGGGTGATGGATTCAAGGAATGGAAAATTACTGAGGAGACATCGAGTAGGATATTTTTGCTAAATTAATTAAAAATATTGTTGTTGAAGGCAGAACAAGGCGATCACTTACAAGGGTAAATAAATTACTTAGCATTTTTTTTTGCAAAAACTGAGTGGGTTAAGTCAAAGAAAGATCCAAGTTGAGGAATAGTAGAAAACAATACTTAGAGGATCTTGACTGATATCTGATCAGAGAGAATGTCTGTCAATCCAGAAGATTTCCTTTCCTAAGTCACAAAGAGCCTAAAGGTAGTTGTCTCTGATAGATGAGAATTGCTGGAATTGGGAGTATAATCATATAGCTGAATTCCTTCTCATAATGAGAATAACTCAGGGAATGGTAGCACTGAAATATTAAGATAAGATTGAAATAATTACCATAAAAGCAGCAAAATTGGAAGAACAACCTGGAAACATCCATAGAGATGATAAATATATCATGGCATACCTTTAGATAAAGCAAACATGCAGATAATAAGGACATTTCTTCATTTATAGAACTTGAAAAGATCAGAAACCAGCACTCAAGACTAATATGTTACTATAAAGGAAGCCAATATTACTCACTTGGTTTCTAAACATTAGCCAGTTCTCAGTCACTGACTCATGTTGTAATGTTATTAATGGAAGTAGGTCATTTTCTGAGATAAGCAACAGAAACATTTCAAATTCACTCAGATATGTAGCAGTACATAGAGTTTATTCCAGCCCTACATTACCTCCTGAGTTCTGTCTCAATATAGTGTGAAGGAATATTTATTGTTTGGAAATTCTGTAAAACTTCACACATGATCATTATAATGATACCATATGATCAGTAGATTGTACAAACAGAAAAGTTGTATGCTTTCCACTTGGATGCCAGGATTAGACATAAACACGTGAGGATAAATATTCAGGAGTTTATTGCATTGCAGAAATGTATAGTTATTCAGCAGAACATATTATACTGAGCTTTCCCTTGCTCAGATAATGTAAAGTCATTGCATCTTGGCCTATCACTTCAAAAATGGTAGACATTTGGTAGGAATTCAGCTTCCTTAAGCTTTGGGAAGATCAAGCAGGAATTACCAATGAGTTAAATATTTTCTGCAGCAGATCTCAACAGATAGCAGATATTGACTTGATTTATAAATATTCCAGATTCCTTTCCTTATTGAAATGATATTCTATGTGGCTTCTACTCTGTTTCTCTAAACATTACAGTGGATTAAGCTTATTTTTCCTATAGTAACTTGTTTGATCATATATCCTTTTGAGACTTCCTTTCCCTTCTTATCTCACTTCCCCAATCTCTCATCAGCATTGCCTGAGATTACATTCCAAACAAATTTTTGATATTCTTATATGTGTCCTAGCGTCACTGTGTGAACTTCTGTGAAATCCCATCTAAAACAAATTTAGTAGAATTTTACCCCTGATTACAAAGAGTATAGGTATGTAGTGACAAAATTTGCAGCATTTGTCTTTTGTAAAAATTTTAAATTTTAAGATTATTTTTCTAAGTTTTCAGTAGCTGATTAGTTACATCCTTTTTTTCACCCCCACACAAATGGTAGAAGCAAGTGAGATCCTACATTGTTTTCTATTGTTTCCCTATTAGGTCACCTATTATTCCCTTTTCACCTTATACCCATTTTCTGCTTTATAATGTCTCTGTATTTCCGTACTACTTAGCACAATACCTTATATAATTATAGGATTTGTAGATTTATTATGTTACCTTGGTTTTAATATTAGTCTGCCAAAAATAATTAAATGTATTTTATATATTTTTCCTGAGAGACATCTCCTAAGTTTGTGAAAACATAGAAAAAAGAAATTAGTTTTTATATAACCCCATGACCTCCATCTCAACAGCTTAGAAAAATGATTCTGCTTACCAAAAACAGAGAAGCTGGAAGACCATAAATATGAAAAGTAGATAACCAAATGTCTAGAAATTGAAAGTGTGATTTAGTAACTGACTCATGGACATGGCCATAACTAGAATTCTGAGATTGTTTTAGCAAGAATTACACACAAAATTTATAGACAAAGATTATAATCAAAGTATAGGTGTTGAACTAAAAGTGACAGATTTTATCACTAAGTTGATTACTTGCATTTAAAAGCTCTGCTAATTTACTTTGATGATGATGAAAATTGATAATGATAAAAGTGATCTCTATCTTTGTTTTATCAATAAAATGAATATACTAGCTATTTTAAAGGAAGAATTTAGGTCAGTATTTGGGGAAAATGTTATTAAATATTGATAAGAATTTAGGAAATTTTTCATGTCCTTGAAATTATTCATAAACTTCTATAATAATTTCTTTATATATTTTACTATTACAAGAATATTGCCTTAATTAAGTAGCACTATAAGAGAAAAGTCCTCCATATATTTATGATTTGTTTATGAATCAGATAACTAAATTTTATAATGAGTCATCAACCTTAAGTTGTCATATTACTTAAAACTTCTATTACATCAGACTGAGCATTTTATTAATATAATAAAATATTAAAATAACATTGTAATTAAAAACTAAATGTATCCAGATGAATATACACATGAATCTTATAAAATGTAGAATGTAATGTTACTTAAAATTATCTATCAAAAATAAAGTATTATGTTATGCCAATCTGTTTTCTCCCAATGCTTTTATTATTTTCTCATATTATATATATATATATATATATATATACATATGCTTAGACAAATAGAAAGCTATGACTCTTCTCAAATATACAAAACTGCAGGAAAAAATGCTTGAGTAATATATATATATATATATATATGATGTTGAGTAAATTTTTGGTGTTTTTGATAAAATGTTGACTTATTTTGCCTCTTAGGACCTATATATAATCTTATACTTCTTGAATATAACAGGTTTGAAATGTGAATTATCACTCCATTATCATTCCATCTGAGTGTTATTTTAAAATGATATTTTGTAGCAGAATACAAATTAAAATGTGGGTAAGAAAACATATAAAAACTTCATAAAGTTATATACACATATCATTGTAATAATGCTAAAATTATAACAATTACATGGCTATAAATATTAGAAAAATGTGAAAAATTTATGTATATATTGAAATATCAATATTAAACTTCTATTATACTAAAAGTGTAAAATTGATTAAAGTAGATGAAAGTATGATGAGAAGTAGGAAAAATGCATGAAATTCTATATGATGCAATTACTATGTCCTTAAAAATCAGAATTTTAGTTATATATAGGGATTATTGATTGGAAAGTGAATGAGCACTTCATACTCTGTATAAAAAATAAAGAGACTACCTATGATTAAGTATATAATTATACTATTTAAGTAGTTATTTTCTAGTTTGGACCTCAATAAATATATGAATTGAAGAAAGTCTATGGTTTCAAAAATTAAAAAAAAAATTTCAAATAGATATTAAATTATATAATACTCATAAATTATTTCATTTTCCTTTGAAAATTATGCATTTTTATTCTTAGGTTTAGCTAATAATGCTAGATAATTATTCTGTTGATTCTGTTGATCAAGATTTTTTACTCTTGATCTAGTAAAAAGAACAAATAAATACCTATAACTACTTTTCTATTTTCCCAAATTCTATCAAGCATAGGACTGTGCTCAATCAAAAATGTAAAAATATTGTCTTAGTTATAAAGATAACCAGGCAGATGAAACAGAAAGTAACAGTGTAATTCACAAGCAAATTATCTGAAATTAAAGGAAAAGTAGATTATAGACAATATTGTGTAGGACAAAAACTTGGTTCAATACGGAAAAGGCATGAGAAAATATTTCTGTCAGTTCGATCGATATGTACAAAAACAAGGGAGGAAAAATTTGAATATCAATAGACCTTCTCTGAACTAGGCTAGTTACATCTATAGATTAGGTAATCCCATTATCTGATCTTCAGAATTTCATTCAAGATTTGTCTTTAGTCAAAAATTCTAACCAATAAATGCATGCATATAACATTGTACTATATTTTTGGCATGTGACATACAAATTAATATATAAATGTAAATAAAATTGCGATAAATCAGGAAAAAGAAATTAAATAATAAATTAGCATATAAATATATAAAATAGTTATTTTTGTCTAACATGTACTAGCAATAAATCAAGTAGAACATGAAGCAAAATATCTCATTCGTAAAAGCAATTAACATTCTAAAATTTAAAAATTTCAAACAATAAAAATGAATAAGTTAAACAAAACAAAATAAGTAAATATGACTAAAATATATAAAGTCATAATAGGACTACTATATATAATAGGATTAGATAATATGGTAAATGTATTTTCCAAATTATTTCATAAAAATACAAATATATATAAAGAATAAATTAGAACTATATAAAAGACTCATAGTACTGCAAAATAGCTATCAAAATAGAGAGAAATAAAAGATCTGATCTTTATATTGAACTATTTTATAGTTATAGCAATTATTTTTTTAAGATAAAAAGGCTGAAGAATAATAAATAAGTATAACGAGATGCATAGATTATACATACATTTAATCTATGTTGCAGGCATTATTTCTAATGAATACCTAATGGTGATAAAGTAGTCATATGTATATATATCACATATACATATCAAATATACATGTGTGTATATATGTAGTATGTATATATATATGTATTTGTGTGTATAGACAAAATAGAAGAAAACAAGAGCATAATTTTATCGAATTTAAGTGGAAATTACCTCCCAAGTACATATATGTAAATACATAAATGTTAGTAAACTGTGTGTAATAGCACCTTAAGATATAAACAAAGTAATGACTGACAAATTTGATACATTTAAAGCAAGGAATAGATTACTATCCTGTAAATGAAATAAAATAACCTAGTAGACAAATGGAAAAATATAAAAATAAAAATTAAAAAGTGACTACAAATGATATTAGAATTATATACAGAACATTGCAGAAATCAAGTAAGAAATATACTAAAATATTAATTAATTTTATGATACTTAGTACATTAAAAATGCTTCATATTCACAGGGCTGCTCATTGTAGTACTTCGTGCTGTGTAGAACAACTAAATACAACCTCAAATTTCAATAAACTGGGCATGATTAAATAAAATATTTCAGGATTAAAGTAGAAGACCATAAACAATTATAAGGTACAAGAGGAAATGTGATCATTAAAAACAAAAGTAAGTGTTGAAGGGAGAGGAAATATGTGATACATTTTGTTAAATGTATTATGAAAAACAGAAAGTTCTAAAGACAAAATTTAGACCACGAGTCTATTTACTGTTTGTGTGTCTCTGTGCAAAAGCCTCAAAAAGCTTACATTAAAGTTCTAAGTACTACCTTTGGAGAGAAGTTTAATTATAAATATGTTTTAAAACTGATCATGTGCTTGTTACACACTAATATACATGATAAAATATTTTAAAATGTAGGACTAGAAAGAGGAAAAGAAAAAACATAGGAAATGAGCAACAGAAGAAAAAAGCAAGCAAGAAGCCTATTGTAAGGTAATCTGATTGAAAAGCCTCTCTTTTTCGTTGGATGACAGATGTAGTGAAGCAAAAGTAAATACTGGAAATCATAAAGATAAATCAAAATTAAATAAAACCAAAATCTTTACTTAGAAATGATAAACAAAATAGACAAATTCTAGGTACAACTACAAAAGAGATAAAATTAAATTAAAAAAGAAAAAGAACAGATACTAAAAAAAATCAAAACTCAAAAGAATATTACGAATACCTATGCGGCAAAACTTGGATAATCTACTAGAAATGAGGTAATTTTGGAAAAATACAATATTTTCAGACTAAATCAGAAAGAGAAACTCTGAACACACTGATCATGAGCAAGGGAACGGAATCAGTAATCAAAAGCTTACCCCCATCAAAAGGTCAAGAACCAGACGGTGTTCCTTGTCAATTTTACCTAACATCTGAAGAAGAATTATTACCTTTCCTTCTCAAATTATTCCAAATATTTTAAAAGGAGAGGGAAAATTCAACACATTTTGAAGTCAGTGTTATACTTTGACTCCAGAACTAGAAAAAGACATCACAAAAAAATATAGACAAATAAATAACATTGATAAACAAAGAGGCAATAATCTTCAACAAAACACTGGGAAACCAAATTCAACATTTCATTAAAAGAATCATACACCATGATAATTGAGATTTATTCCAGAGATACAAACATTCAACATATGAAAAGCAAAGAGTGTGATACAATACATCAACAAAAGAAAAGACAAAGATCATACAGAATTACTTATCAGAACCTATGGATGCAGAAAATGTAGTACAAAAGAGAAGTTTGTAGCGATAAAAACCTATCTCAGGAAATAAGAAGAATCACAGATATACAATCTTAGCTTAACATATAAAGAGACTAAAAAAAGAAAAATGTCTAAAACTCAGCAGCAGGAAGGAACTATTAAAAACAGACCAGAAATAAACTAAAGATCAAAAAGACAATTTGAAAACTCAAAGAAACTAGAGCTGGTTCTTTGAAAAGATAAGTATAGAAAAACTTATAGCCAAACTCATAAAAAAGAAAACAAAGTTGATATCAGAAGCAAAACAGAAGTTAATATATTATATAAAGATGTTGATTTACTATAATGCATGCTTTAATTCTACATATTGTTGTGATGCAATGTTCCTTCAATAAAACTAAATATGTGTGTATAGATATACACATGCACACATATACACATATACACACACACATATATACGTATAACAAGTTAAAACGATAATATAGAAATCAAAATGTAAGAGACTCATGGCAAAAAATTGGAAAATCAAGAAGAAATGGACAAATTATTAGTAACATTAAACATTTCAAGACATAATAAGGCAAACATATGAAGGCTGATGATAAACACAGAAAATAAAAATAGCTATCAAAAGTTTCCCTTAAAGTAATACATCAGGACAAAATAGTTTCATTAGTAAATTGCACTAATTTCTAGTTATTATTTTTACAAAATATTAGATCACAATACCAAATCCTTGGTATTATGAGACAAAGGGATCACAGGCTAGTTACTTTAAATTCTTTCTCCCCGCCCATACGCCCATCCCTTCCCTGGGTATAGCTAATGGTCCAAACAAGATCCATGACCTGGGAATAGAGTGATAGAATCATCCCTTTTGCTGAGATTTTGTTAGAGTTTACTAGAAAAGTAAAATTTATGGTCCCTCTATAATATACTCTGGCCTAGCATAATAATTTAAATACTTTAAAACCTCAATATCCGGTATAGCTTTGGGTGGCATAGTGATTAAGCTATTACCTAGGAAGGACTCAGACCACATACCCCTGGGCTTGAATAGAAGGAGTGCTGGGCAATCAGTGTGAAGAACTAATGACAATCAAGTGCATCTTCCTCCTCTCTCTTCCTGCCTGCCTGCCTGCCTACTACTGTCTTCCTTCCTGCCAGTACCTAGCCTTAAAAACAAAACGAAATAAAACAAAAACAAAAAAAGATGTTCCTATAAATTTAGAATAATATAAATGTATGCATTATCATAAGTCCATCAAATATTAGCATGTTAATATATATGTCAAAATTGACATTAGAAAGAAAAGTCCTATCAATTATGCCTTTTTGTGTCACCACAAACCTAAATAAAATAAAAGTGCTTGTCTTCTTTGACACTAGGAGAGGGTTTGTATTAATTCAAATACAATTTCAATGTTTAGGTGTTTATAAGAATCATTTTTGAATACATTTCATGATAGAAATTTATATTTACATCTTCAGTGTGACACAGATAAGATTGTTTGATGCATGAAACAGCAATAATTCACAACTCATGTCATAAAAATAATTCTAATATAAATATGCAAATAACACAGAGAACATAATTTAAAAGACAACACTGTGGAAAATCATAATTTACTTGAACAAGATCAAATGAATCTTTTATAATCACAGAAATTCACTGGGATAAATAAAAAGAACAAATAATTAACTTAGTACCAGAGATTACACGATGTTAGAAATGAATGTTAAAAATGAAAACACTTCTAGTCTACAATTAAAAACTAAGAAAAATATTTAAAGCTATAGTAGAACCAAATTTACCCATTTTTCCAACTCTCAAAATTGGATCAAGGTAATAAATTTGAAAATGCATCTTGAGAGACATATACTCATAAAACAAAATTACTAGATGAAGTAAACTATAACTATAATAATATTTCCTGAGAGCTACTTTGACATTGTTCATAATAAAAACATGAAAGTATGAGGATATAGTAAAAAGCAGTACATTAAATCACATGGATAAATCTGCAAATAGGTTTGTCTTTTAAAACTAGCCTAAGAATCATGTACTTCAAATGAATAATTTATCATACATTTGTCTTTAAAATTCCTCACTTGTAAACAGTATTTACTATTTATTACAAAGCAGGGAAATGAGACAAAGAATGGCCTTTCCCTTTTAATGTAAATTCCATCAAGGGACCAAGTAAAATTAAAGATAAAGCTCTCAAAAAGAAAAAAAAAAAATCACTGAAAATGTCATGCAGAGAAATTATAGAATAATATAATAGACAATGATTTAGAACTACTTTAATAAACAGAGAAGAAAGCTCTTTAGTGAGAGTGATGTAAGGTAAGATTTGAACTCCAGGAAGCTAGCAACACAAGCCCATTCAAATGAAGGGAATACAAAGCCTCAAAGGAGGAAAACATGTTTAACATGTTCAAGGTGCTTGAAGTAAAAACATTAAGGCAAGAGCAAGAGACACTACTTTAAAGTTACAGTAGAGGGACTCAGAATAACCAGTAGAGACTTTATAAACTAGGAAGAGAATATCCCACTATATATTTTTGAGTGTACGGATTATGAACATTGGGGTAGCAATAGGCTGTTTTTCAAATAAAATTCATTTGAAAATTATTACCGTATTCACTTTCATTGTTTTTTTTTCATGTTTCACATATCTCCCAACATTTCTTGCTCTTCAAAATATTATCTTTGCAATTACTTATTTATACAACTCTTAGCTGCACTTTTAAGACTGGAAGGTTTAAGTTATTTCATATTCAAGTTATAGATATATGATTTGCCTTAGTGAGAAATAATGATAAAACACGATGACACTGGGTGCCTATAAGTCAGTACCAGAAATATTTTTGAAATTACTTAAAATGCATTACATTTCTATTACCATACAACAAATTACCACACATTCAGCAGTGTAAGAACAAATATTGCTGACTGTTATTTTAGGTCAGATGGTTGGACAGAGCTTATACAGTTTCTTACTCAGGGTTTCATAAAACTGAAGAGGTGTTGCTTGGGCTGGTTTTTATCTAGACTTGAATGGGGAATGAGATGGTTCAAAACTCTCTGATTGTTAACAGAATTGTTTTCTTATGGATGTCGGACTGAGTACACTCTTTTCTTACTAGATTTTAGTTGGGGGACTTTCTCTCTGGCTTAAGGACACACACAAAGCTCTTTAGTATATAACCTCTGTTATGTGCTTACTATTTCAAAGAGAGAATGAATCCTTTGAATCTATCTTCTAAGATATAGTTTTATGTAACAATCATGCTGGTGGCATCCCATCACAAATGACTTACAATACAAGTTAATTAAAGGTGAAATAATGTTCATTTGCCTTTGCCACAGACATGCCCTTATTAGTGGAGGGACACATATTACTGCAACCATATACTCTATTGGTTGGAAGTAATTCACATTTCCCGTCCACACACATAGATTAAAAGTATGTAATACTAGGGTGCTGCTACCATGAAACCACCTTAGGTAACTGTCTACCACTCTTTGAAACTCCCAATGATTGTATATAACAATTTTAATATACTGATTGAAAATCAATATAGTGATCCCCCATGATTCTGTGATATAAATTATAAATTACTGAAGGGAGTCTCATGAGCAATTCTGACTGTGGAGTTGTCTATTTTTCAATTTTGTCAAATTTTCCTTTATGAATTATATTTGCTTTTAAATTATATTAGGTACATTTAATTTTCAGACTGCTTTATCTTCCTATTGAATTGAACTTTAATCATTACATAAAGCACTCTTCAGTAGTATTTCTTCCATTAAGGTCTACTTTGATATTAAAAGAGCTACATAACATTTTGGTAATAGTATTCATGATATACTTCTAAATTTTACATTTACTTTTATATTTATATAAAAAATATTTATGTTATTTTGTCATCCTTGATAACCTCTCCCTTCAATTGGAGTGTTTAGTCCATTTGCATGTAATATAATTTATGATAAAAGTTGACATAATTCTCTGGTTTGATTTTGCATATTAACTTATAATCTTGTATTTCATTTGCTAGGCATAAGTGAACATAGTCAATTTCCCTACATTCTTTTAATTGCATTTAAAATTTTACATTCCTGACTAATTGCATCAAATTTCTGAATGTTACTTGACTTAAGTCTATCTTTAAACTTAAATTATTTCCCAAAGACATCAGAACTTTAACACAATTTTTAAAATAATTCTATTTACCACACCACTGGCTTTGGTTCTATTTTAAAAACTATTACACCCCTAAATTACTTAGCTACCACAGAATACATTTTATGGTATTTGTTTTAAATAATCTTTCTTATTGTTTATATATTCATCTTCCATAGTGAACTTTTCTAAGATGTAATGTTTCCTTCTGAAATTGTTTCACTACAATCTGACAACTCCATTAATTCATTTTATTTTCTAAAGTTTTATTAGAACTGCTTTATAGTATTAGAGTTCTTTTTAAATTTTACTGAATTTTAATTCATTAAGTTATATAGGTTTAAGATGTATTATCTGTATATAATGACTGCTGCTGACATGAATTTCTCATCCTTTGTGTACATGAAAACCTGTTTTTGACCAATATTTTTAATGAAGTTTACAGTTCAGAATTTTTTTCAGATGAAATTACAAAAACATAAAATTCAACATTTAACAATTTTAAAGTACACTACATAGTGATTTTTATATATTAACATAATATAATTCAAGAACATTGTCAATATTCCATTACTCCATTTTTGCTTCTATGGTTCTGTCTATTCTGGATATTTCATATAAATACAATTAAACAGCATAAGGCCTTTTATGTATGACTTCTTTCAATTAATATAATTTTGAAAGTGCATTCATGTTGTTATATGTATCATAACTTCAATATTTTTAGGTAGAATATTCCACTGTATTACATAAAATTGTTTATACATTAATGAGTCATTTGGATTTTTCCACTTGTTTTCTATTAATACTTATGTGAATATGTATGCATAATATCTGTGTGAACATCTGTCTTCAATTATCAGATATATACCTCTGAGTGATATTGCTGATCATATGGGTACTTTACCTTTAATCCTATAAGAAATAGCCAACTTGCTTTTCAAACTACAATGCCACATTCCTAAGATCGGTGTAGGAGTTTCCATTTTCTCCATATTCTCTTCAGCACATTTTTTTTTGTTGTTTCTTGATTTTGTTTTATTTAAATACTATTAAGCCAAAGTGTAGATATGAAATAGTATCCCATTGTGGTTCTGATTTGCATTTCCCCCAGTGAGTAATGATGCAGAACATTTTTCATGTACTTATTGCATATCATCTTTGGAGAAATGTTTACTTGAATCTTGTCTTTATCAAAAGAATTGTTATTTGGTAATCATTGCTTTCTAATAACTATTCTAGATAGCAGATCCTTACCAATGATTTTAGTATATTTCAATTCTGAAGGTTGTCTTATTTCTTGATTTGTTACTTTGACACACATTTTTTGATGACGTTCAGCTTACCAATTTTGTTGTTGCTTAAGATTTTCTTGTCATATTTGAGAAACATAACACCACATTTATAAAACCAACACAAAGGGTAGTTACAAAAGAAAAACTAAACAAATAAACCTCATTTACAATATACCAATCCTTAAAATGTATACATAGGTAAAACAATATCAAAGTGATTCCACTACTGAAAAAAACTTTATATTTATATAAATATATCAATTACATTTTTGTGTAAAATTTTATTTTGAGGAAATTTTGAAGATTACTTTTTCTCAATATGACATTCTGAAATATTATGAATTGGAAAAAGATAAATATCACAGAGGGTCAAGAAATAGTCATAGAGCACGTCTCATACTAATAATCAAGAAAGAGTTCAGCATCAGTCATATGTCTGATTTAGCTTTAAGCTGTTAGTGATACTTTGGCTTTGTTTTTAACAGCATTTTAACAAAAATGAGACTTTTTTTAAACTAACAGTGGAACTTTGATAAATTAATAAAGAGATGTGTTTCTAAAATGTTTGCATTGAGTCTTTGAATAAGTAATAAAAAGAGAAAACATAGACTTGCACGGGGAAGCAACGAAAAAAAATCTGGTAACAAATTGATTGAAAAGTGAAATAGATGCATCTGTTGTAGATAAGGTCTAGGAAGAGACATAGTCACCTAAATTTATTTACATGTAAGAACAAATGTTTCCTCATGAAACTGGAGGTTTGACAACCTTAGGCTGTAGTATTAAGATAACATGTGGGCTTGATGTAGGAAAGGTTTCTCAGAGTAATCAGGGTCACTAAGAACCGAAATAAATTTTACAACAATGAGTAAATTAAATCTATAAATAATGACTAAAACTCCATAAGCCAAAGTTTATCAGATAAATGAGAACAGTCTTCTAAAAAAATGTACTGTATGGTGAGCTGAAAATGTAATACTATAAGAAGGTTGGAAAGAAGTTTAAATGTAAGCACATAAAAAAGTACAATTTCATGACATAAAACAAATTTTATGTAAATCTGGAAAGCAGTTACAATAGCCAATCTTGAAATAAATTTAAAAAAAAAGTTTGTTCTTTCTAAATTGATCTGTTGGAAGTGATAAGTACCAGGGACATTCTCAAAACAGTGACAGATCTAGCAGTTGCAATGGTAAAATCACTCATAGTTTAAACTTAACATGATACCTACCTATGCTCTACTGTGCAGGAAAATAATTAAAGGTTAAGAAACAGAATTTACCAAAAAAATAGGTATTTCTGGAATATATTTGAGGAAGCAAATATCTTCCTTAGATAAATATATAGCTATTTAATTTATATTAAATAAAAAAATTAAAGGTTTTTATTTTTTTCAAAAGTTTTCCTTATTTTAGGAATCACCTGGATAAGTTTATTAGTTGAACACATGGTTCAGGGGACATATATGCATTCATAAATATCCATAATCTCTTACAATATCATATTTTAACACTGATAAATGACAAATACAAATCAATAATAATTGTTTGAAATGTTTGAATTTTAGTTTATTTGGAATAAAATGACCAGCTTTCTATCTGCCCATCCCAAGTGATTTGCTCACAATAACTTAGAGAACAAATTATCTTGGATCTATCAATGTTTCCCAATGATCAGTTTCTAAATTAAAGGGCACCTATAATTTCGTATATACGTGCTGCATAGTTCAGAATATTTTAATTGATAATAATGTCTGTATTAAAACTTTCTTGACTAGTGTATCAATAAAGTGCTGACATAGGTTTTAACTGACTTCACTTCTGTCCTACAAACAACTATTCATAAACAAGATACCACTGAGAAAAATTAGAACATGGAAATGAAACTGAAGCTGTACCCTGCACTACCAAAGATCAAAACAGACCCAGTTAGAAAATTAAGAGAAAATCCATATGCTCAATAAATTGCCTCTCCCTTAGACTTTGGCAGTACCATCCTGAGGTCTCCCCTGTGTCTATAGTTACCCAACTAGGAATATAGAACCCAGGGTGAAATTACAGTTCACCCAGCATTATAGATTTCTTCTTGGAAGCCTCGAGTCTTGTTCCATAAGATTTTCAGGTGAAACTGTTGGGCTTTACTACTTGGATTCTAATTGTGATAGGGAAGGGGGAGGGACTTATAACTGCCAGCTCTCACATCTTGGCAGATTAAGTTCCTATTGCAGTGCCCAAGAAGTAGTACAACCAGAAGCTTTGATCAACTGAAGAATCTAGATGCTGGTGTAGACATACATTTCAATTCTTCCTGTGCCCTGCTGATATTAGAATTTATCTCTTCTTAGAGGAGGCTGTTGCTCTATATACTGGTCTCTGATGAGTAAGCTCCCATCCCCATTAAACCAAACATCTTACAAGAACAACTGGAAGATGTCTGAGCTGAGAGGGCATGACAGGCAGAATCAATCACCCAGAGAGTCATCAGTGCTGGGTGTAAAGGATATCCTGTTCCACTTAGGTTTTTTTGTTTGGAAGTTTAACTTGACAGTATGTAAGACTATGAATAGCTCACCTGCCTAACTGGGAAAACCTGTGGAGCTACTTGGACTAACCCCTTCAGCATCCTGCCTAGGAGAGGAAGCACAGTCCTTCCCACTACTGAGTGTATCAACTGTATCCACACAAACAAGAAAATCTGACTAGAATAACTGGAAAGTTAAGTATCTCAACAATGCTCAAGCGGTGTCAGGCAGGCAGAGCTGTTCCTGGGCAGAAGAAAGCTAGTGGCCTCTTTGGTAAGCTAGCTTGATGCAGAGGTCAAATGAAGAGTCTTTCTTTCCTTGGAGCTAGTTCTCCTGTTGTGCCTAACAAGGAAATCATTCACAGGCTTGTCTATTACCGTATAGCCTTCAGTTTACCCAAGCACAAAACCTAACCAGAACATTTAGGAAGATTCTTATCCCATCCAATAACTTAACTCACGGATAGCCTGTGACCTTCAGAATCCATGGAACTAAATGAATCTAACAAGAGAATTCAGTGTCCACTTTTTCCTAATTTAGGTCCCCCAAAAAGGATATGTGTAAATCTTGGAGTCAGTACTGCTAATTCGCAAGGGCAGAGAAGCCAACTCACAGTCCTACCTATTGCTGAGTCCCATATGATTGATATGCCTATTCAGAGAATACAGGCAGCAATGTACCCTATATCATTGCTTAGGGAGACTACCACGTCTACCCAAGCGTTCTCAACCAATGACATTATGCCCCATCAAACTTGCAGCTCTGACAGTGACATTGTGCACAAAGACACTCTGATAGCAAGTCCCTCTTGTCCAAAGATGTTAGTACCAAGGGAAACCAGAAATCCAGTCTGAGTTGATTAGTGAAGAATCATCTATGTCAAAAAAAAAAAAAAATGTAGGAATTCTGAAAGAGAAAAACATGTACTCAAATATGCAGATGTAAACCTAAAGAATCAAAGGTTATGACAAACCTCATAAATATGACAATACTAAAGGAAACTAATAAAGCAATCAGAACTGACCTAAAGAAATGGAAATATATAAACTGTCAGCAAAAGAATTGAGAGTAATCTTCTAAAGAATTTTAGTGAACTACAATACAAAGGGCAATTAAACAAAATTAGGAAAACAATGCATAAAAATGAGAAGTTTAAACAGAAATCTTCAAGTAAAAAAACAAATAAGCAATTTTGTACTAAAAATAAAATGATGGAGCTGAAGAATTTAAGAGAATTTCATAAGCAGATTCAATAATGGAGAAGAATCAGCTATCTAGAGTATAGGATATTTTAAATTATCCAGTACAAAGACAAGAATATAAAAGAATAATGAAGCCTATGGGATTTATGGGACATAATATAGAAAACATTTCACTGTAGGAATTCCAGAAGAAAAATAATGGGAAAGACATTATATTTAAAAAATTAATGTTTGATAAATCTCAAAACTGTACCGAAGTACACATCCAGATCCAAAGAAGGTATAAAATATATTGACCTGAATTAAGGATATATCAGGACATATAACAATAAAAATGTCAACAAGTACCTCAAAATCAAACCCAAAAATTGTTAAACAAGTGACAGAAAAGACGAATACCATATAAAAGCCTATAGGTGGACTTAAAAGGAGGAACATTTTAGTCTAGGACACCATGGAGCGATATATTGAAACCACTGAAATACAAGATCAACCCAGAATGTTAAAAGCCATAGAAATAAAGGAAAAAAAAATTCAAGTATACAAATGCTCAGGAATTTCATCATCACATCTGTGTTACAGAAAGCTAGGGAGGGTTCTTTGAGAAGCAAAGGCTATTTAACATAAGAAGATAAAGGATTATTGTAAATCTTAGTAGAAATGGTGAAATCATTAAAATTAGATTCTGTTATATGATAATGATGCATAGTCCACTTAAACTCAATTTAAATCTAAAATACATGTAGTAATAATAACCCTATGACAATAAGCCATAATTAGTTACAAAAAGGGACAGACGTAAAACTACAAAGTTTAGGAATTAATTGAAGTTACAGTGTTATCAATTTAAAAAAGGGTGTTTATAATTTTAAGATATTGTATAAGCCTCATGGTAATTGCAAGAGAAAAACGTATAATTACATAAAAGAATATGATAAAGCAAGCATATTGATACAAAAAGACATTACAAAACAAAAAGACAGTGATACACGCAGCAAGAATCAATGGATCTATAAAATAACCAGAAAAAAATTAAACTCCAATAGGAGTACATACATACCTATAATAGTTACTTTAAAAATAAATGAAACATGATCCTCATTCAAGCAGATATAAAGACTGATAAAAAATATGCTTCATAAACAATATATTTAAAGGAGACTCACTTTAGCTTTATATATACGCAGAGATAGTAAAGAAAAAGATGTATTTCAAGCAAGAGCAATTAAAAAAGAAGAAAAAAATAGGTTTAACTATAGTTATAACAGAAAAAATAAACAGCACTAAACTGAAAGTGGCAAAATTAAAAAACGGCAAGAAAGAATATTATAGTATGATTAAAGGGTCATTGTAGTATGATACAATTTCTAGCATGATGTAAAATATAAGTATGCTAAAATGAATAAAATAATGCAGTATTATTCACTCAAAATCAGAATAACCAAATATATAAAGTATCACTAAAATATAAAGATAATAATTTAATAGTAATACATAAGAGATGAGGAATTTAATACCAAACTCCTAATGGACGGATCATACAGAGAGAAAACCAATGAAAATATAGTATATTTGAGCAATATTATAAACCAAGTGACCCAACAAACATCTGTAGAACATTCTATATGAAAAAAGCAGTGTACGGACTTTTTTTTCAAGTGCAAAGGAAGATTTTCTTTTAGGATAGACTATATATTATATATATATATGTAATATATATATATAATATATATATTAGAACATAAAATATATATACTCAAATTAAAAAAATGAATTATTTCAAGTATCTACTCTGATCACACGGGTATGAAATTGTAATTGTAATTCAGTAACACAAATAAACAGAAAAACTCATGAATACATGGAAATTAAACAACACCCACCTGAAAAAATATGATGGATTGAAATTCCCAGGTGACTTTCAGATCAGTTCACAGCCCCTGACTAAGCACAATTCACATACATCCCAATGACCTGGACTTAAGATCCAGGACTGGCAGGTAACAACCAAGACAAGCAACTAAATAAAATAAGTGCTTCTTTCTCCTCTCCCTTTATATCTGACTACCCATTTCTTTATTACTGCATGTAACTTGCCTTAAAAAAAAATAAATTAATGGATAAAAGAAGAAATTAAAGGAAAATAAGTATTTTACAAAAATATACTAAATCTTAGCAGATGCCGTAAAAACATTTCTAAGAGGAAAGTTCCTAGCAATAAATACCTAAATTAAGAAATAAGAAAAAAGTCAAATAAAAAAAATCTAATTCAACATCTTAAGTGACTATACTAAGAAAAAACAAACTTATTGTGTGTTAGCAGAATGATTTATTTAAGATTAGAGAATAAATGCAATAAAGAACAAAAAATGGTTAAAAATGATTCAAAACTGTGTTCATTTTTAAAAGACAAACTTGCTCTTATCTAGACTAACCTTTGGAAATGAAAAAAAGAACGAAATCAAAAAAATTAAAAATTAATTCCAAATGGATTGAACACTGGGATGTAAAACCTGATAGAATAAAATTTATACAAGAAATAATAGGCAATTGTTCAATAACATCAAATTTAGAGAGCTCTTTGGAGAAAAAATATCAATGTCTAGTGAAACAAAAGCCAAAACAAATAGGACTACGTAAAATGAAAAAAAAAAAAATCTATACGCCGAAAGAAACCAACACAAAATTGTAAATACAACCAACTGATAGCAAGAAGATCCTTGCACATCATATGTTGGACTGGGAGTTAATCTTGAAAATATTTAAAGAACTCATACATGCAACAGAAAATAGCAAAACAAGACAAAACATAAAACAAATAAATCTTAAAACAACTCCATGAAAACAGTTTCAGAATATCTGAACAGAAAATTCTCCAAAGAAGATATACAGAGGGCCAAGAGGTACATAAAAAAAGTTCAACATTGCTTGTTATTAGTGAAATAAAAATCAAAACCATAAAGATTATCATTTCCAATTTATGAAAATGACATATTAAAAAGGTGAGAAACAACAAGTATTGGTGAGGAACCAGGGGGAAGGGGAGGCTTTCTTACATAGTGGAAATATAAATTACTACAAACTCAGTGGAAATTGCCCAAAAATTTATATGAAAGAAAATTGTAACTAATTTGATCCAGCAAGTTCACTTCTAACTATATATTTAGAAAATAAGGAAGCACTATTCCAAAAGATGTATTCACCACTAAAATTACAGCAATATATTTCATAATAGCCAAGACATGGAATCAGCCTAAAAATCTGTTGATAACTGGAAAGAGAAAATGTGGCTCTATGGGATACTAATAGCTAATAGGAAAAAGAAAATATGCTCTATGAGATATTAATAGTTATTTTAAAAGATATAAAATAAATTATCTTTTATAAAAAAGGGTAGAAGTTGAAGATTATATGTGAAAAATCAGGAAAAAGAAAAATAGCAAGTGGTTTCACTCATGTGAAGCCAAAAAATAAGCTAACAAAAAATTCTCTTAGGCTCTGAAATAAAGACTGTGGTTATCAAAGACAGGAAGGGAAAGTGGGGAGGGAAATAGATGGAGAGAGTAAAGAATAAAGTGGTAAATTGCACTAGAACTTTTTTGGTGAGTATTGTGTGATATACAAAAGAATGAAGTTGGGAAACTATTGTCCAGAAATCTATAGTATTGTAAATAAATAAAACACTAATAAGATTCTAAAATATATAAATTAAAAAGGAGATTTCATAACTGATACCACAGAGATTAAAGGATAATGAGAGGCTACTATGAAAACTATACAAATAAAACAGATGTCATGGAAGAAATAGAAACATTCTTAGAATACACAAAATTGAATCAAGGAAATAAAAATATATGACTAGATATATTAATGACAAATTAAAGAAAAACCTTGGATAAAATGACTTCAGTAATGAATCCTCCAAGGAGTACTACTAGAAGTGAAATTATGAAACAATATCCTTGATGATTATAGATGAAAAAATTCTCAGTAAAATACATATAAATTAAATCCAACAGTGCTTTTAAAGGGTTAGACACCATGATCAAATGAGATTTATTCCTGTAAGGAAAGGATGTTTTAACATATAAAGCTAAATCATTGTTAGATATCATATTCATAGAATGAAAGAAAAAAATATATAATTATTTCATTATTTTCAGGAAAAGCATTTGAAAAATTCAGCATCTATGTGATTAAAAGTCTTAACAAATTAGGTACAGAAGGAATTTACTGCAACATATTAAATACCATTATAACAAAATTATAGCAAGCATCATACTCAATGATGAAAGCTTCTCCACTAAGATCAGGAAATAAACATGGATTCTGATTCTCAATATTCTATATCAAACATAATACACAAAATCCTAACCACAGCAATGAGGCAAGAAAAAGAAATAAAAAGCATGAGGATTAGAAAAGAAAGTGAAAATTACTTCTCTTTTTAGAAGACATGATTTTATATAATGAAGATCTTAAATATTCTACATTAAAAATTGATCTAATCAATGACCAGAAATGTTTCAGCATATAAATTTAACACGCAAATCAGTAGTATTTATATACATTAACCATAGGGGTCTTGGTAATGATTTTTAAATATATCAACATAGAATGACACAATCTAAAACAACTAGGACCAAATCAAAATAAAGATTTCATTGTTACAAAAGAAATGCTCAACAAAATGAATGACAGCTTAAAAAATAGGTTGTGATATTTGATAATTTTATTTGATTAGTAGTTAATTTTCAATATATAAAGAACTCAAAACTCAATAATGGAGAATACAAATAATTCAATGAAAAGATGGCTAATAACCTGAATAGATATTTCCTCATAAAGATACACAAATAGCTAGCAGGCACATGATAAGATTTGGTGAGGGTCACTTATCATTAGGTACATGCAATTAAAAATTAGTGAAATATCTCACATCTGTTAGAATGACTAGATTCAAAGTGGCATAAGATAAATGCTGGCAATAATGTGGAGATAATGGAGCCCTTATATGGTGTGGTTGGGTTTATAAAACTGTGAAACCACTATAGAAAAAAGTATGGAGATTCCTACAAAATTAAAACTAGAATTTAATGGGATCCAATTCCATTTGAAAACTATAATTGAATGGGATCCAATTCCATTTGAAACAATATGCAGCCTCATGTTTACAGAAAATATGACACTAGATAAGACACAAAAGCAGCCTAAGTATCTATTAAGAGATGAATGGATAATTAAAATGTGATATAAATTGCTATGACAAGACATTGTTTTATGTATACACACAAACACAAACTCACACACAATGGAATATTATTCAGCCATAAAAAGGAGGAGGTCATGCCACTTGCAACAGCATGGATGGGCCTTGATGTCATTTTGCCCAGTCAAAAGAAAAGAACAAATACTAACTAGATGAGCTCAAGCATATGTGAAAACTTTAAAAAAGAATAAGAAAGAAAAAAGCTCATAGAAAAATAATCAGACTTGTGATCAGAGGTTGGGATGTAGTGAGATTGCAAAAAGATGATAAAAATGTACAATATAGTATATATGAAAGTTATTAATAGGACAAATCTGAGATTTGTAATTGAGTTTTTTTTCATCTTTATGAGATGATGGAAGTTCCTAAATTTTTACTGTGGCAATCATTGCATAATAGAAGTAACAAATCATCATGCTGTATACTGCAAGCTTATATAGTAATATAAGTGAATAGCAGCTCAGTAAAACTAGAAAACTTTTCAGAAAATTAAATGTGTCAAATATTAATTTTTATGATATAAATTTAATTTTAGTCTGAGTTTAGTTCTTTAAGATCAGTGTCAAGATATTATGAAGCACAAATACAACTTGTGTATATATATATACACTGATATATACACACACACACACACACACATATATGTTGCTTAGTAACACTGCAGTATGAAAAGCTAGGGAATATTTTTATAACTTTCTGTGTATGATATTTTGAAGATTTCAATATCATTGTTTTCTATTAAATAAAATTCCTGCATTGTGTTATTGCTGCATGTCCTCTGAGCAGCAACTCTACTATATATTTTTTAAATATCCATGAGATTGATCATTACTGACAGCACATCATTTCAGAATGTTGTCCATGGCTGAAGTTTTTCAAGTTTCTCCATATTATGAACAACAGTAAGTGTAAATGTTTGTTCTATATGCACTTTAGTTTCCATAGATTCTTTTAATTCACTTCAATGTATGAATGTTACTGAAGCTTTCTTAAAAATTAAATTCTACAAAAGTATTTTAAAAATTAAGTTCCATTCTGTTTTCTACTAATGTCCATCTATATATTTAACCACATGATCTATGATTCAATGTTTGGGTTTATACATAAACTATGCATGAAATTGTTACAGATCTCTTTAAGTGAGTTTACAAATGTAACCTCCATTGAAGTTATAAGATCATATAATATGAAAGTATAGTTTAACGACAAATTTCTAAAAATTTAAACATTTCAAAAGTATAAACAATAACAGCAAAACTATAGAAAAATGAGAATTAAAGAGAAAAATTTTAATACTGATATTTGGACAGAAAAGTTACAAAATGTTGCAATACAATCTCAAAGTTCAGTTCCTTGAAACAGTAAATATTCACTTATTAACTGTATTACTGCATGTATGAAATTAAACAGACATGTTCTCAAAATTTAATTTAGGTTATGTTTATTCTATAGACACCAAAATGATCTAATTATTTATCATTTGCATAAATATTTAATATTAAGTTCAATATATTACTGCTGTAACTTCAGCAGTAATTCCATGCAAGAAGTTTGCTGAGTAAACAATATTCATTGTTAAAGAAAATCTATTCACCCACTACTTGTGTAAGTTAGTCTATTAGAGAGGATGGCGTATGTACACTGTGGGTAAACAATTTTAATTCCTCACTGGCTAAACACCAGAAAATGTTCTCATCAGTTTTTCATTTCACATAGAGCATACTGGAGCCATATATATTATAGTCATTGAAAAATCCATATTGATAACTTCATCTCAATTTGTGCTTCCATGAACTTTGAAGTAAAAAATAATGCAAATATGATTCCTTACTGTTCTTTAAAACTTTTTTCCATATATGACCATGATATCAGCTCTCAATTATTTGACTAAAATGGGTTGCATGACCAGTGCTAAATAGTGCCTGGGAAGATAAAACATCAGGACTATTGCAAAATTATAATGATCATCACAAAGACTTAACTGAGAATGAATTAACTCTAAAAGTTACGCATTTTAAAATAAATTTGCTTCAATTTTTTACATAAATTATATAGAAGAAATTAAAAATTGTACATCAGATGCATATCATATTTAATCTTTTTCTTATTAATTTTTAGTTGCTCTTAGTATCATCTTATGTAGGTATGTCTTAATTGATATATCCATATTAGATGTCACATGTATTCTCACCTGGGAATATTGCATAAAATTTACTCTATGAGAGAAACCATTGGTGTTAGTGAAATACACAGAACAACACTGATAGTGATTGAGAAAAATCAATTGCATCAGAACAATGCTACAGAGAAAATACAAAATTGTTCTAAAGAAAAACTGTCATTGATTTATCTTTTTATCATGACAAAAGCAAAACGTACAATTCCATAAGCATTTTTCCATCTCATTCATTTTCATGCTCTTTATAGCCACAAAGGAAAAAAAAAATATTCATCTAAATTTCATTGATGTATTTTTTTTTTTAAATTTTGGATGATATATTTTATTTTTTGAGTTTTGTGCTGTAATTATTACAAATAATACAATGATCCTTGACCTTAGGGTTTTTAATAGACAGATAAATAAAAAAGCATAAATATATCAAGGAGTTTTAATTAATAAAAATACCTTAATATGTAAAAAATAAGAAAGCTACGAATTCCTTTTAAACTAAATATAGACTAAAACTTAAAATAATTATGACAAAGTGCCATGTAATGTTTTTTTATTTTTTTATCCACATGTGACAGGAAGAAGTGATGAGAAACATTTTCTATGGAAAACAGCGTAGTAACTTTTTTTTCTATAATTAGGTTTAGCCAAGTACAAAAGCAAAGTTGATAATAAAGATACACTGAATTCTGAACACAGAGAGTCACTGTAATTGGCACTGTGAGGTTAGTTAAGTAGAATATTTTAATTAATCAGTATTGTATAGCTCATAACCCAGTGATAAAACAGAAATATTTCATTGGGGTTATAGCTTCTAATTTCAGTTAGTATGCTGGCAGATTATCAGTATATATTGTATTTGAGTAAAAAATGTAAACAATGATAGGATGAAAAACAGAAATTTGTCAAATATTTGAAAAGCCTTATTTTATTCACTAAAATTAAAAATTCATATATAGACACATATATAGAGTCTACAAAATATGTACTGAGTCTTCAAATTACTCTTAAATAGTAATGACCAAATGTTGGTTTCTGATTAGTTCTGTAATTGAAAGATCAGGATATTATGAATTATGCTGGTCATTTATCTACTAAATTACACAGTTGGATATCAAGGACTCAATTACACTAAGAATAATTTTATTAAAATAGAATAGATTGTGTCTTTACATTGATTAAGGTTTAAGATTAAACTTTTCTAAAGAATTTTCTGGAAGAAAATGAACAAAATATTTTTACATGGAGGACTATGGAATTTTTTTGAATATTAGTAATATTGTTTAATAGAATTATCTTTTAATTTGAACTATACTTGTGCTTTTATTTAAGTCTGGACATATCTTTACATTTAATTCTTTTATAACATTTATGTAATACATGATCACATAGCTATTCCACATGAAATGTTTTACATCAAGGAATTAAAGCTGGAACAATCAGGAAAACGTCTAAGTTACTCTCACACAAAATCAAATATATTTTTTTATCAAGCTATGAGAAGAAAATCTTTTGAATCATATTATTTAATGCACAATTATCTGGTGCTTATAATATATTCAGTATATTTTAATTCTTTGTTAATAGGTGTTTATTTATCTCCCTAAACTGTAGGCCATCATAATGTAATAACAGGGTACATCTTTAGATGCATTTTTGTTCTTTTTATTTCATGAATATTTTATGATTTCTATCAAATCCTTTTCATGTTTTGGTATATACATACCTAGGAATTTAAATTTGTTTGGAATAATTGTAATTGATAATGTGATTTTATTATCCATTTCTAGTTGTCAATATGTGGAGATATTATTGTCAGAAATTAATTTTTATATTGTTATTTTATTCTGTCATCCCTTCCTGAACTTTGAAAATATTTTATAGATTCCTTGGAAATATCTATATATGTAATTAATTAGCTCTTCTCCAAATAGTTATATATCTTCTTTTCTAAAATGCATACATGTTTTCTTGCTATAGTTTATATCACTACAACTTTACATTTGTAATCTAGATTCTACACTATTGTTAATATGACAATTATCATAATACCATCTGACTCAGTTTTGTTCCTCTGATATTGCCTTATTATTCTCCTGCAGATAACTCAGTATTTTGAGTACTATTATTCAAATATTATGAAACTGTTCACTAACCTTAGGTCATTCTTCCAAACTATACCTTGAATATAGCATTTAGCTGTAATAGCTTCCTTAGACTTTCATATAAAAGTACCACAAATTGTGTGGCTTAAAACAACCAAAAAATTTTTCACAGTTTTAGAGCATAAAATTCTAAAATCCAAGTAATAACATAATTAGTTCCTTCTCAGAATTCAAAGGGAATATAATCTTTTGCATAAGTATTTGATGAAATATCTTAGAAATGTAGTTAGAAGACTTAAATTTAAGGAAGACATTACATTTTTCTGGTTTATAAAAATAAGGAAGCAGTAAGATGATTATGCTCTACAGTAGCACTTGGAAGAAACATAATTACCATTAATTGTTGGTAATATTACCAGAATAAGAAATATGTGGAGGAGTAATGACAACAGCGAATTATCTCTGAGTTCACAGTGATGTGTTTTCTCAGTGCTGAGAAAATATGTCAGCTGCTTACATGAAAACTCAAAGTGTATAATGGTGTTGGCATAATTTTATATAGTCCCAGCATAACTGTTTATGCATGCTTACAAAAGTCCACGTATATTGGTGTTATAGATTTAAGAACAGTGTAGTCAGTAAATAAAACAGCAGTGATAATGTCTTCTAAAGGTTGTTATGCTGACAAAAAATGTATTTACTTCCTCTAATTTTCCTTCTTAATGTCTGTCAAAAATTTCTTTTTTACTTAGTTGAAGATAGATTCTGGATTTTTAAAATAATAATTTGGAGCATACATAATAGAGAAAAAGAAGCTGCTTTAAATCAAACTGGAAGGAAATTTGAGAAAAGACAAAAAATGACTAAAACAATGAGAGACTTGGTGTCCTGTAATATTCTGTTATGTTCTTTAACATACGCATAACTAGAGTAGTATAAAGGAAAGAAGCAAAGTAAAATAACAAAAACTAGCTTAAATTTAGCACACAATTTTGAAAATATCAAAATATCAACATGAGTAGATATAAGCTTAACAAGTCATAAGCAAATAAAAATAAACCACCAAATATTCTGTTAGACTACTGAAAAAACATAAAGATAAGAAAACCTAAGGCACCAAGAGAAAAAATAAGTATAGAAAAAATACAATGAGAATGATGGCTACCCTCTAATCAGAAAGCATGTAGGTCATAAGTAATGAAACAATATTAAACAGATGAAAGAACAAAAACATTGTCAACTAAGATTTCTATGCGAGCATATTATTTAAGTTTGCTAGAGAAAGAGACATTTTTAGATATAGAAAAAATTATTGAATTTATTACAACAAACAGTTCCATATTAGAAGATATTCTGTAGAAAAATGCTATTACTGAAAGGCTATGCTAACACAAACTTGAATTTACAGGAAGAAATAAATATCCTCAGAAATGGTAAGTGCAATTATAATTCACAAGAGTATATTTTCTTAATAATTATAAAATAATTTATGTTGATATATCAATAATAGCAATTATTATTATTATCACTGTTATTTATTATAGGGTACATCACCTAACAGAAATAAAATATATGACAAAAAAAAACCAAAACAAATACAGGAAGAAAATGCTTCAGTGGTTTGTACCAAAAATGGACAGCGAGACAACTGAATATTAAGTAGACTATGATAAGTATTATTGCATAATCCTTAGATCAACCATTTGTGAAAATGCATAGAGAATAAGTAAAACTACATTACGCAAAAATAAATTTTAAATAGCTCAACAGAATGAGGAAAGGAAGAAAGAGGAAGAAAACATAGAACAGCAAATAATGAAGCAAACAGGTTTTTAATTTCAATACCATAATTCTTATATAAAAATATTGCTAAATAAATATAAGCTCATTTAAGAAAAGAAAGGAAAGACAACACATTACATGGGCAAGGTCTCTATTCACTATTATAGGGATCCAGATATGTGAAAAGCTAATAATAGTAATTAAAGGAAGACTACATTTTTATTGTTTTTAAAAATGTTTTGAAGCATGCTATTACTGAAACCATTTTTTTTTTAGAAGATGCACCCTTAACAAGTGAAATTGAACTTGGTAAAACTATAGAACATGACTGTAGCATATCATAGGTTAATTTGTTATATTTGATTTTATGTTACAGAAATTACCTAAAACACAAAAAAGAAAAATCTGTTTCTTTTAATTTACTAAAAATTGCATGTGTATTTGTGATATCAAGGAGAAAATAACAGCAAAATAAAATATTATCTCATGCCAATGATTTTAATTCATTATTTAATAATAATGAATCTTCAAATAGATTTTAAGTACAATTGTGTATTATGTATCATTTAATATTCCAATCAATGGTAATGTACATGCCATGGCCCCAATAGACAATATTTTAAATCCTAATTATGCAGTAGACTGTACCACCTATGTTTGGCAAGTATACTCTATGGCATTTACACAACAAAAGTACCTAATGATGCATTTCTCAGAATACATTCTTGTGAAGTGTCTAATAATAGCAATGATATAAAATGAGCATGTATAATATATAGTCAGTCAGCTACATACCTGGTTTAAAATGCAAGGTTAAAATTTTAGTGATCAATTTAGTTGTCACACTATTAAAGCAACCCTGGTGTAAGAAAACTGGGATTGAACTAACAAAATTGCTTTCAGATGAAGCATAGGTGATTGAAGTGACATACTTGGGATAAAGGAAATGATTTATGTAAACATTCAGATTGAATGTTGATATAGATGATGAAACCTAGAGCAAGTAAATACATTTAAGGGTGCAATCTGTTCATTCTGGTCATGGATATGCCAAGGTGTTGTTTTTGAGGTTGTATAATTAATATTGTCCTTTTTATTTTTGCTTTTGGTATTGTTTTGTGATGGAATACATCTCTATAACTTCAAAACAATTAAAGAAGTTCACAGAGTTTGCAAATATGGGAAGAAAGGACAGGTAACAAATTCTAAGTGTGAGAATGGATATTGTCTTAGAGATGGGAACTTTGAAGCACACGTATCAAATCATAAATGAGAAGATACTGAATATTTCTCTGAAGTCAAGTGATAAAAGTAGATATCTGTAGAATTAGGTGTATCTGTAAGTAATCTCTAAAAGGAAATCTTAGATATATTAGTTTCCTTAACTGCAGTCACTATATCTAAGAAGTAGATCTGTATAATTTATTGTAGATGTACAAGAGTCACCATAGGAAGGAGAGATACCTAAAGTTGAATACAGAAGATTCTGAACATGTCTCATGCTCACACAATGTCTAATGACTTTCATTAGTGCCCTAATTTAGTAGCTTTGAAAGTGACTTGATACGTCAATTATTATTTAATCTATATTGACAGTTAACAGCTGATTATGGTGAAAAAATGAGGAAATGTTATGTGATCCTATAATTTACTATCCAATATAATTCACATTTAAGAGTTAGAGTTACTGATAATTTTGAATGTAGAAAAGAGTTACTAAAAATGTCAAGACAAGAGTTATAAATTCGACAATTCTGACCAAACACCAAGGTATGGTCATCCAGTCTAGACTGAAGTCTCTGAAAAAAGACTTCCAGGTGAGTCATTAATATGAATCTTGAAGATGTTATGATGGTAAGACTTGGAGTTGAAAAGGTGTGTAATCCAGACTAGATATTATAGAAAAACAAAAGATATTGTCAATAGGTAATGCTTAGTATAAGAGATCTCATTCATCTCATATAAAGAAACAACTAAAGTTTTTGCTGCTTAAAATATAGCTTTTGAAAGAAAGTATAAAAATTGTTTTAACTAAGAAGCTTAAATTATTAAGGATGAAAAAGGATTTTTCTACACATCAAATTTAGTACCATTTAATCAATATCCTCCACATGATAAATTTTCATGAAGGAATTTAGAATCATAAAAGTTTCAATTGAAACATACTTTGTGATCACATTAAGTTGACTTTTCCAATATATACAACATGCATTCCACTGCATATCACAGAGTTGGAAAATTACACATGATAATTAATTTGCTCATTATTTTTTCATTTACAAAAATAATTTTGTGTCTTTATTAGGATAAATTTATATTTAGACTCAACGGGCTACATTGACAAATAATTAAGAAACTTATTTTGCCTTGATGAATAAATAAGCCTTTAAAACTTTAATTATCAAAGGTAATCAAATTTGATAAAGCATACTATTTTCTCAAATGAAGCCCAGAATGAGTACTTATTCATTTTTTATGAAGTATCAGACAACATAAAATCAATTAATAAATGATCATAGAAAAGCAAAAGATATTAGAAATAAAAGAAATATCATTCTTCTTGATAATAGGAAAAAAAAAACCTTTCCAATTAGTTTTCACAAATTACATATCACACCGGAGATGCAAAGTATGGCAAAGTTTTCTTAACAAAAATTCTAAATAAACTGTTATTAAAATAAATCCAGTAATTCACTGAAAGTTAACATAATGCGATGAATTTTCCTCCTGCACTAAAAATGTGTTTAATGTTTGCAAATCAATGTAATTTACCAATTAATAAATTAGAAAAGACAATAAAATAATGTCAAAGGAGGCAACAAAAAGCTTTTCATAAATTTTAGTGACATTTTAATCAACTATGAATATTAGGAAAATTTCTTAATCTAATAACACATATCTATAAAACCCGCATTAAAAAGCATCTCAGAGAGGAGGCAGTGAAAATATTTTTTCTTAAGATTAGGGATGAGAAAAGGTTGTCTGCTCTATTGTCCACTGCAAAAAGGATTAGAAAAGCAATAGAATATCTAAAAAGTTTGAAAGGAAGAAAAATTTACAGGTGACACTCATATAACATGGAAAACACAAAATAAATTTATAGGCAAATACAAGCAGTAAGTAAATTCATCAATTATGTAGTATAAAGGGTGAAAATAAAATAATTTGAATATCTAGCATCACAAAATTAGAAAAGATATTTCTGTTAAACTATTTGCATTAGCATTACATACTATATACCTAGAAATAATTGCAACAAAGTATTTACTTCTACATCAATTCCAACAATAAAAAAATACAAAATATTAATGAAACATTTTTAAAGACTTAAATAAATGGGTGAAAATACTACTTACATACATTAAATATACATTATTAGAACTATAACAATTCTCCACATATTGATATAGATTAGAAGTGATACCAATAATCTCTAGAGATTCTATTTATTGCTGGTGAAAATTGATGTTTACTACAAAATATATAATGAAGAAATGTACAGATACAAGAGAAACTAAGGGAATTTTACAGGAGTTGAGTAATTTGGAGCTCTTGTGAAGAATATACTGTGCTGGTATTAGTATGCACAAATTGACCAACAAAACAGAACAGACAATGTAAAAACTTACATGCATCTATGTTGTTGTATAAATGCTCAATACCCTGAGAGGAAAAAAAATAAAGGCACTTTTAAATGGTGCCTATTTATTGAAACATTATATAAAAGTGAATCTAAACTCTTATTTTGTACAATACATCAAAATCAAGTTCACCTGAAATATCAAAGTTAAAAATGAAAGGTAAAAACAAACAAAAACTGTCTCTAGGAGACAGGAGAATAAAACTTCAGGTAAAAATAATTAAAAAATGAAAGATTGACACAATAGATGTATTTCAGAATTAAGATCTTTATTATAGAAAACGAATACATTGGTTGAAAATATCTGACATCCTTATCTGAATAAAGAATTTTATTCAGAATGTATAAAGAACTTCTATGATTCAGTAAGGAGAAGACTACATGAAAATATGCAAAAGATTTGCTCGCTACTCTCCTCCCTCCCTCACAGAGACTCCTTATGTATAGATACAGTTATTTTCTCAAAAGCTTAAAAACATATAAAAACTTACAACGGTCCTGAGCATAACTGGAAAAAAACTTTTCTTTTTAGAAGTTATTTCACATAATTTTTATTAGTAAAAACAATGGAAATTAGTGTTCAGAGTCAAAATTCTGAAGATAATGGCCTCATATGTTAATTTCAAAGTCTAAATAAGCTGAACCCAATAAATCTAATAATCAAAAATAGTTGAACTCATAGAACAGAAAAATGTATGGTGCTGGTGTCTGGGATGTGGGGGAAACAGGGAGGTTTTTGGTTAAAGGGAAAAACTTTCAGTTAGAAGGTAAATAAATTCAAAGGATAGAAGATATCATATGGTGATTATGTAGTTTTTAAATTTTATTGTGGATCTGATATTTGCTGAGTAGATCTTAAATTTTCTTATCTCTTTTTTCTCTCTGTCTTTCTATCTCTGTCTCTGTCTCTCTCTCATACACATAAGAAATTACCAAATTTCTTGTAAAGCAAATCTGTAGAGTCAAAAAGATAAATAGTTTAGATAGCATTGCAAATGACTAAGTTAGAATCTTATATGACTGTATTTTCAGAATATTTATTTTTTTAGAGTTAAATGGAATATTGCAATCTCAGTCCTTAATTAGTCTTAAAATTTCAAAATGTTGGACTCAAATGAAATGTTTAAGTTAATTAAGCAATATTATCTAGCATAAACCTAAAACTGTCCCTGACATTTCACAAGTAAGTAGCGTAGTTACCAATTAAGAAGAGGTGTATGGTTACTATTTTTTTCCTGACGTTGAGATTATACATTTATTATAAATATTTTGGTATATTCTTGGAGAAAGGAAAAATAAGGCTAAGAAGTATTAAAAACTTTTATTAGGTGCTGTTGGTCAAATCTCCTCATGAGCAATCCATTAAAGATGTCTCCTATTGTTCTAAATGACCAAAAATTAAGTCTTCTTAGAAAATGGTTTTCTCCATAACGAACATCATAACTCTTGAAAATAATTTCAAGAAACTTATGGAGTGAAAAGAAACTACTTTTATGATAAAATTAAAATCATGTCAATATTAGTATATATAATTTCAGTGTTATTACCCAGAATAACTTTAAAGGAATCAGAACTGCTGGAAAATTATTAGCTATTTTTACATATCAGAAGTGTAGTTGACTTTTCCAACTCTTTGCTGATATTGGTATTTTTTCTAACACACATTATGTTTTTATCAATTTATTATTTGGTTATTTAAAAAAAAAGATTGCCTTGGAATAGGGATATAAAAATGACTTTAAATTGTATATTTTAGAACTGATATTATAGTACTTTTTAAAAATAAATAACTTATTAAAACCTAAAGCACATGGGTTAAGTGATACATAAAGGCAAAACTAAGTGTGCAAACATCTTTTAAATCGTGATTTCCAGGTAAGTGCTCAGAATAAAATAATGGGATTATATGATATTTCCATTCTATTTTCTATATTTGCATAACTTTCATGATTTCCTTGTGTTGCACCAATTTATGTCCTACCAACAGTGTATATGGTTTACTTTTCTATGCATCCTTGCTAATCCATTGGATAATAACTATTCTCACAAGTATGAGGTGATGTTTTATTGTTGTTCTATTTGCATTTCTCTAATAATCAGAGAAGAGCAACATCTTTTCATATGTCTGTTGGCATCCCTATGTCTTATTTTGGGAAGAGTTTATTAAGATTATTTTTTCCTGTGCTTTTAATTGAATTGTTTATTTTATGACATTGGTTTTTAGGATACATATTTTAACTTAACCCGTTTATTGAAGATATGATGTGTATATATCTTTTCACATTCAATAGTATATCTTCACACTTAGTGACAATTTACTCTATTTTTTTTGAAAAAAATTTGTATATACAAATATTGACTGTTATTGAAGGAGCATTGCATGATAACAATAGGCTTAAGGGGTACATTACTGTAAGTATATCTGTGTATCATACATTAAAGTTACCATTAAGAATCCAATTCTACCATTGATTATATAATTGACGACTTCTGATGATAGTTTCTTTGGTTGTACAGAGGAGTTCTCCTTTTATTTAGTCCCATTTAATTATTCTGACTTTTATTTGCCATGATACGCTAGAAGATATCTCTGGTAAATGGCAAGAAATGTTTTGCCAATTTTCTATAGTATTTATGATTCCAGGTCTTATATCCAAGCATTTAAATTGTTTTGAATAAATTTTGTGAATGGTATGAGTGGTCTAGTTTTATTATTTTGCATTTGGCTGTCCGATTTTCTCAGTTACACTTATTTAAGACATTGTCCTTGCACCACTGTATGCTCTGGACTCATTTGTCATAAATTGGTCATCCATAATTGTGTGAGTTTATTTATGGGCTCTCAATTCTGTTCAGATGATCAGTACATCTGTTTTTATCCAGATTCTATGCTATTTGATTACCAGTGATTTGCAATATCATGAGAAGCAGGAAGTTAATAACCCAATTTTTTTATCTCACTTAGAATAGGCAAGAGTTGGGGAAAAAAACTAACTGCCAATCAACAGATGAGTAGATAAAGTCAATGAGCTCTTTATAAATGAAGAAATATTACTCAGTTACTAAAAAAAGTATGAAATAATCCTGTTTTCTACAACATTGATAGCCTGGAGGAAATCATGCTTAGTGAGATGTCAGAAGGATAATGAAGAATATCAGATGATTTAACTTACATGGTATATAGAGAAACCAAACATACTAACTGAATAAAAATCCAGGGGAACATCTGAATAGAAGAGATACACACAAACTATCTAGAGATGAATTTAAGATAACACTGATTAACATACTCAGGGGAATCCAGAAAAAATAGAGAAAATAAAAGAGAATATCAAAAAAGGAGAATAAATGAAGCAAGATATCAAAGTAATAAACAATACAATAGCCAAAGTAAAGAATTCAATAGAGGGACTCAATAATAGCATGTATGAAGCCTCTAATAGAATCAGCAATCTGGATGATAGGTCAGCAGAACTCACTCAAACAAACCAGCAAAAATATTTAAAAACTGTGAAGATACGAAGACAGCATTCAGGACCTATGGGATAATGTCAAAAGAAACATTTGCCATATAGGGGTCCCAGGAGAGGAGAGATAAAAGGGTGGGGGAGAAACTGTACTAGAAGAAATAATAGATGAGAACTTCCCTAACCTGAAGAATAAAGCAACCATCCAGACCCAAGAAGCTCAAAGAGTTTTTAATAAAAGAAACCCAAACAGAACTATACCAAGACAACTGGAAACATTGTCATCAAAATGACAAAAATACAAGCTAAAGAATCTGAAAATCAGCCAAAGAAAAATGTGTCACATACAAAGGAGTGCGCATAAGACTGAGAGCAGATTCCTCAACTGAAAATCTACAGGCCAAAAGGAAATGGCAGAATATATTCAAAGTTCTGAAAGAAATGGATTTTTCATTTAGAATACTATACACTGTGAGATCATCAAGAGCTGAAGAAATTATTTTAAAAAAGCTTGTCTGGTAAGCAAAAGCTAAAGGAATTCATCACCACAAAATCAGATTTGCAAAAAATATTAAAAGGTGCACTACAAAGTATAAACAAACCCCATATAAAAACAGTAAGAAAGCAAATATAAAAAGTTGGGATGAAGAAAACAACAATGTGGATAGCTAGAATGAATGAAATACTATTATACTTTCAAATGAAAATATGAAATAAACATAGAATTATTAATGTTAACTTCAGGGTAACCTCCAAATACATCCCCAGGGAAAAATCAAGTAAGAGAACAAAAAGGAAACCATTCAAAACATAAGTACACTCATTTGATCTAAGAAGACAAAAAGAATAGCAAAGGCATCTTCTGGATCAACATATCAAAGACAAGTTGCAAAGTGACAAGAAATGGTTACCTATCACTAATCACCCTAAATGTTAATGGACTGAAGTCACCAAGTGATTCAAAATGACTGAATTGAGTAAAAAGCATAACCCAATCTTCTGCTGCTTTCAGGAAACCCACCTTCTTTCAAAAGATAAACATTCAAAATTGATGGTTGGAAGAAAATCCTAAAATCAAACCTCAAAAAGACAGGAACAGCTATACTCATATCAGAAAAAAAACAGACTTCCTTCTAAAAAGCATAACAAAAGATAGAGATGGACACTAAATAATGGTTAAGATGTCAATCCAGCAAGAAAACAATGCTTATAAACATATGTGTACCAAATGAAGAAGCAAACAAAATATATTAGGCAATTATTATTAGATCCGATGAGAGACATCATCAGCAGCACAATAATAAGAGGGAGACTTCAACACTCATTTGCAAAAATGGACAGATCAACCAGGCAGAAAATTAAAAGATGAACAGCTGTATTAAGTGACCATCTAGAACAGATAGGTCTAATATAAATACTACAGATACCACAGAAATTCAAAATATCATGGGAGACTACTATGAGGTTCTATGCAGCAAATTGAACAACCTTGAGGGCATGGGTAGATTTTTAGGAAAACACAGTCTACCAAGAATGAACCTGAAAGAATTGAAAAACTGAAAAGAATAATCACAAGTAAAGAAATTGAAGAGTTAATCAAAAATCTCTCTAAGAATAAAAGTCCAGGACCATATGGTTTTTCTAATGAATGCTACCAAACTTTCAGTGAAGAATTAACACCTATTCTTCTCAAGCTCTTCCAAAATATTGATAAATATGGAAAACTTCCAAATGCTTTTTATGAGGTTAACATCACCTTGATACTAAAAGCTGACAGAGATAGCACCAAGAAAGTAAATTACAGATCAATATTTCTAATGAACATAGATGCAAAAATTCAAAATAAAATGTTGTCAAACTGAATTCAACAATGCATTAAAAAGAACATCCAATGAATGTCAGGATGATTCAACATAGGTTAATTATTAACAGGCAATCTAATCAAGAAATGGGAAGAAGAATTGAAGAGTCATTTTTCTGAAGAGGATAGGCAGATGGTCAACAAGCAAGTCAAAGGATGTTCCTACTCACTGGTTGTTGGGGAATTGCAAATCAAAAGAAGAATGAGATATTACCTTACACTGAGAGATTGGCTATTATCCAAAAGTTTGGAAACAATAAATATTTGTGAGGATGTGGAGAAAGGGAGAAACTTTTACACTGTTATGGGCGTGTAAATTGGTGCAACCCTTATGGAAATCACTGTGAAGATTCCCAAAATGTTAAATATGGGAATCCCTTATGATTCCACCATTCCACTTCTGGATATTTACCCCAAAATTACAAAAACAATAAACCCCCAGGTTTATTGCAGCCCTATTCACAATAGTAAGAACTAGAAAGTACCTGAGTGCCCAATGTCATATGAATGGATTAAAAAAGACCTGGTACTGGTATACAACAGAATACTTTACAGCCTTTAGAAAAGTTGAAATCCTGGCATTTGAATTAATATGGACCTTGTGGATGTTATGCTAAGAAAGTCAAATGAAGGAAGATAGATACCAGGTGACCTTACTCATAGGTGGAATATGAATAGACAAAACGAAGGAAGAGATGAAACTTAACTAACACTTGGATACTTGCAACAGAACTGAGGTTACCCATAGGGAATGGGATGGGGGGGAAATGGTGACAGAATCCACTGGACAACGGGGAAGAACACTAGTGATTTGGTGGAGGTCAGGGTGTGCTGACATATATCTGAGGAATGGGGAACCTATGTGTGGTTATTTTAATGTGTAGAATAAGTTACCACAATATATATAAATATATAATCCTATATGCTGTGATGAAAGATTGCTTCAATGAAATATTTGGAAAAGCTGAGAAATAAGGAAAATGACATATTTATCACTAAAATCTATCTTTTAGTGGAAATATTAGCATCAAATATAGAAGTGAAATGTTTTAATAACAGTAAGCAAGTAGACAGAACAGGCAGAATCTATTATACAAAGTTCTTTAAACTATCAAAATGTTAAAATTAAAAATTGGAAAAATAAACTAAAGCATTATATACAGTGTCCAATTAATGGTAGTTTTTGCTCCATGTTAATCATGTGAGTTTACTCAAATCGATACTATGTCTCAATTTGGAGCATATGTTAATAGCACTTATATTAGTAGCACTTAGAATAATTGTTAACATATAGATTATAAGGTTCAATATGCAGATTTTTACCTTAAAATAGTGAGGATGCTAAGGAAGGAGGGCACTGGTGGGAATGGGGTAGTCATTCTTTGTACTGTTCCAAAAAGTTATCAAGTGTTCCTCACAACAATCAAGTGGAGAGTGAAATTTGAGATCTCCTGACCCTCCTAAGTCCAGAAGGTGTGTTGATTTATAAGCCCTTATAAAATAATTACACCTATTTCAGTAAGTTACAAAAGACTAATACATCCTCAGAAGAAAGGACTAAATGCAAGTTGTCTTTTAAATTTCAATTTTTCTCTTAAACAGAAAATCATTCTATAAATCTATTTTCAAACATAGCATCATCCATTTAAACCAGGCTAGGATTTAAATCTAAACAATTATACAGCTACTCATACATTTTCAGAACAATATAAATTAAACTTCCTAAGATAAAGAAAAACTATGAGAAAAAATTTGATGGTAAAAAAAATTTACAAGCTTATATTTTTTACTACAAATGATTAATCATAGCTTTGAAACATTGTGTATCTGAATGATGTCTATTTTTATGTTACACTAGCATGCCCTAGTGTCTTAAGTACTAAGCTGGCAGCTAGAATATAGACCATGTAAAATCCAAGAAAACCAGAGCTGGAGGTTTGGGGGAAACAAAACTAAATAAAGAAATATATACATATATATTTTTTATATTTTTTTTACAAAAGTACTTCCATCTCCTCTTCCTTCGAAAATTTTATTTCTGCCTCTCTTTCCTCCTCTCAAAAAATAATAGTAAGTTCAAATAGTACTAAAATATGGTATGATGAATTTGAAAACAGAAATTAAGTTATAGAATTTCAATATTATTCAATTCCTCAACAGATTAATTTTTTTCAACTTTTATTGAAGTAATATTGCATTGTAACAAAGTCTACATCTTTGTAATTCAACATCTTTATATACTTCATAAAAGAAAATCAGTCCAAATACTAGGTTGAGAACTTGACAAAATCTGGGCATAGGAAAGAGTTAGCATAAGCTTTATAAAGAAATTTAGATTCAATCAAGTAAAAACAACAGTGACATTAACATTAGATGAAGGTAGTCAAGGATAATTATGATCCAGAAAATCAACCTATATTTAACACGTAATTTTTGATTTGGAGTACCAAGAATAAAATTTACTATTGGCTTCCTGATTTCTAAAAGAAAGTTTTTAACTTTCACTCTATTTGAAAATATTAAAATCAGAAATCTAAACATGTTCTTTTATTTTCTTGATGGATCTCCTTAGAACATTTGCTTGAGCAAATCCTTTTTCAATACATTTATCTTGATTTCTTGCAGTTGTGTGCCATATATTTTTTCTCATCTGGGGAAATTTGTCATCCTATTTTGAAAATAATTTATACCATTGAAAATAAATCTCATTTATAAATATCCAAGATTCATACAGATACTCAGTAATACATATCTGCAAGAGAAAATCAACTTATATTTACATCATAAAAACTTGAATTGACTAAGTTATACACTTTATGGTTCTTAAATCAGTGAGTGAAATGATTCATATTTATATAATTTTCTTTTATTCATAGTATCATGAAGACAGCAGAAGTGTGTCATCAGAGTTCTCAGTACATTTTAGTTATTTTCAAATATTTAGCACTTTTAGAGAGATCTATTTCCCCTAATAAGAACAAAACTCATCTAATCAGACCCAGCTTCACATTTTCTCTAGTTATTTTTATCAAAATGAAATATTGATAAATCCAGTGGAGGGAAATTTGAACTGTGACATTTTCTTGTGGGGTATATTGACAAACTCAGCACATGCTATTTCTTTCTAGTCCTAGGCAGCATGAGTTTCTTGAGAGTGCATAATATTAACTTGCATTCTTAGAAGAGTATTCATATGAATCCAAGCAACTGACATTTTCTATTCCCATATTGATTTATTCTTACCACAATCTTGTTGCTTAAAGGGGAAAAATGACTGCCAAGCTACCCGATGAATTGTTATTAATCGTATAATAACCAGATTATTTTGAACGTCCGTGTAGATCAAAATTAAGTTTTTGAATATTTATATATGTACAAAGGACTTTTAATTCCTTAGTTTTTTTGATTGTTAGCAGGTCTAAAGAAGAAACACTCAACAAATTGAGAACACGATCACAGCATGAGTCCTTTTACTTATTATGAGTGGGCATCTACAGTGTTAATCATTAAAACCAACATTTTATATAACAACAGTATTATCCAATGCTTTTTCCTTTCAAGTATCTGACAGGTGGTAGAAACATTTTCCTTCTTTAGACACTACTTAATGCTTGTAAGGGGACACTGTGCCTTATTCATACATTTATTCTCAGATGAATGCAACATATCATATGCATTTTATTCTTACTATTTCTTAGAATATTTGGATAAATTTTTGAACGAATTATTACACATGAATAACATACTAAATGCAGTGATTTTTAAATACTGTAATGTTATTAGAGTAAAAGAATTGTAATGGCTTGAACTTTACTATTTTGATTGCTTTTTAAAACCACTAAGATTGAGCAACATGAGAAATAAATCCTGGTTTAAAGTGATAAAAACACTTTAACTATTTTTATGTTGTTAAACTAAGAAGTTTCTAGGAATTCCCCTCGATGTAAAAATAAATATGTTCATAATTAAGTGAAAGTGGCAGGTGGTTTATAATATGGAAAACACCAATAAAAAGTATTTTGTTAGAGAATGAATGTACCATTATATTTAACTTAGATTTTCATAGAAGTATGGAAAACTATTTTAATGAGAGACCAGAATTTGTTTAAAAACATACATAATTTAGGGAAAATTAACAATTTTAGAAATTTAGTAAAAGGTATTCAGTTTTGTGTTGATGTACTGGTAAAACTTGAAGTTAAATTCCACCTCACAAATACATCAAACTTCAGTTACTTAATAATTTTGACCATTGAAAAAAGGCTGGAGAATTTGGGCTAAACATCACCACAAAGACAGGGGAGAGAATTACTCTCTAGGATTTGTTTAATCACAGGAAAGATTGTTAGAAATGCTCTCTATGTCAAGGAAAAATTACTCTACTCCAAATCAGGTCATTGAATCATCTTTTGTGTATCTAATGTCCACTTTTAACCTAACGTCTCTAGACCCAGAAACTTGTGCTCTCACCCCAAAGCCCAGGGACTTGTTGAATATGATTCCTTACTGGGGTTGCAAGTAAGTTAGAGGACTTAACACTTTTCTGAGTTTGTAAAGGGAGAGTATTTTGACACAACCAGTACCTAATGTCACCTGAAGGATCCTGACCCCTTCCTGCATGTGGCCTCCATTGGAACTTTGATATGCCTTTGGTCTGGACTACATCACCTAAGCCTCTTGATTATACCTCTCTCCTCTGTTGTGCACCTAGAAGAAAAATTTACTTGAAGAACTTATTCCTATTACAGATAGACTCCAACCGAGACAACAGTTACAATCCATGGCTATTGGAAGTGTTCTGATGCAACTATTTTATAATCCTTTGTATCAACTCCCACCCCAAAGGCCTAGATCTCTGGTAGTCCATTAGTGCAGTCTCTGTAACTAAAATAATTTCAACTGGTACAAATACTTTGATCTATAAAATAAAAGAAACCCAACATCCTGGGTTTCATTCTACCTCTATAATCTACAATCTGATATCCTAGCACAAAGCCATTATTTTGTGGCAACAAAAGAAAGTAATTTCACCTAACTGATAAAAGTAAACTATCAAGCAAAATAAAAAAAATTGAGAAATGCATATCAAATTATGGACCAAAATATAACCCAAGTAATAATCTTAGCAAAATAGAATTAAATGTATTACCTAGTGATTCACAAGCATCAGTCACAAAATTTTTCATTGATATCAAGGCAATGGGAGACAAAATGATAACTAAACCAAGAAGAAAACATGAGAAAATTCCAAATACAAAAAATAAAACTAAATAAAATATTTGTACATAAATAAAAACCAAATATACATGCAAATAAAAATGCTAGAAAGAATGAAAATATACTGGAAGAAGCAACCAATTTAATAAGTGAGCTAGAAGATAAAGAAGTCTAATACATTCAAGCAAATAAGAAAATAAAATAAGAACAATATAAATTAAGACAACATAAAATGCTTTTAGAGGATAACATCAAGAGGAACAACATTTCCATAATAGAGATTTTAGAAAGAAGACAGATAGAAAAGTGGAGAAAACTTAGTTGAATCAATAATAACTGAGAATTCCCCTACCTTGAGGAAGGAAATACTAGATCCAGGAAGTTAATAGAATTCTAAATAAAATAAATAAAAACTGAAAAATAACAGGACTGATTTTAATTACAATGCAAAAATAAAGACAAAAATACTTAAAAGCAGCTAGATAAAAGAGTCACATTAATATGAATTACATAAGATTAGAGTTTTCATCAGAAATATTATAGAGTAAAGGATATGGTATAATATAGACAAAGTGCTAAAAGAAAAGAAATTCTAACCAAGAATACTCCACTCTGCCAGATTATTACTTAGAGTTGAATTAACGAGGAAAAACTTTACAAACAAAAGTTAAAGGAATTTATCACCATGAAACCAGTAGTGTAGAATTACTAAAGTGATTTCTATGTAATGAAAAGAAACCCCACGTAGAAGCATAAAGACACCAAAAACATAAAACTTGGGGATGATGGGGAGAAAAATGTGGACTATTAGAATGAGCTCAAAACTAATTTACTTTCCTTTTTTAAAAGAAGGTATAGACAGAAAATTATAAGTTATAAACTAAAATATATGTATAATATAAAATAAAACAAAAATGAAAAGAGAAACAAAACATTAAAGAAAACTACCAAGGCATCAAAGAGTGGTACAAAAATAAAACTAACAGTAAAATCTGCAAAAACATTCAGCAAAACAAAGGGAAAAAAAGTCAATAATTATTTATAAATAAGCATACTAATTGCTAACGGATTGAACTCACCAATAAAAAAGAATAGAATAACAGGATGAATTGAAAAAAAAAACAATATTTATTGCATACAAAAAAACCATCTACATTCCAAAGACAAACATGTACTCAAAATCAAAGGTTTAGTGATAATCCTATAGTTAAATGCTAGCCTTAAAATGGGAAGGAAAGCTATATTTACATCAATTAAAATAACTTCTTGCTAAAGAAAGTAACAAAAGACAGGGATGGACAATATATAATGATAAAAGGATCAAGTTAGCAAACAGATAGCCTTAATTGTATGTATGCAATAAATAAGGGGTGATCAAAATACATCAAAAAAGAGATAATGACAGCAATACAAAAATAGTCGGATACTTAAACACCCCATTTACAACAATGGACAAATCAAATGGGCAGAAAACTAACAAGAAAAAAAAAAAAAAGCTTCAAATGAAGAATACACCAGATGACTCTATAAACATTTATAGAACACTCTCACCAACAAAAACAGAATTAACTTTTTCTCAAATTCTCAAGGAACATTCAAAAGGATTGATTATATTTTGGGAAACAAATCGTGTCAATAAATTCAAGAAAACTGAAATATCAAGCAACATCTTGAATTAAATGATATATATACATATAAATAAAAAAGTATACTGGATCAATTCAAAAATATGTTGAGGGTAAACAAAAAACTTCTAAATGATTATTGGGTAACAATCAATGGAGAAATAAAATTTGAAGACAAAAAAACGAAGGCATGAATGATCAAAACATAAAGTAGCACATCAGTACAAAGAATCCTATAGCAAAATAGGTCTATATCAGGAAACAAGAAATATCTTGATATCTAATCCTAGAGCTAGTGAAGGTAGATAAAGAGCAAATAAAGTGCAAAATAAGTCAGTAAAAATAATTAAACATAGGCTAGAGATAAATGAAATTTAAAAATACAGAAGATCAATACACCAAGAAAAACATTTCTGAGAAAAGATTACATTGCAAAATGTTTGCTAGAGTCACTAAGAAAAAAACGGAAAACAAATAGATGCAGTAAAAAATGAATGAATACATGGTAAAATATATCCTACAGTATTACAAAGCATGATAAAAGGCTACTATGAACAATTACATGTCAAAATATTGGACAATCTACAGGAAATGGACAAATGACAAATTATTAGAATCACATAACATACCGAGTGTGAATCAGAAGCAAATAAGAATAAAAAAATGAACAGACTTACAAAAAGCAAGGAAACTGAAAAGGTAACCCACAAGTGTCCCAGGATTACTTTACAGGTGAAGTTTCATCAAACCTAAAAGAAGACTACCTATTAGTCTCACACATTTCCAAAAGTGAGGGAACAAAAAACACTTTAAAAATATAGCTTGTAAATCAGCATTGATACCAAAGGCAGTAAAGGACATCTCAAAAAGTAATTTTACAGACTAATACCTCTGATGCACATAGATGTAAAAATCTTCAATAAAATATTATCAAAAATACATTAAAAGGATCATCCATGAGGACCATGTGGGATTTATCCAGGAGATACAAGTCAGGTTCAATATATACAAACCAAGTAAGGTAATGGACCATATCAAGAAAAGAATAGAAAATATAAGAGCATATCAATTGATAATGTGAAAGCTTTTGACAAGACTCAGCAGCCCTTTATAATCAAAACTTTTAATAACATAAGGATTAGGAACATACTGCAATATAGTAAAGGAACTATAGAATAAATCCACAGTTAACAGCACACTCATTGACAAAAATATGATTTTTTTCTCTAAGACCAGAACAAGGAAAAGATGTCTACATATAGTCCTAATGGTCAATATATTGTTGGAAGTCCTAACCAGAGCAATTAAACAAGAATAATAAAAGGAATCCAAATTGGACAAGAAAAACTGTAGCTATTTTGAGATTAAATAATACACTTAGAAAGTATAAATCTGTAAAAAAGAAACTGTTAGAAACCATGAGTACAGTAATGTGGCAGGCTAAATAATAAACAAAATTTTCTTTTTATATGCAGACACTGAGCTAGAAGAAAAATACATTAAGAAAACAACCTCATTTACAACAAGAATAAGTAATTTGGAATAAACTCCACAAAGTTGTTTAAAAATCTGTACAAGGAAACCTATAAGTCATTATTAAAAGGATTAGGAGATATATAGAGATGGAAAGTTTTTCATGCTCATGTGTGAAAAGAATTAACATTATTAAAATGTCCTTCCTACCTAAGGCACTGTACAGATTTAATGCAATCCCTATCAAAATTACATGGACTCTATTAAGGAAAATAGAGGAAAAACATTTTAAAATTTATATGGAATCAACAAATATAAATATCCAATAGAATTATAAGAAAAATAAAAGTGGAGGTATGACACTCCTGGATCTCAAACTTTTTTAGTATAAAGATAGAATCAGAAAGAAAGAACCAATGATAAAACAATGGATTTGGACAAAACTTTAAACCAAATGGACTTAACAGACATATGCAGAACATTTATCTTGAAAATAGTAGGCTATACATTCTTTTCAAGAGCATACATAATATTTTTTAAGCTAGGCAATATGTTGAAACACAAACTAAATATCAGGAAAATCAAGAATACTGAAATCATACCAAGTACTTTCTGTGACCACTGTTATATGAAACTATAAATGACAGGTTGAACACTATAAATTATAGAAATTAAATAACACTGTAACACATAATGGATCAAATAATAAATTAAAGAATATATTAAACAGTATCTTGAGACAAAATAAAACACATGATGGAATCAAAGCATTTCTCAGAAGATAGTTCATCACAATAAATATGTAAATTAAAAAGAAATCTCAGGTTATCAATGAAACTCTTCACCTTAAGAAACATGTAAAAGAATAAACTGATACTAAGAGCATATGGAAGGAAATAATAAAATTAGAGCAAAAATAGAATAAAACAGAAGAGCTTAACAAAAAAATACATCTTGCTTTTCTAAAAGACAAACTTGACAAACTTTATGAAGAAAAGAAAAAAAATTATTTTGGAACCCAAAATAAATTATTAAAGAATGAAATTTTGCAACTGATACCACAGTAAAGCAAAGTTTCATGAGTTATTCATAATATGAATAAGAATAACTAGAAATGAAAGACAATGCAACAGAAACTGAATTTTCTTTAGAAATCTAACTACAATTTTTCATGAATTAATCAGGAAGAAATAGAAAATCTGAATAAATCAATTACTTTGAAGCAGACTGAATCAGTAAAAAAATCTTTGAACAAAAAGCTATGGATCAGCACACCCTGCAGAGAGCAATTACATCCAGCACTTCTAGCAGTTGCCGTCCACAAACATCCCAAGTACCCAGGTTCACACCATGTGTCCCGGGTGAACAATCAAGAAGAACATAAAAATAAAGTGCTTCTTACTCCTTTCTTTCTAGCTGCCTGCCTGCATGCCTTCTTTCCCATCTGTACCTTTCTATTAAACAAAATCAACAACAAAAGCCCTGAAAAAATTATTTCACCAACTAATTTTACCCCAAATTTAGTAAATCACTCTCAAACTCTTTGAAAAGATTCAGAAATATGCGACATACCCTAATTTATTTTATTAGATCAACAGTATTCTGATATAAAAGCCAGATAAGGACATGACCAGAAAAAAATTACTGGGCAATTTCTCTGATGAATATAGAGGGAAAACTTAATGAAGTACTAGCAAACCAAATTCAGCAGCACATTAAGCTAATGTTTCATCATTATCAAGTGGGACTTATTCCTGGAATTTAAGAATGCTCACATATATGGATGTCAATTAATGTATTATATTAATTGACTTCAAATGTCATATGATAATCTCATTAAATACAGGAAAACATTCTAGAAATTCAATTATCTATTCATAATACTGTTGATATGTATAGAATAAAAGATCACCAACATTAAGAAAATCATGCATCAAGATTACAGTTCACATGGAATTCAACAGTGCAATGTTAAAAGCTTTTTCTCTTAGATTAGGAGCTAACAAAGATGCTCATTTTCACAATTCCTACTCAGTATAGTACTGTAATTTCTAACCAAAATAATCAGGCAAAATAAAAATATAATAAAATGATGAGGAAGCAAAATCATTTCTATTTTCAGTTATCATGATTTTATATGTATGAATTCATAAACATTCCGCCACAAGAGATTAGATCAAATCAACATATTCAGTAAAGTTCTAGGAACATGTTTAACATAACTTACATCAAGTTACCTGAATAACAAATTATCTGAAAAAATAGCTACCTCTATTGCTATAGCATCAAAATAAAATACCTAGGAGTAAATTTAACCAAATAGATGAAATATCTATATTCTACAAATGACAAGATAGTGATGAAAGAATTTGAAGAAGACATACAGAAATGGAAAATCATTCCCTGTTCATGGATTATAAGAATTAATAATGTTGAAAGAACCATACTTCTCAAAGCCATATAAAGATTCAATGCCATCTGTATCAATATTCCAATGATGTTTTTGAAAGAAACAGAAAAAAAATTATGTGGAACTACAAGAGACCATGAATAGAAAAAGCACAGTCCTCAAAAGAACAAAGTAGGAGGCAGCATACTTCCTGATTTTAAGGTATAATATAAAGCTACAGAAATTTTTAAAAAACGATGTTTCAGTAAAAATGTTTTATGTAACAAAATGTATTGCCCAAAAATAGAAACCATGAATATGCTATTAAGTAACATTGGCAAGGAAGCCAGAAATAGTCAATGGAGAAAAGACAGTTTAATAAATTATGGTAAAAACTAATATTCACATGTAAAGGAATGAAACCAGATCTTTATACCACTCTATAATATTAACTTGAAATGACTTAAAAACTTAAGATCTGAAAATATAAAACTCACAGAACAAAGCATAAGGAAAAAGCTTCTTGACATAGATATGTGCATTTTTTTTAAAATTAGAACTGAAACATAGGCCACAGTATAAAAATCATTTAGGGAGATTACAGGAAAAAAAAAAAAACTGTACGGCAAAAAGAAAATAAGCAGTATCAATATAGAACATACAGAATGGGAAAATACTTGTAAACCAGGTATATTATAACAGGTAAGGGGTTAGTATCTAAAATATATAAACAACTTAGAACACAAGAAAAAACTCAATCTATTTTTAAATGGGTAAAGGACCTAAACAGACATTGCGTTTCCAAATAAGATATATGAATGACCAATAATTACAGATGTGAAACATGACTAATTATTAGGGAAATTCAAATCAAAACAATGAGATATCCCTTCAATCTTGTTGAAGGACTAGCATCATAGAGACAAGAAATAATATATTGTCAATATGTGAAGAAAAGGGAAGTCTTGTGTTATGAGAGTGGCATTGTTAATTGGTTTAACCAATATGGAAATAGTAATTCAAAATAAATAAAAGTGAAAATACAACTACTGTTTGATATAGCAAGTCCTTTACTGGGATATATCTGAAAGGTATAAAGTCACTATTTTAAAGAATTATCTGCATCTCCTGTGTTCATAGCTGCAATATTATTTATAATTACCAAGATATGGAAACAACATATGTCCAATGTCCATCAATAGATGAATGGATAAAGGAAATCTGATTTTGATTTTACCTGTGTGTATTTCTAGGTGTGTGTATGTTTGTGTGTGTATGGTTTTAGTAGTAGCAGTAGTTGTTATTGTTTATACATGGAATGGCATATTATTTAGTAATAAAAGCAGTAAACCATGCTATTTGTAACAACCTGATTGGTCCTTGAGGATATTACTCTGAGTAAAATAAGACATAAAGACTACTATATTTTATTTTATGTTGGAAAAATTTTCCATAATCAGAAAAAGATCTGATTTATGTTTACTTGAACAGGGAAGCAAAGGGAAAAGGAATTGGATGAAAGTGATCAAAAGCTAAAAATTCTAATTATGCCTTAATAGGTATTAAGAATGTAATGTACATCATATTGACAATATTTAACACTGTTGCATGGCATATATGAAAATCATTAAAAGTGTTTCCTAAAAGTTTTCAGTACAAATATTTTTTTTACTTTTCTCTTTTTTTGTATCTATGATTTTATGGATGTTTACTAGTCTTATTATAATAATAATTCCACTATACATGCTACAACATTATTTTGTACTCCATAAACAATTTTGTATATAAATTATATCTAAATAAAATGGAAAATAAAAGCATTTCCAGATAAATAATCAACAGGAATATGGTAGAAGTTCAGAACCAGGTTTGCTGAATAAAGCCAGATGTGTGTATTTCCAATATTCCCATAAACTCCAGAATTTGGTCATAAAAAAAAATTTATCCATACCTGACAGCCAAAAATAGTCACTCAGTGACTTCATCTGTTACTTATTTTAGAATAATTTTTCTAGAGCCATTAAACTTAAAACATTGGTGTTTCATAGGTGCACCCTGGTGGACTAGTGTGTTCTTCCACTGTGGCTCAGTCCACATATATCACAAGGTCTCCAGATCAAGATCTGGTGTCACGGTAAACAACAAATAGGAACAACTAAATAAAATAAAGTGTTTCTTCTTTCTCTTGCTCTCCTGCATGTTTCTTTTAAAAATATTTGGTGTTTTAGAGTTGGCATTTCTGTTCTCCCAAGTAAAATATCCAAATCATGAGGGAATTCCACATTCAAAATAATGTAGTGACAAATAATTCTTGCCATTAGATACTACCACCCTAGACTAAAACATTATTCTTACATAAAATATCAGAATAAACTCCTAATAATCTTCTTACTAATACTCTTGTTTCAAACAATATTGTCACATGTTATCAAGTGGTATTACTTGAAAACATCAGCTAATCAAACTACAGAATTGACAAATTATTCTCCGTTCTACAAAAAAGACAATTTTTTCCAATTACCTTAAAATTAAACTAAGTAATTTGCCTCTTGGTTGTCTCTTCAAATCTACCCACTTCCTGTCTCACATTATACACTATATTTGAGCTAGTTTGGTCTTCATGTTATTTCATAAAGTACAATTCTCACTCCAAGGTGAGAACATACAAACATATTGAACTTCTTAAAAATTAATGATCTCCATTGCTTTCTGTTTAACCTATGTCTTTTCTATGATAAAATATCACCTTATGAAAATGTTTTTGTGACAATCCTAGCAAAGGAAACCCTTACATATTTTAATCACTGTCAGTTTCATATCTCTATAATAAATATTTTGCTGGATGGTCCTAGCTAGGCTTTATTTATTCCTTGTTTAATCAAATGTCCTGTTGTTCTGAGGAATTTTGCTGATGTCTTTAAAGATGCTAATGTGTTACATTTAAGAGAGAACTAAAGAATAAACTGAGTAGAAATGAAATAAATGAAGGCCATAAATGTATAACCACTTTTTTCCTTGTCTCAGCCAAGGAATTCCACCTGTGCACAACTTTAACTCACCTGCAATCTCTTCCTGACTGCCTGATTTACAGATGTCAGACTTGCATAGCCAGAACCCTAACTGTGCAAACAAATTATTAAGTCATTAAAATATATATGGATTATATAAATGTAATTCATATATAACACATTTTGCTAATTATATGGATTTCAATTAGTTACACATATATACACATGTATGCATATATAGTTATATGTATAAATATGTATCTAAATATACAGATGTACAGCTCATCCGTGTTTTTTGTGACAATGTGACACCTTGACAAATATAGTAACAGACCAATATTGACTTGAATATTTTTATGTATGAGTGTGATTATCTCTTCTACAGGCAATTATGAGATCCATGTGATGAGAAAACATATCTTTTTTGTCCTTTAACAGATGTATGTTAGTCAATATGTTATAGTATCAAATTAACTATGAAATATTAGTGGTTATATATAGCAAATATACTTTACATTCATGAAGATCTTCTGAGGATTAAGAGGAATTGTAGAACAACGTTCTCCAATCAATTATTCAGTCCTCAAGGTGATTTCCATTCTCTAGCACTGCTTTGAGATCTCCCAGAAGGAAATACAAATAAAATTATCAGGTTTTATGCTCTAATTTCACTCAAAATTGATGAAGGGTTCTGCCAAACCATAAAGAGTCTAGGAAATATGGAAAAATGTGGATATTTGTTGAACATCAGATATGATTTCAACATCTAGTAAATGACAAGCATATCAGACACTATTGATAGAATAAATAAATAAATTACTGAAAAATCCTTCTCCATAAAACATGATATATTTGTGAGTATTTGGATAACAGCCAGTAATTACATATTGTAATATGGAGATTTTTTTAAATGACTTTTCTTAGTCATTTTGCAAATTGTTGCAAAGCAAGTTAATTTAGCAGGATAACTTACAATATATGGTTTACAATATATAGGGTTTTAATTTGTATTCACTTTTCATATCTATTATATATGTAATATTTCAATATTTATTTCATGACACTAAATAACACATCAACTATATAGAGAAAATCTTGGCATATATCAGGCCATTTTCCTGTGGGAAAATGATGACACATATTTTCTTCATAATCCTAATAACAATAGAGAATAAACCTTCTAAATACACGGTTTTTTCTATGGTGCACACAAAGTATATTTTGAGGTCAATTACTTTTTTCATTGTAGAATTGACAAGTATAATTAAGAAAAAAGATATAGTTGTTCTCATATAGTTTAAACAAAATAATTTTCATAACTAAAATTAATAATATTAGTTTTGACACTTTGTATGTATAGATGTATAATACACATATGTATATATGCATATATGCATGCACACATATATACACATATATAATTAATTATGTGTGCATATAGAAAATAAATAGCATAAGCACGTAATATTTAGTTTTAAAATTAATTATATCAAAATCTTGATGCATAATTTACATGCTACTTAAAAGAATTCAGATTATAATTTAATGCCTGTGATAAAAATTAAATTGTACGTGTACAGCATCAGTGGTAGTCGTTAAAAATACAATTTTTAAATTTCCAGCATTGGTTAAGATATCTACAGTAATATTGAGACAGATTGATGAGATATAATGAAATATATTTTAACATGCTTGGCACAAATTAAGAATTTATAAAATTTTAATTATTCTTAGAACTGATTTAACTATTCAGTTGCTTGACTATAAAACTTCTATTCTATTAAAATTGTGATTCATTTAATATCCCTCTATTCACTAAACAAGTAAATCTCACATTTTCACTACAGCATAATCAAAATTATGTTTTTAAATATGTGTTTGTGTGTAGGATAGTATAAGTAAAGAGACAAAATGTATGTGAATATCATTTACTATTTCTATTTTATATAGACTGTAGTTTAGATAATGATGTTATATATAATTATTTAGTCATAAAATTATTGTTTGTATATTATATTTGATAATATTTCATAACATACTTGTATAGATTTTACTAATTTTAACTATATCTCATATACATTAGATATTATATTTCACACATATTTATAATTCAATATATGCATTTACAGTCAAGCTTTTAATTTTTTTATAAAACTTTTTATTATGATTTACCATAATTTGTTAATTTGCTAATTATAAACAAGTCGTTTTGTCAAACATTCTACACACTTATCAATATTGGTCTTATATTTTTGACAATGGTTAGTGGTCATCATTTTATTAATAAGTATTTTACTAATTTTTAATCTCAAATATCAAAATATTGAACATTTTTGCTTCTAACTATACATTATTTTTCCATCTTTTAAAATGACAGTTGCATCATGTTGATTATTTTGCTGATAAACATTTGATCTTAAAATACTCATGCCAATGTGGCATCTGTTGTAAAGGGAAAATTATGTAAAAGTACACTTTATTATTTTGTAATATAAACTAACACTTATCAATTGCTAGAAGAACTTGATCACTTATCTCTTAATTATATAATGCTTTTTCAGTATGTTTAAAATTTACTTTAACCTCTAAATTTGAGTCACTCATATTTGAAAGCAAGAAGCAAATATTGGCTAAATCAAATATTTATTTCAAATAAGGATATTGCACATGGCAGTCAGGGAAACATAGATTTTTATGATAATGCTTAATTTTTTTTTCAAAGGTAATTCCCTTTCTTTAAAAGATTACATTCAACTCACCTTATTCATTAACATGAAATATGTGAAGGACATGTGTCTCTTAGGAAGCCAATAATACCTGTCCCTATAGAAAAAAATTCATCTGAATACCAAGATTTGATGGACTAGGTTTTTGGGAAAAATGGGGTACAGGTGGAAAGGTCTCATTTTAATTAATCAGAAATAACTCCATCTAAAAGTTTGATGCAGAATTTTTACAACTTATTGAAGTCACTTTTATTTCTTATAAATTAATTCAAAATTTTTTTCCCATATTTGTCTTTAAGCATGTAGAAGAACATTTGTTAATCTTGTTTAAGTACATTAAATACATCAAGTCCTTAACTATCATATAAATTCACAGTGTTCCAAGGAATGTGTTGGTGAAATAATACAGTTAATAAAAATGTTAATTCATTGAAGTTTTAAAGATTTAAATCAAACAAAAAAATCATCATATTCCAGTTAATGCTTCCTTAATGGCAGCAGATAATTGAGACCTGCTCATTTTATAGTTAAAACTTCAATTTCCTACAGAAAAAGTAATGTGGAATTGATCCCGAGGAAGATAGACAATGCACTTTTTCCTTTACCTCCAAACATCAAAAACACCATTAAAAATCAAATGCATTAAAACATGCTATCATATTTAGATTATCAAATAACAGTTATCAAGCTTGCAATTGTCAAAGCTCCTATTGGTTAAAAAATTTCTCATTACCTGTCTGTATTAATCTGCTTCCTTTTATTTCTGAAATTTCACAGTGAGCAAATTCTATGTCTCTTTACCAACCTGCCATTAAATACAACAAAATTACCATTTTAATGGGGGTAACAAAATGATTCAACACATTGCATTTTGCCAACATATAACAATAAATTATGTTGATAATTCTATAGTAAAAGTGGTATATTCTAAGATCTGACAATCTTCTTGTTATTCACTTTTTTTTATGTCTAGGCTATCAAAACTCCAAATGGCCACAGCCTGACTCAATAAAATGTCAGATTGCCCAGCCATAACTTACACCACCATGAAAATAAATGTACTATTAAAAATGGATGTATATTGATATATTATAAAATCAAGTAGAAAATAATAAAGTATTAATATAAATGAGAATATTTCCTTCTTATTTCCATGATTTTGCTTATATAATGTTTATAGCTATAATTTGGTTATATGTATACATCTATAATAATAGCCATTTTCCAAATAATGTTTTCCTGAAAATTATATAAAAATACTGATTAAAACACATTATTCAAGAAACAGATTTTTTTGATGTGTCACCCTTAATTAACAATAATTAACTTAAAGAGCCTTTAATGCTATCATAAAAAATAGAAAAGTGGTTTAAAGTTAAGATAATTGAAAATTTAATAATAAAACATTTTGAGAGATAATAAGATTATATGTATATCCATGTAAAATTACATAATTGTGAAAAATGTAACATTTATTTTATAGTCTCTTGCTGTTAAAACCAGATCTTTTGCTTTAGCGATCTGAAATAATCTTTTTCCTTGTCTTTACCTTGAAAATCTATTTGATGAATTATTTTCCATAAAAATGGATAAAGCTTATAGAAAAGTTTTCAGTTTTTGTTGCATATTGTGTGTTGATATGATAATACCTATGATCTCTTTATTCAAAATTTTGTATTGGTATAAATATTGGTAATTTACACTGATTAATAAAATGAATCTTAATTCATTGTAAATACGTTTTATGGATAGCTGAATTTTAGAATAAAAATTTGCTACAGTAATAAGCGACAGTAGAGAGCATACAATTATCTTTTGTATTACTTTAAAGTATTTGGGCCATCATAACTACTTTGTGAAGAGACCATAAAACCTATATAAAATAACTTAGAAGCATCTGGAAATATTAAGAAAAAATGCTAAATTTTAAATATTGTCACTAATGTTAGAAGGGTTTTGACACTTTATACTTCTTGAGAAATTTTTACTCTGTAAATGATTTTTATGTGTCAGCAGACCACAAATCAAAAAATAATTTTATATTGGCGATGACACTTTGATGGAGATTGAGAAACAAAATAAAAAAGCCTCTTTGTCCCTGGACCCACTGCATCTCAGAACCAACACACTTGGCCTCAGGTCCTTTGAACCCATGGACCATCAATACCAGGCCCCATGATCCTGCAGCAGAGAAAAAGTGCCTGCCAGGCTTCAGGTACCCCAAACACCTATCTGAGGCTTCGTCATTGCCCAGAACCAGTAAATGCTAACTGTAGAACATTGACCCTGCACTAGATAGCTGCTGCCAGGAACAAGTGCGTCTATGGCCTAGGACTGCGAGAACGCTGTATTGCTTCAATCCATATCCAGAGATCTAAAAACACGTAATTGGGGAACCAGAGTTATGTAGTTGATGAATCTCATCTCAACAATAGCTGGAGGACATGTCTGCTGTCGCAGAGTGTAACAGATCTCACAAGTGTAGTTTTCAATTTTGGTTCCAGGCTGAAGAATTTAAGGAGAGAGACCCCTGGCTAAACCATTAATAAGAAGTTCTGATTGCTGTGCACAGCAGACTGCATTGGGCTGCCTGTGAACCTCCCTGTGCTGAAGAGGTATGAAGTCTACCAGCACCACTTGAAATATCATCAGCTGTCCACTGCAGGAGGGCATCCTGGAACACAGAATGGGTCCCTCCCTCACTATAATCAGTAGAGTGGCATTTATTGCATTATCAAATAGATAATAAGAAATCCAAAGTGAAAGAAAAAGAAAGACCCCGTGCTAAATTCAAGGTACAATAGAAAGCCATAACATAATCTAAGTCACCTCAAAAACCACATAAGACAGAGAAAGATACCTGTGATTCACCAGAGAAGAACTGACTTGACATGGATTTAAATAACCTAACAGATAAATATAGAGTTAAAATAGATACAGAAAAGCTGAATGAGGTGCAAAAGGCACACTCAGCCACCAAAGGAAATTAGAAGCCCCCAGAAAAGAAGTTGTTGATCAAACGGAATACTTCACCAGGAGATTGAGGACATAAAGAAAATTCTACCAGAAATCACAGAGATAAAAAAAAGTCAAGGGAAGTGAAGATAAACATGGAAAACTCCATAAAAAGACTCAATTTTACAGAGGAATGAATCTCAGAAACTGAAGTCTAGACAACAGAGGCAACACCTATGGAAGAGGAGAAAGAGTTGAGAAACAATTAAGATATCCCAAGAGAAATGAGACACTATGAGAATAACAGACGTAAGAGTACTAGGTATCCAAAAAAGAGGGATGGAGAACGGATCAGAAAACCTATTTAAATAGATAATAGAAAACTTCCCACATCTGTCACAACAAGTAGCCACAGAGGTCCAATATCAGAGAAAACACCAGAATTTCTAAATATAAAAAGACTTGCTCTCACAAACATCATAGTAAAACTAGAAAAGCCAACAATAACAACAAAAATACTACTCAGGGCTGGTAGAGAAAAGAGAAACTTAACCTACAAAGACAAACAAAGACAGACACATCTGGCTGTCTTAAGTTTTCTCAACAGAAACCCTACCAGGTCAGAAGAAAGTGGGGCTATATATTCAAAATACTAAAAGACAAAAACTACCAGCCAAGAATACTCTACTCTGGAAAACTATCATCCATGATGGAGAAACAAAGATCTTCAATGACATACAAAAGTTAACAGAATTTTCTATGACCAAGAAATCATGAAAGAGAACCTACAACAGAGAAAATGAAAGCAAAGATTCACTAAGCCTTGAGAATGATGATAAATAAGAAAGCAAAAGCATAAAGACATGACCAACAGAAAAGAACAAGAAAAAAGGGGGGAGAAAAACATGGAATAAGCATAAATATACAAATATGACATGGCATCAACTCATAAAAAAAAAACAAAAAAAAACCTAACATAGACCAGTACAGCTCAAGACAATCCAAATGAAGACCGCAAAACCCAAACCTAAATAGATACATAGCCAGATAGTAGACAAAACTGCAAGAATAGATTATGAAAACTATCCAAAGGAAGAAGCAAATGAAAACAGAAAATGAAGTATTAAGCACAGAAATCAAAGATTCATATGGCATTAATAAAGCTCTACATTTTAGTCAGTATCCTATTTGTGAATGGAATTAACTTACCAATCAAAAAAAACAGAGTTACTGGCTGGATCAAAAAACAGAATCCATCAATAGGATACCTATAATAAACAAATCAGATTCAAAAATTGAAAGGTTGAAAGTCAAGGGCTATTGAAATGTATACTAAAGCAAGAGTGGGAAAAAATATCAGAAACTGCAATATTAATATAGACAAGACAAACTTCCTACTAAAAGGGGTATCACGAGGCAAGGATGGACACTACCATTAGAGCGAAGGTATTAATCCATAAAGAAGAGAGAATTATCATCAACATAAATGTACCCAATGCTGAACCAACAAATACTGACAGAACTTAAGGCAGACATTGGCAGTAGCACAATAGCAGCAAGGAACTTCAACACTCCACATACATCCAATAGATTGTTCTGCAAAAATAAGCAAAGAAATACATACTCTAAATCATAGTAATAGATAATATAAACATACCAGACCTATAAAGGTTGTTCCACTCTAATGACAAAGAATATACATTGTTCCAAAGTGTATGCGAAACAGTCTCAAGGATAGACCATGTCCTGGGACATAAATCTCAGCAAATTTAGCAAGAGTGAAATTACAGACAAAAATCTACTCTGATCAGAAGGGCTGAAATTAGAAATGAACCAATATAACAAAACTGAAAAAGCACAAAGATAGAGTTATTGAATAGCATGCATCTTAACACTCATGGATCATCAATTAAATCAAAGATGAAATTTAGACTTATCTGAAAACACGGAAATAAAGAGATGAAGTACCAGAACATATGGAATGCAGAAAAAACAATCTGAGAGGAAATTTTGTAGCCAAACAAGCACACAGTAAAAAGAAAACAAGATGGAGCAAATTAAATACATAACCACAAACTTGAGGGAGCTAGAAAGTGAAGAACAATCAGAACCAAAAAGACAGCAAATGGAAGGAAATACAAAATTGAGTAGATATAAATAAAATGAAAAACAAAATGATCATCCAATTTATCAATGAATTCAAGAGATGATTCTCTGAACAAATAAGCAAAATTAATACATACCTAACTAGTGTCACTAAGAAAAAAATAGAAAAGCGTAATTACAAAATCAAAGGGAAGAGGCTAGATTACAAATGACATCACAGAAACACAAAAGATCATGAGAGACTATTATGAATACTTACATGCTAACAAATTCATAAATCACGAAGCAACAGACAGATTTCTAGCATCATACAATCATCCAAAATTAAACCAGTAGGGCAAAGACACCTAAATATACCAATAACAAACACAGAAAATGAAGTGTAAAAAAGTCTCCCAAAACATGAGAGCACAGGTTCAGAAACTTTCACTACTGAATTCAACCAAACATTCAAAAAAGAGCTAAGCCCCATACTCCTTAAAATCTTCCATGAAATTAAAGTTGAGGAAAAATTTCCCAAATTATTTCTATGAGGCCAATATCACCTTAATTCCAATATCAGACAAAGACAACAACAAAAAGAATACTACAGTTCAATATCATCGATGAATACAGGTGCAAAAACCCTCAAAGAACTACTGGTAATAGAATGCAACAGTCCATCAACAACAAAAACAAAAACAAAAATATACACAAGCATGTCCTGGTAGAGTAGTGGTTTGTGTAAGGTCAGGCACAGGTCACCAAGGGAGACTGAAACCCCAAGAGGGAAGACTTGAAGAGCCGAGGGACTTTCCAATGGCCAGGGGATTCCAGGAACTAGACTTGACACACCTTCCAGCTATACAATGAACCGTTTTGTGTCTCTTCCCCTTCCAACGACCACAAGACAATGAACCTTTCAGTGTCCCCCCACCTTGACCTCTGGAGAACCCATAAAAATGCACCCCTTCTTCCCTGGCGACTGCATGACTTCACTGACCTCCATCTTGAGACCTGTGAACCTCTCCTGGGAGCGCTCCCCCAATAAATGCTGCTTGTGTGCTGCTTCAATCTATCTTTTCTTTTAGTCTCACTGTGGCCTTGGTTGTAACCTGACAGTTTGTTCTACTGTCTCCATCCAAACAATAGTCCCCACACATCCCAAGGATACAGGCTCATATTCTGGGCAGGGGAGAACAACTAAGATGTTCAACAACAAAAAAAATAAATAAAATTCTTCTTCCTCTCTCTTCATGATTGCTTACCTATTTGCTTTCATCCTACCAGCACTTTTCCTTTAAAAAAGAAAAAAAGGGAGTATTGACTTCCAGATGGTGACTTGATAGGGCACACTTTCAGGTCACTCCCCACAGACACCGAACTCAAAAAAATAACTTAGTTTCCTGAGACAGGCACCAAGATACAACTGGCACTATAGCTGGAGACAGAAAAGGCGTGACTAATGGTGGGTGAGGGCACCTGGTGGGGTTCTCAGCTAAACCACAGATTTGAATTTGTAATAGAGTTCCAAAGTCTCTGGATGTGCTGTGAGGTGGAGTGTAGGGGTTTTGGGACCAGCTACAGAGGCAGCAAGAGGCAGGCTCAGTGGGGCCATTGCAAAGACACTGACAGCTGATTTAGGAGGGAGTGAAAGGAGATTCAGCTCACCTGGAGCTTAGCTGGAGCCCATACAGTGGTGAAATTGTTCTGGGCATAGCCACAGTGGAAATCAGCCAGAGAGCTCAACCCCACAACCATTTAATACCAGAGTGTGGGGTCCACCAAGTGGAAATCTCACCTACTGCATATCCACCCACCAGAAACTCCATCCATCAGATACCTCACCTCCTGGATTACAGTGAGAAGATAGTCCTAAGCCTCAATGTTGCCTACTAGCGCCACCTTGTGAGTAGAGGCAAAACTGCAGCCTGATGACCAATCCTGATCAAGTCAAACCTACACCATACCAGAGAAACCAAATCATCAGAAACATTATCCAAATGTCATGTCGAATAGAGCAAAGGCACAGAGAAATGTATGTGAAATGATGGATTCAATCAAAAACCCAGCAGAAAATCTGAATACAGCAAACATAGGCAAATTACCTGCAAGAGGAATTTAGGGTAACAGTGACTAACATATTCATGGAAATTCAGAAATCAGTAGAGTCAGTAAACAAGAATGTCAGGAAGCAGAGAGAAGAATTAAAACATCAAACAGGTAAGAGACATGACGGTAGAATTGAAGAATTCAAAAGAGGGACTCAACAATAGGATGAATGAATGGAGCTCCCAACAGAATCAGCGATCTGGAAATTAGGACAGAGGAACTCAATCAAGAAAACTAGCAAATAGATAAAAAAAAAAAAAATAGTCAAGGAATCGAAGACAACATTTGACACCTCTGGGATAACATTTAAAGGAAAAACATTTGCATCAGAGTGTTCCCAGAAAAAGAGAGAGATTAGGGGGCAGAAACCATATTAGAAGAAATAATAGATGAGAACTTCCCCAATATGAAGAATGAAGCAAATCTCCAGCTCTAAGAAGCTCGAAGAGTTCCTAACAAAAGAAATCCAAACAGGAATACTCTTAGATACATCATACAAAAATGTCAAAAACACATGATAAAAAAAGACTATTAAAAACAGCCAGAAAAAAATGTGTCACATACAGAGGAGCTCCCATAATATTGTCAGTGGACTTCCCAAATGAAAATCTACAGGCCAGAAGGGAATGGCATAATATATTCAAAGTGCTAAAAGAGAAGGATTTTCAACCTAGGATACTATAACTGGCAAGATTATCATTCCAAATTGATGGAATGAGAAAAACCTTTTCTGACAAGCAAAAGTTAAAGGAGTTTATGACCACAAAACCAGCTTTGCCAAAATAATATTAAAGGATGCTCAATAAAACATAAAGGAGTAACACAGAAAGACAGTATGGCAGTAAATATTAAAAGTGAGGAAGAAGGGAAGAGAACAAAAGTGTGGATAGCTAGAATTAGTTCAAGACTAATAGGCTTTCAAATAAAATTAAGTAAGCAGAACTGTGAATGTTAACTTCAGGGAAACCTCAAAATACATCCTCAGGGAGAAAGAGAAGAAAATAAGAAGTGAAATCAGTCAAATCATAAGTGCAGTCATCCAACCTAAAAACAAAACTAAGTCAACATCTGGAGCAACACACAAAAGATAAATTATAAAATGACACTAAGCAGCTATATATCAGTAATCACCCTAAACTTTAATGGACAGAACTCACCAGTCAAATGCTGCAGAGTGACTGAATGGATTAAAAAGCATAACCCAACATTCTGCTGAATTCAGGAAATACAGCTTCTTCCAAAAGATAAAAGATTAAAGTTGATGGCTGGAAGAATTTCCTACAGTCAAATGGCAACCACAAAATAGAAGGGACAGCTATACTTATATCATATAAAACATACTTCCATTTAAAAAGCATAATAAAATACAGAGATGAACACTATATAATGATTAAAGGATCAGACAAGCAGAAAGACATAATTCTAATTAACATATGCACCAAATGAAGGAGCATCAAAATATATTCAGCAAGTTTTATTAAACCTGACGGGAAAAATTGACAGCAACACAATAATAGTTGGGGATTTCAACACCCCACATACAGCAATGGACAGATGAACCCAGCAGAAAATTAACAGGGAAACATCCACTTTAAATAACCATTTAGAATAGATAGGTCCTGTAGACATATACTGATCACCAAATGACTACAGATTTCACTTTCCTCTCAAGCACTCATGGAACATTATCAAGGATAGATGATATGCTGGGACACAAAACATCTCTCAACAAATTTACAAAGATTGAAGTCATACTAAGCATCTTCTCTGACCACAATGGACTAAAACTGGAAACCAACCAGAAAAAGAAGCTGGAAGCACTCTCCCCTCAAATTGGAAACTCAACAATATGCTCCTGAGGACTCTTGGGTAAAAGAGGAAATCAAAGAGGAACTTAAAAAATACTTAGAGACAAATGAGAATGAGGACCCGAGCTACCAGAATCTATGGGATGCAACGAAAGTGGTACTAATGGGAAAGTGCATCACAATCCAGGCTTATCTCAAGAAACAAGAAAAATCACAAATAAACAATTCTACATTAAGAAAATCTGGAGGATGAAGAACAATTAAAGTAAAAAATCAGCAGAAGAAAGGAAATAATAAAATTTGAGCAGAAATAAACAAAAGAGAAAACCGAAAGACAATCAAGAAGATCAATGAAACCAAAGGTTTGTTCTTTGAAAAAAATAAAATTGACATGACATTGGCTAGACTCACAAAGAAAAAAAGGGAGAAAACTATCTTAACTAGACTCATAAATGAAATGGGAGAAGTTACAATAGATGCCACAGAAATTCAAAACATCTTAAAGGACTACTATGAACAGCTCCATGCCATCAAAATGGACAACCCTGAGGACATAGACAGATTTCTAGAAAAATATGGTCTACCAAGTCTGAACCTGAAAGAACTGGAAAACCTGAACAGAACAATCACAAGCAAAGATATTGAAGAAGTTAGAGGGGCCTCCCCAAAAATAAAAGCCCAGGACCAGATGGCTTCTCCAATAAGTTCGACCAAACCTTTAGAGAAGAATTAACACCTTTTCTACTCAAGCTCTTGTAAAATATTGAAGAACAGGGAACTCTCCCAAATACTTTTTATGAGGCTAACATTACACTGATACCAAAAGCTGACAGCGATATTACAAGAAAGAAAATAGACAATATCTCTAATGAACATAGATACAAAAATTCTCAACAAAATACTAGCAAACCAAATTCAACAATGCATCAAAAAGATTATCCTTCATGACCAAGTGGGATTCATCACAGGGGTACAAGGATGGCTCAATATATATAGATCTATTGTTATACACCATATCAACAAGAGCAAAGAAAAAAACCGCACGATCATATCAATAGATGTAGAGAAAGCTTTTGATTAGATCCAACACGCATTTATAATAAAAACCCTCCATAAAATGTGACTAGAAGGTCCAGGCCTCAACATAATAAAGACCATATATGAAAAACCCACAGTCAGCATCAGACTCAACGACAAAAATTTGAATGTGTTTCCTCTTACGTTGGGAACAAGACAAAGTTGTCCCCTTCTACCACTGCTATTTAACGTTGTACTAGAGTTCTTAGCTAGAGCAATTAGGCAAGAAAAGGAAATACAAGAATTCAAATTAGAAAGGAGGAAGTAATAATCTCAATATTTGCAGATGACATGATTATATATATTGAAAATCCCAAAAACTGTAGCAAAAAAACCTCTAGAACTCATCAATGAATACAGTAAATTAACAGGCTTCAAAGTCAATGCACAAATATCTGTTGCATTTTTATACACAAATAATAATTTAGAAGAAAATGAAACCGTGAAAATCACACTATTTAAAATAGAAGTTAAATGAATGAAATATCTGGACATACATCTGACAAAGAAAGTAAAAGATCAATATAAAAAAACTATAAATCCCTGTTAAAATAAACAGAGGAGGACACAAAAATATGAAAGATATCCTCTCCTTGTGGCTGGGAAGAATCAGTATCATTAAATGGCCATCTTAACCAAAGCAATTTATAGATTTAATGCATGCTCCCTTAAAATCCCATTGGCTTATTTCCTGGAAATTGAATAAAAAAATCTTAAAATTTATATGGCGCAACAAAAGATCCTGAATAGCCAAAGCAATCATTAGAAAAAAGAATGACTGGAGGGATCACACTTCCAGACTTTGAACTAAATAACAAAGCAATAGTGATCAAAATGGTATGGTACTGAAATAATAAGAGGCACAGATCAGTGGAATAGAACTGAATCACCAGAAACTGACCCACTCACATACAGTCAGTTAATATATGACAAAGGAGCCAAAATCATACAGTGGAAAAGGAAAATCTATTCAACAAATGGTGTTCAGAAAACTGGACAGCCACATGCAAAAGAATGAAGCTAGACCACTCTCTAACACCAACACAAAAATTGACTCAAAATTGATTAGAGACTTGGACAGAAGGCCAGAAACCATAAAGTGTTTAGAAGACAACATAGGAAAGACTTTGCATGGCATCAGTCATAGGGAAGTCTTTGGGGACTCAATTCCAATATTGAGTGAAAAGAAAAGAAAACTAAACAACTGTGACTACATACAAACTAAAGGGCTTTTTAACAGCAAAAGAGAACATCACCAAAGCCAAAAGGAAATCTATTAACTGTGATAAAATATCTGTATTCAATATTTCTGACAAAGGCTTAATATCTAAAATATACAAAGACCTCATAAAAGTCAACAACAGAAGAACAGTTAATTCAGTCAAAAAATGGGAGAAGGAATTTGAGAGATACTTTTCTAAAGAGGATATACAGATGACCAACAGGCACATGAAATTATGCTCTTACTCAATGGCTATCTGGGAAATGAAAATTAAGACAACAATGAGATATCACCTTACGTTTGAAAGACTGGCTATCATCCAAAAGTCTGGAAACAACAAATGTTGTCTAGGATGTGGAGAAAAGATAACATTTTTGCATTGTTGGTGGGAGTGCAAATTGGCACAACCCATATAGAGAACAGTTTGGAGATTGCTCAAAAAACTGATGATGGAAATCTCAGATGATCCCATCATTCCACTCCTGGGCCTCTACCCAAAAGATACAAAAGCACCCGTGCATAGAGATGTATGTATCCCCATGTTTATTGCAGCCCTATTTATGATAGCTAAGAACTGGAAATAACCTAAGTGTCCAACATCAGTTGAATAGATAAAAAGGATATAATACATATATACAATGGAATACTACACGGCCTTTAGAAGAGATGAAACCCTGTCATTTGAATTAAAATGGATGGAACTAAAGGGGATTATGTTAAGTGAAATGTGTCTAAAGAAGAAAGACAGACATCAGATGACCTCATTCATACGTGGAATGTGAATAGATAAAACAAAGGAACAGATGAAATATAACCAACCCTGAAACATTTGCAACAGAACTGAGGTTGCCAAAAGGGAATGGGGTAGACAGGGGTAAACACAGTGGAGCCCACAGGACGTGGGGAAGAAACACTTGGTGATTTGGTGGAGGGCATGGTGTGTTGAAATATATCTAAGAAATGTGAAACCTATACATAGGAAATTATTTTAATGTGTTGAATAATAACTACCATAAAAATAAAGTATATAAAAAGAAAAAACAATATTGATGTATTATGGTTTGGTGCACCCATGTCCAAATGTAAACAGCCCACTCACCTAAGAGAGTATAGACTTAAAAAATATTAGAAACCATAATCAAGTAGTATTTATTCTAGCATGTAACGGTGGTTTTACACATGCAAATAAGTCAATGCAATACACAATATCTGGAAGGTGAAAAAAAACATGATTATCTCAATAAATTCAGAGAAAGCATCTGCCAGAGTCAACAATCATTCTGACAAATATGCTCACAAAAATAGGAATAGCAGGAACATACCTCAATGTAATAAAAGTAATATATAACAAACCAACAGTCAACATCATAATCAATCGGAAAACTGGGAGTCTTTCCCTTAAGATTCGGAACATGACAACATTGCCCACTATCATCAGTCCTATTCAACATAGTTCTTGAAGTCTTGAATTATGCAATAAGGCAATAAAACTATATTAAAGGAAACAAAGTTGAAAACTAAGAAAACTATCATTATTTACAGATGACTAGATATTATACCTAGAAAATCCTAAATACTCCACCAAATAACTGCAAAAAATAGCAAATAAATACAGCAAAGTGAAAGGATATAATATCACCTAAAATCAGTAGCATTTCTCTATGCAAACAATGGAAAAAGAGGAAAGAGAAATTAAGAAAAAAATCCCATTCACAATAGCACACACACAAAAATATATCAAATACATCTGAATACACTTAGCCCAGTAGGTGAAAGAGGTCTTTTCATGAAAACTCCAGAAATTTAGCAAAAGAAATAAATACAAAGAGATAGAAAAGGATTACATGGATTTGAAGAATTAATATATTTAAAATGGCCATTCTACCAAAAGCAATGTATAAATGAAGAGCTTGTATACATCAAAAATAAGAGCAAATGACCCAGTCCAAAAAAATGGGCAAAATCAAATAGACGCCTATCTAAAGAAGACACACAGATGGCCTAGAGACACCTAAAAGAAGTTCTACATCTCTCATCACCAGAGAAATGCAAATAAAAACTACAATGAGATACTACCTCACACCGATGAGAATGGCCTATATCAAAAAGATTAGAAATTGTAGCTGTTGGAGGGGGTTTGGAGAAAAAGGAACACTTCCACACTGAAGTGAAGAACACTTTTACAATGAATGTTCCTCAAAGAAATAAAGATGGATCTAACATTTGATCCAGCATTGCTACTTCTGGGTATATACACGGAGCATGCATAATCTATAATCAGAAAAAAAAATCTGTACCCTTATGTTCATAGCAGCATAATTACAGTGGAAACAATCTAAATTACTATCAACAAATGAGTGGATAAAGAACTTATAGTACATATTTCAATGGAAATCTATGCCATTATTAAATAGATGAAATTGTGCCCTTTCCAACAATTTGGATAGAACTGGTAGAATTATGTTAAACAAAATTTTAAGTTAAAAAAAAAAAAAACAGGATGGTTTGACTTACATGTGGAATATAATAAAATGAAGCACATGAACATACAAATCTCACTAAAATAACTCTGGATGTCACACAAAATAACACTGAAATGTCACAGAACACAGGACTGTGTTTGGGACCTGGGAAGGGAAGAGGGTAGAGGGTAAAGGAAATTCTTAAGAACCCTTGAACTCTGGTGGTGAGATGAAATCTCAATTCCAAAAGTGAGTATAGCATTGTGAAAAAAAAAAAAAAAAAAGAAATGATACTATGAAAAAAGAAAGTTTTTTCTAGGGAATCAATAATAAACAGTTTCAAGGTCAATCATTCATCAAAGTGCAATCCTGTGCACTTTCAAAAATCACTTTATATAATAAAATAAGAATCCTTTAGTTTAAATTGACTAAGCTTAATATATGACACATATAAAATGTACTTAATACATGGTATTTGTAGAAATCAGTACAATAGTGGAAACAAAAACTACAAAATGATATTAATCAGAGTCCTAATCACTGAATTGGATCTCATGGCCTTCATAAGATTCTATAAACATTCATTTTTTTGAATGAGTACAAAAAATAGTGCCTTTAAGTCTAAATGAGATACCATTTTCAAATTTTCTAATATAAAATATGATAATTATTTTTATTAGTGATATGACCAATAATCATGTTTTAATTAGAAATGAAGTTTGGGCTTCCTAACTTCACTGAGATACCAGCTGAAAACTCAAACTTCTAATTTTTCAAGAATTGGCAGTAGGAGAGAATTCACGTGGAAAGTGGAAATACTCATCTAATTCAGGTACTACTCTATTAATAACTATTATCCATCATGATAGCCAATGATCTATCATGATATCTAACAATATCTCTTAATGTTCTCATATTTTCTATAATAGGAAAGGAAGAATGGGAACTGGGAACAACTGAAGATGCTATCTTAAAATTGTATTCTATGTGAAACTTTTTTCTTGAGACAAAGGAATGTATTTGGTTAGAGTGAGAGTATTTTAAATAATAGCAATAGCATGGATTTTACAAGAGTCATTTGATATTCTGAAATAATAAAAGAGCAAAACAATTTAGCACTGCACATATTGTGTCTCAATTTATTTATCAGTTTTAAAGATTTTTCAAAAGTAGTTTCTAAATATATTTGAGGAAATTACGTTTAATTGTTGGTTGATCAACAAACAAAAATATGAATCCCATTAAAGTCTTTAAAATTTATTTTGGAGAGGTAAAGTTTTCATTATTTTGGGTAAAAGATGAAAAGTAATTCGAATAGGTCAAAAATTTAACCACAATGATTATTGAAGAAATCATCAACACAATTATGCAAATACGATGTACATATTTAATTACTGAAAAAGGAAGAAATGCCAGTTAGGATAACAGGTGCCATATCCTAGAATGTTTTTTCTACACCAAGCAGTGAATAAACGCTGTGAGTCTATCACTAATAATAGATTCTTAAAAAGCATTTCAATAACTTATATACTGACACTCAATCCATGGATTCAAATACAATTAAATCAAGTAACTAAGATATTTTTATATAATGCTACAAAGAATTTGTTAAAAATTTAATAAGTTGCTAAAAAATATGTACAGCTCATTTTTGCAAATTTCCTAAGATTGATAATATTTTTAAACTCTAAAATTACATTTATATCCTTTCTGTAACATTTTTATGGGGTTAACAACATTTTAGAAATCAGCTTATCATGTAAGATAATTTGTCACAGACATCACTACTCCAGAAACGCAAAGCTATTTAAGGATAGGAACCTAAAAGAATACTAGATATTCCTCTATCCACTAAAAATTGCTTTTGATCTTGTAAATAATTCAGATGCCAGAAGTAACATGTAGGAAAATTTATGAGGCAGACAGTTTTATTAACAAACCTAGCAGAAAATACAAACTCCAGTGTTCCACTGGCTAAAAATACAGTACTATTTCTAATTTCAAAGAGTTTATTGTATGAAGTATTCAGGTTATTATCAGGCAGTGTAGTGTACAAAAGCATTTATAGTCTCTTTGGGCTTTTCAGTTTTGTAAGTAATATATTCTTTCAATTATCCTGTGGTTTCCATTTTTATTGAAACAATAACTAATTAACTCAGAATGTCCAGTGACAAATCAGCAAAAATAGCAGAATTGGTTTATTAGAAGGAAGGATACATTTTTGTCTAAAAGTTTTAGTTGTTTTGTCTCATGTGTCTTAAATAGCAGGTCCTAGGATTAAAGAGAGCAAAACTTAAAAGATGTGATTGCAATCAAAGTCAAAATAAAATTGTTTTGGCACATATACTCTCATGCACATAAAAGTTTGATTAAATGATCTACTCTTGTCTTTTTGATAAGATGATATAAATAAAAACAGATTTTATAAAATTTAAAGTATTTCAGATGATGGCATTCTTACACTTCTGTATTTCTTGACTAATACATTGTCATTACTTAATATTATTTTAATTTAATATTATTTAATTTAATATTTTCTAGGTCATTTTTAACATTAAGAGAATTTAACATTTTCCATTAGAAACAGAAATAGATTTCCTTTCTATCTGCTAGATTGGATGTTGTCTGATTCATAAATCATTGAACAAAGACAACAGGATATTTAAAATTTACCATTTGTATTTTATTCTGTAACATGAACAAAAACTAGAATTGTAAATGATGGCATGTTATAGAATGTATTAAACAGAATGAAAGAAAGTAGCGGTTATTGTTTTAAGAGGATAGTCAGGGGAGGCTTAAAAGGCAAGCTAGCATTTGATATAACTTGAATTTATCTACACAGATTATCAGGGAAGATATGTCCCACACTCAGTACTAGAAAGTACAAAGTATTGAGGCTATTATGTATGACATTTTAGACTAATAGAAAGGAGACTAAAATGTCTGGATAAGAGTAAACAAAGAGAAAAATAACAGTAAATGAATTTAGATACTTGAGGAGGCCAGAGCACTTAAATGTTTTTGATAATTTTAATTACTATTTGAAAAAATAGGAAGCTATTTTTAATATATGACTAGAAGAATAACTCAAAATGATCTTCCTAGCTGTCATGTCTGGAATGGATTGGTAGGATAAATGAAACAGAAACATGCATAGCAGTTTGCAGGCAATAGGACAACTTGGTCAATAGTTAATGGTGACCTGAACCAGCATATTGAGACAGATGTGTTGAGAGATATTGAATTCTACTATGTTTTGAAGTAAACAGGATTTGTTGTTGAATTTGCTGTGAGGTATGATCTAGAGAAAGAATGAAAAATGACTCCAAGGTGATTGGCCTGAGCAATTGGAAAATGGAGTTGCAATTTATAGAGGAAGATAGAACAGCAAAATAGCCAGTTTTGGAAGTAAGATTACAAGATTAAATTTGACTTGTTAAATTTGATGTACCTATTAGAAATCAAGTAAATGTGTCTTATGTGCAGTTAGATGTAGTAATTTATGCATATGCACTTTAAAACCTAGATCTCTAGTTCTATAAATTAGGAAATTGCAATTGGAAAGTATGTACATGGTTCGTAAACTATGAAACTAGAACAGAAAAATTATGGACTCAGTCCAGATAGAGAATAGAAGAATTCTGAGGCCTGAGACCTGAGGCAATTCACATTTAAAATTTGAAGAGATAGAAAGAATGCTGATGGGAAATACAAAGCAGTAGCTTGTGAAGAAATAATAAATTTAGCCTTCAAAGGAAGGAGTGACTAAAGGATTCCTTATCACAAATAGATTAAAGGCTCTGAGTGTTGACCATTAGAATTAGAAGACTATGTTCAGTGGTTTATCTTGATGAGTAGTTTCAGTGGAGCAGTATGGGTGAGAGATAACTGTAGTGATTTCAATAAATGATGAGATTCTAAGATTGGAAAAAATTCAATGATGTACTCTCTCAAACAAGTCTATGCAACAGTGTAATGGAACAGAGATCCTAGCCAATACATAAATTAGTGAAATTAAACAATACAATACATACTTAGCAGTGGAATGGTTGCTTAAATAAGAAATCCAAAAGAATCAATATCTCACAAAAATTAAATGATTAGTAGAACTAACAGGTAGATTCATGACAATATTTAATGGATAATATAGCAGATTTGTCAGACAATATTAAGAGTCCAGCAGTTATTGGTAGTAATGATTTAAATATCAGTTAAGCTATTGTTTTCTTCTCTGACATATTTAGTAGTAGAGATTTAGTCATTAAAGTGGTAGAATGATGAAGGTAGTTATTGTGATATTTTTCAAGTCATAATTTTGAAAAAAAAAATGAGAAAGGGAATTGAGCATATGAGTAAGGTAAAAAAAGAGTTGGTTAGGATTACCAGATTTTCTGATCTATTAAGTTTTAAAATATTTGGAGCTGGTGTTTCTGGAAAGAAATGGAAAAGTATTTCTTTAGGAGTGGCCTTAAAACTGAATCTAGGTTATGGGTACAATTCTTAGTAATGACAATCATTTCTGAGGCAGATTACAAGACAAACTGAAATATTCAAGAACTGAGTGAATTTCATATAGAGATTCATCAATATCAGTATTGGAATTATGACAGAAATATTTAAACAAAATGGTTGAACAACCATGACAACTTCAGTTAATTATAACAAGTAAAAAATGAGAAGAAATAATTTGGTTTCAAAAGTTTAAAAACTAGATGCTTGTACAGAAAAGTATGTGAGAATAGATGAAGAGAAGATACTTACTTTTTTGTAATGGAAAGGCGAATTGGAAATTCAGACACGACCACGGGAAACCTAGCAGCCTGCCATGCCAGAGCAATAGGATCATGTATGACCTGGTATAAGTGCCCGAGAAAATGAGATTCAGGAGCACCTTGAAATTATACAACTGTATAAATAAAATTACTAATATGCATTGAAAAATATTATTTTCAAGAGTTCCATATACTTTAATAAGCTAGGAAATGTATTTTTTTAAAACATTTAAATTCTAAATTCTCAAAGATGAGAGTATTTTTCAGGTACAGTAATTTATCTGTTTATATGAAGATTTTGTAAACTATAATGCTTATCTGCTGAGACCTGAGAGAATTAGAAGTTCTAACTTTATTTTTGCTTTATTTCATGGTCTACTTATCTATATATAGCACAGATATGTTCCATATTTCTAAGATAAATGCAGTCACATATTAAAACTCAGTTTCTTGAACTAATAAAAAATTACATTCTGTTTTTAAATATATTGTCACTCTTTAAAAAACAAATATAATATATTCTGATGATTTAATCTCTTCTGCAAGTATATTCCACCCCCCAAAAAACAACTTTACGGACACATTTATACATTATTCACATCATTTCAGTTGAATAGATTGGCCTGAAATAGTACTGAAAATTAGCAATAGATACACATGATTGTATTAGAAACTGTGAGGAATGTTTATATGCAGACATTCTATAATAGTATTAAGTATTTAAAAATATAAGCCTATAGAAATATTCCATACTGACCCACAATTTATAACGATAGAACCAAGTCATAGAACATTTCAGCCACATGTCCAATATCAAGTGACAGAATGACTATTCGAGCCTGAACCTGAGCAATTTGGCTCAGACGCCATGCTGCTAATTGCTAGAGTAATTTGTATTATAGATTATCGAATGCCTCAAATGACATTTTAAAGTGATTACAAAAACATTCTTTATCTGCTACTAAAATATTTTTATTTTGCAATAATGATTTTTTTTTTACATCAACTGACCTTTAATATCCAAAAGAAGCATGGATGAAGAGCATAAAAGCAAAAAAGATGTGAAGGGATTTCAATCCTGCTGCAAAATGAGGAGAGGTAGACACAAACCAACTGACCTTACAAATTTGGGCAAGGGGTGACATAGATTTGGACATTTATACAAAAATGGAACCTAAAATGTGCCCACCAGTGTATGATACAGGGAAATCATTCACCATGCCAGTTCCCACTCTCCCATGTCAGCCTCAAAAAGAGAAATTTTCATACATTTTCCCACCTTCCAATAGACCCAAGGATGAACTTGGAGGGTGTGCAGCCCCTCCCCGTGTCCCACACTCATGAGAGGTTTGAATGTGATTTATAAAAATCAGTAGCTCTATCTGAAATGCCTTCACCCACCCCATCTTCACCCCTTCCCATCCCTATTTGATCAACATGCACAATTTTCCTGGCATTATCCTTGGAATCTCCTCCAAGAGGTCCTGCTTCATCTCCTGAGACCTAGGTTGATCATTGTTAAGTCTGACCTCCAATGTTTCCTTGAAGCCTCTCATAACCCTTTATCACTTCCATCCCTTCCTCTCTTAGGAGGCTACAAATATTTACAAAGTACTCTTCCTCTAGATTAAGACCTTGCTCTAGGACAGATGGCAGAATTGTCAATTTGTGATGGGCTATTCTTCTAAATCCTTCTCAGGAGTAGGTAGCTACAGGGCAAGCAAAATGTCTAGGCCAGAGGCCTTAAGGTGATGATACCTGTTTCCCTCCCATTAGCAGACAGTTCCAGATGTTTTCAACATAAAGGCCCACTTAGAAACAACTCTTCACCTTATCTAAACTGGAGATTCATACTGCCTCACTTTTCTTTCCCCTCTACCCCAAATATACATATACACACAGCATAAATACAGAGGAACATAAATACAGAGGAACATCAAGGGAGACATTGATTTAATGTGATTGCTAAAACCTAACTCAGGAACTGCAAGCACCAAAAACACCCTTGCAATCAACAAATGGGCTGCTCTAAGACAACTCTAGGGGAACAAGAAAACCAAGGGTTAAGCTGGATGTCGATAGAGGAAAGGAAAATGAAAATTGAAAATTGAAGTTAATCTAACCCCTAACGTGCTCCTAATGCAATCTCTGGTGGGAAGACAAAGAAAACAATCCACAGACAAAGCCCTTTCTTAGACATTCTTCTGACAAAAACAAGACCCTTCTGTTACTCATTCCCACATATCAGACAAACATTTCAGAGGCCTTTAAAGAATTCACCACTCAACCCCATCCTGAATTCCAAGCTGTAGAATCAGGGTTCCTTGGAATATTCTCCCTGGTACTAGATTATTCTCCTCTTGCCAATCCTAACACTAATTTCATTATTGAAATATTTTATTTTCCAATGATAGATATTCTGTGGGGGCAAATAAAAATTCAAGTTTTCAAAATTATGCTCCTACTAGGACAATCCTGAAAATTTTGCCTCAATATAAATGGAGATAATGTCATTTAGTTAAATTTGAAAGTAAAATCAACAACAACAAAATAACTTGAAAATCGATTTTTACCATTTGACTAGCAAAATGGAGTCAGAAGTATATCGTCGTAAACATAATGGTTCAAATCTATTTTCACTAGCTAGCTGTATAGTGCCGCTTGGGCAAATAAAATATGTGAGGCTTCTATTTCTTCATCTGCATAATGAGAGGATAAAACTTCACTTACAGTAGTATTATTTGGGGGAATAATGAAATTAGGTATTTTGGGATGCCTATTAAAGAGAGTGGCATTTTGAGTATTCAATAAAAGTCAGTGACATATTGTAATCTGGTCTGTTAACAAAATGCTTTCCTGGAGAAGAGTGAAACTCAGTTTGTTACTCTAAAAGATCATCAGAAAAACTGTTTTAAGTTCTGAATAACATTATTAAACAGAACTGCCCTACTATACTCTCATACATTTTCTATCTCCATCAATCTGAGCAATATAATCAAGATAACCATAAAATAGAAAGCAAACACAAATATTTCAAATCCCTTTATTCATAAATTGTGACTTTTTGTTAATAGATTGCATATAGAAAACCCATACCAAAACTATAACTCTAAGAACTTGATAGTTAAATATTAATTAAAAACACCTTAAGTGAAGGATTGCATTCATTTTTTAAAGAAAAAGAAACAATTTAACTTGAAGTGAAAAAGAAGCAACTTGAAGTAATATAACTTAGAATTCCTGTTTTCCTTACAAAATGAAAATAAAAGCATTGAGTTTTGTTTTATTTAATGTAGCTCTTTTTTGAAAATATATTTTGACATCAGATATCCAATGATATTTTCATGGTCCATATCCATGCGCAAGGCAGAAAATTTCCATTAGTTCTTAGATGAAAGAAGCAGGCGACATGAAAATAAATCTTTAGCTTTTACTTTCATAAATCCTTTATAACCTAAAAATTACTAAGATCTGCTTTTTACCCAATTTTAGGGTGAATAAAAATAATTCAAGCAGATTACTCTTTTTTTCGGCAACTTGAAATGTTGCTGTACTATTCCAGACTTTGGGAAATCAATATTAAAAATGAATCAGGTTGCAAGGGATTCATCTACTCTGAACTTCCTTCCGAATCTGGACAAAGTAAGAAGTTATGTTATATACCACTGGAAAAGTGTCGTGTAACATTGATTTACTATGACAGTGACACCAGGAGAAAAACAAATCAAACTCCCTAAGAAATAGCAAAGAGAGCACACTACAAATGTCCTTTGGATAACATCATTAGGATGAATAAAATCATGAGGCAACAAATCATAGTTAAAGTGAGTAACAGTCAATGCTTTTAACTTCTTGTCTTTCAAAAATGCTTAGGAAAGTTTTAGTTTAATTCAATATATCATATGGATGTCACTATGGAATGCAATTCTCTTTTTTAGTTTTTATTTATTTATGAAATGGTAGAATAAACATGACCCAAACTCTAGTAGAAAACATTGTTTTAAAATAATGCAGCTCATGTAACTAGAGCATCCAATGCTTTAGTCATGCTTCAAGATGATAAAAATAAAGTCTCATTCTAGAATGTAGGTAAAATATTAAAAAATATATTATACTTTCTATTTAGTTAGCATAGAATAATGATGTTTCTATACTTCTGAGAAAGATGATATTCTTCCATTGATCAATTAGAACAGTGGCAACTCAGGCAATAATAATGCTGATTTAGCAGATATCCCATTAATCATTTTTCCTTTTGCTTTATATCAACTTTAAATTAATATTCTATTGTAGTTTAATGACATTTCTCTCCAAATAGTCATAGTGACTTTAATTTTATTCTTTGAAGCTGTCATGTCTCATATAATAGAGGTTCTTCAGTTATACATAAACTCAACACACATAGCATAATTAAAATTTAATTGGGCTACAGCTTAGGGTAAGTAAAAGATGGAAGATACAATTCAAGTAATATACTTTTTTCTTCACAGATGAGGTAAATTCATGGCACAAGCAAAATTCTAATGTCCTTTATTTAAATTGTTTCAGAGTCAAAGGATATTTTCAATTATTATCATTTAAGGAAGGATATGTAAGTCAATAAATATTCAACTAAATATTTTCAAAATGAACAATTAATAATCTTCTACCCCATTCCATATTTATATTTATCATACCCCTTCTGCATGAAATACCTGTGAATATGAGTCTCCCACAAAGATGAGGAAATGCTACCTCAGATTCAAGATTGTAGTTGTCTTCAAGAGAAAAGTCATAGTTCCCTAAGAATTATCTGGATAAAGAGCTATTTCACGGACCATTAATTTCTAAGCTTTCGAAAGAGCAATTTCACAATCCTACATGAGAAAGCATGACTACTGGCCCCCTTACAGAGACTAAAACTATGTGAGCAGATATGGTGCCCAGTGGAAACTGTGATTTATCATGCTACTGTCAATAAACTACAGAAGAGTTTGGTCCAAACAAATAGGAAGCCATGTGGAGGGCCATGGTGCAAGGAAGCCAAGTAATGGGAAGCCAAATGTGTGTTGGGCTAATCTAATTTTTTAAAGCTGCAACTCAGCCCACACCTTGGGGACACAATTTCTTTCTGGCAACATTTTCTCTGAAGCTAAAACAGCTGCTTCACCTATCTTGAATCAAAGTCTGTGCAGTTTCAAACAAATATGTATCCAAAACAACAATGATCAGGCATCATTTTTCTAGAAAAAAATTAGATTGAGCACAGTAGACTATCATGTCTCTAAAGGGCTGATTTTTGCTAATAAAATCTTAATTTTTATTTTTCCATTAATGTGGGGAGAAATTAAACCAAAGTCTAAAGATGCTTTCAAGTAATGTATAACCATATATTCCAATAATAATCTCTAAATTAATTGTATATGAAGGACACCATATTTATGAAATATGTAGCCAATCCATTTTGGAATATTTTTAACTTTTAAATATTTATACATTTTTCTATCATAAAACAGTGATTTATTACTTAAAATTTGAGTAACATATATTTTCAGATTTTCATTCTCTTAATAAAAAAATAACTTCACCAGAATACCAATTCTGATACTAAACACTGAATGTACTTTCTATTTTCCTTTGGGTTTTTTCAGTTCATTGATTGAAGTCATAACAAGAAACTGTTAAATGACTAGCACACATTTGAAAAGAAACTCTCCCAATAGGACAGTGAAAATAATATATTCATCCATTTACTATATGACACAAAATTTATCTTAAACACTAGCTCTACTTTTAAAATCTGAACTTTGAATCTTACAAAGAAAGAATAAATATACTAAATGGGACAAAGCATATGTGGCTTAGTATTTTTCTATGTATGTCAGTTGGAATCAATATTACTCAAGCACAAAACATTCACCAGCACTATGTTAGATGACTCTTAGATGCCCCAGGAATAGAAAGGCTACAAGATCTTGGCGGAAGCTGGAGTTCAGAAAATAAAGAAACCTATATTCAGGTCCACAAGGTGCTTAAAAAATGCTAGAAGGCAAATTTTCTAGCTTCTGGCGAAATTCAGTGAGATGTCACAGTCCAGATGAATCAAGTTTCAGGAAGTAGGATGAATGTCAAATGACTTGTGCCAAAGAGCAGCTTGTTCTTGGAGCATGCTTAAGGCCATTTTGTTCAGAGGTTTCAGAGAGGAAACAACCTGCAATTTTAAGACTGAAAAGCTCTCTAAAAATCATTACAGAATAATAAAAGATCATTCAGACACATTGAATTATATGAAATGACTGATGAGGCTTGCAGTTTTCTGAAAACTTTTGTTGTTTTTGTTAGTAGACATTTATTTCAAGAGCAGAATGACTGAGCATAAGTCCACGTAGCATTCTGAGCCAATGTTAGCAGATGTCTTCTTATCTTAAATGTTGTATGAACAACAAGGCAAACAGAATAAAGCATATGGACTTGACAAAATTCAGAGTTGGGTTTAAATAGAAATATATGGTGGCCAGTTTGAAAGTTTTGGATATACCATCCTTCCAAATAATATCAGTGACAGCCATGTGCCTGGTTGGCCATAATAACTCAGCCAGGTTTTGCATCTAGTTCTGCCAAGATGACTTCTATAGTTCCAAATGCCAATGCCACAGCTAACACGTTAGGATCATGCTTGCAATGCTCATATCATTCGACATTAGCTACTCTGATGTTCCATCTGTCAGAGACATATCTGGCAACCGAATAATAAATGATGCTATATTAGCATGACTTAACAGAACAACAATTAATAGCCACCATCTGTTTATTAAAAGCAAGCACATGTGTCTAAACTTTGGCAAAATCATGGTTTGTGAATAAATATTTTCTTTTGGTGATTGGGGTCAAAATATTATATTAAATAATATTTAGAACAAAAGTTTTAAAGAGGCACAAAATACTTTATCAAATATGTTACTTTATAATATTTTTGAAAATAAATGTCTAGATGGCTTTTAACTATACATAGTGTGTAGCTATAAATAAATTTTCATGAAATTAGTAAGAAATAATATATAACTATAAACACACAAAAAATAAAATTACCTGAACAATGGAAATATGCAAAATATTAAATTTACAATTACCAAACATTGGAATTATTTTTTCCAGGTATAAAATATAATCCTTCAATGGAAAACTAACCAGCTTAAGTGAACATAAAAATAACTTTTAATCAAAACTCCTTTCCATAGCTATATCAACTATACCCCAACCTTTTAGCTAACTTTTAATTATAGAAAACAGAGGAAAAAATTCACAAGTAAATAAATGGGAGTAAGTGCCAATGGTGGAAGTCAGATTTCTATGGATATGTAATTTAAGTATTTATTTTCAGTTACAAATATTTAAAATATCCACACACATTTTCAATGTAGAATGACCAATATTTAGCTATATGGAAATGTAAAGAGATTAACTCCTTCAATGATATTTTATTATACAGTTGCCACACCAGTTGGACTTTATTTTACAATCCACACTTTTTAAAATCCATGAAAAGTTTATTATTCTGGTTAGCATGATTAAACTTATCAGATAAATTGAACATTAAATATAAGATCAGCCTTTCTAGGACAATAGCATTTGATTTCAACATGAAGACATTTATAGATTTCTCACTAAACTAGTTAGGTTTACAAGTGTGCTTTCTGATGTCAGTCTAATGAGCTCCACCAAGATATAAATATCTAACATTTATTAAGCATTTACTAAGTGCAATGGATTAGTTTAATTTCCTTTGAAATTGGGTTGTTGAAGATAAACTTACTATATTATTAACAAGTATTGATTTATGAGGATGCAACTAAAAAGTTACATAATATTATGATGAAATGTTCCTTCTATGAAATTAAAATAAAATTCACAAAACTCATTGATCTAAGCACCATCATTAGTTTAATTTTTCATATAAGTATTTTAGCAACAGATTCCAAAAATGATATAGAGTCACACAATGAATAAGTAGCACACAAGCTATCAGGGAATTTGGATATGTATTCTCTATTAATGAGTACATTTCTGACTTAGATGTCTGAATACTGCAGTAAATATAAATGTACAGTGGGATTATCCCCCACTCAGCTGATACCCCACTTACAGATTACTGTTTTCTATAATTATAGTGCTCTAAGATTTGGATACACTAGCATTGTTTCTACTAATAAACCCTAAATCATATCATACAGTAAGTTTAGGTTCAAGTAGATATTTTCAGCAGCAAATATTTCACATTTTTCAGTCAATAATTCCAAAATTTTAAACACAAATGTTTATTGGTATCACTTTTAAACTCATCTTGCATGAGTTTTTGTCATAATTTAAAATAATTTGTAATTATTTTAGCATGTAACAGTTGCTAGATTAAATCCTTTATTTTCTTTAAATCAATTTAATATACTTTTTTTTATATTCTTCCACCTCATTAATAGATATGTTATGTAGATAAAATCAATAATGAAATCTAGTATCATAATCTCAGGCCTTTTCTCCATGTTTATAAAAATCCATTTATCAACATTGTAGATATAATTATTCAATCAGCAACTACTACACATAAATAAATTACCACCAATCCTCCTAAAATGAAATAACATTATAGAATATTTCCAGGATCATACAATCAAATAAACATCTAAATGAAATAAAATTATACTGGCATTATGTGAATTTAAATGTGCTATTTGCCTTTTAGATGTCATTATCTGCCTTCCAATGTGCAAACAGTTACCTATTATATAACTGTTCAAAATTTTGTCAGCCGAAGACATTCATGTGTTAAATCTGAAGTCTTAGAGTCTACATTTTCATTCTTTTAATTAACATATATTATCAGTTGTGCTCTGTCAACTTATTGCAATTTAAGTATACCGAAGTCCTGAAGTATTATCTGTTCTTTTATTTAATATCATAAACAATTATAACAGGTAATATCACATTTAATAATAATTACTTTAACAATCTAATATCACTTTTATTTGAATTAAAGCATGAGATTATTTAGATACCTCATTCAAGTCTTCATTTAAAGATACAATGGTAATTGCATAAGTTGTCATCTATTTCCTCTTGGAAATCATATAAATTAAAAAATATGGACAAATTACATGTTCAACACAACGAACTGACAGATATAATCTGATTTCATATTTTAGGGAGCATTTTCAAAAAGCAGATTGGGCAAAGTCACTTTTTGAATTAAAATTAGACAAAAACTTTGAAGAGAGAAATAAGGAAAAACGGTTTTGCCATTGTCAAAAAATATCACCATCAAAGTTGCCCTCCAAAATCCAAAACATTTGTAAGGAGAGAAGCCTTTAACTGCAGATCTACCTTTATTTGCAAAAAACTTGGCAGAATCAGACTTGCAAAGGCTCAATAACTGAAGTCCTTCTGGATCTACTTTTGATAGACACATAGTGAGAGCTACACAGAAAGAACAACCAACCATGATTGAAGATAAGAGTAATCTGTAAAAGTATAGAAGGAGAATGTCTTGGTTCAAATACATCTTCTCATTCCAAAGAATATTCTACAAACAGTTGATCAAGGACTTTAACTTCATTCAAAGTACATGAATATAAAACAGAACTGGCAAATTAGTATAAAAATAAAATACCAAAAATAAAGAACAATTAAAAATGGTGAAGACAAACATCAAAGAAATATATATCTATTGCCACAGGTTTCATTATAATTATGCCCCGCATAATTACTGGATGAAATCTTCTATGTAGGATAGATACATCATAGAAATGCAAGAAATGAAATGTATATACATATGGAAGGATCATGAAAGTGATAAGAAATATGGAAATACAAAATTTAAAAATTGTAAGGGAATTACCCACTGCAGTAAATGAAGTTAGAGCAAAGCTAGCAACAACGCACATTCACACACAACATACGCACAAACCACACATGCACATACCACACATACAAAGTTAAATAGAACCAAAAAGGATGTATTAAAGTTTGAGAAACAAGAGGAAAGTCAAATCAAAGAAAGCATTTAAAGACCTAACTCAAGAATTTTCTGTACCACCTACAAGCCTGGACTACTAATGACACTCAAAATGTAGCTAACTGATGATTGCATAAAATAGAAGGACTTGTGACAAGAATATATCATATGTTAAGTAAAATTAATCCAACTTTTACCTCAATCAATACATTCTTATAAAAAGAAATACATTTGAAGCAGTAACAGAAAAAGATCATACATTCAAAATCAAAACACTAAAAGCATTTCTGTAAAATTTTAAGAGAAAATGTAACTACATACACATCATAAAATTTATATAAATGTTTTAATATGCAAATTTAAGAAATTTATGTTCTATGATCTCTTTTTTATTGAGGCTGTTAAATGATAAACAATTAAAACTTGCTGAGGAAAATATGAGATTAATTAAAAATATTAAATTTATTTGGCCACAAAACTAAAACAGAAACAAATATGAAATGCAGAGTTAGAAGAGGCAGTATAAATATTTTAGCACCCACAATATAGAAATAATCCCTCAAAAATGTTAGTAGTAGTTTAAAAATTAAAGAAGTCTGGAGATAAAGTAAATGTGCTGATTATTTACCATGGATATGGCTGGAGGTCAAGGAATAGCTATTATAGATTAAAAATTAAGTAAATTTTTTAATTATACAAATATAACCTCTGGGGGAATTTTTTTCTTAGCAAGAAAGGAAGAGAAAGGTAGAAAAGGGATTTGAAGGAAGGAAGAGAAATAAGTATTTTTGTGTTGTTTTTGGTTGTTTCCCCCTAATCCCATGTCTCAAACTCACATCCTTGTGCTGCATATGGTCTGTTCCCCAAGTGCCAGGTTAGTGTCTGAGTCACCAGGGCATACAACCTTTGGAAACTAAATAAGTTTGGCTATTATTACTTGAAGACAAAATTTAGGTGTGAGAAGGGAATAAAATATTAGTTATATCATTTATCCCTCTTCTGTTGCTTTTCTTTTTGTGAAAAAATATATAAATTATATTATGTTATATTATATTATATTATATTATATTATATATATTATTCAAATGGATTAGTGAATATATTATACAAAGTTATAATTTTCCTAGGAAGGTAAATAATAGACTATTAAACCTTTCTTATCTACAAATTAAGTTAAGGTAGATTCAAAGCACGCTATTGGAACAAGATAGAGATGAATTTTGATAAAAAGGAGAGAACTCCCCAGAGTTGCCTCTCTCCTTAGGTTAACAATGAAGGAGTATTAAGGTGTCAGTGGTGCAGTAGCAACCTCTCAGACAGGATATAAAGTGGCAACATTTCCCATGGAAGAGATGGGAAATGAATGCAGTGAGTGACTGCCAGCTGAGTTGTGAAGGTTGTTGCTGAAAGAATTAATTTCACTCTAGTAGCACCTAGATTTCTGATAAGTGACCTCCTTGACTTGGGGGAGAATGGAGAAAGGGAACAGAACAGGTAAGAATATCAAATGGCATTAACTATAGTAATATTTCCTGCTGGTTGCCTCAGGGCTTCAAAAGAAAGTTTGTCCACAATCCTGTGATATTTTACATGACCTACAGGTACCCCAAAGTCCCAAATTAGAGGCTAACAACAGCCACACTGTTCTGCCAGATCCTTGTGTGTGCTTCCTGGTGCCTCCTCAAGAGCAAACTCCAATACAGGCAGCATGCTCAGAAAACTCATCAAGGCAGGTGGACAAGCACGAAACCACAAGAACTAGAGTCACATTCTAGAAAACAAAAGAAAGGTTTCTAATAGCCTATTGAATCCAAGAGCCAAACCATACATGGTTAAGAAGGTTTCTTGTATTTCTAGGCTAAAAGTAGAAATGGGTACCACAAAAAAATATGACAATGCAAGGAAATATGGCAACACAAAAAAAAAAGAATAATTATCTAATGACAACTCAGATGAAAGGGATAGAGTGTTCTTCTTGACAAAGAATTCAAAATAGCTATTATTAAACAGTTCATCTAACTACAAAAAAAGACAATTCAATGAAATTAGGAATTAATAAGCAGGAGTCTGTTGCCTAAAAGATTGAAATGATAAATTCTGGAGCTTAGCATTCAGTGAATGACATGAAGAATGCAGTGGTAATAGGGTGACTAGATGGATGAACATGATAACTGACTTGGAGGATAGAAATATAGAAACAATAAAAGATGAATTCATGCCATTCGTAACAACACGGACAGCACTAGAATGAATTATGCTCAGTGGGATAAGTTAAAATGAGATAGACAACATGATTTCACTCATATGTGGTGTACAGAAAAATTAACAATTGAACCTAACAAAAACAGACTTTTGGTTTATAAAATGAAATTAGTGCTTACCATAAGAGAAGAGAGATAGGGGTATGAAAATTGGATAAAGAAGGGTTTAATTATATCATGGACAGAATTAGACTATTGGTAAACTTAATGTATTATATACAGACACTTTTTACAACAATGATCACATTAAGCCTAGGTGATATAATTATTCATTGTTTCTTCAATATAATTTTAGTAAGAGGATGACAGACCAAAACTAAAAAAAAAAACCACTTCTACAAGATAAATTAAAAGCAAAAGACGGCGAATAAGATTTTTAACTAAAGATAGTCTATGAGAAATACCAGATTTAATCATAAATGCATTGCAATAATTAAAATTCCAGAAGAGAAGAGACAGAGAGTTTATTTAAATAAATAATAGCTGAGAACTTCCCAAACCAAGGATGGACATGTAGAGGCAAGTCTATGAAACAGAGTACATTATGATTTTAAAGCCAAAAGACCTTATCCAAGATAAACTACAAAACATCAGTGATAAAGATTCTTAAAAGCAATTGAGGATAAAAAAAAGTAACTGATATGGGAAATACCATTAGTCTATCTGTAGATTTCTGAGAAGAAACTTTTCAGAGTGGAGAGGGCAGAATAAGATATTGAAAACATGGAAAGATAAAAATTTAAATAAAATGAGTTATAAAAATGAATATAATATATACATTGCAATAAAATAAAAATAAATATAAATTAGGCACCAAAGGAATTTTAAATATCATGAGTTAACTTTTCTGATGTTGTAAAATATATTGAAAACCTAAAATATTGTTTTGTATCAAAATAGTTTAATCTAGCTTATTTCAAAAAAGAAAAACCACCTGAAAAGTTAATTTTTCATAAACAGAATACAGATTTTGTCAATTAATATATTTTAATTAAAGTAAAGTTAAATGTTTACATGGATAAATACTACCAGTTTGTTAAAGATAAAGCATCAGAGAAAGAAAAAGATGTTCCTAAATATAGAACCTACACAAGCCAAATTCACTCATGAATATGTTCAAAATATATTAAGAAAAAAATCAGTGTACAGAATAGCATAAGCTCTGCCGCATTTTTTTTCTTTAAATCTCCACTAGACAATAATTCTGTTGTTGTAGATGAGAAAACTCGACAAGAAGAAGGAATTGAGAGCTTATATGCGCATTTATTTTTCAGTGATGATAATCATCAAATACTCATGACTGCGAATATTTGTTTTTCGCCTCCAAAACTAGAGCTCCAGGTTGGCACTACTGCTAGAGGGTTTTTTACATGGCATCTTTGCATTCTGAAAGGTAAACTGATAATTGATTTCTTACAGGCAGTGCTAAATGGATGTAAAAATTCAAGGAGTAAGGTACAAAATACATTTGAATCTTAGAATCTCAGACTTACCATCTGTACCTACAGGAAAAGTAAGATCTAGCTGCTGTGGTCCTTCTGCAGGATTAACTCTGGCATCTAAGGTTCTGGTTTTTATAAGGGGATTATTCACAGCTGTTCTCAAACTTGAGCATGACTCAGAATCACTAGGGCTTGTTAAAAACATAGATTACTGGCCCTACCACCAGTTTCTGTTTTTCAGATCTGAGTGAGGTGTGAAAATTTTCAGTTCTAACCATTTCACAGGTGATGTTAACAGCTTTGATCCTGGATCACATTTCGAGATCTAGATCAAACTCCACTATTAAAGAAAACTGACACAAAAAAAGAGACAACCAGAATGACACTGCTAGCTTTCAACAGACAGACCTAGGCCTTCTTCAAGCATCTGATGGTTCTATTGTTATCTCCTCTGTCTCCCTTCCCCTTTAACTTTATAACTATATTTAGTTATATTTTCCTTTAGAACAACATAAAGCTTATCCATCACCAGAGTAAATATGTTGAGTTAGTAGGTGTTCACACTGAAAAATAAAGTATAACCATACTTCTGCAAAAAGCTATCTTTTGAGGTTTTTTTTTAAATCCTCAAAATTCAATAGTTGAATACAATAATTTTTTATTTTTATTCTGCAAGACCATCAAGAAATAGTTGTTTTTAAGGTGGGATTCACCAATGAACTAGTTAGAATAGTAAGGATATTATTAAATATTGAAAGAAGGAATGAAGTATAAAACATGTACAGGGCACTTAATATTTTTATTAAGTAGCATGCTTCACCTCCACTCATTTTATTATTTAAAAAAAGTAACTGAAACACACATTAAGTGTTGCAGATCTTTTACACCTCATCTCAAATACTCTCAACACCTCCCTCCGCCCCCTTATATTTTAAAGAGAAGGAAGACAGGCAGGAATTAAAGCAGGAAGGCAGTGGCAAGGAAGAGGAGTAAGAAGCATTTTTTATTTGTTTGTTTCATTTTTGTTTTTACCCCTTTTCTGGATCCTGAACCCACATATTTTGTCTATATGATCTGCATACCAGCATCTCAGTTGCCTGATCCACCCAAACTCATATTTAGCCCTACCTTTTGACTTTAGCTTTTGCAGCATATAAACAACAATGTATCTGTGGCCTTCAGCACCATTAATTAATGTATTTTAATTTGTGCACAAAAATTTCCTTTCCAGCCATTGAGATGCAGTTGTAGAGAAGCTCATTAAACCATTCTGGTATGTATAAAAACACCTGTCGACAAAAAAGGTAATTTCTGCTAAGTCATTCTTTAACCACAAGTGAATGAAAATAACTTCTTCCCTTTCCCAGGCAGTTTAATCACTATGTTTGATTCTGCTTGATTTATTAAAGGTTCTTAGACTGAGTCCCTTTGTCCGCTGGAATAATAATTCTATAACTCTACTTTGGATTGATGTTTTTCTACCTTTTTTATCTTCCTGGGTTCTTTCTGAGTCCCTGATATTTCATCCAAAAGTAAAAATACCTACATAGAAATTCACTTCTCAAACTTTGTTGAGACATACAACTTTAAAGTTTAGGGAATTACATTTGTACTATATGCTCATAAGAGATAAAATGAGAAATAATTGTTGAAGATAATTATCGACTAATATAGTAGGCAAATTTTACCAACACATAAAAAATATATTTTGACAAAAGGGACTATAGGTGAAGATTAGGAAAAGAAAAATTTAAGCAAACATTAGGAAAAAATCTGATATAAATTACATGTGCTTAATAAATATTTGCTAACTGAACAAAATATTTTAATGCATCAAGAGAAACTTTGGATTCTTACGTTTCATATTATTAAAAAGTCTTTATAAAGTAATTGAAAAACACATTTTTTAAATTGTTATATGATTGGAGAGATATTCCTTGTATGATAATACAGTGCTGCCTAAATTCTAAAATTTTTATTATACTTAATAAAAAATATTAGTGGACATTTTGTTAAAACTAGAAATAAAATAAGTGCAATTATCAATGATATAAACAAAGAGAGGGAAAGAAGAGTTACAAAAATTATAAGAAGAGATAAAAATATTCACATAAAGATGTACCAGTATACCTGAGACATAAAGCAAATAAATATTAAATCAAAGGAATTTATAATATTGAACTTTAAATATGAAAACTGTGTCCACATATACAGAGAAATAATGCAAAAAATTACAAATAAAATATAATATTATTTTACAATGGAATTATTCACTTTTTTTCATACTTGAGAGTGAATAAGAACTAACATGAAGGATTGCTAAACCTGACTGCTGATACTACCCCTAAAATTTCTAATTTTTATATCTGAGTGAGATCTTATAATTTGTTTATAATCAGCTCCCAGGTAATGTTAATAATGTTGATTAGGGGCTACTTTCAAGATCTAGACCAATTTCTATTTTAAGACACATTGAAATATAGCATAGAGAAATGAGACAAGCTGAGTATATTTGATGAGTAATTTTATAGACATATAAGATTGTATTAAACTCTAAATATAGACATGAAAGAAAATATGGAACATTAAATAGACATATTGTAACCATAAATAAAAAAATAATTTGTGATATATACATCATATAATGTATTTACTATGCCATCATATAATGGCATACTAAATTATAAATTGGTTTAAAGATTTAAGTTCAAAAAATAAAATAATTGGAACATGTGTTTGAAAATATAAGTAAAAGAAAGTCTTTTTCTAAATACAAAATTAAATATAATAATATAAAGTTGAAGACTGATTAATTTTCTTAACTAAAGCAATTTCTACATGTTCATACACAAACACATGATTATGTGCACACATTATGTCATAAACAAAATCACAACAGAAATAACAAGTCTGGAAAGTAAATGTATCTCATTCTTCAGAGTAGAAGCTAAATTTCCGAATATAAGAAAAATTCTAAGAAAAAAAGTCTAACAAAAATTGGAAGGAGCACTACTAGTGATTACTTTTTTTTAAATATTAATGAGTTTAGGCATCCTTGCCTTAATCCTGATCTTAGAAGAAAAGCTTTTAGTTTTACCCAGTTGATTATGATGCTTGTTGAGGATTTGTCATATATGCCCTATATTATGCTCAGGTCCATTTTTTTTCTGTATTCATTTTGTCGAGGTTTTTTTCTTTTAATCATAAAATGAGTGTTGAATCTTGCCAAATGCTCTTTCAGGATCTATTCAGATGGTCATATGATTTTTACCTTTCTTCGTGATCATGTGATGTGTCATATTTATTGATTTGCATATTTTGAACAATCCTTCTAACCTTGGAAGAAATGTCATTTGATCATGATATACGAATATTTTAATGCATTTTGAAGTTTGTTTGCTAAGATTTTTGCTGAGGATTTTTGCACCTATATTATTCTATAGACTTATTTTCTTTACTTATTATCCTGTGTGGTTTTGGAATCAGGATAATGTTGATTTTATAAAATGTGCTTGGAAGGTCTCCATCTTTTTCAATTTTTGGTAGAATTTGAGAAGTATAGGTATTAATTCTTTAAAAGTTAGGTACATTTCACTACTGAAACTATCTAGTGATGGAATTCTGATTGGGTGAGGCTTTTTACTACTGTTAGCATTTCTTTACGCATCAATCTGATACTCATCAAATTTTCTATTTCTCCTTTATTCAGTCTTGAAATACTTTATATTTTCCATTTCTTCTAGATTGTCCTATTTATTGTCATTTAGTGTCCATGATATTTGATGATCTTTTGTATTTTCTAGTATCTGTACAACTTCTCCTGTTATTTCTGATTTCATTAATTTTCAGTTACTCTCTCCTTTATGAGACTATATTAAAGTTTATTGTATTTTGTTTATATTTACAAAAAAGAGCTCTTAGTTATATTGATCTTTTGAATTTTCTTTTGATTTATATTTTATTTCTGTTCTAATTTTATTTTTTCCTATTGACTTTTGTCTTTGCTTTTTATTTTTATTTTGTGCTAGTTCTTTTAGCTGTAAACTTGGATTTTTTATATGTGATTCTTCTTGTATCCTGAAGTTGATCTTCATAGCTATAAATTTCCTTCAGAATACTGTTTTTGCTGCATCCCGTAGGTTCTAATAAGTTGTGTCTTCATTTTCTTTTTCATTTATTCATAGGTATTTTTGATTCCACCTATCTAGTTTTATATTATTGTAATCTTAAGAGTTGCTTTGTATGATAAGCTAAAAAGTAACATCATTAAAGTGGCTATATTATTTAAAGCTCTCGTGTGTGTGTGAGATGTATTTAAAAATCTCAGTGCCATCTTTACAGAAATAGAAAAAGTAATCATAAAATGTATATTGTAATATAAAAGACATATATAAGGTCATGAAAAAATAATAAAAATAAAGGTATCAAGCTCTCTGGCTTCAAACTATGCTACAAACTGGCAATAATCAAAACAGCATGGTATTGGAATAAAACAAACACCAAGACAATGAAACAAAACTGAGAGTCCAGAAATAAAACCCCTTATATGTGAACAATGAATTTACTACAAAGAACTCATGATGTTTCATGAATGGACTTGTACATATATTTTCTATTACTGTTTTTATATTATTACAGTAATGATCAGAAGTAAAATAACTGTACCATAAGGAATTATATTTTTAATTTTCTGAGTAAAGGTCACACTGCTCTCAATAGCAAATGTATCAGTTATATTCACAATGATATACTAGGGTTCCTTTTCTCCAGTGCTCGTTATATAGGTTTTATACAACAAGGAATATCTCTTCAGATTTTGGTGTTGGGAAAGATGTACGCCACATACAAAAGAATGAAACTAGCTCACTATATAACACCATATACAAAATTAATTCAAAATTCATTAAAAAGTTTCTTGAAAGACTTGAAACCATAACATTTCTAGGAAAAAAAAAACAAACAGAAAAAAACCAGAAACCATAAAGATGTCTCTGAGGACCTGACTCCAAAGGAAAAGACAGCTAAGGTAAAAAAAAAAAGTCATTTGTACATTAAACTGAAGTATAGTGCAGGAAACCATCAAAATGAAAATACATACTATTTACTGGAAAATGAAATTTGTACATAAGATACATGACAAAGGGTTAATATCCAAAATATATAAATAATTCATAAGACTCAACAATAAAAAAATGATGAGATTTAAAAGTGAGAAATTACCTGTATAGACACCTCTCTAAATACTACATACAGATGGCCAGTGGGCACATAGAAAGATATTTATCACGTATTATTATTATAAAAAGCAAATTAAGACAATGGAATATTAGTTGACACCTGTGAAATTAGTTTTATTGAATAGACAAGAAATAACAAATATTGGAGAGAAGGAACCCTCATATATTGTTGTGAATGTAACTGATGTATTTGTTATTGAAAGCAGTATGGCCTTTTCTCAGAAAATTAAAAATAAAATTCCATATGATCCAGTTCTTCTACTTCTAGTTATTTACAAAGCACAAACATTAATCTGAAGACATATATGGAACTCCATTCATTGGAGTTTCATATAGAACAGCTAAGAATTGGAAAAACAACCTAATGAACTGCAAACAGATGGCTAGTTAAAAAGATGTGAATAGATGAGATTAGATAAATAAATTGATATAGAATGATACAGAATAGAATTTCACTTTACTGTAAAAAAAGAAAAGATGAAATCCACTTGCAACAACATGTATGGATCTAGAATTTATTATTCTTAGAAAATAAGTCAGTAGAATCACATGTTGTGTGACATCACTCAGAAGTTGTATATTAAGAACCAAATAAACAAATAAAACAATTCTAAGCTGTAAATGAAATTTTTAAATTTAAAAGATTATATAAGCATGAATAAAAACTTAATCTGCCCTATTAAAATTTTCTTTATTGAAAAATCCAAGTATGTTTCATTATACTTGAGAAGACCAGGAAAGGAACAACTTTACTTTGCTAATAGGAGAAAACTAGTGCACAAACTATGGAAAACTGTGTAGCATATTTTACAGAGATTTTAACCTAGCAATCTACTTCTGGTTATTTTTCCATCTAGTGTATATACAGATGTACAAATAGATACTCTTTACAGCATTATTCAATACATAATTTTAAGTGTAAAATTAGAGAGAGTCTTAATATTCCCATACATGGTTAAACAAATGTCATGTATTTCTAAGAAGTTCTTTATACAGTTATAAAATACTACATAAAATATGTCTTTAAGTTAAAGAAGTAAAATATAAAAGTGTGCCTAGAATTTAGTTAATTTTTGGAAATTAAAATTTATTGTGTTTGTCTAAATAAAAAAAAAAGTCTAGGCTTATATACCAAAGAATATAAGTAGCTTCCCTTGTGTGGGAAAGTATATTTTAAAACCAGGAGAAACATTTTTCATTGTATCATGTTATATTTGTCTTCCAAGTCTTAGGTATATTTTACCAAAAAAACCTAATTTACATTAATAGTTCAAATTTGTTTCCATGTCCATAGTCTCCTCTTACTCCTGTGATATTATTTTTTCCAGAAAGAACAGGACCACCATTTTATTTCTCCAATAAGTGCTAAGACACAGCTAAATGTAGTGATAATTAAAACTTTATTAAATATAGGGGAAATAAAACCAATAAAATGCACTGATGGTGATGGGACAAAGATACTCATGATTCTTAAAGAGAGAAATGGATTATAATTTAGAATAGACAAAAACAGATTTTGATATTAGAGTTTAAAATTAGATAATTGCTCAAGAAACAAAACAAAAATATCTCACTTTTATCTCTTCTGTTGCAAGACTAACTTCTTACCCAATCCCCCTAAGATGGTATCCCTTTAGAGTTTCAGAGCCTTTGAAAAATAAAAATAAAGGCTTCCTGACACTACCTACAAGAAGTCTAACAATAATGCAAAGTTCTAAAGTTCTAATAACTTGCACCCACCTCGAATACCATTTAACTTTTAATACAAAGCAGTTTAGCTTCCTTTTATCTCAAACTTTTCATTGCTAACAATGCCATCCCTGCAATAACCAAAGGGTGATTAATGTATTGTATTAAACAAAAGAGTCATCTCCATTAGTGCCTACCATTATATACAAAAAGAACTGGCAAATAACAGTTTTCCTTTAATTTCTTCCAACACATTGTTTTAGTTCCATGGATTTATTTGGATGACTTAACATTTTATATTCTACTTTTCTTTCCTTTTCCTAAAAATATTTTAAAGAAATTCTAGCCATGCAAATATGCTAATTTTATAAACTTATGTTAAATTTTTCTTTTATTATGTTAACATTAGGGGAACAATTTATCATACTACAAACCACAATTTTCAGGTGTTTTCCACTAATATAGATATAATATATCTACAATATACTCCAGCTGCCCCCACCACTATGTATTAATCATATTTAACTTTTTAGTTTCTTAATTACTTTACCAAAAATGGAGAAATTAATCTATATTTGGTATCAGAACTAAATGTTACCTTAAGGACTCTGACGCCATTCACCAAGATGTTCATATTTCACACTCTCCTAAAGTTGACTTTCTTAACCATGACACATCATTAAAAGCAGTCATCCTACGCAAATATGCTTCTCAATTTTTTCATACTTCAACACCACACTCCTGATACGTCAGTTCTCATAGTTTTCATGTTATATATGCCTACCTTATGGAGTAAGTCTCAGTGAGTTTAATATTAAACTGCTCAGTTTGAAAGAGAGGAAGGAGAGGAAGAATAACAATAGAATTATATTAAGTGTATTTTTGTTATCCTGTGCATACTATTTTCTTTATGATCATTTACTATTTTTGAATAGTGAATTAAATACACGAAGGTATGTCATTTAATATTTGTTGATGATTTTAAATCTAATTCTACAGTTATCTGAGATTATTCTCTGTATGAATTCAATCCTTTGAAGTTTATAATGGCTTTCTGATGACCCATCTCATGGACTCACATGGTGAATGGGTCATCTTCTTCTGAAAAAAAAACAAAAAAAAACACATTTTTTCTAATTAATGAGTATGATAATATAAAAGCCAGATGTTAATTTTGCTTATAGAGTATTTTAGTTTTCATAGTTACTGATTTTTAATTGATCATATCAATTTCTGAGAAAGAATAATGAAATCTCACCTGCAATGTGAATGTAACTATTTTTACTTAAATTTTTTTTTCAAATTCGAATCTTGTGATTTTTGGAATAGAAAAAAATCAAATTTTTATTATAAAAGACTTCTTTTAATTGTTGGTAAACATCAATGTCTTACTTCTATTTTTCCTGATATCAAGAAGTCAGAATAACGTCCTTAAGCTAAAATGCTTTGCAATATATATACATATATTTCCATAATTTTTCTATCATCTTCATATACAAGTATTTAAATAAATAAGTGATAAATATACATATGTATTTCTGTTTTTGACAGTGGAGTTCAAGATTTATTAAATGAATAAATGGCAGCACAAATCAGCAATGATAGTTGTGGGAAGAGAGTGTATCATACTTAACATTTCTAGTACTCTAAGTTTTTGTTTCTACTTTGTCACACATTTTGCTGGTTCATTTCATAGCTAATATTTTTCAAATCTAAGTCTTTTTCTGGTATGCATTAGGAATATTCAGTTGAAAGTGTGGATCACTCATTCCTTCAAATATTTAAAATTTTGTTCTAGCAGACACAATTATTTTATAGGCAGATTCACTTTGTCCTGTGAAGGTTTATGTCTAATTCTGATAGTCCTTGACAAGAGTATTTCTGTCAATGAGTGTACTCTCTGGGATCTCAACTGGTTGTCTTGGTGATAAGTGAGTTCCTTCATTTCCACTCATTATAAGTATTTTGCTTGATTATTTTAAATTCTCAAAAAATCTCCACTCAGTTCACAAAATCTCATTAAACTGTTTTCTGCCAATCTATTATTTGTTCTCTACCAGGTCTCATGATATCTTGCATTGAGTATGTGTAGCTTAATAACTGAACAAGGAATCAACAGGACCTATCAAACTTCCAGAGATCTTTCTTTTCATAGTTTCCTCAAGTTTGACATTCTGTCTTTAAATTCTAGCTATATTAGCAAACCAGAATGCAGTTCTCCCTTTTATAACTTGTTTTGCTTTAAATATATTTTCTTGTAGTATGATTTGATAATATATTGCAGTTGTAAATCCAAGGGTAATTGTGGAGTTCACTTCATTAACCTCCCTTATTTCAAGAATAGTGTCTTTCCATTCATTTTTGACTCATATATAAAACTCTTGTTTAGTATAATCTCTCGTTTAATTATTACTTGTCATATTAGGTTAAGACTGATACCCATTTCTCTGTTCTTGCTGGAACTGGAAAGCATTCATTAAATTTTACTGAGATTTTCATTTTACTTTTCTTTAATTTTCACCTTCTATAATCTAGAAAACATGATGTATTCATTAAATCACATGTGTATATCTGTATTCAGTCTAATAACACTCTTTAATCATTGGCTCCTATATCCAGATTTTTGCTGAAAATTCTCATTTGGGTTTTCTACCAAGGTGCATTGATTTCAAAAATTGTCCCTATCATACAATTTCATACTTCTATTTTAGTACATTTATGTCTGACTAAATATTTGAGATAAAAATATAATCTCTCTGCAGCCCCAAAGCAATCTGATTTCCAAGTATTATTCATTTTTTGCAACATATTCAAATCTGAAATTATAATAATAAATACACTAATTATACTTGGTAAGAGCAGTGACTTTAATGTAAGTGATGGTGGGAGATTTCCGCAAAGTTACAGGTTGTTTCATGTAATAAAATATTGGCAGTGTAATCACAATTAAGGCAGGAGTAGAACATTGGCAGAGCATATAGTTATGGCATGGTCATATGTTGTACTAAGTAGAATTTAATAGATATTTACAACATTTTATGTCTTCAAAGCTCAGAATAGTCACAGACTTGTTTTTTATATTGAGAAATTAACTGCCTTAAACAAAAAGTCTCATAAAGAAGATACCTTCATTGTAACATTTACTGTAATCATTTTAGTAATTTAAAATGATTTAAAGGAAAAGATCTATAATCAGTAAATCTTCAAACAGAGCTTCTATCATTGATTACATTTACGATTTTGAGGACATTGTTTTACACTTATGAAGCTCATATTTCTCTAAAGTAAAATGTAGTAAATAATAGTTTATTATAATTTAAGGAATGATATGTTTATCTCATAGACTTCTCATAAGGATGCACGATGCAGAATATATTCAAAAAGTTATGTGCTGGTAATGACATTTGATCAACAGTAAACAAAGATGATCCAAAATTCATATTGCCTAGATGCATTGTACCTATGAAAACTTCTTAATATTTTAAGCCAGTAGTAGCCTAATACATTTTTTCAGCAGTCTCTTGCTAGCATCATTTCCCCTTGGGCTGGATTTAATCTCATGTTTTTTCATTCCTCATGGTCTCTAAGCATAAAAAATTCATTGCAAAAATTGCCAGTAAGTGGCCACGTGTAGTGATTTACTTGAAAGTGAAATTAAAAGTTATTAAGAACTATGAAAATAGAAAATCAATGATGGTTAGTGCTCATTAATCAGACATGCCCCATTCCATCAGCTATAATTCTTGAAGATAAATAACAAAGTGATGGAAGCCGTTAAAGAATCTACAAAAAGCAATGACACTAACAAAAATTTGAGAAAGGCCTATAATAGATATGGAGAAACTTCTAATAACCTGGATTTAAGACCAGACACAGAAGTATATAACCAATCCTTACCAAAGCAAAGAGTTATTCCTGTATATTTAGGCTACTACAAAGGAATTGACAAGTTTAAAAATGTTTATAAAGAAAAGTTAGAATAAGCTACTATCAACCTGTTGAACAAGAAGTATGATATTTATTGTTTTTTTTGTATTATCCAGTTACAATTTTTTTTTAATTCTGCATGGAAATATGATGATTTATAAATATTTTCTCCCATTTTGCAGGTGGTCTTTTTTTTGACATATTTTTATGTTATTGATTTCTTTGTTTACATTGCTAGATGCTTTTCAGTACATTGAATTTTTACCTCAATCTTTGTGCACATCAAAGAACAATTAGTTTTATATATTTAGTGGTCTAATTAGAAAATGTTTGTTAACTTTTCAATAGTGTACAGTAACATTCAATCTACTCACTCACCCAGAGCAGTTTCTAGTAAATAAGCTCCACTTATGGTAATTTATCTCTATACTTACATCATATTTTATATCATTTTTTACTGTACAATTTCTGTTTCTCAATATGTTTATAAATATTAATGTCATTGAGTTATAATTGCCTACCGTTGTCAATATTGCAACATGCTTACAGTTTTGTAGTCCAGGAGAAGTGGTCTATAGTATATTGTTGGACTGTGAACAAATATATTCCCCCAAACATAGAAGGTAATTTAAGTCTGAAGATTAAGGCAAGCACAGTCATGAAATCGAACAGTAATTTGCAAGAGTAACTTACATATAGGGGTCTTATATACCCAATCTGTAATTAGAGCTTTCAGTCAAGGTAAGATTCATACCATCCTCAAACCTAAAGTATCCTCTTATCTTCCATATGTGTTTTATATCAATAGTTGACTAAGCTAATAATTTAGCTAAAAGTACTGATATAGTGTCCTGAAATAGGCATTTTTGTTCTACTAAAGATTTATAGATTTGTTTATATCTTTGGAGCAGAAGGATAATTGGGTCAAAAATAGTTAATGAAAAGGAGAAACAGTAAGTAGTAAAAATCAGTAGTAAGGGCTTTAAGTGGTGTTGTTTAAGATGATGTCACTTTGGTTCATATACAATATAGCATAGGTATGTGGTAAACTGTAACTTCTAATTTGTCTAAGTATACTTTCACATTCACATGAGGAAACCACCTACTTATACTTTTCTTAGAATGTGTCCCAGCTGTTAAGTGATGCCTCAATTATGGAATACCTAACACATGGTATACATAGTTTACTAAAACTTAGCACCATTATTTCTACATCTCTCAGTAGATTTTAAGCCTTTTTCAATTAGGGAATATATTTTAAGCTTTTAACATTCCTTACAGTACTTCAATAGGCATCTTCACATAGCTGTCAATTGATAAATATTAACTAACTTACTAAAGATTAGTATTGATTCCATACATAGTTCTATAACCTAAAGTTATCTTACGTCCTCCTGAAAACTAAACTCAAAAGTTATTTTTCAGATGCTATCCTGCTGACATCTCTTCAAAATTTATATAAGAAGGAAATAACATTCTTTATAAAACGTTTTTTTCTGTATTTCCGATTCACCCCCGACTTCTGTGATTTCCAACTATTTTTATTGCTCTTATTTTTGTTTCTATACCTTCACATTAAGTGAAAAAAATCAAATTATGGTTCAGAGTCCTCATTTCTCTCAGTCATTTTACTTAACCATATCATCAAAACACCAGGTTTTATATATTAACTGTATGCAGATTAATTTCAGATCTTCAACTCTGGCTCCTTTCCTTGGCTTCAGGCCTTCAAATTCTATTACCTACCAGAAATTGCTTTGTAAATACTTTGATAGTTTCACAAACTCAAAATTGTGAGACAATTTCAGTCATTTATAACATTGTCTCAATCCTTACGTCATCAACTTTGAGTTCCGTAAATATAACCACCATTCCTTCAGCCATATAGAATTGAATTCTGGGCAAAATTGTAATCTTGGTGATACACATGAACGTGATCAAAGAAAATGTGAACTGGATCTATTTTAGAAGATGGAATAGATCAGAATAAAAGCAAACATACAAAATGATGTTGTTTTGACAAAATTTGTGTACAGTGTTAAGTATTAATTGAATGTGCTTATTGAGCAGCTACTAAATGTTAATCATTGAGTATCTGGTAAGTCATTTATAATCCTTGTTTCATTAAACTTAAACATAGTAGATAAAAAGACAAGCTGACATGAAATTATAAAAAGAATTGCAATGCTTTAAGTGGATACTCTAGGAACATACAGGATAGACACCTAATCCAATCTTAAAGTCTTAAGGCTTTCCAAATAAAGATTAAATTGGCATACAAAAGTGATTTAGGTAAAGTAAGATGTTCTTAATTGAATAAAATGTACTCAACTGAGTATTAGAGACAGTTCATTAATAAAGTTAATTCATTAATTTACAAAGCAGGTGGCATATAACTAGAGAACTTTCAAGAAACTATTCAATGGTATGTTTATGAGTTGTTAATAAAGGAGAATTTGATCATAAATGTAAAGGAATTTCAATAAAATGGATCATTAAAGGATTGTAATCAGATTTAATCTATAGAAAGATTAGAAATATGTGATGAAAGGAAGAGGAGAAGGTCAGTCTTTAGGAGTATAAATTAAGATATATGATAATTACTGTGAAAGTGGATGTGGTCTATATATGATGACATTGAGTGAGGTAATGCATAGGAAAATTAGGGAAAATAATGCAATTTTACTAAAAGGATATTGTGACTGATAAAGGCGGGGAACATTGACATTAAAGACAGTGGGGTTTCAACAAAAGTCTGCAAAAATTGAGCTATTGTAACAACTGAAAATATAAACCTTGATGTGTTTGCTTAGAGATAATACATATTAAGAAAAGAAAAGTGTAATGAGCTATAAGGAATAAATTTATGGAGAAGAACCACAAAAGGAAAAAGAAGATCAAGAAGGCTTAGGAAGAAGAGTATTTGGAAAAGCAGAATTTAGCAATATGAGCATATATGAAATAATATTTTAAGAAGGAAGCAATTAACAAAAGAGTGAAATATAAAATAGAAACAGACATGGACTTTACATATGAAAAAGACAAATTATTTTCAGGAGATAATGAGAATAGTGGCCTACAGAGTAATATAGTATATAAAATGAGGACAATTAATATTTTTATTGTACAATAAAAACTTTGTTGATACAGAGTGAATTACAATAGTAGCAGTAGGGAAATAATTGTTATGAATTTTGTTGCTTCTTTTTCTTTGTTTTAAGCCTAGAGAGACTTTGCCATTATTAAATTCATATAAAAATAAATTAATGATATGGAAGAGATTGATCAAGAAAGAGTGGAGATAATATATGGAAGATGTCATTCTGGTGTATGGAAAGGATGAGGTCTAGTAGGTAAGTTGGAAAATTAGCTTTAGAAAATCAAAGCTTATCTATTTAGACAAGAAAAATGCAAAATAATTAGTCAGGTGAAAAATATAATGTATAATGGCAGAAAAGCCATGGATTTATAATGTGACTTTTCTATTGCATAAGAAATAGACATTTACTTATAAATGAACATAGATTGCTTGAACTCAAATCTCATCACTTCCACTTATTCTCAATGATAATCAATAAATCTCACAATTGATGTGAGCTTCAGTTCACTCATAAAATATAGATAACATAGACCTTATTTCACAGGATTGCTGTGAGAGTAAATTATTCTTAGTGAACTGTCTGGAATTTCCTTAAGCAAAAGCAGCAACTTATTATATTTAGTATTATTCCTTATTCCTGAGAGTTAAAGTAGAAATTTTTAGATGATTGTAGGAAGATTTGATATGGAAGAAAAATTTATTGAATCTAATGAGTATAGAAGAAATGATTTACCTAAGAAACAAAAGAATTCTTTATGTTCCCATTTGAAACTGAATGTCATAAATATGTATTTGCTGCCTGGATTAATCAACTGATTTGAATGTGTTTTGACTGAATGAATAATACTTTGATAAAGCTGATTAATTAAAAAATGCCAAGACTGCTTTAATCTGAAAAGTAGCTGAGCCTAAGGCTCTATATGAATTATGTATGGAACATATTACAGAAGGTATAGCTCCAAAACATACATTTAATAGAGGAAATATAGAAATAGGTAGTAAAATGCTTCATTCATATTATATTTCTTGAAACTGACAACTTTTCTTAAAAGTCTGCTGTTAATAATAAAACTTCATCAAAGATCAGAATATCTTCTATTAACATTCTAATAGTTCATTCAAAAATCTTATTTAAATATTTAGTAATAATAGATCATACAGTACAAATATAGGATACAGGTATATACAGATGTTGTGTCATTTGTTGAATATATACTTTATATTTTACTTTTGCATTTATTAGTACAGTGTTTTTAAAACAAAAAATAACTTAAAATACCAGTTTAAGTTCCCAAATAATTCAATTTTCATCAAGAACAGTTTAAGAATTAGAGATCATATTAGCAATATTGGAGTTATTTACAAATTACTCTTTAACAGTATTTTGCATTATTTGGCTTTTATAATATTGCTTTTTACAAGGTCAGCATTTTAGATATAGATATAGATCTCTGCTCAGTGAAAGCTGCCTGTCTTAATCTACATGCCTATGTGTCCTAATTTGAGACTACTGAAATTTAGTGTATAGTAGAATACCCTGCAAAGTCAAGCACAGAACGTTAAACACTGTAGGTAATCACATGTCATATCAAGCATTGAATGTGGAAAAATTAACCAATTTTTCTTCAGAACCATTTTCATGAAAGTTGTCTAGATTCGTATATCTTAAAAGAATATTTATGGGGTAAATTTTAAAGTATTTAACAAATATTCATACAGTGATGGCCAATGAGCTTGGAACTACCTGAGTTAAAATTTAACACATAAATATCAGCCTTGAGATCACACCTTAGGAGAGTTGTTTCCCAGTGTTCACTCTATTGACAGCTTTGAAGAATTTACCCCAGGGAACAGAAAGTGAAAATATTTGTCCTAAATTCATTGATAATGATTTAACTGGGGACAAATCATAAGTCTAAAGTAAAACAGCAAATGACACTTCTTTCACAATTCAGGGGGCGAAAGAGAAAAATAACATGATCCTACATAAATAGTAAAGCAAGGAAGAGAAATTGGCCATGTGCTGGGAAAAAATTGGAAGCTTGAATGAGAGTAAGACCAAAAGTATTTCTAGAGTCAATTGTTAGTTGTTACTCATTGACTCTTAGAATACATATTTTCAAGTATAATAGATACTACCTAATTGTTCCTTTAAAGTTGTGTTATTTATACTTCTATTAGAGGTATTTGGTTACTACTGACAGAGTCCACACACATATATTAGTATATATATATATATATATATATATATATATATATATATATATATAAAGCACAGTTGTTACCTTTGTATTAATTGCCTTTTGTATTTTAAGTGACTATTGAAATATAAAAAAATTTTTATTGATATTTGCTATTCATGATTTAATAGCTTCTGTCAGTCAGTATCTTCTCTTTTAATCTTATTTGAAATCTAATTAATATGGAAATCAATCTAATCATTAGAAAAAATATTATCAATATAATAAATACAGAAATGATCAATATTAAGCAGTCATTTTTTAAAGCTTTCCATTTTCAAATATAAGCAATTGCTATTATTGATAATGTCCTAGGTTGTGTAATTTTTTCTAGTCAATCCAAAGACTTTTCTTAATCTTGTTTGTCTTAGCAGACTCTTTGTCCATAATTCCTACCCATTTATCAAATAGAAATTTGATGATATATTTGAACACAGATTTTACATTTGTAGAGCAACGAACTTAAGACAGCACCCTACTAAAAACTTGCAAATTTATATTTATTTCAATTCTCATAAATAAAGACTGAATCTATTTTATATCCCTTATCTCCTTCTATATAATCTTTCAAAATGAAGATGTAATATAATTTAGGGGAAGATTAAGAAAAACTGAAATGAGTTTGATGGAGAAAGTTATTTAGAAATGGAGATATTGCTAAAACTGCTGATTTGCGAGAATAATTTGATTTTAACTTACAAAATTGGAAATAATAAACAAGGAAAAACTTAGAAATTGATAATTCTGAGAATGGAATTTAGGGAAATTCAAAACTATATATTTTCTATGAACACAATAATAAAAATTTTCAAAATGAAGTTCAAAAAATGTGTACATTCTTATGGAATATAGAAAAGAAAGAAGAAAATGTTTGAATCTCATTGCAAACCTAAATGAAATTTAATGTTTTTGATACACTTTCATAAAAAATCCTTTAGTTTTTGAAATTTTCTAATGATAAATTTTATATTTTTATTCTAATTATGAAGTAATTTTGAGTGTATACACAGACATATTTAGTGATATATTATTTCACTTCAAAGTTTTTATTAAAATATGTGATATGACCCTGAATCAATTAAATATTAATTCTTATAGTTTGATTATTACAGTGTTTATTTTAAAGTAACAAAGTGTCTCTAGATGTATTTATAAATTGTAGAATATTAAATTATTATTTTACCACAGCGATCTTTTACAATGCCTTCTTTTTTTCAGTATTCTAAATTAAGTGGTGTCTGTGATAACTTATGAATTTGAGACAGTTTATGCTAACTTAAAAAGTAAAAAAAGAATTATTTAATCTCTAAAATAGAAATGTTAATTACACTCTAAAAGCTAGAATTTTATATCACATTTAATTAAGTCATCTGATAATTATTATCTATGATTCATTATTTTTATTTTTGAAGGAATTTCAAACAAAATGTCAAGAATGTGTATAAAAGCACTATGTAATTGAAATCTCTATTATTTCCTTTAAAAGAAGCAATGAGTTTCAGTGCTCGGTACATGTTTAAGCTTTGCTTGAGTTTAATAAGCTATGCACAGAACCAGAATAAAGGAAACTGGAACTTCTGGCAGACTCATTTTATCTTATAATTTCCGATTTCATGTTCTTTATCTTTCGTCCATCACTTTGTCGCTACTCTAATATATTGGATTTAATTTCACTGTCATGAAAGTAGACCCCATTGACAATATTGAAACTAAAATGAAAATGCAAATGAATATTGTATTTTCTCATTAGAAGTCAAAATTCAGAAATTTTATGGGTTAAAAATAGAAAAGACTGATTTGAATGCACACAATGATAGAAAGATTTAAACCTGCTTTATTTCAACATTTTAGGAATATTTAATGAATACAGTGCTAAAATAGAATACTTTGGAATTTGTACTTTATTGAATTAAATATTATAATTCAAACAGATTAATTCATCATGTCTATACAATAGGATCATAAAAATTAAGGAGTCAACAAAATCCTACAGTAATTGCCTGTTTTAGCAGAGCCGTGAAACAGGATTGACTTAAGTTATCTTCTTCTTTAGTTTCCTTGGTGGGTGGCAAGCATTCATCTCCCCGCATCCGTCCTAGACAACTTGAGGAAAAGTTTATTTGGGTTATTTAACAATCAAACCAACAAATCACTAATAACAGAAATGGCAAATTCCACTAGTGGTACAAATAATGCTATGAAAAAAAGCAAGTCAAACAGTAACAATATCTCCAAAAGTCTTGGAACTTTAACAACTTTAGCAACAAAAATCAATTGGTTTGTATTTTTTAAAACTTATTTGTTATTGATTGAATATTCATCATAACCCTATAATATAAAATAAAAAACAGTGACATTTTAATACAAATATAGGAAACACTTGCTGGTGTAAACTGTTTTAATTCACAGTTACTAAAATACCTGTACTTAATAGAATCTATACTGATTCATGGCTTATGCTTATGGTTTACTAAAATTTGAGCATTTAATTATACATGTATTTAAAAATGCTTACTTGAAAAAAATACCTAGTCATGGAGTGGAACTTACAGTGTGTTTGAATAAATAATCTATCCTGGCACTAATTCATAATAAGCTACACAAGAAATCATTTTATATAAAATAACACTTAAAAAACAGAGTGATACAAAATATTTTATCTTTTCAGATTAAAAATTATGTTAGATGTGTGAAAGTGTGACTAAGAGAACACCAAAAGGGAAAGTGTCTAAAGTGACCTAAAATTAATAAAGAATAAGAAACTAATAATGATGATTTTTATTTTTGTTTTTTTAATAAACTATCTGAAATAAAATACCTTACCATTTATCCATCAGTCATTTTCCAATATCAATAAGAATAATAGTATTTTAATGTGCTATATTACATAATACATAAAGCAATAGATATAATTTGTGTCAATTATTTTCAGTTCAGATAAATTAACAATTTCCTACTTTTATTATAAAAAACTAGACATAAAAGTTTTATTTTAACAAGGAGGCTTTCTTACTCTTTCTGTGGTCTCTTCCTTTATAAACATGATAAATAAATGACTTATCCACATAGGAAATATGTGTAACTAAATTTTAAACAAAAAGTGAATAAAATCATTTAATCCAAAACAATAAGCAAGTACATGATTAATTGCTTGCAATATACCTAGCTTAATGTGTGAACATTAAGATGAGACAGCACCTCAATGTCTTCAAAACAATTCAATATATAACTAGTATAATAACTCATTGCTTACTATATATATAATTATTTTTTTAAGAATATGCAAGATCTCATAGGGAAATGATATAATTGTTTTCTCCTAGTTCATAAATTTCATCTTATTGTTATTGTAGTTATAGGACATCCCAGAATATTAAACATTTTAATGTATATACATATGTATGTACATATGCATATGATTATAAAGTGACTCAAAGATACAATCAGCAATTAAGGTAACCCGTTAGTCAATTTCTGTATTGTTCTGAGACGTATTGGCATCAAACAAGAAAGAGATACTTTTTCCCAATGTGTAATTACATAACTGAAAGATTTTCTCTTTTTCTTAGTCTAAATGTGAATCCATTTGAAGGTGTAAATCTGAACTTTTCTTGATGACATACATGCAACTTTTCAAATAATAGCTATTTACATATGGACATCTCCCCAATTATTTCTCACTAAAACACAATAGCCGATTTTAGATTCGAAGATACTATAAACGAAGTAGAAAATGATTATATTTTTGGCAGCTATGCTATCTATTATTTTGATTTAGGTATTCATATAGAATAAATATCATTAAATCATAAAAGCTAAAAAGAATTGGGGAAAATTTCTTATACTCAAGGTATTGTATGTATTTTTTTGTACAAAGTCCTCAAAAGTTTTTGAAAATATCAGTGCAATTTTTATATGCACTGATACTAATAAGTTTTGTCTTAATGGAAATAGTTTGAAATAATTTTACTTAATATAAAGCTAGTTTGCATTTATGATTTATATGTTATGCAGCCAAATGTAAACTATTGCTTATTAGTACCCCCTGAATTAATTAGCAATGCCATTAAAATACTAGATTATATAAAATTAATATTTCCTCTAATATTAAGCAAATGTTAGCTAAAAATACTTTATATAAACACAGTGTGAAGATTCATTTTATGATAAACAACAGATAAGTGAAATTTTACATAAAACACAAAATGTCATCTAACTTGAATATTAAGCTTTTACTGATTTTTTAAAAAGTATAATATAATCTCAGATACCAATAAAAATATTACCAAAAATTATTGCAATAACTGGATATTTGAAAAGAAAAACTACCATTTGTCAGACAACCAAATATTGATCTTTTTTAATTACATGCAAATAATTTTTGCTATCATTTCAAGTTTCATTAAATATTTGTGAGGGTCGTGTTTATTTAGAACTATCGATATTCCTACCATTTACTATACACATGTAACCAAAAACTCTATAATGTGAAAGTAGAACATGGAATACCAACATGAAATATAGAATAAGACATTTAGTTTGTGTATTTGCTGTAGTAGATACTTATATTGATTTATAATTCCCATCTAAACTTATGTAATGTTATGATGCAAAATTATTTATAAATATAATTATATAAAAATACATTTCCTAGTAAAAGCATTATTGCTAGTATACTTATAGGAAAATAATAGCATACAAATAGTTTTAATAACTTACATTATCAACATTATTTTAGTTAAAAGTAACTGAAATAGATATTCTTTGTGTATTTGGAGGTAGATCATATGTTAAGGCATGCTATTGGAGTAGATACTGTAACTTAACTAAGTATATCCTGTGTTTCAAGGTAGTTGCTCAGTTCCACCAATGATCATATCACTTGCATAATATTTAAGTATCACCATTCATAGATAATATTTTATACTTAAATTGTATCTTACAAAAATATCAGCTTGGTGTGGGATTTATACTCTCTGCTATTTATTTTCCAGACATTGCTATATAAATAAATTCCTAAAATTGCAAGCAAGTTTGCCCAAAATGAGAAAAAAAATTGTCAGTGCAATGACCTGTTAAGATCATTCAGAAAGTGTACATCCTAAATGGCTGTTCATTGTCTCCTTAAACCAATAAAGGATATTCTAAATATATTAACTTTAAGTGGGACTCAGCCAAAGCAGAAAGAAACTTGGTACTTAATGCTCAACCAACTATAAAATGTCCAGCCTTTCTGGAACATATGTCATATCAACCAGTTAAAGCACTATGCTTTGTAAAAGTCAATCTGAGTTTAGGTTTCTCAAGACAAAAGTACCTGACACATACCATAAAAGCATCTTCTTAGTGAATAATTACTGTGAAGTTAAATAAAGTAATATATCAATATATACAAATCACAGAAATACTTGTAATGTTAAAAATGAGTAATGGTTTTCATGTTATATTCTAATGCTCTAACAAACAATATTATATATCAGATAAAATAATAATGTACATGTATAATATTAACTGTAAATACTGTTACAAGGAAATGATATATAAAATATGCAGAGCATAATTGTATTTATATCCATTGAAAAACACATTGGAATAAGTACATAAATGCATATAAATAACAAAGTTTGTAGCTATTCACACAGACATGGTAGGAAAAAAACACTGACTTTAGTATAGAGTAAGACTTTATTTTATAACTACAAATAATTCGGTAAAGTTTCTTGTATTTCTAGTATGTATATATTTATGGAATAATGGCATATATTAAAAATTAATTCGTTAGCAAATGCTAGTAAATTATTACGAGGTATGATTTGTGTTTTTGCCATATTTTATTGACAATATATCTTGGAACACAGATTTCTTCTACTGAAAATTCTTGTGCAAAATACAAATAGAAGTTTGCAGTTTGATGACAGGCATAAACAATGAGTTTAAAGGTAACTTACATCATTTTGCCACAAAGTATATAGGGGTTAGAAATGACAGTGATAGTAGGGTAGATCTTAAGACTATATTGGGTCCAGAAAACAGATTTCAATCCTCAAATCAATACTTAAGAGAACGTGAACCATAAAAATTTCAACTAAAGTAGTAACCACTTAATTTATGCTTTGTAAATAAAAATATTAATTTGTAATATAAATATCCATTCTTCCAAAAAGGATATACTGAATTGCTGCAATGTGTCAGCCATTGTGGAGAGTTTTCAGATAAATTGTAGTATATTATAAATAGATTTGCTTTAAATATGCAATTTTATGGATTTCCCAACTAACTTGATAAAACCTTAAGTTTAAATATGCACTTTAAGATTAGGATATATCCCAATTTAATGTGCATATAATAAAATTAGTAACGTGAATAATATGTGACATAAACGATGCTATATCAGTAACAAGTAAAATGAATATGTAAAGATGCATAATTGGGCTATATATTAGCTAAAATCAGATAATTTCTGGAAGATACAAGTATGTATCAATTCCAACTTGTAAGTGGTCATTAGTTACTAATGTTACTTTCTTAGAACTTTCTGATTTTAAACTTACAAATATATGTAATAATAAATACATGTGTTATATATATATATAAAGATATATATTTATATCTGTATCCTTTTTGGTAAAATTGTGGAATATATACAGGTTATATCTTTAAAAAAATTAAGAGTGAAAGGAAGAAAGAGGACTAAGAAGCTTTTGAGGAAGGGAAGAAGAGGAGGAAATATCTTTGTTTAGTTGTTAATTTTTTATTTTCCACCCTGGTCCTGGCTTATGAATCTAGGTCTTTTGGCTATTTGTGGTCCACCCTCGATTGCCTCAGCCACCTGAGTCACAAGGGTGCACTCCATATACTGATCATTACTTACTGGGTCACTTACACACATAGTTACATGATTATTTGTGTTCTATGTTGTGTTCTCATGTAGCTTTTAAAAAATCTTTAAGCATTTTATGAAAGTAGAGGTTTACTAATATAGAGTTGTGATAATGCAATGTAATTAAAATTAATACATTAAACATACCTAGGTGTCATATAATCATGTTTTAAAAGTAAAAGTAAACTTATGCTTATACTACCAAATATGTTATTTCTGTAGAGCTGTTCTAATCCTTTACATATTGCAATTGAGATACAGATTTTCGAGGGAATACCAAGAAAAGAATGAGAAATTTAACCTAAACTTATCACTTTTATCTAAATTATACACCTTATTATGTCTATTTACAATGGACAAGATGCAATGTGTTGCTAAGAATATAATTTAAAAGTTTAGATTATTCAAGCACATGACAAAATATTTTCACAATCAAACTAAACCTAGCTTTATTTTTTCTATGTGTGATAAATCATTTTCTGACTAGGTATTTTAGAAATTTAGGCTCAAATTCCATTAACTATAACAAATTAAGAGAAATCACTATATTATGATATTATTATTACAGCTTTTCCTTAAGAATTTTTACATAAAAACTTTTCATATTTATAATGATGTATGTTTTTAAGTCACAAAAACCCAACGTACCATAAAGCAGCCTGATTTCAATTGCGACTTTATGGTTCATAAGCCCCAGAGTCTGCTCAGCCCAGCCTCAAACAGAGCCATACTGGGAAATGGAATTGGATGACTGAATCGAGTAAAGTTCAGAAGGCTAGTTTGATTAAAATGAATTGTCTAGCACAAAGGCCACTGATTTTCCAGTGGTGCCGATATACCTGGTAAAAAAAATTAAATGTTGTAATCTATATTACATATTACATTGGTTAAAAATGGTAGATTTAAATTTTTTGATCATTGGTGATATCATTTTATTTGGTTTTTCTCATTCATCATTATATACATATTTCTATAGCCATACATTCATGTTTATCATTTCTAATATCCATACAACACTTGAGACTGTTCTTACAGATGACTGAAATAAAAAAAGAATACAGATATCAGTTTAGTTTATGATACTAAACAGATAAACATCATTTCAAGGAATATATTGGAAAGTCACTGAATATTCATATCTTATTAATGTTAGATATAATTTCTTAGAAAGCATATATATATACATATGTATATATATATATATAATATGTGGTTCTGTGTTTAACTGAAACATATGTGGAAACAGCAGTCACATCTCTGCAAACATTTAATTAAAATGTAGAGTTATGTGTTAGAGGAAAACTGACAAAATCTTCCAACATGCTCTGCTGGAAACCCTAGAGAAACACAAAAATGCAGAGAGACATGCATCTCTGATAGAAAGCTGGGAAAGTCATCAACCACTCCAAGATATGCTGAGTCTTGTTGCTAGAAAAATGAAGGTATACAAGAGATTTTTTTCTACAGAAAGCAACTCAACGTTGGAATGTAGTGACAGAACCAAGGTAACTTAGAATCAAGAGTGGCTTATATCTAAGCATCTCATGTGACAGCTCAAACAAGAGGCCATTCAAAGATTCAGCCATATCAGCACGTCCACATAGAATAAAAATCTGCAGAAATTCTGCTATGAAGAAGGCACCCTGGTAAATGGCAGTTGGTTCACGTCACATACATACCAAGGTCTTGGTTCACATCCTGGAGATGGTAAGGAACAACCAGGATGAACAACTAAATAGAGTAAATAAAAATTTCCCTCATCTTTCTTTCTGCCTCCACTCGCCTTCACTGATGCTTGAAATTTTTCTTTGGAAAAAAATAAAAATGAAGAACAAAATAAATAAAATAAAATTTAGTGAAGTGAAATAAAATAAAGTCATGAAAAAATAAATGATAACTTTGGGAAACAAATTTGAGATAATCTGAGATATATCTAAGAAATTTTGGAGTTAGGGTAAAATATGATACTAGATAATATAAATTTGCCTTTGAGTACATTAAATTCACTAAACAGAAGGAAATCTCAAAAAGAAACTGAATTTGTCCATGACCCATTATTTTTTCCAAACTCAAGTTTACAGATCACTAAACTGTTAATACAAACTCACATCAACTAGTAAACCAACTTACAATCCAGAAAAAGAATTTAAATACAGTGTTTGGAGACAAGAAATATATATGCATAGGATTTCTGAGCAAATGTCATAACTATATAACCTGATATTCATTGAAAGATGAGTACAGAAAGAGAGGGAAAAAATGATAGTATAGTTTTTTATTTAATCAGTCGTGATTTTAAAATACAGGCTTGTGTTGATTTCCAGCACTTTCACATTGTTGCTGTGTGACTTTGGTCAAAATATTAAATGTTTTCTATAGTTTCTTAGCCTTTAAAATTAAAATAATGGAACCTATTAGGGTATTATTATAATTGAAGCAATAATAGACAATATATATCATAAAGCCTGATATAAATATATAGATTTATAAACAAAATCCCCTGATCTCTACAACAATAAAAGCCTACATAAAAATTTAAGCTCAAATATAAAATTAAATTTTATAATAATAATTTAGAGAAAAATCATACGGAAAAATTTGCTCTCAATTTTGAAATATGTTTTGACATTATTGGCACCAAAAGTTAAAAAATTGTGGATTGTTTAATATAGTGATGAACCATGAGATGATGGAACATAATATTTAGGAAACATTATTAAATTATAAGAAAATGCACAAAAGTGAAATATTACATAGTAAGAATTTTATATTTACCTAGTTTAACTATCAAGAAAGAAAAGGTCTTCAAAATGACTATATATACTATATATGGTAGTGACATCAGTAAGATATCAAAGCAACAATAAAAGTCTGCTTCCCCATGTAAATTTTGAAAAACTAATGTAAACAGTGAGAACAAAGTGTGTAGAACTCTGGAAAACAGTCAAAATTTATAGCAACCATAGGAATACAGAATAAAAAGTAAGACAATTTACTTATTTTGCAAAAGCTTCTCTGAGGTATATTTAGATGTTATTTTTCTATCCTCTCCCAGACTTTTTAAAAGTTTCAAAAATGTTAATTCATGTTTCTAGTATGGGACATTCTTCTGGAGACAGCAGAGCAGATATTATTCATAAATTATATATCCTATATTGTGTGGGAGCTACATGAAGGACTAATGAAAAGTGGCTACCTCTACTTTGCTTAATTAGAACTCTTCCAAGAAGTACCAAATATTAATCAAATACAGTGTAGATGAACAACTTACAGAAATCTTGGATAACAGATCATAACTGAGGTGTAAAATAAATTGTCTAAGATCTGGAATGAAAAGTCGAAGAATGTTTCTTTGGAAAATTAGGGAACACGAAAAATATATGTGTATAGAAGAATGTAGAAGTTCATATACGTTCTCAGAGCAAAACACATGCTCAGAAAAGACCTAAGGATAACCTAACTTTTTACCTCAAGTGATCCCTAGGTTCATTGCACGCCTCACTAAGTGTTAAAGGAGGTCCAGATCACAGAGTCTATCTGAAAACACTTAAAAGATATTTGTTTCTTTATTTAGCTCCTACTGTTCAAGGATATCTCTTTCAAAACACTAATTTAAAAAAAAAACAGGCAAGAAACAGAAACTTCAGCTATATATTCCATAAGAAATATAATCTCTGCCAAAACTAGTTGGGAAAGTCACTAAATAAATAGATCACTACAGCCTTCAGCAATCAATTAAAAAGATATCAAACTTTGGGAAGGTAAAATCTTGCTTCCAGAATTACCATACTTTAATCATCAAATGTGCAGCTTTCAACAAAGTATCAAAAAATATAGAAAGAAACAAGAAATATTGCCCACTCACAAGAAAAATGGAAAGTAATTATTATGAGGAAATTTGGGAAATAGACTTACTTAAAAAAGACTGCCACATATAGTCTCAAAGCACTAATGTAAAACATGGAAAAACAGCCAAAGGAAACCACAAGAACTATCTATAAAATATATAGAACAGCATTAAAGAAAGAGGAAATATAAAAAGAGGGAACATTCACAGCCGAGAGAAGTGTGTTACATCATAAAAGTAATCCTCACAATATTAGCAACCATTTTCTGATCAGAAAATATCATGAATAGAAACCAGTAGGTGACATAAAAGTGTTACAAGAAAAAAAATAGACAACCAAGCATTCTGTATTTGCTGAAACTCTCCTTCATAAATGAGGAAACTATTAAGACATCTCATATCAGAAAAAAGAGCTACAGGTGTATTTAGTTGTTAGTATGCTCTAAAAGAAATGAAGACCTCTGGTAAAGATAACTAATAAGACAAATAAAATACACAATTTTGTAATATTATTTCTGATTCTTTGTAAATTACTTTTTTATCTCCTTGCTATAAAAATATAATAAATAATTTCATAAATATGTTTAGTGGAATATGATATAAAAGACATAATTTATGACAATAGTGAAGTAGAGGGAAGGAAATCTGTATAATTACAGAAGTTTTGTATATTTGAAAACTAACTGGCATATAATTGAATTTAATAAACTTGATTATTTTAATTAAGAATATGCAATATAATATCCACAAAGAAATTACACAAAGTGCATATGTGTGCAAAAAAACACAAAAAGCACAGAACATTATTAGGTAGTGAAAATGCTCTGTATTATGACATAATTATGTACATATTCATTATAAATATGTTAAAAAACATAGAATGTACAAAACCAAGAGTAAAACATAGTTTATGAACTCTGAATAATATGATGCATGAATGTAGTTCATCAATTACAAAAAATAATTATAAATTAAGTTTGGTGTGGGTAAGGGGCTAGGGGACATATGGGAAATTTCTGCACCTTTCCCTCAATTTTGCTATAAATTCAGAAGTATTCTGAAATAAAAATATTAAAAAAACAAATATATATCTATATGTATATATTTGGATTTAGACCTGGAATTGGAAGATAATATTTCATATTCAGAATTCTGAAGGTGAAAAAAATTTATATACACAAAAGAAAGCCAGAGAGAATAAAAATAACTAACTTCAAAAAACAACTAGACATAAAAAAATCAAAAGAAAGCAGTAATGGGAGAATTGAACTACAAAGGGGAGTAAATCCAGAAAATAGCAACACATAAAAAAAGAAAGATCTCAAATCAATATCCTAATATCATACTTTGAGGAACTATAAAAAGAAGACAACCCAAAACTAGAAGAAGGAATTTGCAAGCATTTAAGCAGAGGTGAATGAAATAATAGGAAAAAAATTGGGATACTCAATAATATAACCAAAATTGATTCTTTAAAAGATAAACAAGTTTTTAACTAGATTGACATAATAAAGAAGATATAAATAGCTACAGTCATAAATAAAAGTGAGGATGTTACTATTAACCATACAGAAGTAAAAAATAAATAAATAAAAGGATAGATAAAGGAATACAATGATCAATTTCAGATCATCAAATTAGATAATAAAAAATTACAAATGTCTTTAAATACAAAATACTAAAACTGAATCAAGATAAACTATTAAAAATTTTCCCAAAAAAAAAGGTCCAGTAGCAGATCACTCTACTGGTGAAGTCTTTCAAATATTAAAGATTAATTAACACCAATATACAAAGAAATTTTCTAAAAAATTGAAAGAGAAAGTGTATTTCCTAATTTAGTCTATGAAGGAAATAAATGTAAGGAAAATTGCAGAACAATACCCTTTTTAAAAATGGATGCTTCAATATCCTCAGCAGATTCAGCAAGATGAATATAACATTATATTAGGAGAATTTTTACACCAATACTTGCAGAATTCATTACAGGAGTGCAAGAGTACTTCACAATAAGTATATCAACCTGCAAAGTGTATTACACCATCTTAATAGAACAATAGCAACAACAATACAACTCATCATCTTAGTAGCTGCATAAAGGATGTTTGACAAAACCCACTTTCATAGTAAGATTAAATTTTATGACAAAAATGCTTAGAAAATTATGAACAAAAGGGAACTTCTTCAACATAATACAGAATTAAGACAATCCACAGCAAACATCATGTTCAGAGATGACATTTTCTGAATTATTATAGCTATTTCCTAGCAGGAAAAAGTTGTTATAATTGTATTAGATATTATGACTACCATCACAAAAGTATCAGAACCTGGGAAGCTTAAACAACAGACATCTGTTGTCTTATATTTTTGGAGGCTATAGAAGTTCAATATCAAGTTGTTAGCAAGTCTGATTCCTTTTGTAGTTTGTGAGAAAGAATCTTTTCAATGCCTCTCATGTAGCTTATTGTAGATTGCTTACAAATCTGATGTTGTTTGTTACTCAAAAGCATCAATCCCATATTTGTCCTCATCTTCCCATAATGATCTCCCTGTGTGGATATTGTGTCCATTTTCTTACTTTTTTAAAAAATAAAAACACAATTCCTACTGGCTTAGAGGCCTATCTTACTCCAATATAACCTAATCTTAAATGTTTAATGACCCTATTTCTAAAGAATTCTAGTCAGTGTCTGTGGTCCTGGGGTTAGAACTTCAACATATATTTTGGTGGGGAACACAATTCAATCCATCATCTGCCTTGTCTACCCCAAAATACATATCCCTCCTTTGTTGGAAATACATTTACCCCACCCCAATATAAACAAAAGTTCATACTATCCCAGTATCAGCACTAAGTCCAAAATCTCATCTAAATACCAACTAAAAAGTTCCAAATGTATCACATCTAAGTTATTTAAATCACTTACAAATGAATCCAAGTTTACTTATCATGGAGCAAAATTTTTCTCTCTATATGCAACCATTATCTGTTTTCAAAATACAATAATGGCATAGGCATAATAAATTAGTCATGCTTATTACAAAAGAGAAATTAGAGGCCCGAATGAGTCAAAGGTTTCAAGGAAGTTCAAAATCTGTCATGTCAAATTTCATTACATTTTATGACTCTAAAATATTTATTTTTGGTGGGAAACTTTGTACTCTTTTTCCATGCCACACACTCTATATTGCAGGACCACAGGAATGGCAGCTCTCTTGTATCCTGGATTTGGGCCCTAAACCCTCAGTATAACTACTTTCCAGAAATGAGGAAGTGGTTTCACCTACTGGATGCAATGAGATGACCCTGTCCTTAGGATCATTCTTCTTTTATTTGAAATATAATTTATTTGCTGTCAGGTGACAGTCGGTTTAACTCTGATGTTCTTCCTTCATTTTATCTAGTTTCTATCTCCTACAGTCCAAGCTAGAAGCATTTTTTTCTGAGGCGATTGAGTTGATATATAAGTCAAATGCCTGATCTCTTTTGCTAAATATTGTCTAGCTAGACTTCCTTTTTTGTTTCTAGAGCATGTTCTCTGGATAGATTGAGAATATCCTAAATCATCAATTGCTGTTTTCTTTCCTCCAGGACCTATCTCCTTCAATTAATCTTTCTTCTCTTAAATTGTACTAAAAGTATCTAGAAGAAATCAGATCATTTTTCAAAACTTTGCTTAGAAAACTTCTCAACTTAATAACCAGTTTCATCAGTTCCGTTTTCTATTGAACAGAATAAAATTATGCAAATCCTTTGTCACTCTATAATAAATATCACTGCATTATTTGAAATGATTTTTACAAAGAAGTACTACAAGCTAGATTGCTCAAACAGCAGAAAACTTACCTCACAGTTCGAGGCTACAAATCCACAATCAAGGTGTTATCAGGTTTAAATCCTTCTGAAGATTGAGAAGGAAAGATTGCTCCAGATCTCATTTTTTGGCTTGCAGAAGGCATTTTTACCCTATGTCTCTTCATATTTTCTTCCTTTTATTGTACTTCTGTGCTCAGATTCCCCCTCTACGTAAGACTTTCAGTCATATTATATTGAGGCCCATACTAAGACCTCTTTAGCTTGACTATTAATGTAAAGAAACTCTCCAAATAAATTCATATTCTGAGGTACTGAGAGGGTATAACTTCAAAATATGATTTTGGAGAACTATACTTAAACCCACAAATGTGATAAAAATATTAGAGAAAACTAATCACATTAATATTGTTTCTAATTTTTTTAAGCAGTATAGAATAGTGACAAAGAAAGCAGGCAGATTGCCTTGTCATGTCTCAACCTCACTATTTATTGTGATGTGAATTTTGAAAAGTTATTTCATTTGTCTAAGCCTCCGTTTCTTCACCTGTGTGTAGTCAATTAAATGAAGTAATATAAATACCTTCAAACTGTGTCTGGCACATAGTAAGAGATACACATTTGTTTTTACCTGTAATGAACTGTGGAAAAGAAATACTGGATATTTATTTATGAAGAATGCATGGCTTACATTTATTTTTGTCTCTCCAATAGTTACTTTTCATTGGGGATACATGCCCTCTCTAATCATCAGCATAAAATTTTATCATAACACCTTCTCTTCCTAGTCTGAAAAAAAATACTCCAGTTGTACTTTTATCTAGGAAATTTGCATCAGAGATAAGATACATAAAATAAGAAGATAATTATAGCTCAGTTTTTGGGTAACTTAGGATAGTGATTGAGAAACTGATGCAGAGAAACAATAAGATTCCCTGTTTCTTTCCTCTCCAAAGCCTCTCCTTCTTGAAACAATTTCCCAATTTCTGTGACTGGTTCTTTAATCGTTGCTGCAAAGTTCCAATACATACCTCTAAATATGGCAAAAACACAGCTGTTTCAGACCACACTATTAAATTATTTATATTTCTGACTAATAAAAATCTTGGTGGTCAATCGTATCAGAGCTCCTTTAGAAAATATTTTCAATACCCTTGAGCTTTATTCTGTAACAAGCAAATGTAATGGTTATGCCCATGATACTCTGTTTTCCTTGTGAATATTATAGTTCCAAAGGAAGCTTATGACCAATTTAATTTATTATTTCCAAGATCAATTTATGATTTTCAAAGATCTGAGTGACTAACTCAATAGGTAGAGGTAAGAGTTAATGCACATTTCAGGCACTGCTAAAAAATCCACCTATAATATTTATCATTACTGCAAATCCCTACAGCAATGTGAGTGATATTTCAGATCCTTATCCTACTTTTATACAAAGGTTAAAAAAAGGGCCATTCAGATTTTTCTAGGCTGGTAAGTCCCCTAAATAAAAAATTGCTTTGTTGTAGTTGAATGAAGACCATGAAAATCATGGATGGATGCAGTACATCTCTCATTTCAGACAAGTTTTTGTTTACTTTCTAGTGGTAAACATATAAACCAAATGAATAAAGCACAAAATAAATTAATTAATTAATTAACGACTATTGCAATATTATTTCCCTGGAAACAACAAGGACTCAGAACCATAAATTATGAATATTTGGGTCAGATTTACAGGCTGCTATCTGAAATGCAAGTAAAGACAAAAACTATCTCAAGATGGCTAATAAAGAAGGTCTAAACAAATACAACCACTTGGTAAGTTAAAAATAAATGCTATGTGATTTCTTATCTATCTCTTTATCTAATTATCCATTAATTTTCATTTTTCTCCTTTTTGCTGTAATATTCATAATGCGGAATTTATATATGTTTATGAAAGTTTGATAAGCATTGCACTTGCTGAAAAGTTTTTAGATGGTGGATATGTTATTGGGATAGAACTAAAGGAGGTAATAAAATTACCCAGATTTTATACTTTCCAAATGTCCAGTTGTATCCACTCTGTATCTAATAACTGAAAATGCATAGAATTCTATTATAAAATATTGTATCATATCATAGAATTATATTTTTTGTATAGAAGATTGCATTTATAGGGATATATGTATCCTTTACTGACCATAAAAAGTAGCATGCAATTTCATTCTTTCCTAAAAACATTAACTATGAGTTGAAATTTCAAAGGCAGAAGATTAATCCAGCTAATGTTGGATTGTCTTCTGTCATAACAGCAAAGAGACAGTAAACTTATTTTTTTGACTGAGATCAAAGGACTTGGTTATTTCCTGATCTTTCTGAGACCAGGTAAATCAGATATACATTAGAAACTCTTTCAAACTTAATGTCCTACTATGAAAACTTTGTGCTAAATTTAATAAGCAAATATATTTATTATGATTGAAGATTCCTCAGGACAAAAAAGAAGACAATAAAGGAAAAAAATAGAATACAGACTTTTAGAAAAGTCAAATACATAAATAAAATTTAAAAAGGGCAATTATAAGGTGAAAGATACAACTGAAACTTTTATGGTAAACAACATGATATGTAGGTTGATTTATGATGATACAAATCTTAAACTTATATAACGTTATTACGCAAACTTCCTTCAATAAAATTTAAAAAAATAAAATTTTATTTTATTGATCAATACACAACGCTGAATAAATTATAATCAAATTTGTGTTCCGGAATAGTTGAGTGCTTCTACAGTTGAGAGTACTAGCTGAGATTGCAGGTATCTATTATAATAATTCACAATTATGGATGTTTCTCTTTACATAAAATTTTTGTACCTGATATGAAAAAGCTAAATTTGAATTTGAAATAATGTGATTAATGATGATACACCATGAAATATATATACATATATATCACTATTATATAGCTATGTCAAAATGTTGATATTGACTTTATCAGAAGGAGATAATATTAAATAAGGACTATGAGGATGGTTTGTAATTTGAATTGCTTCAGTATTATTATTTAAATAATTAAGGTTACTGTAGTATTTCCAAGCAAATTTGGAAAGTAGAAATTATATGTAGGTTTAATCGAGGAAAATAAGTTTCATGGTTAGAAACCTATCCTAAAGTAAGGCACATTTTAATGGTATAATTAAGTTTATGGTGGATACAATGGTAAGAATGATGGCCATGACAATCATTAAAATTAATGAACATTTTCATAATGTGCTGGACTCTATATGTTAGCTAAATAATCTTATTTAATTACAATAGATATGTTGTGAGATGTGAAGAAAAATTTTGGGAATAATTTATGTGCAGGTCAGAACATCAGGAAATATTGCCAGCACTTAATTCCATAATACAGAATGACAATCCTTATTTTCTCTCTCTCTAAAATTATTTCTTGGAAACTGGTCTTAATTATATAGACAGGACCATGAAGATTAAAAATATTTATGGACAAGAAAACCAGCTTAAATTTTATGTATTTGCTCTAGTTAGATTGTAAAAGTTCTGTGTGATGATTTTCATTTAACTCAGAAATGTAACACAGTAGGCAAGCTGTTGAATTTTGCATGAGTTAAAGCATATTTTTACTCTCATAAGCCATACCTGTGCATATAGTTAAGTTTTCAGGTAATTACTTCCAGGTGCTTGCCTATAGGAATTCATTGCAATGCAATGAAATCAGAGTAATAAACTCATCAGCAAAATTAACTCATGGGCATGTTGCAGAGACACGTATATTTAAAAGCATCAGTATTATAATTTGTGGATTCTAGATGTTTATGTTCATGATGAAGACAATCTCCTCCTAGGTAATTAAGAAGATCTACATACAACTAGGTATGTTTAGAGTCATCCTAAGCTCATTAGAATGCTATGCATGCCCAATTTTTAAATGGGGCATTTAGTTTTATCTCATTAAACATATCAAAATATTAGAATTTGATTGATCCATTGTTGCAGCTAAGTGAAACAAAATGCAGCTTCCTCTTCTTGATTATAGCTCTATTAATTCTTAGAGAATTTTAAATTAAATATTTAAATTAGTTTTGGTAAAGAGAACTAAAACACTGCAATCTATTTTAACATTTTTTTGTTCTTTTCAAAAATTTTCATCTTGGGTCTCTGAGTTGCCTTCAAAAAACATGAAAAAAGGATGTTCCTGATTACTTCAAAGGTAAGATGCAGTATTAGTATTACTAAATTTAAAGATCTTGAATCAAAATTGACACCTTGTAAGATAGACAAAATTACATATAAAAGGTAAAATGAAGGTGATTACTGCAAAAATCAAGGTACACATACTCCGATATATAGATAATAAAATTATAATACTGTGTCAGAATTATATATTGGAATTAAAGTTGTATGCAAATAAAAATATATTAGAAAATATCAAATCTTAAGGATTGTGAAAGTTTAGACTTTGCAATATAAGTGAATAGTTTCTATTCATGTAAACTAAATTATCCTCATATTTTCCGTAACACCCCATGTGTGCACAACATACATTAAGGATAAAAAGAATGAAAAGTGATTAGTAGAATATAATACTTCTAGAAAACTTGGAAAGTTTGACAACTACCTGCTATAAACACAACTGATTCTCAAATTCACTCTAGACTAATAAAGTATGATATGTAAGTAGCATAAAGAAATTTAGGTGGTGAAAGTAGAGTTACCTAAATTTCAAAGAAGTGAGAAATTACATAATTATTTGAAGTTAAATAGTTTTGGGGAGAATATTTTTATATGATAAGTACTTCAGATATTAGAAACACCTTAAATACACACAGCAGTCCTTATTATAGCATATCTGCTACTAACGAGATAAGCAGAAGTAATCCAAAAGTCAGCATAACATTTGATATGTATTAACATATTCACTAGAAAGTGATTCAGCTGGGAAATCTCTGCTTCAGATTTTGGAACTACGTGTTGACCTGTGATGGTTTTGTTTCATCTGTTCCTTTCTTTTGTCTATTCACATTCCATCTGTGAGTGTGATAATTTCTATCTTTCTTCTTTTGACTTATTTAACTGAGCATGATCACCTCTAGATCCATTCATATTGACACATGTTTTACATATGCTACAAAATAAAACAGTATTCAGCAATTTCACAGTTTGCAATTTTAGAGAATTGAATTTTAATCATAATTTTTATAAATTAATATATATCTATATAATACTAAATAAGCAATTTTATTTACAGAATTAATAGTTCAAGTATGAAATAATGACAAAATATTTTAAGCTATGATATCTAGTATCCACTATTCAACATTTACGCAAGTATCTAAAGCAGTGACTAGAACGAGATGTATTACTTTACTTGGTTATATCTAAAAACAGAAAAGATATAAACTCAGTTATATTTTCTTAAATTTCCAGAATAATTTAACATAAGTAGAGAGAAAAAAAGAAATCAATGACAACTGTTTGAAAATAGAGAAAAATCAGTGAGGAATGTCATCATTATTTTAAAAATACAGTGAAACATAAGAACACCTCTTGGTGTAGCTCTAAACTTTACCCACGGCTCTGTTATTGCTGTAGCATCATTGACCAATGACTTTGACCAATGTTGCACACTTGAAAGATCACTGCCTTGTCTTGAGACAACAATCTGCTTCCAAAATAAATCTTAAAGGAAATTTCAAACTCATGTTTATGGTTACGGCCCTGAAGATATATAATAACAATTGTTCAATATTATAATAAAGCTAATATCACATAATCAAATTATTTTACTCAAAAATACAAATAGTATAATACTAATAATCATTACATATTTTATTATATTAAGGAGAAGTGTTCATCTCAGTTATTGCAGAAATAACATTTAATAAAATGTAATCCCTATTCATAATTAAAAAATCATGACTTGTCATGAAACATGATAGTGTCATGTGATTAAAATATTGATTAATGGAAAGTGTAGAGAACCTTGGGGAAAAATATTGCATATATCAGATATATGAGCGAGAATGAAAAGCAGGTCACTTTGAAAAGTTTCTGTTCAATAAACACAGCTGTACAAATTTACTAATAATAAAATTAAGAAAAAATAGTCTCAGATTCATGTTAGTCTTTTCTAGTATAACTAGCACATCTAACACATGTAGTTTTAATTGGGGTCACTATTTAATTAAGCTTGCAATGGCCTACTGTCTTGGTCTAAAATCTGTTAGAATTTTGTAAGGATCAGTCTAGTGAATGATAGGAGTTACAATGGGGGACCACTATCCTGGCATTCTTCAGATTTTTATCTCTTTCACTCACTTACCTCTGCTGTTTGCCCTAGTATTTGATCTTATTTTTGATGCATTCAGTGGGGACAGGGTGAATTAAGTGTCAGGATCTTTAAAATAATCTTTTCTGTGTGTTATCTTTCCTTATTGTGAAAAATAAGCAACAAATATTTTTGTATTTATAATAACTCAGAATTCCATTTTAATTATATATTCTAGGAAATGAGAATGACTACTGCTATATTCTTATTTTATAAACTAGAACTTGACTGGGACTCATGCTTTGAGAGAAGACAAATCAGTAGGAATACTTTAAAGCTCCTGAATATACACACACACACACACACACACACACACACACACATATATATATATATATATATATCTCCCCACATATATGTCAATTTTAGTTATGTCAAATTATGTTAAAACATGTATGCATTCTCCTTTTCCCAATGTTCGATTATTTGAAGAAATGGCTATGACATATAAACTAGATGTAATGTTATGGAAGATGATCTCTTTCAGACATGAGGTTCCCAAATTCCATTTTTAGATTCTACGTGGAGGGATACTTCTTGCTCCAATGATCTTAGACCAGTTCCCTAACACCAGAAACTTAAATTTAAATTTGCAAATATGAATTTTATTAGAAAGTACTTTGAGTAATAGAATTTATAAGGAGATAAAAGTAGTAAGATGTGGCAGATAGAAAAGTTGAACTGTCATGAAGCAGAACGCAAACGTGGGTGAGGCAATTCCCTTTGCAGAGCTCAATTTTAGGAAAGTGGAGATGTGTACAGTCAGTGCATCGGGAGTTGGAAGAATGAGGAGTGCCACCATCTGATTTGGGTAGCATAACACAATATCCACTGCTAATATTCATATCTGCTATATATTTTATAGCAAATAGAGTTTACAGATGATTTTGCTTTTTTATTTATATTGTATTAATTTTAATGTCGTTTTCAACATTTTTAAGGTAAATACTTATAAAATTATATTAAAAGTCTTCTATTACATATTTGAAAAAAATATAAAACTTTCCCAATTTTAGCTATGCCTCATCCCCTATAAATCTGCCCAATATTTAACTGCTAAATACTGTGAGGATGTATTTGCATATTGATGAATAAATCACTTACTTCAAATGAGTTGTTACATATATTAACCCATATGTTAGATGATTTTGAGTAGAAAGTTTAGAAAATTATTCAGAAAAGTCATTCTTTAAAGTGTCTGATTAATATAGAAAATCTAAAAACATCAAAGGAAGATAAGACAGTATAACATTTTGTTCCATAAGTCTATTATATAGAAAAGTTTAACAAGCTTTAAAAAAATGAAGGAAAGTAGGACATTTGCTCATCTAAGGAAGATTTAGATCTGTCCCCAAAATATCATCATACAACTCAAAGCATATTTGAAATATCATATTGTAATTGAAATTAGTCATTCTCATCTTACTTCACACTGTAATGTTATTCCATTTAATACAGAAATGTATAAATACATGCAAGGAATTGCCCAGTAATCATATACTTGCCCTAATTCATTTAAATCAATATCTATAAACTAAGACTGGGATTATCTTTCTTTTATACTAGTTTATCCTTTATTATTAAGTTATATATATTTTGCCTAAAATATTATATTTAAACAAAATATACACAAGTCACCTCAGCTATAATGCCATTTATTATCCTACATTTTAATTTGATTCATTATAATTCCTTCTATCTTTGCCTCTCCATTATATTTTCCGTGAAGTAAATAAACTGATATTTTTCTTAATGATTAAGTAGTCATGCTACCCTTTTCTTCATCGTCATCTAATGGATCCTCATTTTAGAATAAAGGTTAAATATCTGACAAAGTCTTATTACACATGCTATAATTTGACATTTGCAATTAAATCTCTCCCTTAATTTGTCTTGTACTTATCTATCATAATCTATCTGATCACGCTTGTCTCCCAGCTATTTCTGCAACATACCAAACATTTCAGGGCACTTTTCTTGGGAAACTTTCCCTTCTTCACATCAAGATTTAAATACTACTTTTTGTGAGTTATATGTTCATGTATCTATCTTATGTAATTCTCTCTTCTGCTCCTCTGCTTTAACTTATTCCACAGAATCGAATTATTTGCTGAATGTTAGATTTCATATGGCTGAAATATAAGTTTGAAGAGTATTGAGGGGTATGTGTTTACTTTATTCTAAATTGTATCATCAGTACCTGAAGGAATAATCAACATAAGCATTTGTGTTAACTAATGAAATGGAAAATATTCTTTGATAAAGATATAAATTTACCCTTATTTTTGAAGTAAAAACAATCATTGCTCATAGATTGTATACCTGCATTTGATTATTTTTTGTTTCTGATGTCATTAATTAAATTCATTAAATAGATTTAAAACTAAAACTAAACTATTGCTCCTGAAGTTACTCACACAAGATTATACCTTAGCATATTTAAATTTAACTGCTTATATAGATTAAATGAATATTTATCATCAAGCAATCACATAACGTGCTATACTAGACATTAGAGAAAAATTAATCAATTGCAAATATTATTGTCCTTATGTTAAATATGTTTTACAATAGTTTTGGATACTTTAGGTCCTCATTTCTGTTCAAGAAATGTACATTAGGATGCAATGCAATATATGTACACATGTATACATTCTAAACGTAAACTTGTTTGTGTAGTGAATACATTTATTGTACATTTATGGATATGTGTGTGCATATATATGGTGTAAACTCTAGCCTAATAATAATTTTTTACTCCAGTGATGTTATTATTTCATTGTATTGTAGCCTCCAAACCTTATAACTCAAGTATCAACCTATTATAGCTTTTGTATAAGCTGATTTTTTTGTTTTAGAGAGTCATAAATTACCCAGAGTAAAATTCATCCTTTGTTGTGTCATTTAACAAATTGATAGTTATTTAATCCTCATCATAATACTTATATAGAAAATTTTTATTGTTCAACTGTCAATTAGTAGTTAACACATTTCTCTGCTCACACATCATAATTAAAATCAATCTCTATTCTATCCTCCCAGTTCATTTTCTTCAGTAAGTCAAATAAATGGAAGAAAACAAATGTAATTTTCATTGTATTTGATTATTTTAATGTTTATCATCACTATGAAAGATATTTTTATTGTTTCCAAATTTTATCAGTTTTGAAACAATGAATGTTTCAAAGAGGTTGTAGTGTGAATATACACTTTTATATCTGTTGGGCAAACAGGAGTAAAATTTCTGAATCATATGGTAAATATTCACATAAATTTAAAATAAACAACAAAACTGTTTATCTGTGACTAAAATTCTCAAAATTGAATTTCTGTTAGAAATTTGAGAATGCAAGTTGATATCCAAATCTTCACCAAAATTTTATCTTTTCATATTTTTTGGTTTTCATTTTGTTTTCTACTAATTTAGATATCCTAAGGATTTATGGCACTACCTCATAGTTTCAATTGGTGTTGCTAATAACTAATGATGCTGGCTATATTTTAATGTCCTCACATAATGTGCCTGTAATTTCTTTGATAAAAAGTATTTTCAAAGAATTTTGTCATTTTAAAATAGATTTTAAAAAGAAAGAATTTTAAATCTTGATGAAATAAAACATGAACTTGCCTCTATTGTTCAGTATTTTAAAATATTTTACATAATCAAGGCCATAGTTTTTCTTAAATTTTATTCTAGAAATTACATATTTATATTGTGGAACCTATTTTGAGTCAGACTCTAGTCTCTACTTGTCATGTGGAGGCTTCTAGATGAAAAATAAACATCTTGAATCACCAGTCTCTAAACTCCTTTTTGTGACTATATCTCCCCTTATTGAAGACTAAGAAAGAAGAGTGACACCCTGTTACCTCCATGTCGATGATTAGTAAAGAAAAAGAAAGACTATTTGTTAACCTATACCTGGAAGACTTCCCAGTAGGTTTTTCTTCCTGAAGACTCCTATCAATCTATCCAATATTTTCAAAACACTTGACTTAAGCCTCAAACCACAATCTTGACTGATTTTTTAAAACTCCCCTGTGTCCTGACCTTGCTGGAACACGCATTGGGAATTCCCCTTGGTTTTGACCCAGATCATGATTCTCACTCCAAATAAACACTTTATATTATAGTCTTATTTTTTTTTCTTGGTTGACAAAGTTATATGTAATATATATTTTCACATATATACAACTGCAATATATTTGTTATATTGTTCCTGTATAGAATTTTAGCATACTAAATCACCTCATACAAGTGAATTTGTTTATAAATGCTCTATATAAATATTCTGTTCCACTCTATCTTTGCAAACATCATATTTTGATTTCATAGCTTTAGAGTAAACCTTGAAAGTTGGTAGTGTAAGTTTCAACTTTGTTCTTTAAAATTATTTTGCAAAGTAGTTTTGACTAGTTTTTTCTTTTATTCCTTATGCATGTTTTTAAAATACCTTGTACTAGTTACAAAATATCTTGCTGGATTTCACTGTGATCATCTTTAATTTGTAAATCTTTTTGAAGAGAATATTTTTAAAAAATTAAGTTCAATTAATTTATGTCTTCCTAGATTTCTCTCAGTTTCTTTTATGTCTTAAATTTACACCTCAATGGTTTTGATGCTGCCATAAATGATGCCTCTTTTAATTTTGATTTCTAATTATTCATTATTGATTTTGTGAAAACCCTTTTTGTATATTGACTTTATATGCTGAGACCTTGTAAAATTGGTGGTAATTCTAGTAGGTTTTTTGCTGGTTTGTTAAAAATATTGTATGTAGATGGTTATATTTCTTCTGTTGTAGCTTTATTTGATCTTTTTCAATTTCTAAGTCTTTGTTTCTTTTTCTAATTGAACCCATGAGGATCTAAAACTATTAATTAGGAAGGCAGACAATGGATTTTCTGGCATTGTTCCTAATTGTAAGAGCAAAGAATCAGTTTGTCATCTGTAGAGATGTATTTTGTTTGTTTGTAAAAGCCTCATTTTAATTTTAAAAGTTCCATTTAATTCTGAAGTTACTAAAACTTCTTAATTATGAATACCATTTCATAACGTTAAATATGTCAAGTAATTTTTCTGCTTTTATTGGTGCATTGTGTCCCAAATTTTGTGTTTGATTCATTTTTGTTCAGATGAGAATATTTTTTCATTGCTCTGAAACTATATTTTACATATAGATTATTTAGACGTGTGATTAATTATAAAATGTTTGAGATGTTCAAGGTTATCTTTATGTTGTTTCCTTGCTTAATCCCAGATGAACAAGGAACATCCATTATATAACTTTAAGCTTTTTGAGTTTGTTGAGATATATTTCACATAGAATTTGATCTATTTGTGTGAATCACATACAGTTGAAGAGATAGTGTATTTAGCTGTTGTTACATACGGTTTCTATACAGGTCAATTAAGTCTACTGGCAAGCTTGTCTAAAGCATGATTTTTCTCCCCAGGTTTATTTGGGGAGTATTTCCACTTTAGTCTCTCTTGAAGTTTGTTTTCTTGTTCTCACTTCATCATCTATTAATGTCTATATTCTCCTCTGAAGTAGTTAATATATTAGCTATAGTCATGTTAAATTCCCTGAGGGCAATATCAACATCAGCGACATCAGGGAGCCTGGTTCCGAGTCTATTGATTGCTTTGATTCTTAATATTAGATAGTTGTACTCTCCTTTAGGATTGTACCACTTGGTGAGCTTTCCTCAGTCTATGACCTGCCCGTTCTCCACTCATTTTTGTGAGTACCACGCAAATGTTCAGAGAGAAGATGAATGGTTCTGGTGCCTGTAATATACCCTTGTTTTAGTCCACATTTAGTCTTTATCAAAAAAATTAGATTCATTAGACCCATTTTTATGACACCCATCACCTTAATTCTCTGCTCTTCCACAGGTGAATAATTGCTGTGTTCTATCTCTTCTAGATAGACTTGTTATTCCATAGATTGCAGACTGCTAAATTATTCTGAATCTGACTGTATCAAATTATATTAATTAATCTGTAGATTTCCTGTTATTATGGGAAGAGCATTGTCCTTTTAGTATTTGCTTATCCTGAAGTTGAAATGAAATGAACTCTAATTTTAAGACTTTTCTTTCTATTTAAAAATTTTTTTTATTGAAGGAACATTGCATCGTAACCCATTATATAGGTTTAAAGTGTGCATCATTGCAAATCAACATCTGAATTAATACAATAATATTCAGCTTGCTACTGTGATGAGCCATTGCTTAATTTTCTTTTTATGCATTCTGCTTAAATGTGTTCAACAATCTGCATTTATATAATCATATCCTTATTATTTTTGAGTATGTGTCTTCAAAATAGACTTCTGTATTTTGCTGTTTTATTTTTAACTTTTCCTCTATTTGAAAAACAGATATTTACATCATTTTTATTTTTTATATATAATATGTTAATACTATCTGAAAATTAATTATTTCATTTTTTTGTTTCTGACATTTTGTTTTCCTAGATGTTTTAAAAATATTAAAAGAATGAGACAGTTGGTATATTGTATTATTTTTCAACCTGCTTTTTTAGTTTTCAGCCTAGGATTTTAGTTCCTTCCATAAAAGGCAGAGTATATTTCTCTAACATATTGAACTTGGAATTGATCATGTTAGTAATTTGGCCAGTACACATTAGTGGATATGTTATGAGTGCAAGTTTGAAATTTAAAGTACGTAATTTAAAGTGTTTTGCTTCCACTGTTTTAATGAATGTGCTTTAAAAAGGCCATTGGCCACAAAGAAAGGTGAACAAATTTGAATTCAATCAATGGTCGAGAGTCAAATACAGCTGAACTAAAATTAGATAAAGCAAAAGTTTGGACACTGGAATCTACAAATAAAGGAATAAGCAATTGTTTCAGGCATTAAGTTTTAGTGCATATAAAATACAGTGTTGTGTGTCAATAGCTAATTATTGTAGCAAACACATGTAAGGAAAATGCAGTAACTCTGAACTTTCTCTAGAAAGTTCTCTTGGAAGCCTGGTGAGATTGGGTATATAATCTTCATTCAATCTTATTTGCTTTCATTTTTTATGTATATTTCTTCAGAAATCTTACTCCCAAACTAAAACTTTTCTTAGAATCAGTGATTTCTAGTTAATTCTTATCTCTGTCAAAAAAAAGCTACTGGTTTGTCTGGCTTAAATAAAACAAACTTTACACCTATTTCTTTAAGTTGTCTTGTAATGTGCGCACACACACACACACACACACACACACACACATACGGATACAGACAAATCTTTAGAGATAAGAAGGGCTCAAGGAAATTATGTTCTGTGGGACAGACTTACTCTAGAATTTTGGCCCTCTGATCAATGCTTATATTGATATCTTAAACTTAATTATGCATCTCTAGATCACTATAATGATCCTAAAGTTTAGGTTATTTTATTTTTTTCTATTTTACTCTGGTAGCGTAGAACAGTAATCAAGAAATATTCAAAAATAAGAAGAAAAATGTCAGTAAAAATGCATTTACATTCTTTTATTTCTTTGATATAGTGGGTCCTCAAATTCTCTCTAATTTAAATAATTTCAAATGTTGTACAGAGGGTTTTTTGTTTGTTTTGCAAATAACAATAACAGCAATATTCTAGCTTTCTAACTGTTCTCAGTAGGAGAATTAACTTAATCTGACCTATTCTATTAAAACTGAAAGTAGAAAACTAATTTTCCTTTTCAGGTAATCTTTACTTCCTTCCTTGTAGTTAATAGAATTTGTCACTTTTTCTAGATGTATTGTGGTTTCAATATACTGTATCAAGATGAGAGGTTACTCTCATTTATCTTTCTTGGAAATTAACACCTGCTTTTTACTAAAGAACACATATCTTTCTTTAGTTCTGAAAACTTATTATTAACTATCACTTTCAGTATTGCCTATCTGCTATGTAATATATTTTATTTCATTAGAACTGCATTGGAGCTATTATAGAGTTCATCTATCTCTTCTTTATGCTTTTAAGCTCCTTTAAGATTCTGTAATGCTTATAAATCATGGCTGCCAATGTTGGGGACAAGAAACTTTCAGTTTCATGTTTCTATTTTGAGAAGTTGACCAGAATGATAGACAGTGCCTAGTACATTCAAGTATGTAATATGAGTATATTCATATGAATATATACTATAATATTTAGGAGAATAAAACTCTTCTAACAACAGAATGCAACCAATATGAGTGTTTGCCATGTTTGGATACCACAAAAAAGAAAAAGACTGCTTCTATATAAAGACAACAGAAAAATTTGGCAAGGAACACAAAACCACAGATGGTTGTAGGTGGCAGAATCTTAGCAGCAGAAACAGATTTTCCTGAGAAAACATTTTATCAAAACTTTGCTCCAATTCAGTCTGTTCTACCATATTGAGGATAATATTCAGGAAAAAAATTCTTTACTAATGTATAGTCAGTAGAAGTTGGAGATTGTTTACATAGTGGGTATAGTCTAAAGAGACAAAAAGATAAATGTAGACTACAGACATCCCTCAGTATCCTCAGATGATTAGTTCTAAGGCTTCCTCAGAAATTCTGAAATGATCAAGTCTCTAACATAAAGTGGAATCTTATTTGCATATCACCTATGGATTTCCTCTTGAAAACTTTAAATCATTTCTACTTAAAATACCTGATACAATGTAAATTATATATAAGTAGTTTCTATAAGATTTATATAATTTTCAGGGTATATTCAAAGAATAATGACAATAAAAAAGTCTGTTCATGTTCAGTACAGATATAACCACATAGGCCTAAATACATAGATGATTTGTTGAAACTTGATGCAAAGTTAACAAATATTTAAGGCCAATTGTGCTAATATCATTTCCACCATGTGGTCTTGAACAGGGCTGGACCTAAAGAAAACAGTATGTTCACAGTAAATAAAAAAATTTCAGTGACTACAGCTTCTCTACTAATGTGCACTATACCTTCAGCTGCTTTCATTAAAAACCCCTGGGTTAATTTAATGTCTCAAAATCCCCATGAAAGTGCTACAGCTTTCAAAAAAAAAAAGTTTACGCTGTTTTCTGTATACATTCTTAAGGCCATGGTGTGTAAAATAAGATACAACCTTATTCTTATGTGAATTCCACTGATTCATTTTGAAAAGAAAAAAATCATTGTGAAATTTTTACTGCTAAGCAAATACCATAATGTTGACAATGTTTTGGTATGTCAATGTGTATTTTGAATGAAGATATGTAATGACGTATGCTTTAGCTATAATAAGAAACTGTACATAGCATTATCAACAGTTGGTGTATTAGAGTGCAATGACTGCTACTCAGTGTTACTCAAAAAATTTACATCTACTAAAGGTGAGTTTTAATTATCAAATAATATTCTTAATTTGTTTTCTAGATTTCAGCCTTAATTATCTGTTTTTGGAGTATAGCATATTCTATTTTTGGAAGTAAAAAGTCAGAGTATTGTAACAGTAAATAGGACAGGTAACTTTCTAAGTGAACTCTCTAAACCTCAATATATTTCACTGTAAAATAAATTCATTTTTCCATCCATTAAGTTTATTATAAGGAAATATTAGAAAAAACATAATATAAAATGATAAGTACCAGACTCAAAAAATATTAAAATTATCCTGACTATACCTGGTGGAATTAGAGTAATGAATAACAAAAACAAAATTGTTATGTGTAGAATGATAGTATCTCTAATATTAAATTATTCCAGGTAAATATTTTGCAACAATTACTAATATGATAAACTACATTTTAGTGGCTAGAATATAGGTAAGATACATTTCTGCTTATTGAATTTTGTAAGTATAGCTTTACTCACACATGTATTGGAAAACCAATTTTTTTCTTTTTAAATAAATTCCTTAGGATGGATCTCTTTTGAAATTTATACTTAAGAAATTTGATTCAAATTAGAAATTATAGTTTTTATTTTCTTTTTATATTCCCCTTTGCAAACTTAAGCAAGAGCTTATAGCTTAAAATTAGACAGGCCATATGAAGCATTTTAAACATGATAATACTGTTTTTGTCATATAACCCAACTATCCCATCGTTTTAATATAGATGTCAATTTTCCCCTATTTTTAATAAATCAGGGCTATCTTTAACATGGGGCAAAAGGAGTAGTTGAGTTCCCAAGGTCCAGTCTGTTGAGGGGGAACAATTGCGGCTTCTCCTTTTGTCCCGAGTTAAAGCCTTGCTAGGCATTGAGTCCACTGCAGTCACTACTGCTGTTCCTTCCCAGTTGGAGGAAATGGGAGGCCTAAATTAAGATGATTCCACCCCATCCTTCTGATTCTTGCTTCTTCAGAAGATGCATAACAGAACAGCTTGCAGGTAAGTGTTATGGGGGTTATTTCTGACACTATGAGGGTTATCTCTGACAATATGGGGGTTATCTCTGGCATTATGGAGGTTATTGGGCATTTCTGGCATTGGGATGGTTGAAGAGACATGTCTTTTAGGAAGAACATTTAGAAAGGAGATTTAGGGACCAAAAATTTGGCTTTCACTTCAGTGTTTTGTCAAAATTCCTTGTATTGGCCATAGCCGTTTGTATGAAGGCCTGCCATAACACACATAATTACTATGTGTTTAGAGGTGTCACATTTTACTTACTTACTTGTTGGTCTGACTGCTTGCTCCTGCTATGAATTCTCCAACTCCTGCCCTCCCCTTATTCCCTTTTCTGCCATCCAAAGGTCCTATTTTTGTTTCCCGGATATATAATCAGCCTACTTAAAATGTATTGATTATAATTAAAAATATATTAAAATACACATATATATCTACCAAATTGTTTATGAATGTTTAAAAAAATACAAAGAAGACATAAAATTAACATCTGATATTTATGTTCACAAACATTAGGGTGATTAAAACATGTGTTTTATACTTAGGAGTGCTATGACAATTTATACTTTAAATTGTCATCCATAATAACCAAATTTAACAAGAACAAATAAAATAGAAACAGGTTATCAAAGTGACATAACTGATGAGCATGAACTGTGAAAAGATTCCAGGAAAACCCATTCATAAGTAGGGCAGAGGACTTTCCCAGGGGAAAAATAGACATAGAAACTGGAAAAGGTAGCTTCCTTGGAAATGGAACTGACTAAAGTAAGGTGGAGGCTGAACTGGCCAAGAGAAGGTGGTTCATGAACCAAAAGACTGAGAGAGACTGTTCCAGAGGACTTTGCTAGTTGTAGTGTTACTGGCAGAGGTAGGAGAAAACTTAAAAAAAAGCTCACTCATCTTTGTACAGTACTCTTCATGAAGTGTCAATGTCCATAAAGGATGAAAAATTAACTTAACCAACTTTCTAGATCAAATAATTTAAATAAATAGGTATCATTTTAAAAATAATAAGGTAATTCATCTAGAAGTTAACTTAAAATTAATTTTATTGAAGGAATGTTCTATTATAACATTAAATAGGTTTAAGGTATACATCATAGTAAATCAACATTTGTATATACTACTCTAAGTTTAAGGGAACAGTAAATCTATATTTTTTTCTCTTAATGTTAGTCATAAAAAATAACTAATTCACTCCACATTTTATACACACAAACACACACACACACAGAAAAAGCATTACCTAGTCGTAGTATGCTCATTTAATAACTTTTGCATTACAATTTCAGATTACTTCAGCTATCTCAATATTACTATCAGTATGTTTTTGTAACAGCACATTTATTTTGATTTTTTCCAATTTTTTACAGTTTAAAGAAGAATTTTTTCTGATTAATCACAATGAGTTAAAGCATCAAAAATAATTTTCTGAATTAAGTAATCTGAAAGATTATTAAGAAAATATGCATCAATCATAAACTTTTCCATTAACAGCAATTCAGAGAAACAGAATTGCCAATTAAAGACAACCTGAGTTAAATTGTTGTTGAAGTATTTGCATTTTTTGGCTTATTATGAAATTAAAATTAAGACTTCTATGGCATTGTGATTGAAACTTAAACGTAGGAGATTTGGTTGCATAAAGCAATAATTACTCTGGAGATTCAAAAAATTTTATCTCACATTTTCACTTCTGATATATCATCCTGGAAGATTATTAGTTGATAAATTGAAACTTACCTTAACCATTTCTGCTAAATACAACTAGAAAACAGTGGAAATATGTTGTTGAGGAAAAGATCACTAATATTGTTATTCACAATATCAGGCAGGGCATAAGGAAGGAAAGGAACAATAAAGAAGGAAACAAATCTGAAGACTAAAAGAAATGAGTATTATTAGCCTATTTTTTTAAAAAAAAAAGGAAAATAGAAGGTGATGATACCATGTTTTACAAATTACTGCTTTCATGAAAATTTCATCTACAACAGTGGGGAAAAAATCAATTACTTTATCCTAGAAAGCATAAAAAGTTCAGGTCATGTTGTTTTCCTCAAGTATTGCCTTGTCTAATCATTAATAGCACAAATGTTTGTAATGAAAAAGAAGTAAGCCAAATGACAGCTTTCCTTATGTTCACTCAGCAAATACATGCTTAGCCATTTTATACCATCTGGTACACACATTTTAGAGCAGTGAATTACTGGTGCAAAAATCAGTGGTGAGATATTAGTGGAGAGAGTCCACTAAATTAAAAAGAGAAAGGTTTTTAACTGTGACAAGAGATATAAACCATGAAACTGAGTGGTCATTCCCTATGAAGTACAGATAGTAAGAGAAAAATTGGAGTCAATGGGAAGTTAGAGTTGATAACCCAGGTGAGAGTTCCCACTGTTACATCTTTAGTGGTTTTATTTTAAGAAATAAACACTAAAAATAACACTTGGATGAAAACCAAACTATCTTCCAACACACAAATCAATACTGTTTCAAAAAAATAAAAGAATTTTTGCTGAGAGCTGTGTCTTCAGAAAGGGAATGATATTGGTTTATTTGTTTGAATATTTTAGTTGTAATTAATTATGTTAGGTAATAAAGGTATAGTTCATTATCCTGCTTTATTCTGCTATAAATTTTGCTAAGTACTTTTTGGAAACACATTGTAGTTATCCCTCATAGTAGATAACATGGCATGGAATGATTGGGGGAAATGTGGTTGACTAAATAGTAGATATTTAAAATATCAGGGAATATAATAATCTTCATAACTTGGTAAGCTATAATTTCCACATTCCAGTGATTTAATGTAATTACTGGAGTAGGCTTCTTGTGGTGATTGTGTGACATCACAGTACAGAAATGACACCAGAAATGTAAAGTGATCCATTCATTAAATCTAAATTACTTTATGGGATTCATATGGTATTTGAAATACTGCATTATTGTATCCAACTCATAAGTGAAACTTCTATAACTAAGCTAATTTTCATTTATTTAGTTTATGTTGTTCATTTGTTGAAGGTACCTCTTCTAACTACTCTAATTGTCCTCTTCTCTGTCTAGCTAATTCAACATTTCTCCAAATCTTACTTCCTCAGGCGTGTTGACTTAATGACGACGCTATAAAAAGAACATCTCTATTAGACTATCTGAATTGTTACATGTAACTTACTGTCATGTTTGCACATTGTATCAACATAATTTAACACTTATTATATATCGAAGTTATTTTATTTTATTTCCCCTACAGTTTCCATGTGTGAACAATTAAAAATTATTTTTCAGCAGGCAGCATACCATAGTACCCAACCCAAATTCATTAATTTTAATTAGGGTTTCATAAGGAACATAGAAACTATTCTAGAATTTCACTCTTTAATTAGTGTGAGATATATAACACAGGTAATTTGAACAGCAAAACCAAACATGGAAGTCACTAACTCTCAACTTTGCCCATAGCTTTCAGAGATTGAGAAAATAGAATGTTTCTATCATTCTTCTAAGGAGCCAAACACTATCAGTGTTCATGTGTTCAACATCTTGTTTTAATCTGTCAGGTGATTCAGAAACAACACTTTAAAACCACTGGAGAAACTGAATTTTCCAATATAATCCATCTGTCTGAGTCTGTTGTAGAGGAATGCTATTTCTCTAATCTTTCTTCTAATTTCCAAATCTCATATGATTTCATTTCATTGGTAGAACAAAAATGCGGTGGCTCTTTAAGCAAGGGAGCCTGGAAAACATAGTTTCTGGATTTACAGCTCTAACAAGAAAAGCAACAATATTATATGAGAGATGTGTGTTCAATTTTTTTTTCAAAATTGTCCTCCACTCTTCCCTGTAAAAATCATGTGTCTTAATTATGTGGAGTCAGTTATCTCAAAAAACGCTCTTCCAAAATGTTAGCTAACTCCTATAAATTAAATGTTCTAAAATTAAAATTAATAGTTCCTTATATCAATGAGTCCCTCAATTAGGGAGAGCTAATGCTGCAAATAGTGAGTTTTGTGACTCTGTGTGAAAAGAATAACCTGTGGCAACAATACATTCGAAGACAATAGTAAGAGATGGATGTGTGATTCTCTTAGGTCAACGGGACTATAGATAGCAAGTCACTGAATGTAAAGGTTCAGTGATGAGTTGAGATGTTTTAAAGATTACTCAAACTAAAGGTTCAGTGATGAAATGAGATGTTTTAAAGATTACTCAAACTAGAAGGAACTGTACTCCCTTTCTCAAAGCTTTTATACACTATGAATTCCTTGTAACCTTAACACCAAACTAGGTGTGGAATGAAATGACAAGTGAAGTTCAACTTAAGGTTTTCTATCAACTCAGAGGAAAGGTAGCCCAATGTAAAATTTTCAGTGAGATTAGAATCATATAAAGTTATATTTCTGCCATATTCAAGCACAAATTAAGATCTATAGTTTTTTTAGATGAATATTATATCTTGATTAGACTTAAGATATAACACACAACTTGGAGAGAAGGTTTGCATGTTTATTCATCTTATAGGATTACTCTGTATACCTACAACTAGGTGTCGTTATAAATTTCTAACTAAGTGTTACCCTCCTATGCCCCTTTAACAGGTAATAATAATGATGCCACTCTTCTAAGGTATTTTAAATCAACATTTCACTAGTCTACTATGGAATATTACAGTGGGAATTGCTTTCAGATTTTGCCATGGATATTTAAAAAATGATGATATTCTTTTAAATGTCTATCTTTGCTCTCTGCGAATATAAATAAATATGCTGTAGTGGGATCCAGTCTATTTTTTGAAGGTCAGGCACACACATAAGCACAAACACAAAAAAAGGGAATCCAAAATAAGTTGTCCCATGTAAGTCCTACATGGTCCTATAGAAACATGAGAGATATATGCCCAATTATTAGTTAAAAACATATATGAACACAAAACTATTTTGATTAACAGGTATACTGAAAAAAATGAGTATAAAATATGTATTAATAAATGCAAATTTTAATTGTCATTATACCAAAGTAGTTATAATGGATATTCTTTTCATAGCCTTAGATCTAAGGCAGACATACATAGTTTATTAATTAAACTTAATTCAAGAATTAATTATAAATGCATTTATCAAGAAAATATTCAGAATAATTACTCTTTGATTACTTAGAAGAAGCACATATGTTATTTAAATTGCACTGTAACTAATAGTGAAACAAGACTAATTCAGAGTATAAATGGTTAGTCTAAATTTTATAAAGTAAATTATATTGAAAATTGTTTTCTCATTTATTTTTTTTCTTGTGGAATAGTGATAATTCCATATTAGGAGAGATTTTAATTCAGAGTTTTTTATTCATTTTCAAAAATATTTTTAAGGGAGGAAGGAAAGAAGCATTTCATTATTTGTTTATTTAATTTTGATTCTTCTATTGTCCCTGAGTGGTGAACCTGCTCCTTGAGCTTTTCATGGTCAATGCCCAAGTCACCAGTTCACTTCCTGAGCCATCAACATGTCCAATAATTATTCTTTACTGAGTATGTTGTCTGTATGAAAAATTCACTTGAGAAAATCAGACCTTTTTCTTAAGAAATCAAATATTGATGTTTGGGATAGAAATCAATACCATTTTAGTTTTCCTATCTACTTTCCGAATATTTCCATCCTGTTAATTTTAGTAAGGAAGGAAATAATTTTAATATTGGTCCTATAATGTCACTATGGAAAGCAGATCAGTTCTTAAATTTACAGGTAATCTATAAAGAGACATTATTTTACTTAAGTATTCAACAATAGACAATGTTCATTATGAAATTTTTGCAGTAATAAACACAGTGACTCAATTCTGATTTATTAGTAGTTTGTTATTGACAGAGATTCCATACTATATAAAAAACTCCATGATAATATTTCTGATAAATGCATACTCTTATCATTGCCTGACTGATTCCAGTGAGAGTGAATTAATCAGTTTCAGTGAAATTGTGAATTCTTCTTTTCCTGCATAACAATAACTAATAATTTGGTGTTATATTGGAGAAATATTTAGTGATATATAACGTATAGAAACAGTTACAATATCATATCATGTACTTTTTTTGCAAATAAATAAGGATATAATCTAATATTGTCTAGGTAGTTAATGACAGATGCAGGCTAGAATCTATACTTCTTGTTTCTAGTGTTCGTCTTCTTCATGTGTCATTTAGTAATATGAATATTCTAGTCTTATCCCCATAACTTCTCTTGCTATGAGCCTGCCATGAGCTAAAAATCCAGGATAGATGATTATTTAAAATATAAATAAAACATTTATAAATTGAACAAAGAAATGAAGTGAGCCTTTATTTCTTAGAAATGGATTTATCATCAGATATCAAAATTTATGGAGTATAAGACTTTGTTTTTTGAAAGAAAATAATTATTTGGCACAGTATAAGATTATATTTTAATGATTCTATAACTACCTTGACTGTGCTCATTTTTGAAAGTTCAGCATATTAATGTTGATATGGAAAACTTAATTTTATTAATATGTGCATTAAATAATATTTGATTTCAATAAATAATAAAACTACCTTCAAAAAACACCAAAATCTATAGGAGTAACTATGCAATTTCTTTATTCTCATATTTTCCTGATGAAATCAGAGATGTCAGTATGAATCTTATCAATCTAAATTGAGAATCCACATCTGACATCATTTTATTGTACCTTAACATTGTGAATATACGCCCTAAAGAGTTTTATCCTTGAATCTTTTATACTCCATTTGTTTCTTTAATAGGATTAAATTCTTGTTTTGGGCATTACCATCCATTGCCAGGATATCATGAATGAGTAGATGATTCTAATCAACCCCAAACACCTCATATTTATAATCCATTATGCATCAATAAAATTGACCGGGAGAAACTATTTCATTGTAAAATTTTAAAATATGCTGTGTCCTGATGCACCAACATTAGGTGCAGTTCACATACATCCCATGGTCCCCAGTTCAAGACCTAGAGCTGGAGAAACAACCAAGATGAACAACTAAATGAAGTAAATGAAATCTTTCTTACTTTTCTCTGCCTTCATGCTTGCCTACTCACCTTCATTCCTACATTCAACTTTCATTTAAAAATGAAATGTACATTGTACACATACAATGTACAAATTGTTTTATGAATTCCTATAGAAAGATTCACATAGCAATTACTTAGAATTTATATTCCCACATTATGTATCTAAGTTGCAATTATTACCCTTGATATGGGAATCACTTATTCTCCTATTCCATCCAGCAGTGTATTTTTAAATCTAAATTATCAATTATACAGATTATAAAGGTAATTATAAAATTAATTTTGTACAGTTGCCACAAATTGTCATGAATCCATTATTTTAATGACTATGCTCTCTTTAAAAACCAGTGAATTATACCATTTTCCAGGTCAGCTTAAGTACCTTAAAAATCTACTTAAGTAGTATCAAATCATGTCTTTAGTAAAAATGCACATTTTGGAAAGGTTAGGGAATAGAACTAAGTTTAGAGAGCACTAAAAGAAATAATCTGAATATTGAATATTGAAAGCATTGGAGCAGAGCAAAGTGATGCTGAGATAGAGTGAGCAAAGCTCAGCTAGGTTTCATGTCCAGCTAAGCTAACAAAATGGTGCTGTGCTGAGAAGAGCAGAACTCTAGGGAGAGTTTAGAGGCTCTTAGCAAAATTCATTAGGAGTTCCTCTACCTATAAATGAACTTTAGCTATTTCAATTACACCTGGAACTGTCTGGATATTCAGAGAGGCATTTCCAAAATATAATACTGATGGATTAATTAGGGGTAAGTCAGTGTACTACTTTTTATTAAATGTCTGTTGTCTCAATTAGATTTATAAATACAAGTTATGTAGAACGTTACTTCCAACTACAATGTAGTAAGAGCTTTTTGATCAGCCTTACCACTATAAATAGATTTAAATTAGAAAAAAAAAAAAAAAAAAAAAGAAGACAGTTCTTTTCAAACATTAGACAATAGGAAGTTCATGTTTATAATTCATGATAAAAGGAAAAATCATAAAGTGAACTACCTCATCAGCTTTGCTCTAATATACATTGAGCCAAGGTCCAAAATATTATGGTGTTTTTCAAGAATAAAGCAGCAAATAAAGACTTGGGTAAAAGGTCATCATATGCGTATGAAATCTTCATGGTAGGCACTTAGATAGAAAGAATATTTACAATTGGGAGCATCAGGAATCATTGTGAGACTTCCCCCATGAATTTTTGGATGACAGCTAGGCTGCATATGAACCAGGCAACAACTCAAGGTTTTTCAAAGGGTATCAATTTATCATGCATACTCAATTTTTGAGAGACAAGCAAACACACTAGGTATCAAGAAGTGTTAGGAAATTTTTTAGATTTTTGTCTTCAGAGAACAGCAACATAATTGCCCCTCAATATTCACAGGGAATTGCTTTAAGGATCCTGCTTATGTCTGACATAAAATTTGCATATAAGCTGTGTGCATCCTTCCTTATATTTAAAAAAAATCTCTAGTTCATGAAAATGTCTAATATATAATTACTATATTAATAGTCATCATTATATTAATATTATATTAATAGTCATAATTAAGGACTGATGATGAGAAAAAAAACTTACATGTTTAATACAGATGCAACCATTATAGACCTAACTAGATAATATGTATTTTTGGTCTAAGCTTGTTTAAACCCAGAGATGCAGAGCCTGAAGATTATTCAGGGCTAACTCTATATTTATCACAAAACATAGTTAGCTGAGGCACTGGAATAACGTATTAGAAACACAGTGACCTAAGAAAAAGTGTTTATTTTCTAGACCTGTTACAAAAAATTTGAAAGGTAGTATCAACGATATCTCAAAGAATGCAGAGATATGCATTTTATGCCAAGTTATGCCAAGTTATAAAAACTTTAGAAACATTATGGACTTTTTATTATGTATCTACTTTACAAATCTTAAATTTAAAATTGCAAATCAAAGTGGAACTATAGTCAAGATCAAGATGATTAACCAGTAATTCAGTTACCTATAGAATCAATATAAACACATACTCAGAAAAACAGCATAATTCAGAATACGTTATAATTAATCTATAATATAAAGTATATAATTAAATATTATTTGATATGTAAAGAAACCTAAAATATGATCTATAATCAGAAATTCAAGAGGTATAGAAAAAAAGTTGGAGATGACACAAATATTGAAACTTTAAAAACAACAGGATATTAATGTTCTCAAACTTTAAAAAATATCATCTTAATGATATACAGATAGTAAACCTGAGGAGTAATCAATTTGAAAGTACAAATCTGTGGAACAGAGAGAAGAAAAAATGAGGATAGTTAGCAGACACTTAGGAAACCAAATATCTAACACATCTCTAACTATAATCTTAGAAGAATGTAATTAGAGTGGAACAGAAAATAAGATTTAAAGATAATATATATAACTGGATTTATCTAATATTAATTTAAATACATTTATAATGTAGCTGTACATGCATATATAACAGTGTATGTCAATAAAATGGGATGTTTTGTATTCACTGAAATGATATTCAATGATATCAATATTAAAATATAATATTAAGACAATGTTAGTATAAAGGTAAGTTAGAAATATGCTCCAAATATTATTAAACATATTTACTATTGGTTAATAAGAGAATACTGATAATTAAATAATGACTGATAGACATTACAATAATATGTCCAACGCTAAGTAAATATCTTATATTTTTAAAAAGAATAAAAAAATATGAAACAAATTTTCAGTAGATAAAAGGACATTTCAAAGGAACAAAAAACTATTCTAAATTTTATCTCTGACCAGTTACAGTGTATAGTTCTTTTATTTCTTTATATTGTTTTCTAATTTTGCATCAAGAATTATTATTAATTTTGCACTTAAAATAATTACATGAAGAGTTATTCCAATAGAAAATGCTCAATAATAAAAAAATAAACAGTATAGATTATAAATTGAAAAGTGAAATTAACAAAATTTACAATTTAAACATGAAAAATAGAACTAAAGTATCAGTCACATTAACAAGAAGGAAACATTGATAATTATAAATATATTCATAATTAAAGTAACTTTGACTCCTTTGTACCAATGCATTTTTTACTTCAGTAAAACAATCAGTTAATATAAAGTACTATAAAATATGTTTCCCCCCTCTGCATTTTCTTATATTTGTGTAATCATTGCATTTTTCTTTACATGCAAAATTTCATCAGTTGATGGAAGACAAGTTAGTTATATATTACTATAGTCACACATAGATTTCAAATCACTTTACCTTCTTCAGTTGATATTGTGTGAAAGAAAAACATGAGAATAAATTCTTCCTGGAAGATATTGAAATTTTAATGCCCTTCTAGTGCTTTTTAGTACGTCTCATGTTAGAACTTGCTAGTGAATAGAATACTTTGGTAATTGTTCTCACCATCACAAATATATTCTTTTATTATATTTATTTATTTAAGAGAAAAAAATAGTTGTGTGATGGACACTAAAAGAAAGAAAATCACTGATGTCAGGTCTGATCACAAATTGACTCACACTCAGATAAACATAATTTTACCATTATCCAGATCCTTTCTCTTCATAGGACACATCAGATGCCATATATCCTTGAAGTTAGATGGTGGTATGGGGGCAAGATATTGTTCTCACATTCCTACTCTGATGGGTTCCTGACACATTCATTATACTACGCAGTTGTAGGCAAATACAACTATTTACTTTCTTATTTCACTTTATTTTGGACTAGGGATTCATTAATCGTTTTTATAGATAAGTACTGGACACATGTAAAGATGCTTTTTTCTTTGAAACCAACTGTAAGTATAGAAGAGCTAATGCTGGACAAGGAGACAGCAACTCATGTCAATGCAGATGTGCTAGAGATTCATCTTGGAGGAGAATGACGTCCATGCTTCAGGGAGCCATGTCAAATTTTAAGAGTGTAGCTGTTCAAGGTCCTTGTTTCTTATAAGAGGTCAGGTGGAGAGAGAACAGTAAAGAGCACAGTTAGATAATTGGAGACTATATAATCCCAGATATCATTCTGTTAAGAGCATTTTTTAATGAAGTACACTCATTAGCTACATTAAATGTTCTGCTATAACTTTTAGGAATCTATTATTTTTGGATACTCCAATCTGCTTTGGAAAATGAAAACAAGGTAAAAATGAAATATTTTATAAAATAATTGCTTTCAAAATATGTTATAAAATGATATAAGCTTTTGCTTATAAATTAATGGTTTTTTCATTGAATTATATTAAAACCAATTTTCTGACTTTTAATTATTTCACATCTCTAAACAAAGGACTACAAGTAAATGTTTTGTTTTGATAATTAGTCTTTTTTTTAATCCTAATAAATAAATATATATATATATATATATATATACAGTGACCTTTTAAAATAATGTTATTTTCTTTAAAAATTAGGCAAGAAAAACTCTAAATAACTACTTAAGAATGTCTTTAATTTCAGAGTTTCTTAGATGGTTCCTAGGTATTCCAAAATTGTTTAGTTACTGTCCAAGATTTAGCATAGAAAACTTGTTATTTTTTCCTGGAAGATTCAATTTATATTCACATATGCATATGTATTTATGCAAATTATGTCGATGTAGTTATTCCATATGCTTTTGTCTGTATATATACTATTATGCATACATGTCCATATTTTTAAGATACTGATTATTTATCACAAAATAATGCATATTATATATAATATGTATATGTATAGAATCTTGTGTAATTATATCTATAATCCATACTACATATTGCATTAATATATTATGTTTTATATAGTACATGTTTACATATACTGTTATATAAAATTACATTACTTGAGAAACAATTTGGAAACAAGTTGGTCTAGAAGATTTCAGATTATAAATGAAAATACAAAATGACAGAAAAAGAAGTTCTTCCATGTCTTTGATTGCATAAAGAAGGCAAAAGAAGCAAATCCAGCAATCCAGTGAACATAAAAATAATGTTTTAAAACTGCATATGTATTCTACTAAATTTCACAAATGGTAGTGACTTCAGCAAAATTTTGACCATGAAATTAGAGGACATGAAAGAGAAAAAAATTATCTACTTATCAAAATAAAAGTAAACTAATACCTTTAATATTTTTGATAAAAAATAAACATTTTTTTCACATCAACACATATACTTATGTATAATATGTGTTATATAGTTAATTGTAGCTGCTCAGGGAAATGTACAAATAAATAAAAATAAACATTGTTTTAAACAACAACAAAAAAACTGCCAGACCGTCATGACTCACAATAACACTTAGCTAGGAAGAGGTTTTCTTTGCTCTTCAAGCATGAAAAAAATGAAACATGTTTAATGGCTCCATAGGGATGATAATTTGTTTTGAAATCTGCTCCACAAAATGTTGGCTTTGAAGATGAATTTTTTTTTTAATGTTCTGAGATTGTAATTTTGGAGTTCTTGTTTTTTGTGCTTTTTTAAGAATCAAAAGACAAATATAATAAAGTATATAGAAAACTGAAGAACAAATCTCTTTGAAACAAAATGAAAATCTAAGAAATAAAATAAGCATAATATCTATTTAAATCATTATCCAATATTAATAACAGGAAGAATAAATTAAAGCAAAGATTCAATATCTTCTCTCGATCTTTTAGTGAGTTTTTATTTTAAAACAGATCTTTGCAATGTGTTTATAAATACTATGAATAGAAAATACTTTTATGAATGATAGTAACCTGCTTATAATGGCTTGCATATGAACAAATGAATACACAAATAAATATACATTTAGAGTCTCTGATAATGCATCAATAAAGTACCAATATGGATATTTTATGAGACTTGTAGATACATTAACTGAAATGTTTTTGTCCAACTTCTTTTGAGCTCAAAAATTATCACATTGTCTATTACATAAAAAATGTTTGTGAGACATTTACATAAAGCCGACTGCTAGAATATAATTCATTGCTCATCATTAAAGTAATAACATATTTCTAGATGACTTATCAATATTATCTCTATGTTTTAAATTTGTATGAGATGAATGTTTAATAAATAGTTCAAATGTTTTGTTACTTAAATTTAATCAAGGTAATAATATCTTTTATGTATTCTAAAGCATGCAACCTTTAAAAGATAACAGACAACACATTAAAAACTACATTAAAATATGTAAGGGTATTTAGAATCATCACAATTTTATCCAAATTGTGTCAATAATTTTACATTTCCTTCATTCTGATATCTAAAATATGTTCACAGTTTTAAAAATTAGATCTCAGGTATTAGGCTCTAAATAACACAAATAGCAACAACAAAAGCCATGAGCTAGTTATGTGATCTCTTGATATCTAATTCTTAAACTTTTAGGGGGAAAAATGAGACATTCAGAAAAGTAGCATTTTTTTGAATTTATAAAGAAAGAAATTGGAAATAATATTGATATTATAGCTCCTGCCTTGCAGTACCTTGCATAGTACACACCTGCCTTAAATAAAAATTCTTAATTATTGCATGCATGTATTCTAACAATACCTTCCTTATTATCACTTACTCTAGCAGTAAACCACTCTCCTTCTAAACATAAAAAACACAATTTATTAATTTATTAGAGTCAGGCCTTACTTTATCCCACCCCACCAACTGTGCTATATACATCACCAGCTCTAATGTGCATACAATTTTGTGACTCATTTAGTAGACTTCAGTAATGGGTAGACATGCAAAATGTTGACTATTATACATTTAAAGATAAAATGTAAAAAGACAGCAAAAACTGACCTCTCTTTCAATTCAGAAACAAAAAGATCTGGAAGAAGTAGTTGCCATCCTACAGGAAAAAAATAATAGGAAAGTGCAAATCAATGACTAATTTCATGAACTGTTCAGATAACTGACTTCCTAAGAGACAGCGACACACTGAAATCTAGTTACAGAACCTGAACATCTGCTTAACTGGGGCAAAGTCACTGGATACAATATGATATTCTAGGGTATTATACAAGTAATGTGGAGAAATTTGTGGGTTAACCTGAAAGCATGAAGCTTCTGAGTGTAGACATTATAGGATATATTAACCCACTTATTTATTTCCCGAAGGCTTTTGCTCCAAGATATTCACTAGGTGCTTACAGAGAAGATTAGGGAGAATATGAAGGAGATACCACACGTAATTCAGACTAATGGTGGTGGGATATTAGCCATTCTGAAATTCTGACATCCTTTTACACTACCTCCCTTACAGAACATAAGAGTTATTCTTTTGGATAAAGGATACCAAGTCTGGTGACTCAGTGTACCACTGGAATGACAAGTCTTTATTTCATTTTTTGTTTGATTTTTGTGTGTGGTATTAAAAAGTGATCTAGTCTCATTGCTTTGCATATGACTGTCTCATTTTCCCCACACCATTTATGAAGAGACTTTCCTTGCCCCATTGCATGTTTTTGGCTTGTTTGTCGTAAATTAGTTGTTCACATACGTGTGAGTTTATTTCTGGACTCTCAAGTTTCCATTGATCTATATATCTGTTTTACTACAATACTATGTTGATTATTATTGCTTTGCAATTTAGTTTGAAGTCATGAATCATGATGCTTCCATTTTTTTCCTTTTTCTTGGCTTTTTTTTATTATTCAGTCATGCAAAATGTACTATTATTTATTAAGTAAAACATGAATTAAATTTAAATAAATTTTGCTAAATAAAAATGCTAGAGTTCAAAGACTGCATACTGTAGGAATCCTATATTGATATTCTGAAAAAAGACAGAATTATAGAATATGGGAAAAACAATCATATTAATATGGAAGAGGACTAGTAGTTACTATAAAGGAAAGATTTAGCGTGATGGAGCTGTTCCACAAGTAACAGGTTGGTAGAATCATGATATTATGTATTTGTTAAAACCCCCAAAAAAGTGATCATCACAACTAATAAATGCCATTTAATATATGAAAACTCAAAAACAATGTCATCCAAGATATTACTAGATGCCACAGAAGGCAGACTATGGAAATAATTCAGTATTAAGTTTATTTATTCTATTTTTACTATAGCTTATGTTCTTATAATGAAATTTGAGATAGACTGAATAACTCCAAATCAATATTTGAGAAAGAATGCAAACTTTCAGTCAAGTGGACAGACTATATTTTCTTACTACCTTGAAATTAGAAATGAAAATGTGATTCACTTAGCTTAATAAAATTTAAGATATACAGGATTATGTCATTTCTAGGTGAAAGTATTTAAAAATTTCTTTCTGGTTCTCTATGTTCTCTGTTCTAGCTGTCATCATATTAATCTTGGAGACTTACAAGAAGCAGTGAAAATCAAATCAGCTGAATTGTAACAATACATTGATGACTGATGTCCTGGAGAAAACCTTGGAAACAGAATAGGGCAGACATTGTGAGTATGGAATAAATGTGTATCTTATAAAACCACTAAAATTTGATTTTCCATATTATAACAGCATAATTCAGCATATTTTTACTTATATAGAAGCTTAGCTATTTAAACTTCCACAATTATAAATGTAGTAATAATTATTTGACTCTCAAACCTCTATTGAAAATGCTCTGTTGAATATTGCTACTATAATTGCCACACTTCCTAAGGTTTTTCACTTTGGATTTTTAAATAATACTTTGTATTGATAAAGAATTTTATATAATTTTTTCAATATGATACTTTCATTGATAATTAAAAAATGTCTTATGGGATAAGTAACTCATATTTAAACCATTCAAAGTTACAGTCATATTCTGAACAACTTGAAATCTGAACTCCGCTTAGATTTGCTATCATGCATTAAGATATAGTCAACTTCAAAATGTCCATTTCTATATGCAATATTGTGTGTGGGTGTGTGTGTTTGTGTGTGTGTGTATAACTTTATCATTATCAGGTCATGAGTTTCTGTTTCCCATATTTCTGCAATACTTGTTGTTTATCCTTCAACATTTTGTAAATATAATGATTCTAAATGCCAAATTACTATCAGCCTCTCTTGAAATTTTTGTCTGATTTTCTTCAAGATGAGTAATATCTGCTAACATAATCATAAATCTTTTGAACTATCATATTTGTGTCAACTGAAATATTATGACTGTGTTAATTTCATTGTTTTTGTTAGTATCTCAGAAAATATTTTCCTGATGACCCAATGAAATGACACATTCATTTTAAAAGACCTTTAAAATTAATTCAGAATCAGTCATGCTCACCTATAAAATTTAAATAAAGCCAGTACAACCTAACTCATCCTCTTCTCCCACAAAATCTTCTAGTTTTTTATATATTCACTCCATAAATGATATATATTAAAGATAATCTACATATGTATATACATAGTAACTGAAAAGAGAGCAGGGTTCTATAATCCAATCCTTCAACTGTGTCCTTCAATTTGGAGATTTTCAATTAATATTTGGTTAACAAATTATTGAGATTTAAAAAATCTAAACTCGATTAAAGTAAAAAGTACAATAATTTGTAACACACTAGAAAATAATTGGAAAATTATATGTAGTGGAATATTGTTAATGTCTAAATTAATTTATGGATACAATTAAATTAATTAATATAATTATAAGCAACAAATTATCATACGTTGTGATGTTTTTATATATATGTATGTATCTACATGAGTTGAATTCCTTGCTTGTACTTTATATAGCTAGATATGAAATACAAAGTAAGTAGATTTTTTTATCCATAATATTATTCTATTTCTGTTTCAATGCTTGCCTCAAGTAGAGTGGCTTTCAAAATTCTGTTCTCTTTTGTTTTTTTTAGTCGCTCAACTTTATATATTTGAAATGTCAGTAAATTAATAATAAATTATAACTTTTTTCAATTTAAATATTTATATTTCATAAATATTTTGCAATTGCCTACCACTGTTTACTAAGCTTTGTTAGCTAAATAAGAGTTTCACATATTCCTTTAAGCAATATGTTTTCAGAGAAATACCAGAGAGGCAGTTCAAATAGAAAAACCTATTTATTCATTTAATTTATTTAAAATGTACACACTGCCCAAAGCCAATAGCACAATGTACAGAACATAAATTATAACACATAAACAGAATGCAGCACCTGAATGGAAGAAATAAATACTAAAAAGAATGTCATATATGGAAACAGTAGGCAAATAAAGAACAATAAAAGGCCTTATTGATATAATGCTCACTTTACCAGGAAAATAGTCACAGTACAGAGATAGTTTACCTATAGAAATTTAGCACTGGGAGATTGGCATGGATTTTCAGCAAAGGAAGCATAGTTGATATAAATCTTAAATTTATTTGCTCAAATAATATGGTGAAATATGAAATGTTTGGTTATAAAGTTATATATGAATAAAAATTAATAATTCTTTAAAACACATTTTAAATTAAAATGAATAGTTTAAATATAATTTAAAAAATAAAAAAGATACCTTATACACCATGTCTGTTTTTATAAAGGAAATGACATAAACAACAATTTTTCCTTGGAAACTGTTTTAATATTTCTCAAGATAATGAAAACACTTTATATTTATGATCAAGTCCTAATGAAACATTGCTTTTGAATTTTCAAATGAAAGACAGACATTACAGATTTTATTAGCAAAAAACATAATAACCCTATATTCATGGGTTTATGACATAAACTCTATGGCAAATTGTTGGACCTCAAAAGATATGCTCAAGTCTCAATTCTAGTGACCTATGAATGTTATCTGAGGCAAAATATCTTTGCATATGAAATTAGTTAAGGATTTTGAGAATCTTGTATTACCTGGGTGAATGGGAATTCTCTGACTATAATGCAATCATAATCAAATCAAGGGCAAGAAATAATGAATACATATTTTTCAATTTAAAAATTCTAAAATATTTTAAATATTGTGATGTTATATCTCTCTCTCTTTCCTGACAAAAGCCAAGCATGTGCTCTTTTAGAAGTAGTGAAGGCAGCTTTATTTCACGCAGGCTCAGGGAGTATTCTCCGTAAGTCTGAGCAAACAAGTTAATCCAGGATATATTTTTATAGAGTTAGAAGGAGTGAGGGAGAGGGGAGATGTAAATTAGAATAGAAATTACAAGCAGAACCCACGTTAGTCATATGTGAATTCTGCACATGGGCAATACACAGGATTCAGTTTACTAAACGCATATTTGCAAAATGCACAATAAGTCTCCATTCTCAGGTAATAAAGAAAAATCCTTTTATCTTGCCAGTAACTTATTCAGATGTCTCACGTATTCCAGCCAGACCATACTGCAAGGCTCCTGATAGCTTGGTGGGCTCCACAGCTGGCCCACAGAGTCTAGAAGCTGGGGGTGCAGTTTTTCTTCTACAATGACATATATATATAAATAAAATTTGTTTATTTTAGGAATTGCTTGTATTTCAAAAGTGCAAAAAATTTTCTTTTGCAAAAATATACTATATAAATGTAAAAATAACTCATTAATTCCTCTTAAAGAAACAAAAAATTGCAAATTGATATAAACATTGACAAGTGATATGGAAATTTAAAATATACAAAATAATATGAATTACTTATTAAAATAGTTTTTGGAGACTAATGCAGAGAAAAACATCGATAGCTTCTAATTCTGGTCAGTGAATTTAGCTGAAACTTTAGAATTAATAAAACTTTGATTTGATTATTATTTCTTTCTTTTGCTAATATGCAAATACATTGTTTTTATTTTAACTAAACAGTGATCATGTGAATGTACATGATCTTTTCGAATATTTTGCATGGTGTTATATATTCATTTAAAGTGAAAAAATAAAATAATGCTTTATGATGTGACTTAGCTTTTGTATTTTTATAAATGTCTGAGTTTTCCCTCATAAATAAAAAAATCTGACAATTTGACAGTGTAGAATATTTTTTTAGTATAGAACATTTAGGATAGACTATTTTAGTATAGAAAATTTTTCTCCTAATTCTACTATATAATAGTGTGATCACTCTATTTTATTAGTAGCTATTATATTCTAAAGAACTTGGAAATATCTCTCTGTCTAGTGCATAGATTGTCTATTCTTACATTGCCTCAATGAGTGCAAAATTTAATTTTTAATCTTAAAAATAAAAAAAAAATCTTGATATATGTGGAGACTAATGCTCTAGAAGTTATAATACTGATAAACTGTTCACAAGTTTATAAGATGACTTAGATCATTATTTTTCTTTTTGACACAGGAAAAATAATCCATATATTTGTGTATGCAAAGTTGATGTAATTTATGTTGTGTCTGTTTAAATTTTATTTCCCTGATTGTTAAGATTTTTATTTCTTTTAAAAATAGAAGTTACATTACTATTGTTAGGTAGGTTAACTGAGTGGGGTTGGACCAGGAGAAATGGCACAACAAACAATATACAAAAAAATATCAGATAAGTCATCGATGCAGACCAGGCACCAAAGAGCCCAGGCTAATTCAAAGGAAGCCTCACAACAAGGCACTAAAAGGGTCCAGGAAACAAAACATTTCTAGCACAAATGAAGCCTAGAAATGACTAGATAAGGTGATCCATCTCTGCAGATGCCTTCATTGCCCAGAGTAGTTGGTTACACAAGTACTTTTGTAGAAGAAAGGAAGCCGCACCCCAGTTTCTAGCCACTGAAGACCAACAGTGGCCACCTAGCCACCAGGAGCCTGACAGTCTAGACTGACTGGAAGCTACTGACTAGATAAAAGGACCTTTTCTGAGAACGGAAGCCTATGTGTATTTCACAATTATGTGAATCCTATGTGTTATCCATGTGAGGAATTCACAAATGAATAACTGATCTCTGTTTGTAATTCCTGTTTTAATTCACACCCTCACCTCTCTCTCACCAATAAAAGTGCATCCCAAAAGTATTTCGGGGCTCAGATTCTATATCTGGCCCATGTATAATAAAGCTGTCCACTACTTCTAAAAGAGCACCATTTGGATTTTGTCGGTTGAGAGAGCTATAATATTGTAATTCAGAGTTACCAACACTCTACCTCATTATAAGAAACTTAACATAAGATCAAATATAGACTTAATCATTAGGCTCATTATAATAGCCTATCTCCTGGAGATCCCCTCCCAGAAATACCCCTAGAGAGGAATGAGGAAGAGGAGCAAGGGAAAAGACCTCACATAAATATATGCACTCTTAGTAGAATGTGTGGCTTTTCACTTCAGCCCCAACCATTTCTCCTGTCTTGAGAAATGTACTTTCCTTTCTTTCACCCTGCCACTTTTCTCTTTGTTACCAATAAATGTTTATTTTACTTTCAACATGCTTTTTCTGCAGTCACCTTATCCATGGCAGGCACAAGAACCTGTTCAGATCATGCACTAACATGTGTATTTAACCCTTTGATGTATTGCGGTACTAAATTTTAAACATCACATTAACTTAAGAAGATATATTCTGGTTCCTCTTAAAGGAAGATTAATTAACAGATCGTTAACATTAACAATATCAGTTAATATATTTAAGAGGATGATTGTTCATATAAGGATATTCTAAGAACGTTAAATAACATTTTCAAGGAATGCTTAACAAAAATGTCTAACAGGCAGGTCTTATCCTTGACTCTTTTAGTTATGATATTTCCTCAGAAGTGAAAAATTTTCCTTAAGTCACTCTCGCTGTAATATCCATTCAATAGGTTGAAATATAGTTTGAATTGGCTTAAGCAAAAAGAAATTAATGAGTCAAATTTGAATGTGAATTAGTTGACTGAACTGGAAAGCTGTTAGAAGGGTAGAGATTTTTGTTGGGTTGTTTAGACTTTCTATGAGGTAGTCTTACAAAGAGATAAAAGAATTAACTGAAATCAGTTGACAAAATACTGATTTTTTTCTTCCAGTGACTTCGTATGGTTATATCTAAAAATTCTACATGCATGTATGTATGTGTGTGCATACATATATGTATATATACATATATATATTTATTTTTTCTTTTTCCCCAAGATGAAGAAAAGAAGGCAAAAAATGAATTCAGTCAAGCTGGTATAAAGGAAGAGAGAAGACAATCATCTTCATTTACCTGTGTATAACTTATTAATCCCAACCTCCCAATCCCAGTAGAAAAACTAAATTCCTGATATATATGTAACTACCTGTTAGTGCCTGAGTCACCAGGGCACACTAAATTCCATAAATTGACAAACAGCTTAAAAAATATGTTGTAAACTATACATCACAAGTTTTTGGTCAATTCAAACCAAAATTATTATTAATAACATTAAATTTTATCTTTATCAATATTCTTATTTTGAATAGCTAAAAAAGCAGGTATCATTTTCTCTTTAACGCAATGCTTCTATTTTAGTGTATATTGCAATTCTTGTACTTTGTGAACTCTCAATTATCTTTCTTCACCATAATAAATATTCACTTTATTTTATCACAGAATTGAACTTATAGTTACATAAATATGAAAACACGATGCCATTAAGATTTCATCTCAGGAGAGTTCTCAGACACCCAGCTAGTGTAAATGATCTCTTTCTGATTGAAAATTGTTATGTAAAAAAATTAATAGATTTCAAAGAAACATATCATTTGCTTCTAAAAACATGAGGACTGTTAAAATAGTATACAAAATGAATACATTGCTGAAGAAATAAATGTTTTCTTCTATGGTGATATATGAATATATATTAAAATATTTCTATTTATTTTATATTTGGAATATATTTACATTTGTAAATATATTTATAAATTTATGTGGTGGAAACTTTTCATACTTTGTTTGGAATTGCTAGTTGTCACTTTTTGGAAAAGAACACATTCAACTTGTTAGTCTTGTTTCTTGCATGCCAGAAGTGATTCAGAGAGTTAATATTCAGCCTGAACTATGAGCTAGATTTATGGTGCAGAAGTTTAGTGTAATTTTGCCATCTTAACATTTACGTATTTGATGTATTTATCAAAATTTGAATGACTACTATGTCATTTTCTATATGGACTGTCCATTTTAATAGATAATGTAGCTATACATATTGTAAAATAAAGACATTGTATCTTTAAAAAAACTTATTTCAATGCAATTATTAAAATAAATTGCTTTTCTTCAAAGGCAAAATGCTGTAATGCTTTAATCACTGTTATTTTAAAACATATGCAGTCATATCAGCATACTCTTCTGAAACATCAGTTTATTATTTCATTTCTGTAATATTATAACCCACTTTATGCAAATGGCAATGGAAAGATTAGTGAAATAACTGATTTTCCCTTCAAACTATCTAAAGGCTGGAGAGTAGAATACAATTATTGTGGTATCCCAAAAAGAGCTAACAAAAATAACTGAAATTATTAGTTCACTGCAATCACAAATCAAGATAATATACATAAACTCATGATGCATATTTTAAAAATTTCAGTGGAATTAACTCAGGTGAAATTTCAAAAAAGACAAAGTAGAAGCAGAATTGCAAGCAAACAATTATAATGCCTAAATAAATTATTGACAAGAGAATGACAGAGTTAAGATAAAATACAAAGAAGGAATGTATGCTTATTTCCCCATCATTTTCCTGGAGGTTAATATCATAAAGATTTTGAATACCTACAGTAATACCCTCTGTATATTGAAGACGGTCATATAAATTAACCATATATTACTGGATATTGATATCACTCAAATTATTTTTCTTGAAGTGTTCAACAAACTATTTTTAATTGTTAAGGAAATAAGTTCAAGACTGTGTTTTTTAAAAGTTTTTTCTTTCATTTCACATTAATAGACAGCCATTTGGAATAAGCAAAGACTTCACTAAACATTGGGAAGGAAATAAAACACTGTTTATATCTATTTTAATTCACTACATTGAATTGTTTTAGATGTGACATGTTAATGACCAGAAACAAAATAGGTGTCCACACAAAGATAGTAATTCTAAATGAGATAGTGATTCCATGTATAAGTAATATCTTTTGATAATATTGAAAATATATGTTAGATCTTAGAATAATAATAAAAGGCTTTGTATTTTATTACTACATTGGAGACATTTTTAATTGCCATCTATATTTCAGAACATATGGGATTTTAGGTATTAACATTTAAAATAAGCTTTTCTCTACTAGATATTATTTAGTATTTTAAGCATATCTTCTGTCTTACTTTATGAATCACTATGCCAATAATAATGTCTGACTAGTTTATGATGGTGTCAAGATTTAACAAAACATGACAAAATGTGAAATGTGTTATCTAAAATAAAGTAAAAAAACTTTATGTGGGTGTTGATTGATGGGTTTCATCAATCTGGACAAAATTTATCTACCTATTATTTAAGATTGTCTTCAATAATCTATTCAACTGCTTAATGAAGACTGCTCATTTTATAAGCATACAGATTTTATTCAGATCATTTGATTTTTTTTTTCTTTTTTATTAGAGCATGAAAATCAGTTGATACTTTACTGTGAAGGACTGAATAGCTTTCACTGACAATGAAACCAAAAGGAATAGATGACAGTTCACTATCCATTAATATTGTATTAGTGATTTATAAGAAAAACTCGTAAATTTTTAGGTGAATGGTTGCTTGTGATTATGTGGTGATTTATGTATGTACAGAAAATAAATCCCAAATTCAACAATAAATATTCAGAAATAACTGATTTGCATTTGTTAGTTTTAGCAATCATGAAAATGTAAATGTGGTATGTGAGTTTTCTAAGATCAATAATGGTTTTACATATAGGCATAGTACTATACTATTATATAGTTTATTCTGATGGAAATTAGTGTCTTGAAAAGAAGTTTGAAACATTGAAGTTATTCAAAAATTCTCAAATATTCTTTAAATATTATTGATCCTTTATAGGTGGATTTTATATTAAAATGAAAACACTTTGCTAAAAAAGAAATAAAGTAAAACTAGAAATGGTGACACAAATTGTAGTTAGAGATGTCTGGAAAAACATAAGGTGAGGATGATTTTTATGGGAGAACAAGATTCACTAGTTCAAAAATTGAAAAGAGGAATCTTAGGATTTGACTTTTCTTATTTATGTCACTGAGAAAATCAGAACTTTTGTTGTTGTTGTTGCTGTTGTTTTGAAATTGCAAATAATATGCATTGCTTTTCTTTTTGTAAAGGTTAAAGGTAAATACTTTTATTTTTTGGTGTTCTATAATTGTTATATGTGTCTATAAATATATATCAATCTACTTTTGACAATTATTAATCAGATAAATGTTTCATTCAGACACATTTATATGTAGACAAATCCTCCTAAAATGAAAAACAAAAGCAACAGACTTTTTCTGATATTTTCTTTTATCAATATTCATTAACTCAGCTGAGATTTTTCAAATGCAAACATCCTAACTTAATCAAACTCATCTTTACCATTAAAATCATACTTCAATCAATGATGCTTATCAAGACTAAAACACACATTTTGATCAAGTAAGGAAGAATGTATTTACATTACATTTTTATTGAGAATTTGTAAAGGCAATGCATATTAGAAGAACACCTGAGAGAATATTATTTTCTGTAAACACACACATATATACTCTATCCTCAAAATGATATTTTCCCTTGTAATTCAGATTGATAGCAATATAACCTTACAGAATATTTTTAAATCAATATGGAGTTAATACAGAACTTTAAACTTTCAAGTCTGTCTTCACATGCAGTAGTCAACCACTCATTTTTCAATTAGTTGAGGTTATATAGTTTCATTTAATATTTGAATTATTCAGTTTAATTAAAGTAACAAATTCAGACTTAAATGTGCTCAAAAGGGTAGAAGAATTAATTGCAATTTAGAATGTAACATTTAAAAAATATGTCCTCTAGCTGTCTGGAATATAAAAATATTTGGGTTAAAATTTGAAAAGTTATTCATTAGAAATTCAAGAAGCATTAATAACTTTATAAATATTAAATAAATAATATTGGTGAGATATTACTTGATAATTTTATAATTTATAATATTTTATCCAAAGTGAGCAGCACAGAGATGACAATAATACAAGTAAGAACTAAGTAATATAAATGTATAGCACTGTAACTATTTTTATAAGAAAAATAAGATATCGATTTTTAAGGAAAATATTTAGAGATGAAATAATCCAATATATGATAGTGTTCACCATTTAAAATCACAACAAAAGCACAAGCATATGTGCTTCAAATACTAAGAGAATGCATATTAATGCTAATCATGCTAGACACTTCACAAATATTACCTTCCCTTTATATTTAAATAATGATGAAATACATATTCTTACTATATTTTTAAATGATACACTCATAACACATGAGGATTTGGATAAAGATGTTTTACAATACAAAGCATGTTTATCCAGCATGATTTAATATTAACAACAGTCTCAGAATGATTGCACGGTTAATATTGTTTTAACTTTGGAGATTAAGATACTAAGAATAAGAAAAATGGGATGTCTTCTATATGTGCAAACATCAAACTGCCTTAAGGTTAAAAATTGAGCTTCATAATTCATAGTTATTTACTTTCAGTAAAATTTTCAGTACAATTTACTGTTTTATTAGTAATGAATGTTTATTAATAATAAAATATGACTCATCTGCTAAAGGAAAATAATTTTATCATTATACCTTTATCCTTTTTTCAGTTCACCTTCACTGTGCTATTATATTTGTACAAATATCTACTTTGCTATTTCTTTGAATGATAGTTGATATTTACTAGTATTAATGAGTTTCTACATTGAGTTTGGGGAAAACATGCTGCCTTTATTGTAAGATTTTAAATCTCACCAATTAATTGCTTAAGAATTGGAAGACATTGTGCGATGTATTTATTTAATGCTTTACTCTTTTCATTATCATTTACACACCTGAAGTTAACAGAGCTAATAACAATTATCAAGTTATATAGCCTATCATTTCTTAAAATTAAGATAATTAAGCATTATCTTAGTTATAGTGGCTTCAACTGTTGTTTGTTAGCTTTCTAAGGCTAGACTCATTCACAGTAAAAATTATTTTAATAGTCTCTCAATTTATGACAATAAATATCTTGTTTTCTGACAATAAAAATGTTAGATATAATGTTTATATGATGTTTAGATAGAATGTTTATACTGAGTATCTCTGATGACACAGAAAATATGTATGTATACATACATATATATACAAATATAACTGTCCTTTTTTAATGTCTGTAGTGTGAAAATAGAAAAAAAATAATGGAATTTTATCTTCTTTTACCCAAAGTTGTATTTTCAGTGCTTCCAAGAAAGCAAAGTAGACATAACTAGAAGCTTATTAAACATTCATCTTTAAAGTAATCCCATTTATATAGAGTTTAAATGGAATAGGAAAAATAAAAGATAAATTCAAAACATGCAAAGTAGGAAGGCTTAAGCAAATAAAACAATATAAAATAAATTTTTTTCTAAAGATTGATTTTAACTACAGAATTATTTTATCTGGTGAAAAACAGTTAACAAGTTAGATAAAAGGGCCATAGATTTAATATTATTAGACTTTTTTCTGCTGTTTATTCTGTTATAGTGAAAAGATTCAAGTTCCTAAAAGTTGATAATAAATTTTTAATTTTTACATTTAGTTTATTTTTATAATTTCAAATAAAAAATCATATCGTTCCTGAACACAATGAGTACATTCCTTGGTGATCTTTCACCAAAAGACACAAAATTCCTTTAAGCAAAGACAGTTTTATTACTTGTAATACATAAGGAGACAGTAAAATAATCCTTAAAAGACTGCCTTCTCAATTCTCTGCTCCAGGAAGTTTTACTGGAACTCAATTGAGGAAGTGGGTAGCAATTGATCAGTGTGTGGGTGGAGATATCAGTTTACTACACAGGTGCCAGTCTTCCTCATTCCTGGTCATGCTTACTCACATTTAATAAAATGGTAAAACTCCTCCTATAGGCAGTGATTTTTGTTTTAAAATGAAGCAAGGCCACTTTTAGGTCAGTCATAAGGGTTCTGTGTCTGCTCAGTCCATAGGAAGATCCAGAATCACTTAGACTTTTCAGTGATTTTATCTACCTCCCCTAATGTATCTATCTCTTTTCTATTCTATTGTCTACAAATACTTAGCCAGGGAATTAAGGAAGAGAGTTTTTTCATTGAATGATTATTTGATGCCCAAGAACTCCATGTTATCCTTGAGGTTTTGAAAGTGCCCTTATAGAGTGTTTCCATTATACTATTAGATTCTCCTATTGCTGACCTACTAACAGTATGAAAATACTTGGTAAGTATTAGCTAAAAGACACAGAACAAAGTTTCTTTGTTCTTCCTATCTTCTTAGATAGGAAGGTTTATTACTCTTTAAGAAGACAGTATAAAACATTACCTCTTCTCAGGGGTTTTTATGGGGGTCCAGTTAAGGAAGTGGGGAGCAATTGGTCAGCAGGTTACCAAGGAAATTTCCAAGTCCAGTGTGTAGACTACAGCCTTCCTCATACTTGGTCAAGTTTGCATATGTTCAAAAATGATAGTGCAAGTTCATCTCTAAGTCAGTACTAGTCATTCCTTAGTTGCTTAGGCCAAGGATGAGTCCGAACCACAGAGCTTAGTCAAAAAATTTACTTTGCCTCAAGGAATTTATTCTGTTCACTAGAATTGCTAGGTTTTGAATGGCCATTCAACAGCCTAGACCTCAGAAATTCTGTAAGATTTTGATGTGGGTCCATGGGTGTTTTTGTTTGTTTGTTTGCTATATTCCTTACTCTTAAATTTTCCCATTGTTAAGTCACTAACATTTTTTAATTAGAGAGCATGATACCAGTCTTTATTATTGTAGGTCCAGTGAAGCAGGCATGTCCATGAGACTAGTGCAGAACCTTTCCTGAATAGACCACTTAGGTGTTTCTGTAACCTGGTCACATGATTTTTCCTAGAGCGTTAAACTCTTTTCTAACCAAGTTACAGAATTAACGGTTAATCAGCACTTACATAATCTATTTAATCACTGCATTTCTTGTGCCATTTTGGCAGTCTTTCCCTCCTGACTGGCACTCCTCTAGTTTGTAAGTAAATTCATGCCTCATGTTGCTGGGCCTCCAAGTGACTTCTTTTGGATAGGAAAGCATTAGGCTCACGTTTGAGCAACTTGGGAGTACAGCAATACAATGATCAATGCACTTTGTGCCACTGCACAAATATCTGATATAAATTAAATATGGATAAGATGTTTTTAAATTAATAATTTAAGAAGATATTACACAATAATTCTTGCTATATTGGTTAAATACTCCCCAATTTTTGGAACACATTCTAGAACAGAAATTTCATAACAGCTTTACAGTAGTGTTTTGCAACTGTACTATCCTTCATAGATGTACAATCAAATGCCGATTCAAATTTAAATGCCACTGCTGAACACAATCACTAAGGATATATATAGAAAACAGAATCTGAACTGAGCAGATTATATAATGTCCTATAAGGAGGAAGAGACTTAATGTATCAAATATATTTATAAAATTTATCAACAAATAATAGTTGTTCATGGTTTAACAAAAACATATAATTATAAAATTGCCTTCTCAAAAAATTATAAAATGCTATGATGAGAAAGAGAATACCTAGGATCATTCAGTTGCCCTTAGTCAGTTAATTGCTTGATAGAAGACTATTATGGCATTTGAAACTGTACTATGAAGACAATAAGTGATTACAAATTGATTAAAATCTTCAATTTTCAATATTATTTTCACTTTATTTCTCACTATTTAGTTTCAGATTTTCATAAATGTGTATATTTTGACTTTTCAAGATAGAATTTGCTGCTCTCAAACTTAGAAAAATAAGAATTTAGTAAAAATAATTTTGATGAAAATCAACCTTTCATGTGTATTTAAAATGCAATGCACTGGTTTTTTTCAGCAGGTGTAGGGGGTATAAAATATTTATTTTACTTTTTTGATGTTTTAGAGATTCTTGGATGTTTATATATTAAAGTCATATAATGTGCATTTTAATATTAAGTTAAAGAAATACACTAATTGCATTTTCCATTTTAATAAATAACATTTCTTAAGTTATTTATTGAATAATGTATTTATTCATCATTTTAAAGCACCACATTCTATTGTTACACTTTCCCACAGTAATAATTTTCTATATTAGATCAATTTACTTTCTTTGTTAAAAACGAGTATCTGAATTGCTAGACATTTTTTCTTTACCAGACATTAAAATTATTCTTTCAATATACTGATGAATGCAAAAACAAATATATGTAAAAACAACTGGAAATATACATTATAGTATATTTGAGATAATTAAATTAAATTATTATTTGAATTCTCTATTTTTGTATTTTCATTTGAAGGAATATTTACTTCTATTTAAAACAATCAGCAACATTCCATATAAAATTGGAATATACACTTGTGTGAAATGCTAAGAGACTCTCTACATTAGTAAATTAGGTGTTTATACATATATTTTTAATATCTTTATCAATTTGTCCATGAGCTTAATTCCATCCTTATAGGTCAATTTCATAAATTAATCATTTTTCAAATTTCCCATTTGATGAATTTTGCAAATAAATTAATGTAAAATCTGCTGTTAGGTAAGATTAAGTCAAGGGAAAACTCTCTCATTCCTACGTTTATTTCATGGTGTTTCTTAATTAATTTCTCCCCATTCCCCTTTGCCAATAGGGATTAGGTTGACCAACAAGACACAAAGACTTTTTCTTTCTTTTAATCCCCCAGAACCAAGTCTTGAACGTGGGTTCATAGCCTTTGTATAGCCTGCATTATATAGCCTCCTGAGCTACCTGAGTCACAGGGTGCTTCAGAAAGACTGACTTCTGTTGACTGAGTTTCTTTCTCTTTCATTGGTAAAGTTACCTTCTAAACCGTATCCCTCCAAATTAAGGGTTTTTAGAAAGATTTTGCCAGAATAACTTCTGATCATTTTCCCAAGAAGATGTAGTTGTATCTTACAACTTCATTGATTTTGCTATTTTAATTGTACTTCAAAACTGATACTGTTATCAAAATGTGTATTTATTTTGCCCAGTGCTTACTGTCAGTCTAAACACAGTTAATATGGGTGATCAAGACTGAATGAATATGGAGTTTTTCTAGAATGAATTTGAGGAACGTTGCCTTATTCCAGCACCAAGTGGCAAGTTTATTGGAAAACAACTAAACAAAAATGATGCAGCTCAAGCATTATAAGAGCAAAAGAGCACACTGTTAAAATGGTTTATTTTGGAAAGTCCTTCCCCGGTCGACCTACTCCTTGCTCAACTCTCATGAGAGTTACAGTTCTCTGGAAAGTTGCTTGGCATTCTCTGGATAGAGTGTAGACATAGGTTGCTAAGGAGGGGTCCTAGTTTTATTAACCAGTCAACTCTCCAACTCATACATCTGCATACTGCTCTATAGATTTTATGCTGTGATGTCCCCATATCACAGTGACACAGGTTTTTGCAAAAGAGAATAAATTTTATTGCAATGCCAATCAGCACAGAGCTAGGAACAACTGGGCTCAAAACTACCTCCCAAAATGGGATCAAGATGAGAATTTAAAGGGTGGAAAACTACAAGAAGACAAATACTTGTTTAGTCAATGTAATTGTTCTATCCTGTCTTGGTTAAATAGGCATAAAGATTGAATCTTTGTGGTTGATAGCGCCCTGGCTTTTGAATAGACTCAGGATTTTTCTTAGAACTTTGGTTCCTAGTCAGCAATTTTTTTTCTAGACATCTGAAGGTCATTGGGAGGGGCCTGTAGTGATTTATCCTCAGATCATAAAACCTACAACTGCTGTGTCTCAAAAACCGATTCACATCCCTTTCAAAGACCTCAATGTTCTTATCAAATGGCTAAGGTAGTGAGTGATGTATTAGCTTTCTAATTTATGAAGTATGTTATTTTTATATCTATGAGAAATCTACAGACTTTGAAAACTAAATTTAAGCACTGTTTTCAAAGTATATAAGTTTAAAAATGTTTGGCTATCTTCACTGTATTTAAAACTGCAATAAGTATAATTCTGTAGTTTAAGAGGCTTAGTGATTACATTAATTAGAATCAATGTAATGCCTAATCTATACCATGACTTTGACTCCCTCCCATTATCTTAGGGATGATGCATATGTAACATTTCCTTCTAATCTGTGTTTATCTTTATCCATTTGTCACATGTTTCAAAGGGAATTTGGAAATTTATAATACTGATATAATACTTTTGGAATAAGATTCAATCATTGTGTATAAAATTATGCTGAATATATTTATTATGTGATTTAAAAAAGTTATAAGCAGTTAACTTATGGATAAAATAAAAATTCAAAAAGCTAATTACCCTCTTTGTTTCATACAGTATCATGTTTTTAATCATTCCAATATAATTATTTACATGATATGGATTTTTCTTTACTTTAGTAGCAAATATGCAATCTTTAATACATAAAATTATTTGGATATAAATGAGCTTTGAATAATCATCATAATCATTTCCTTTACAAACTGCTATTTAATAAAATAAAATATATTGATTGGGTTTTGTGGTTCAGAATTGTTTTTTCAATATGATTTTATGCCATTTTTATTCATTAAGCATTGGAATTTTAGTTTACTGGAAGTTCCTTCTGTTTTATTCCAGTGTTGTATATGCAGTTATTTTCATCATTTAAAGTGCTATTTCCATTCAACATTATTTGCAGAAAACAGTTATCAAGTGTTCTTACTCTACTAACTAGATAATTACTATTTAAGAATGCCCAGTTTTCATTAAACACCCACTCATTTTCTTAGTGTAAATATTATTAAATAAATTAAAGATGCAAGTTTCTTAAAGAATTATTATAGCGGCTTGCCCTGGTATCACAGGCATTAAGGCTGCAGCTGGGTCTTTATATAAAGTCCGAGGGGGAGAGAAACAGCCAAAAATAAATAAGGAAATAAATAAAACTGCTTTCTTCTCTCCTTTTATTCTCTCCATCCTTCCTTAAAAATGCTTCTTCTTCTCCCTTAGTTCCCCTATTTAAAAAGAACTGGTGTACTAGTGCAAAAATTAATGCATCTCATTGAATTCTCAATGAATGAATTTTCCTTAAATCATGAAATTTAAAAGACTTTTAAAAAATTCTCATATATAATATATTTACATATATTTTCTTAATATTTTATTACTAAGCAATGCCCAGTAGCTGAGGAACACCTTAACTGTGACACCCTCAATTTTAATTAGGTGAGTTTTAAACACATTTTTGTGTTTGACACTAGTATTCTGTTTTCTGAATCAATATAATATGAATAGATAATTTCTCTTCTATTTTAAATGATACATGCTTTAAGTGTACTTTGATTCAAAGGAGTGACTTATATAATGACAATGGAAGCATTTTTAATTCCTAGAAGCCTATTATAAACAAAGTCACCACATGAAAAATAGCAATCTATTTATAATTCCTATGCTATGCATGGTGAAAGATAATACATAGACTTACAACTCATGTTTAGTATTCAACTTTGTATTTAAATGCTTTTTAATCATTTCTTTTGAATTGTCTGCATAAAAGTCTGTATATATAGACACATGCATGCATATAAACATATATGCAGGTAATGCTGTGCTACATTTTATTTTTTTTCCAGATTCATACTCTGGTTAACACTAGTGACCCTGCAAAATTTGGAACCTACAAAATCCCTGACATTTTAATCCAATCACACTAGGCAAACTTCCATATTCATTAGGAAAGCAGGAAGATATATCTGAACATGCTTTTAAAGCAACTGATACATATATCAGTCAATTTTCATGTTCCTCAACATTTCTAGTTTGCTTAGAAATATTACTAGATAGAAAAATACAGGAATCTTTTGTACATAAACAATGGCAATAATAAATACTTGCAATACCCCCTCATAAAAAGAAACAATATCAAATAAATTATAAATAAAAGTGTGTATCATAAATAATTGTATGATGAATAGTTTACGTATCATATGTGTATGAATACTAGAAAAAATAAGTGATATCTACTTATACAATGAAGTTTTGGTTAATATAAGAAAATATTCCATATAGGATTCATGTGAAGCAATATTCACACTACAATGAAAATAAATTGAATTATAGATAAATACTATTGATTTAATAATGATTGGCACTCATGTAGAATGCCTGATATTGAAATATAGACAGTATAAAGTAGTTTTTACAGCTTCAAAGATATTAAAAGTTCTTTTACAAATTAGCAAATCCTTAGTAAAAATTTTGTATGCACTATCAGTTCAGGGGAAGAAAAAAATATTTGCAACTGCTTCACATGTCTTCTTTATACAACCTGAGTAACTGTCATATTTTAAATGAAAAGTGTCAGATTTAAAAATTATACCTGGCAATTTTTTTTTCTTTCACAGAACCTGATAGAAATATTTAATGCACTGTGTCCACTGTTTTGGTGGACTTCAGCCAAAATACACAGACCAATAGGAAAAGTTTATTACTTGTAAGTAAGTAAACAGCACTGACTTTCCCAGTGCTTTGATCAGAGGATTTTATTGGGGACTAATAGAATAAGTGGTGATTGGTCAGTGTGTATTGGGGAAGATTCCAAGTCCACTGTGCAAGCTAAAGTCTTGCTTATGCTTGATCATGCTTACATGTGTTCAAAAATGGCTGTGTAAGGTCATGTTTAAGCCAGTCATATTCATTCTATGGCTCTTCGGGCTAAGAATGGGTCAGAACCATAGTGCCTGGTCAAAGACTTACTTCTCCCCAAAGCATTTAATCTATTGTCTAGAACTACTAGACTTTGAATGACCATTTAATGTACTAGGTCTCAGGGACTATATCGGGATTTGATGGTGACTTCAAGAAGTGTTTTTTCATTATACTGTTAATCTGATCTACTTCCAAAAGACAAAATTGATAGTGGTAAATGGCACTATAATTCTGGTAGTAAATGGTGAAGTGTTGTGTAGTATACACATCTTGTGAGGTGTGAATCTATTCTCTTGTAAACTATATAGAACTATAATCTTCAAATGTAATAAAAGCAACAACAGTTTGATTGATAAAAGTTTTATGCATTCTATAAATTAAAAGATTCAAAGTAAATATTCATATGCATTATCTGTTAGTGGGAAGGGTTCTCAAGACCCTCACTTCAAGAATGAAATAAGGACTCAGATTACTAGCTATCTGAAAGGAAAAAAGAAATTTTAACGCGAAAATCAATAAAACCCAGGGTGCTTTCCTAGTGAAAAAACATGTGTTGGACATAGCATTGGGTTTAAATGAAATTTAGTGCTCTGGGAAATGGGGATAGGGCAGTTACAAGGTGGAGTTATGCTAATATTTTCTGGGAATCGGCAGATAATTCTTGGCAAATAGTTGCCATCACCTCTTTTTCAACCATTTACAGTCAGTGTGGATCTGTCATGGTGCTGAAGGGTGTAAAAGCTGGCATTCTAATGACATTTTAATGAGAAAGGGTCAGAGATTGGGGTCTCTGTGCAGTGACTACATGTTGGTTTCAGCCAGACCAAATTTCTCATCTTTTATTGAAAAAGTTTTAAAGCTAAAAGAATTATCTCCAGAATTGGTAATTGACTGTTTAGACTTAGTCCATAATGGCCTTATCCTGGTTATTCTGAAGAATAACTCACAAGTGGAAAATTAGCATGGGGTTTCTGTTTAGCTCCATCGTGCTATAGCTTTACTGTAGGCCATGGCCATCACTGGCCTCTAAAGTATGTATGACTTCAGTCAGAGTATATATTCAAGAGGAAAAGAAAATAAGAAAAGGTGTTTTTCTCCTTTCAGTGATGGTAGAAACAATGCTTCCTGCTATAGATAAATTGACTCAAGTTATCTATACTGGCATTTGTAACTATTTTACTCATATTAGTCCTATCATTTCCCTTACTTTTAAACTAATCAATTGAGAATTATTAACCAGTATTTATTATACGTTGTATTCAAAAGTTCATCTTGCCCCATGCTTTTCAACACAGGGCAATAATGATAATTGGATTTACTACGGAATTTGCAAGTCATAAATGTGGAGATGATAAAATTTATAAATGGATGCCTAGTATCAGATAGAGTAAACTGTTGAAAGAAAGATTGATAAACACATTTATTGAGAAATGTTTGCAATATGGGAAAGGATAAGATCATCTACATTTATTCTCAATACTGCTATGACAATACACAGTACTTGAGCTTTTGGTGTTGGGAATTTTTCTCATCCTGTTTTAGTTGTTCATTTGCCAAATGATTCTAATATTTCTCCTGGCAAAATAAAATTGTGATAACTGCTATTAAAGTATTCCAGAAATTATACAGTTCAATAAAGTGTTTATTAGTTAATTTATCTGAGAATTTGAACCTGGTAATAGATCATTCTGTGTAGAATGCCTGTCATTACAATCCTGGATGTCCTTTATATGACAAAGACCCTTGAGTAGGAGGTTTGATTCTCACTTATATAATAAGAGAAAAAGTTTGAGGTCTGGCCCCATGGTTCTGAATATTATCTAGAGATCAAGAGAAGCAAGTGCTTGTTGTTTAGGAAATGTTAATGTTATAGGAGCCTTAGGGAATATTCAGAAAGACTTTTCTCCTATAACTTCTAACTGGCAGTTTGAGAGGTGCCTGCTTATTTGTCAGTACATTCCTACATGGTTTCTTTGCAGAATTAGGTCACTTTTTAAATTTTTATTTTCACCTGTGCAATTTTCTTCTAGACCAGGGAGACTAGGTCCCAGGAATGATTTTGTCTACAATACCAAATAAAGTCACTGGATATGCTCACTAGAGCTAGTTGTTGAATATTAAGAAAAACATATACTCTAGTGTTTTTCTGAACAAAGTATATATGCCCATTATATGAAAGTTCTGTCCCTCATCATGGTGGCCACAAAATAGGAAAACTTAAAAACTGTTCATTGAACTAGGAGTATCGTGTAGTTGTTACAAGAAAAAGATACAGGAAGAAACCTGTAAATTTGAATCCAAGGTCTTTCATATACAAAGAGTTTTTTTCTGGGGTAAATTAATTAGCACCTTCAGCCCAAATGTACTAATGTGTTGAAAATCGGGGACAATTAAAAAAATAAATCACAAGTTTGTTATGAGAATTAAATGAGATCACATATATATGCACATATAAAATTCATTTATAAAACATTTAATTCACTGTCAATAGGTATTGTTAAAAATTCTATATAAAATATAAAGTACAGTTTAGAGGACAAAGTAATTGAAATAATGCTATATGGCTATAAAGTGAACATGAAGTATAATTTCATTTTATTTGTTTCTTATTTGCTATTTGATGGTATTTCAAAAGATCTTTCACAGAATTACCAATAACATGTATACATAAAATTATATTAACAATAAGAGTGGCAAGAAAGGTTAAATTTAGAGTAAACTCTATTTGGAAACTTCCGTACTTCCTTGGAGAAAGAAGTTACTATTGTGTGAACTGCTTGTTGTGGCGACTGCTTGGCAGGAAATGTGATTTGACCCCAGAAACAGTGTCTCCTGAGGCCAACAGCTTGCAAAAAATGGAATTGTTCTAACAGTATTTGGAAGTGCATAATCATCTTGCTAACCCTACAGATAAAAATGAAGCCTAACAGACAAATTTATTGTGAAAAGAATTGACTCTAAAATGAAAAACCAGGATAAATCATACCTGACTTTTGACCCAAAGAATGATATGTTTTAAGCCACTTAGATTGTAATGATTGGTTATACAGCAAGAAAAAACTAATAAACTTCCCTCCATTCTCCTGTGATTTTGACCTTATTCTTAATTTTGCTTTTGGTATTTCCTAACTAATTGTTTCTGGATATATATTTAAATATTTGCTCTCTTTTCAGCTATACCCTACTCATATATAATTGTGTGGTTAAGTTTAATCTCTCCTTTTTTAAAAATTAATTTCCAGTGTTATAGATTGTTTATAACCTCTCCTCTGTGTATTCAAAGGAAATAATAATAAAAAATGCATTTAATCTAACAGTATGAAAGCTCTTGAAGAGACTAGAACCTTAATCCAGGTTCTTGCATCTCACATGTAAGATTATCATGGAAGACACAGCAGACAAAAGGTTAAGTGGGAAATTTAAGCCAGTGACAGTACATTTCTTGAGACAGTAAGAAGCAGGTTAAGTTCCAGAGAATATCAACCCTGTCTTATCCAATCAGCACATACTTATGGGAAATCTTTCCCACAATTCCTTCCATGTCCAACCTAAAGGCAGCTAATTCTAATCAACAGAGCCATATTTGCAATGTTTCCTTTTTTGGATTTATTTTTGACTCTGGGACTACCTTAAGAATGTGATGCCTGTTTTCATAGATTGGTTATGGTTGGTTTCACTATTTGCATGACTATCCTGTTTTCCTTTGTCTGGTCTCCTGGCTATCTTATATAACAAGTCTCTAATTTTAATAAGAAACACCTCATACTTAATGAGTAATATACAGAAGGAATAATTTCCAGTCATCTCACAAATCGATAATGTATCGAACACATAGTGCTGCTATTTTTCAACAAGTCACAATCTCACTAAATGCAACATATCAAACACATAATTATAAATGAACTGGCATCAGAAAATATTATTTTCAAGACCTCAAACTTAGAATTCTAGTAGTTGTAAATGTTTTAAACATATAACAATATATTGCTTTTATTTGACTTTGGCTGTCAAAGCATGCATACAAGATGCTATTATTTTATAAATTTTATTTTCTCTATTTTGTAAATACACTTGATATAGTATAGGGGAATCAGCCATCACCCTGTGAATTATTTGGTGCTTGGTAATGGAAATTAACTAGAAACTAACAGTTTTTAAATCAAGGCTTTATTAGAGCTTACACATGAGGGAGACATTAAGGGGGCAGAATTTTTGCTGCTCCCTTATGCAGTCATAGGCTCTTTCCTTCACGCGGTACTTCAGTCAACCAGTGGTTTATGGGTTGACTCTCTGCTGTAGCTGTGTTAGTTATTGTAACTACTAACTGGAATTTCTTGGTGCCACTACTTTCCTTTAAGACATTGATTTTCAGAAAATTGCACAACACAAGTGTGGGGCTTATATATATATCAGCTGATGGTAGCAGTTAAGAAGATGGAGACACTCTTGTCAGGTATCTACCTCCTGTAAGTGATACACAGGAGACATACGTAAATCAACTATTGTTTATGTATCTTAGAGCCCACTGCTCCTACACCTTACCTGTTTTATATTTCCCTTCTGAGAGACTTATTTGATCTTCTTTAATCAGATGAAATTGGGAGCGAGTGGTTATAAGCACTCTTAGATAGATTGAGAAATGGAGTGATCACAAAAGGATCATAAATAATCAACACAAGGGAGAAGTTAATGATTTCAATGGGCAAGAAAGGAACTTAACAATCACTATGGTTTGAGGTCCCTTACGATGGGGAAATTAATGATTTTGAAAGTTAATGAATTCAAAGGAGAAATTCTAGTTGAAGTTAAAGGTAAGGGACAAAGAAATAGAGGGCTCTCTTGCTCTTGGCTCTTGCTCTGCCTTCTCACATTTGGTTTTTCTAAAAACAAAAAAGAAAAAATATTGTTGCTGAATTAACTTTGCATTATAACATCACATATTTTTGAGGTATACATCATTATAAATCAATATCTTTATATACTGTTTTGGGTTCATCATTATATGGTAAAGATATTAAAGATGATTTTACGTCATTTTATATTATTATTACATCAGATGATAATTGTTATGTTTTACATGAAGAAACTCAGATTCAGATGAACCAGATACCTAAAATTAAACAGATAATTAGGTTATTGGTGTTGGAACTGTAACCCAAATTCACCCATATTTAAATAATTGGAGGTGAACTTCAGTAAATTTCAGTAGAATAAAGCAAATAAAATACAAAAGCATATGTTCTTTCTTTGTCCAACTGTGAAGTTTAGCACATAATCTCTTTGAATTTAAATCTTATATTTACCAACAATAATCTAGACAGTATATGACAATAAATATTAATTTTTCTAATTATTTTGTTTACATATGAGAAAATTGAGAACTACAGAGGGAAGATCTGCTTAATTCATATTTAATTAAGGAAATGACAAGGAGAAAAGGTTTGATATTCCACTTCTGTATTTTTATAGTATCAGCTTTTTACACTGTCCCTTTTTTTAAAATAACAAACTCCCTAGAGAATCTTACCTATATAGATAACTTGATTACAGAAAAATATAAAGTGATTTTTTCAACAAATGGGCATAAACTTTGCTTTAAAAAAATAATTTAGACTAAAGTTAAAGGGAAATTAGGTTCTATCATCAGAAAACTTTATCTTAGGTATAAATAAAACAATTGATGCCATATATAATGTCTTTAACAGTTGAGATTAAGTTAAAAACAATAAATAAAATCAGCCTTTATGTTTCAAGAAGAAACCTATGTAAAACAATTAATAATGTCCTTGTATGAATAGTAGGATAGAAGTAGAAATCTGTGAATTTGTCTGTGATTATTAATTTCAGTATAAATCCACTTTAGCTGAATTCCGAAGATCAGAGGAATCTGTCATTACTGAAAAAACTATTTGTTGCCCCACAGCTATCTGATAGTCAAAAATCTGGATAACAGGTTCTGGAATGGAGACCGGAAATAACAAATAACTAGTTCTTCAGATCTTTCTTACCAGTATTCACAGCCTTGGGGAAAGGTCCTCAATATCACTTTCCCTTTCTTCAATTCACTTGAGTGCTTCAAAGTGTCAGAAACCAACATAACTTCGATTACAGTTACTTACATAAGAATTTGACCATTTTTTAAAAATATATGTGTACTGTTGTAGGAGAAATAATATAAAAAGTAACAAGAAGGGATGATGAGTAATCATAAAAAAGTTCATTTTTTATTTCAATATAGAACATAAAAACCAAAAGCATAACACATAGGGAAAATAATAAAAATATTTAAAAAAATAAATATAATTATTATTTTATTCCACTATGCTTTATTTACCTAAATTTTCTCCAAACCAGAATATTTTTCTCTTTTACATACATACAAGAAAATTTATTTTGAAAATGGAAAAATTAAAATAATTTAATTATTAAATGTCATTTCTATACTTTGTATAAGTAGACAGTCAATTTATCTCAATTACAATATTCAATATTAGACACAATTAAGAAAAAACAGAAAAAATACACATCTAAAATAAAATGAATATAGAAATATATATTCATTTCAGAGACAGACATATGTAAAAAATAGAGCATAAATGTACAAGCAAAATAAAAATAATACATGAATGGAAAAAGATTAATCAAATCTAACATGGACATTTTAATAACTGAGAAGCATGATTATCAGAAGTATGATCTCATTATAAATGCAATATTTTTCTGTATTTTGGGGTAATTATTAGTCTGCCAAGGGAATTTTTTAACTGAAGAAATCACTGACTTACTTACGTTCTATTGCCATACTTTATATAATTATATAATTTCTTAAATATTATCATATTTGTCATAACACAGCATTGACTTATTTTCCATGCTCCAGTTTACTTTAGAAATAGCAAGTAGTCAGTGAATGTTAAAAAATATGCAATAGTTCCATTTATGCAACAACTATATAATTTGAAGTTTTAAAAATGGAGGACAGAGTAGTGCTTGCCATGGAAAATGGTGGCAAGAAGGCAGTGCATCGGAGGCAAGTGGGTATGATTATAAAAAGATAATAAAAGGGAAAGTCAAGAGTGATGATATTGTTAGTATCTTGGTCATAGTCATAGATACAAAGCACATACACACCAATTACTATAGCAAAGCTAGGGGAAACTAAATGAGGAGTGGTTTACCCATAAAAATAATATGTAATTACACAGAAAGATTTCTTTTCACAAATGTGCTGAAATAACATTTTAGGTCCATGTGAAAAATATACTAACAAGCTCTATGAGAGCATAGAGTAGAAGCAGATTAGCTGATGATTCATATACAGTGATCTATACTAATATAAATCATTTATTTTTATTGCTCAGAATACTATCTTGTAAAATCTTGACCTATGTTTTTTTTTACTGCATAAAATCACAACACATTAAGTCACTTAAAAACATCTTAGAGATTGAGTACCAAGCAAATGTTTCAGCTACTTTGCAAAACATTACCTATTTCATGGAAATATTATTTTAATCTCCCCCATTTTTCTATTTGCAATAAATTTCTTGGGCTTTTTGTGTTTTTTCTTTTTTTAAATAAATCTTTAGAGAAATTTAGATATTAATATTTATTGATATAAGGAGAAAAACATCTGTATTAATATTTGTCACATAATAAAATCTAGAATATTTTATTTGACTCTAGATTTAATATAAGATGTAAGGAAAGAATAGATAAATCATTGAGAAAAAATTATTATAGCCTGAGGAAAGTCATTCATCATTTCTGTGGTGAGAATTAGTTCATGATTGTCAAATCAAAATTAAACAAATTTAAGACGCTGATTTTTATCTTTTAGTTTCTATTTAGTTTTTCACATTGGTTGTCCCTCTGGCCCTGGGTCTTAAATCAAGACATTGGACATATGTGGGACTTCCCAGGTGTGCTAGACCACTAGGCCACCAGGACACACCCAAGAAATAGAATATTTCTAAAGCCTGTTAATGTTTAATTTTGTGTGTCAAATTGATCCATTACATAATCAGACACTTAATCAAATTTTATTTTGGGTTGATATGTGAGAATATTTTAAGATGTGAATTAGTAAACTCAGGAAAACAGATTGCCCTTCTTAATGTGTGTGAACCTTAACTAATCAAGGACCCAAATAAAACATGAAGAATGAATAATAGGAACACATCTTGCTAAATGCTTGAGATAGAACATTGGTCTACTGCCTTCTGACTATACATTGCAACATCAGCTCTCCTGGTTTGATGTCCCTTGACCTGCTCCATGTTGTACAAGAATCAAATATTTATCTGTCTACATTACATCTATGTATCTCCTATGTATCTATGTATGAAGGAGATACAAATATGTATCTCTTTCATCCCTCCATCCACACCCTTCCAACTTATTAAGAATAAATGCATATTCATAAATAAATTAAACATTTCAGCACGTGAAAAGTATATTCATTCTAAAACCTCTGCAAACCCCTGAAAGCAACAGACAGGTGAAAACTATCTGGCATGTAGTTTCAAGTCAATAAATTGGTACACGGCTAATTGTTTAAACAGCCAGCTCTCCAAAGAATGTGGTGGGATTTATTTGAAGTTTGTGAGGATTTCTATGGTGTAAAATCTCCCACCAAGATCATTTGATCTTGTCTGTTTGAACTCAAATGTTTGAGAAAGTCTAAGCAGGTATCGAGATATAGAGTCAAAGACATTATACATACACATTAAAAAAAAAAAGAGTGAGCTTGCCAAGGTATAAAGATAACTGCTTCTAATAGGTAGCTGTAAAGATGATTGAGATTTCTAAAGTCAGATAATTTGCATCAGGTTATCTTAATTTTACTTGAGTTACTTTTTCTATGTCTATTCTTTCAACTTGAAATATAGTTTTCATTATTGGTAACTTATTAACCTGTGAAAACAATGATTGCTTGAGATACTGTACTATTTACTGTCTTTACTGAGTCCCCAGATTTCAGATAAGTATTTCCACACAAAATAAGAACATACGACAAATACATTTCCAACACCATGACTGTGTCTTGATTTTTTGATGTTAAAATAGAGAATGTTTTAACATGTTTATGTTAAATACATGTAAATATTATTTTGCTTATTCTCATCAAACTAAGTTATGTGATAACTTGATATTTAAAAAAATTCACACAAATTGACATGTCACAAAATTGTGCACAATTATCCAGTAATAGAATATATTTGATTTGTTTGTAGCCAAGATATTTTACTTTAATACACTAATATAAACACAAAGAAGTGTTTAACATTTGTTTTTGAATATAGCCCATGGCATCACCATTTAAAACTACCTTTCAACATCATTCCAAGCTCCTTTGTCATCATTCTGTAAAGAGAGATCTGACCTATTTTCAAGACTTTACTACAGATTGCTTATGCAAATGTCATCTTCCTTCTATTATGTTGAAGATCTGCAAATGCTTACATATAGATTCTCTCACACAATGCTGAGAAGGTTGCACAATGCTTTGTACTCTAATATAATTATTTTCCATCTCTATCAGAACACATCACTTAAGGTTGAGAAAATCTAGGTCTCACCAAATAAATAAATTATAGACTCTTCATTTACAGAAAACTTTTACATTATTTGATGACAGATGTTCTATTCCTATGAAGAATGCACTCCTTTTCCTGACCTTGATGAAAGATAACATTCTAGGAGCGGCAAACTTACTAATAATATTAAATGAAGTTATGTTGATTTCTTTTTAAAAATAAAGCCTTGGTCATAATTATGATATCATAATTTTCAAAGACGCTGAAGAAATTACTAAGTACTTAGAGATGAATCTATTTGAAAGCAGAATTGATAATAAATAACGCAGGATCACAATGCATTCTTAATTTAAATTCCAAAGCCATGTTCTCTAGCAATGTATGATATTTTAAGTAAATTTATTCTCGAGTTTTTTTTTTTTTCAGATATTTTGTGTGTTACTCTAGAACAATGCACAGGTAATACCAGTAACTTTGCAAATCTCTTTTCACTTTCATTGTAAGTTTGAATTTAAGCCATGTCTCTGAGGTAAAGGTCAGGGGTTTTATCCATTGAGCTACCAAGGCCCTCATTTCAAGTACTTTTGAGTCCTGGTATTTCTTTGTGACAGAAGACACTCATGAGGAATTATGCACTATGCCTGAGGGTGAAGAAGTAAAGAAAGACAGTCTTATTAAGAGTACATGTGCTGCAGCAGGACGGATTTTGACTTTCACAATGACACAAAGGCAATGATAATGCCAAAAATAAAATTTTACTGCTGTTAAACATTGTCACAAGCTTATCATTAGGATCGCTAAAAAATAAATAAGAAAGTAACCGTTTATTGATACAGGAAGATTGCAAACAAATTTAATATTGTTGCAAGGGAAATAGAAAATGATTAAAAGAAAACTGAAAAACTGGTGGTCAAAGAAGGTATTAAATATTTGGAATATGAAGATATAAGTAAATCCATTTGATAGGGTTTAATTTTGTTTGTCTCCCATATGTAGTTGAATTGTCAAATAAATTGTTTTTTTCATTTTGAAAACAGGAATGATTATGATTGCCTAAGTAAAAACTCATGGACAGGATACCTTTCAGAATACTTTTTCTTAAAAAGAATATTCTCATTTAAAAGTAAATATACCCAGATTTAACTACCAAAAAGATAAGAGCAAGTGCAGAGAACACTATTTATTTAATTATATTTTGATCCTAAAGTGGAGATGAAGGGAATGGTAATATTGTAGAAACAACTTAGGAAAAACTCACCTGGTGCCATAAATTACAAACTGAATAAAATAATTTGTGTAGTAAAATAACAACTGGAATAACATGTAAGCTTAATTTAAGTTAAAATATTGCTACATATTTGTCATCAAAACTTCACTAAGAAATTACTTTGGATTCATATTCTCCTGCACTGAAAATCGTATTCTTTCCTGTCCACTCACACCTTTCCCAAAGATTCTACTTGAATATTGTATACAGCTTAATCTAAAGTGGTTTAATTATCTTTCTAAGTGACAAGGGAGACACAACAGTGGAAATCTACTACAACCATTGATTCTCAATCTATTTGAGAGTATACAGCTGAATATATTATAGTACTCATAGAAATATCTCATAAAACTATTTTAAAAAAATAAAAAGTGAATTTATCAAAATCACCAAAAAGTTAAAAGATTCCAGAAAAATTCAATATTTGATTAATAGACTTATTTAATGCAAATCAATATATTTTAGTCTTTAACATTTCCCCAAAGCACAATGATTCTCAATTTTATTTTTTTAATTACATGTATAATATATTTAAATTAACATATTTGAAATTGTATGACAACTCAATTTATTAATAAAGTTTTGATTATTAACATCATGCTAATTAGAGATATTAATTTAATATTATGTTCATAGGTCAGCATTCATGATCATTTTATCAGTTTAATATGCATCAATTATTCTAGCATAAATATATCCACAATAAATCTGTAAATTTAAAAGGTATGTATTAAAGCCAGATCATATTTTAATACAGAATTTACAAATCTTTTTAAACTTGTCCAAATGTATTTCTTTTCTGTTTATTCTTTAGATGATATAAAAATGGAAGATATTTATTCATACTTACTATATAACTACAGTAGATGTTGACCAGAATGACCTAGAATGAAAAAGCAACAGATAATCCTATGCATATTATATATACATATTCTCTTTTTTTGATTACTGATCTGTTAATCTGTATCAAAAGTAACAGTGCATTCAAGGAGCCAGCCAGTAGTTTGATGGATTCACATACCTCTTTAAAGTATTTACATCTTTATAAACAGTGTTTTCTGTACTCTATCAGTTTCAACTTAAATGAATGCTAGATGAAAACAAGGATGCCTGATAACTAAATCCATTTTTTTTCCCTTGGAAAATGTTTCTCAATAATTTAAGCAGAAGTCAGAATGACCTGAAAGGCTTATGAAAACATAGATATAGCTTTCATCTTCAGAATTTATTATGCAATAAACCTGGAGTGGGGTTGAAAAATTTGCATTGCTAGAAAATTCCCAGTGATGGTAGTATATCTAATAATTGGATCTCCCTAAGATGTGCTGCCCTACAGAATTTGTGTCTCAGCAAATCAGGTAATTCTGGTGATTAACCAAGTGTAGTTATCACTATTATATGACTCAGCTCAAGATAACTACTGCTCCCAAGCTTTGATATTTTCTTCATCTCAGCCTATCCTGCTTTATTGCCACTTTTCTTCCTGCTGCACTCCAATTCATGCTAGAGAATGCTATTTCTCTGAAACAATTCAACACAACCAAAAGAATGGTACTTAAATAGTTAGTTACATCTTTCTTCACATGTCATGAAACAATAAAAAAGTTATGGTGCTGTATTCCAACATTGTTTTAGCGTACTATCCACTCAGATTATACGTTGCAAATGCAAATGCCTGTAAAGAGTAATAAAATAAAATGGATGAGATGTTTGAATGAAAACTCTGATAAACTCGACTACCCATGCCTTATCTAAAGGAAAAAATTGCAATCCTGCTATTATTATTTTTTAAAAAGAGTCAAATATTAACAAACAATAGATTTTTGTTTAAGAGTACAATCTAGGGAGTGTGTAATCAACATAAGCATTTATGTTTGCTGAGTGAGTGAATAAATAAAACATTATAAATTTTATCTAATCTAATTTTCATAAATTTTATTTTAGTCTAGATTTAGATCTAATAAAAGTTGTAAAGAGTAGATTTCCCTTTTATCTCTCTTCATTTTATTTTTGACATCTTACATTTTCATGGCATATTTTTTCAACTTTGGAGCCAAATTTGGATATTAATATCAACCAAACTCCATGATTTATTTAAATTTGCTAGTGTTTCCCTAATCTTGTGATGTTTAAGGATCCCATACAGGAGAGATTACATTTAATCATTATGTTTCATTAGAGCTCATTTCCTCTTGGAAATTTCTCAGATTTCTTTGTTGATGACCCATTGTTTTAAAGAGTAATGATAAGTATTTCTATACAATGTCACTCAATTGGGGTTTATCTGATAGTCTTCTCCTGAGATTGAATCTAGAGTTAGACGATTAGAAGGAAGCCTGCAGAGGTAAAGTACCATGCTCATCACATTACCTGGAAATACAATTGATCAAGTTTTTCTGTTTGAAAGATACTGTATCTCCTTTTTATAATCTATTTTTTAAAAACAAGTCAAATCAGTACTCAAGAAATGAAGAAGTTTCAAATTCTGTGGGCAGAAAACTTCATAAATTATCTGGGGTTCATCTTAAGGGAATTGTTTACTCTCCCTCATAATGATAATAATGTAATAAAAAAGTTAAATGAAAGAACATTCTTCTATTTAACATAATGTGAAACTTTAGGAGAAAGAATGTACTCCATTTTATTATAATGGGGAAATATTGATAATTAAAATGATTTTTAAATTCAGCTACCCTAAAATAACTTTTGCAAATGGAGATTCTAAAAATAGGTATATATTGATGAAATATATAATTAGAAATGATCTACATATTGCAGAGAAAAGAGTACAAAAATGAATGAGTTAGTAAAACAAATCTTTTGGATATAGATAATATAAGCCTTTGAAGAGCATGTAATATACAAAAGGAATAAACAATGCACATTGCATTTGATAGACTCAGTCCTTCTTAATACATAAAAGATACTACAGTCTAACAACATTATTAGATTTTCTTTGCTATAGCCTACAGACAAAAAAATAATAAAGGCGCTAATATAATTTTAGGTCAGGAAAGAACCTCAGTCATCATTAATTTAATAAGTTCATTTCATGTAAGAAAATGTTTAATCTGAAATGTTTAAAGACCTGCATTGTGGTATACAGCTATTAGTAGAATAAATCACACTATTTTCCATTTTTCTGGCTCCCAAGTTAGGCTTTATTAATATGCTCTATTTTACTGTGAAGAATCAGAGAAAATTAACCTTTACTTGGAGAGAATGCTGAATTGAAGCTTTCTTTTTTCTTGTATTGGTTTGTCATGTTGAAGTGGATAAGGCTAAAAATAGTGATTCTCTGAATCCAGTCTTTGGTTTTCGGATTATAGTTGACTAAGAGTGAAACTTTCATAAAAGTTTGAAATAAAAATAAATAAATAAAAAGGCTTCCCAACATGGAAATTTCTAGTTCTACAGCCTTGAGATCCCTCTTTCAGACTGTTATTCAGTTGCCAGGTCTACTTCATATTTTGGGTTTTCTTACGCTTCTGACTTGGGCAGCATTTCAGACATTTTCTTAATCATTGATTTCCCCTCTCACAAGAGTTCTTCTGAAGCTCTAACCAAAGAGTTCTTTTGAAGTTCCATTTCCATTCCACATTTAGATGAGTTCTAATTCATTTGAATATCTGATTCTCCTAATTCTGTTTTCTTTCAGTTTATTGAGATGTAATGAATTAAAACATTATATAAGTTTAAGGGTCATAATGTAATGACTCAACTTATGTATATATTGCAAAATTAACATCAATTATCTGATATAGATTTTTCCTTGAGATGAGAACTTTTAGGATTAACTCTCCTAGCAATGCAATTATATTTTACAACATTGTTAACTATACTTGTTTTGCAATCTACTACATTCTTAATACTTATTTACCTTATAATGAAAATTTACCTTACAAATGGAAGTTTGAACCTTTTGACAACCTTTTGACTGGCATCTGATTGTTACATTTCTGTTTTCCATTTTACTTTTTAGTCCACCCCTCTAGCTACTAAATGAAGGAAAAAGATAAGTATTCATTTTGAAAATGAGAAAATCCTATACTATATATATTACAATTCTAAAACATGATAGAAATTACCATAAAAATGTTTTGCATTAGTTTGATTAAGCTAACATAACACAATACCATAGACTAGGTGACTTAAATAATAATAACTTATTTTCTCACAGTTCTAGAGGTTAGAATTTTAAGATCATGGTGCCAGAATAGTTTGCTGTCTGTGAAATCTCTCTTCCTCACTTACAGAGGGTCATCCTTTTGTTATGTCTTAACGTGGCTGTTCCTAAGTATATGCACTGATAAAGAAAAAGTTTGAGCTTTCTGGCATAATTTTCTTATAAGAATGCAAATATTTCTGTCACCATTGCTTACCACAGTTCTTTGCACTTACATTTCTTTGTGAGAACTAAAGGAAAATGGGTAGAGAAAAGGTTCTGAGCTCTTGAAATCTGGACAAATAAATACTTTACACATTCCCTCTATCAAATGACATCCATTCAGCAAAAACATACTGAATATCCCCAATATGTAGGCATCATTTGGATAAACTGTCAAAATAATGAAGAATTTTCTTTTTTTGCCCACTTTGTATTATTTAATTTTAAACCACTTTATGGAAGTGATGACTTAAATCTTTAGGTAAGAGTTTTGTAACTTGCTATGTTGGCAAAGATGCAGTGAGAACAATACACTCAACCACACAGAGCTCTTAGTTTTTTATAATTTGGGATATTGGGTGAAAGTTTTACAGTAATATGAAGAAAGAGTTTAAAAATATTCCTATTTCACCCAGTATTTGATCTTCTATAAAACCATCATAATAGTATTCTATGTATGAATATACATATATATTTATCTACATACATATATAATAAAAAGGATATTAATCTTACTATATCAGGGACCTACCTTAATAATTCATTTAGAATCCCTATCTCCAAATATCATCACAAGGATTTTAGAATTTCAACAGGTGAATTCAGTCCATAACATTACTTAAACAAGTAACAAGCCAAATAAACATAAATGAGTATATATAAAGTGAGTAAATAAGTGGAAAATATGAGAGGATCATTGATCTGAATATTTCAAACCAGATATTCTAAAATGTTGGCCTTAAAAGAGTTTCAATTTGACTTCCTAAGAATAAGTTGGGATGTTTTATTAAAAAGTAGATTCCCAAATAGATCAAAATTTTTAAGTAATCCTATATATGTATATAGTGATAAAGCTCCTGAATTAAGAAAACCAATTTATAAACAGCTGATTTAAAACAAAAAGCACAATTCAATAGTGGTATGATTTTTCACCATACATGAAAAATTTTAAGGTCAATCCTGACCTTAATTTGAAAGTTCTGTAAAAGGTCAGTAGGCCCTACTTAATAAAAATAGAAAATCATAGTGGATGGCAGATATGGCATATATGTGTCATCCTTGTTAAAAGTCAAGAAAGGAAATATATAAGATTTAGATCTGCAATATGTACTTATACACACAATATGATTTGCTCTCTGAGTTCAAGTTTACTTAAAAGCAGATTTAAAAAGCTTGAAATCTATTGTGAACATTTATGCCAAGCTAAAAACAAATATTCTATAAATGTGAAATGTATCTAAAGTTTTACTATATGCAAGAATAGAAAGATCAGGACTATGATAGTTTATTTTATTATAAAGGTTAGATAATCTAGGATTTTTTCATAATACTCAAGGCTACAAAAATTAAATTCCGTTAATATTCAGATATTCTATTTTAATAGGAACAAAAAAGAAAATGTATCTTTTTGGGACAAAGAAGAAATTCTTAGAATTAACAAATTTTGGCAAAATACAACTTCAAATGTCCACTGAGTGAATTACTGGTTTAAAAGTACATGAAGGCTATTACAAAGGAATAGCAAATAGTTGTCTCTGTCTCAAATTATGTATTCTATTAAAGGAGAAATATGAATAGTCACTGAGAGCAATCAACTAAACTAGCTGATTTTAGGGATGATACAAAAGAAGAGACAGCATGGTATTCAACTTAAAAATAGAAGAGGTAAACAGGACAAGTTAGAAATAAACTAGATATAAACAATATGAGTGAGGACTGAGAATAAATAATATTAAGAAATAGGTTAAACTGTAAAATATTAGAAGCAATTTTTAAAAGTAGAACTTCATTAAAACTTAACTCTTCAGACAAATTAATCCTTTCATTTTACTCCAAAGGATTATAACTAGTGCTAATATTTGAGAGCAGACAATGTAAATAAATGCGATGAAGATACTTCAGGATTATCAGAATGGGGACCAGGTGTGGAAGTTAATATTCTGCCATTAAGACAAGAGCCTGGTCCAATGATTTAGAATTTTTTAATTCATCACTTTTTTCATTATTTACACATGTCCACTGGCAGCTTGCCAATCATAATGTATGCACAAAGACAAAAACCATATAATTAGCTGTGGATGACCTGTTTTGGCTAGAAACCTCTACAATACATCTGAAATGTTAATTTGAAGCAAATATTTATTTTGATAAAATTTTTTTTTCATAGATATAACTCTCACTAATAAACTTATGTCAAAACGAGCTCATATATTCTTTAAAAATGATTTGTCATAATGATATGACTGGATTGGGGATGTAATTTATGCATTATTTGCATGTTTAGAAATAGTATAGAAATGATGTTCATTCAGTATATGCATCAAAATGGAGAATAATGTTACTGACTTTTCAGTGACTTAACAGTTGACTGTATTTTACCACTTTATTTTATGCACATTTTGAATTACATATGCACTATATTTCATAGTTGATTTTAGTACAGGATCCAGATGTTCCTGACACATCTGCTTTCATGCTTTTATATAAATGAACTTTAAAATGATACTCGCAACTCTGGGGACTGCATTAGTCACAATAAAATGTACATATTTTTAGCTTGTTTACATGGGAATCATCAATGTATAAAGTAGATGTTGAGTAGGTAGTCACTTTTTATGTGTCCTTGCAATGTACCTATTTACATTCTTCTAATTTGCTATGCCTGGCCATCTGGTTATGGTTACGTTAATGGAAATGCTGGAAATGCTGTGGTTACTTTTTATTTTCCTTTATTTTTTGCTTAAAAGAACTTTCTAAATGTTATTGATACAAAATATCTTATGATGACTATTGTTAATAAAGTACAAAAATATTTCTTATATTTTTAGATTTTTTTCTTGATACATTTCTAAATTTAAATATGATTTTATTTTTGGTTGCTATACAAAGTGGTAGAATTAAATCTAATGTTTTAATCAGGTCAAATGTGTCAATAGCATGAAGAATAAAATTGAATTGTTGGTAAACAATGCTTTATATTCAGATAGTGCATTTCATTAAACCTATATAACCTTATAATACAGTTATTCCTTTATAATATTAAATACATCAATGACTTAAAAGGAAAGAAAAAACAGTGTAAATCTAATATTCTGAATAATTTTATAGATTTTGCATGACACAAATTAGTTCTTAATAATTATGTGAAAAAGTAGATCTATACCATCTGTTACTTTTACCAGTAAAAACACAACCTGGCAGTTAAGAATAGTTAGAGTATTTTGTGACAGGAATGGCTGTGGAATTTATTGTTGGTGAACTGAGACAAAATCTAAATCTCAATTGCTTCTCCTGTAAATTGAGGATAATTGCCCAAAGGATAAGCAGTTGGGTTAAAATTAAATAAAAAGGAATGAAATGTTTTATACAAATTTGAAGAAGCTAATTTTATTACTACTTTTTTTGTATTTTTCTAAATTTAATGTCGAAACTAAACTATTAAATGATAGATATCATTACTTTAATCCACTTATAAACTATCATACGAGCTTTAGCATGTCATGGTAAAAAATTTATTTATTCATCTTTTTGGCCAAGTGTTTAATTAAAATATTTTTAAAACTTTTTTTGTGTGTTTTATTGCAGTACCTTTTTTTTTTACAAATTAGAATACACTCCTATGTGTAGGTTCCCCATATGTATGGTTTTCCCAATTCTTAGACATATGTCAGAGCACCCTGCCCTCCACCACATCACCAAGTATTCTTCACCACTGCCCAGTGAGCCCCACCACCACCGCTCGCCCTAACCCTCATTCCATTTCCCATTGGTAACATCAGTTATATTATGTGTCCAAGGATTATTTTTGTTTTTCAAATCTGTTCCTTTGTTCTGTCTAATCACATTCCACCTATGAGTGAGATCATCTGGCATCTGTTTTTCTTATTTTGATTTATTTGAGTTAGCAAAATCCCACTAGATTCAACCACGTTGGTTAAAATGACAGGATTTCATTTCTTCTAAGAGCTGTGTATTATTCCATTGTGTATACATAGCATATCTTCTCTGTCCATGATGATAAGACGCTGGGCACTTAGGCTGTTTTCAGGTCTTAACTATTATTAATGGGGGTGCAATATACCTGGCAGTGCATACATCTCTGCAAATTAGTAATTTTGTGTCATTTATATACCCAGAAGTGGGATGGTGGAATCATATGGAATTTTCATATTCAACTTTTGCAGAATCTCCATAATGTTTTCTATAAGGATTGCAACAATTTTCACTCTCATTAATGTTTGTTGAATCTTGTCAAAATCTTTCTCTGTGCCTGTCTCTGTATCCCAATATATGATCGTGTTTTTTTTTCCTCCTTGCTGCTGTTGATTATATATATGGAATTATATATATATATTGCTTAAAAGTTATTGGAAGACCTAAAATAACAGAAGGGATAATCCAGTCAAGGAGGAGCACATATTTTAGCTTTCAACCAGTTATCAGAACATGCTAATGATCTGGGTCAAAAGTCCCAGAGTGTGTAACTAGTAGTTCAGTAGGAGACATTATCAATATGTTCTGGATTCACCACAAAATCGCTGTCTCACCTAGGACTTGAATCACATATTTCATCCTTCACTCAAGATGCTGGGTTTTGGGATTACCATATCACTTTAAAAAAACACTATTTTCCTTCTTTATTACTGAATTCTGACCTCCAAAGATAGAATGACGGCATTTCAAAACAGGACAAAACAGCGTGGGGTTTTTGGTCTCCTCAACAGAATGGACCTAGAGCAACTCAACTGCCTTTCTTGCCCTGCATTATAGATGGCCCTTGTTTATTAAAAATGGGACAAAATTGACAGTAGGAAAATGAAAACAAATTATTCTATCCACTTTAAAATGGGACATACAGTCAATCTATCCAATCACTATCTCAAATTGGAAAATATTGACTGGTAATGTATTGTTAAGGGTTTCTGGGAAATGTAATTCTTAGGTCTTAACTACAGCAGTACAGAGAAGAATATAAAGTAAGATTGTGGCACTGAGTGAGAAGAAGTAAAAATTATTTTACTAGTATTTTTTTCATGTATGGATTAAAACTTTACTAGGCTGGTAGATTCTATGGACATCTTACACTATATTATTACTCTCTGAGGTAGTTTATGAATAAAGATAATATGTTATTAAATATTTGTGAGAAATTCTCAAATTTTATGGATATTGCTTTTTCTGGAGAAGGGGAAGACATAGATAGTGAGATATTTATTACTAATTTAATTGATTTAATTTTTATTTTATTTCACGTATGTATCTATGTGTATGTATGTGTAGTATATGTTGATATATATGTATGCACACACATATATAATCAACTTAAAGTTGTCTTATTAATGACTTGTCAATTGTATTTTTCAAAGACGTTTGTTATTTATCCAATCTGTTGCTCTTGAGGTGTATTATAACATACTTATTTATGCTCCAGCATTATTATTATGTCCTATTTCAAATATATTCAGTTTTATTCTATTGCATATATGATCTTCTATTGGGATGTTTTATATAATTCAATACCAATAGTTGTTTTGTGTGCATGTGTGACTTTAGAAAATATAAGGCACCATTGTTTCCACTTCGGCTGGATTTAGTAACCCTCCATAGTTTTCAATACATAGCATATCCATAGTATTCTAGCTGAAAATTTTCTCACAATCCAGAAAAAAAATAGAAATACGTGCTAAGTTTTCAGGTATAGGGATTTTCTCCTGTGTGCTTTGTTATTATATTAATTAAATTTCATTGATTTCTAATCTAAAAATGTGATCTGTATTATAAGAACTCTTTAATAATATAAAGTTTTATCAACTGAAAGTGTGCTGATTTTAATTATTTAAAATAATTATGTGTTGTTTAAATATATCTGTATTTATCCATCTATCTATCAATCTATCATCTTCCCCAAAGAGTTGAATTTCCGAGATCCAGTGCCTGATTCTAGACTTAGAGTTCCCTGATGACTTTAACCTTCCACAACATTGTCCCTATGTCCTTTTAGGTTCATTAGTTTTGTTGTATTTGTTTTGCTTTGTGATTTTGTTGTTGTTTTTTACAATTCTCTGATTCACATGGTTGTTTAAATTTCATTAATAGGGGTTTTGAACAAATAGGTTATGACAGATTTGAAATTAAAATTCTTTTGTACCTGAAAAATATTTATATCATTTCAATAGCATTCTTCTGGCAGATTTTGACATACTATGCAAAATAAATCATAATCTTAACATATTGGAGAGTTTCTGCGCATTAAAGTGTTTGGGATTTAGTTTGGGATTTAGAATATTTATAATTATCCTGAAATTAAAATAATGTAATAATGAATATGTAAATTCTTATGTTCTAACTTTATTTCATAGACTACTTAGAATGCATTTTTTAAATTTTTGGCTGATGCTTTAGAAAAATATCTAAAATATATTATTGTCTTGATGATTGTCATATTTAAACTATTAAATCATTTTCCTTTTATCAAGTGTATGTAATTTTAAGAAATTATGACAACATAGAAAAATTTAGTGAAAAAGGGGGATTTTCAAATGAATCAAATAATGAAAAATATCCAACTTTTAATATCTATAACTTCAAAATCTGGTAATACCACACTATTACAGGATAATTTGTTTTCAGAAGATTATGGTTCTTATCATATTTCTTATATGAAATGTCATAGTGGAAAGTTATTTTCATGAGATGTATCATGACTTTAGGAGTGATCCAAGCTACTCAGATTAGGAATATTATATGAACTTAGATCATTGATTAAAAGGGATATGCAAGATGTGAATTTAGATACAAGATTTTAAAGATAAATATGGATTTTAAAGTTTTTTATTATAGAATTACTTGATATCATTGGTTAACAAATATCACTACAGCTCATGGATATTAATATTTCCTTTTGAAGTTCTACTTTGCTTACCTCGGAAACCACAGTTCAACTTGCAACATCAGTTTATTTATTGCTATATGTTTAGTTTATACAGTATTTCACAAGTTCCGTTACATTTTCAAAATGAATCTTTGAAATTAAGAATGAGATTAGAGAGAAATAAGTTTTAGTTCTTGTTTTACCTTGAATTGACAGTATAAACTAGTATTGGTCTCCATTTGCTCATCTATCAAAAAGTTAGCATATCAAATATTATTTGCTTATATTATCTTTTGTATTCTATCTATCCCTATGACATTCTAGACACATGCAAACACACAAACACCCCACACATGAACATATAATAGAATTACATATTAATGAATCCCAAATTTATTCAAGGAAGTCCAGTGTTGAATAGTATGAATTGATTGGATGAAGAAGAAACAGATATTGCAAAATATTTACTTTAACTAACAAGACTATGTGAATCATTGGAACAACTCTAAACATAACCTATCTCATACATGAGAATAAAAGGACTCAATAATAGATATCATTTATTCTTATATAACTTTACCTGTAAACTGGGAATAATTGCAATATCAAATCCAATGTTGAGATGATTAAAATTTGCAGATGTAATGAAATACGGAGCAAAGCCATGTATCCAGTATATAGAAAGCAAAGGTTTTAAAAATCAAAATAAAATATTGCAGAATGGGATTCAGATCAGAAGTCACACTGCAATAGTAGTTGTGGATACATTTTCTGCATAACTTACTATGCTTCAAAGCAATAATGAAAATATTATTTGTTACCAAGATCTGTCTGCTCCAGTGAGAATTATAACCTAATTTAAATGCGTCCATGATTCCTCCTGCAGAGGAAAGAGTCCCATTTCATCTAAGTGGATTCAGCCTTTGGCATGCTGTTTTTGGTTGTGGCCTAAGTCACAGCCTGCTGGGAGTGGCAGCCCCTGACATCAGTGTCTGTCAGAGAGCAGACATTTCTCTCTTTGTATTGTCAACATGCTCCAGGCTCCTGTGCTGGTCAGACCACAGTGAAATGCTGACAGTGAGCTGTTGCTCAGAAAGTTGGATGAGAGACTCACGTTCTGTATTTAAAAGTCCCAAGAGCTGCAGGAAGACAATGTTCCTGCCTCCTCTAAGTGGCATGCATGAGGAGATATCTGATTTAGAAGCTCTGACAGCTCACAGGAAACCTGATCCAGACAGAAACAGAATGTGAAATCATGGGAGCTCACATCCTTGAGTTTAAGAGAAGGAACTAAGAATTGAGTGTCTCTGTCAAACAAAGGCATCTTACTAAGTAGATTAAATTCTTTCCTTTAACATCCCAAATCAAGTATGTGCTTGTAGGGTTTAAAGCAATTTTGGTCATCTGGTAAATAATAGCAGTTATGGAGAAAAAAATATCTCGTAGTCTGAGCTGACCAAGTAAGTAAAACAGCAACGGGAAGTGTGGGCTCTGAAATTCTGTGACTCAATTTCAACTTTGTTTCCACTTCTTCCTGGCAATAAGAAATAGTACAGGATTTTCAATTTTTTGTCCCTTAGTTTCATGTTCAGATAGTACTCAGATAGTATTTAGATAGTACTCATGTCAAAGAACTATAAGATTCAAATAAAATCACCCTTATTGATTGCTTAGGCAGGTATCTAATGTTTAGAAAAATATTTGAAATTTTTTTCCATTGATCACTAAAATCTATGTTCATTCTAACATGTCATTCAATCTCTTGTAATTGAGTGTGATGGTGATAATACCCACAGAAATTTTTTTTTTAATGAGTGTTTTTTTTTTTTTTAACCTTGGAACCAGAATCACAAACCTGGGTCACGATTGTGGGTCCAGAGACTTATATGACTTGTTCTTACCTGCCTGACCTGCCTGAGCTACAGGGGTGTGTGACTGCTTTTACATTTTTCTACATGTTTCTACACATTTCTACATTTTGTGCATTGTACTATTTTTTACATTGTATACTTATATCTCTCATTTATATAATTTATCTTTATTATGGGGATGATACTATGTTACCTAAGCATTTGGTGAAACCCAATTTATTTCACTGTATTTATTTTAGAGGAAAGGTACAGGCAAAAGTGAAGGCAAGCAGACAGGTAGGCAGGAAGCGGGAGGAGGAAGAATTTTATTTATTTTATTTAGCTGTTCATCTTGGTTGTTCCTCTTGCCCCAGGTAGTGAGCCCTGGTCCTTGGAAAGTACATGGGCTGCATCTGATGAACCTAGCCATGAAACCACCAGGATGCGCCCCAGTTTATTTCACATCTATGACTTGAGAGGTAGTGTTTGACTGTAAGTAATGTATTTCTGGAAATGAAAAACTTAATCTGTAACTTTGAAAGCTTAAGGATTTTGACTATAAAACAATAAAGATAAAGAAATTAAAAAATAATTTTATAGTATATGAAAAAGTGAAATAGTAGTGAATTAATGTATTATGTAAAGATGTTGATTTACTATTATGTATAATTTAAACCTATATAATGTTATAATGTAATGCTCCTTTCATAAAATTAATTAAAAGTAATTAAGAAAGATTAGTGCATGTAGACATAGAGAAAAACTGATAAGATGCTTCAAATAAGATGTTATTTGTGTACCAATTATTTAAATGTTGGACAGTTATCTTGAATTTACCATACTGTAAGGAAAAATGTTCTCTCATCTCTGATGTAAATTGACTCTTTAGTTTGTTTTGCATGTTTTGCTAAATGACATGAATTCATAGCCTATTAAGTAATTTGCCTTTATTTAAGCCAAACTTTATGGATTACATAGCATTAGACAAATATGCCTTGAAATGTACTTATTCATCCATAGAAGAATGTATTCAACGCATGTTTAACAATTATCTGCCATAAGCACTATTTTATTTAACTTTATAAACAATAGTGATGAATTATTTTCCCATATGTTTACAGTTTTTATGGAAAAAGAGAAATCCATGCATAATGTAATTAAAAATTCTGAAATAAGCACTATAAATAACCACAATCATAAGCAAACAAAACAAATCACAAAGGATAAGATGGGTGGTTGGAAATTCAGGGAAACATCCAACTTATTTTCTTAGTCTGGAGTACATCTACTTCAAATGATTAGTGTTCTCCCGCTAAATTATTCATGCCTCTGTCTTAATGTTGCTTTGTTCAGTCATATATATTAGTCCCTCTTCCTATGGGTCATATTCTTCAGTTTAGTCATTTTTAATAACAATATGTATTAATAGCTGACCTATGGCATATTTGATTAAATATTTAATTATTTTCTCTATAACTCACCTGAATAAATACCGGAAAAGGCAGATACTTTTTTATTCATTGTCATATCCCAGATATAGAGGAACTAGAAGAAGACTGAATACTCAATAATTATTGTTAGATAAAAATGAGAGATATTTACATACAGCTCACAAGAGTAAGAAGAGACTGAAGATTTAGAGGTGAGAAAAAGTAAGAATTTATAAGCCAAGGGAGTAAAATATTTGTAAGCAATGTTGTGATAAAGAACCGTAGTTTCTTCCTTTTTGGAAAAATAAGGAAGTTATATTATCTAGAATGCAGTGAAAAGAAGATGGGTGTCTCAAGAAAAATCAAAATTATAGTTTCACATCTTCCAGGACTTTCTGAAGAAAGTCTAAACTCATCCTAATTGCATCATAAACCCATTAAAATAACAAGTGTCTTGACATTGTATTAACATAATCCCATTTGTTTAGTTTGATTTAGTGTGATCCATAAGTATTTTTTGCAAGATTTGTACATGAAAATTATTGAGATACAGTTTCTGTAAAATAAGATGTGCTTGCCTAATTAGCTTAGTCAATAGAGTATAAAAAGGTATTCATTACATAACTTAAATAGATTACTTCTAATAACTCTACAGTGTTGCGTAACTCCATATTTAATCAAAATATCAGATTTTTCCATTACTCCTAACCGAAGCTTGGTGTTCTTTTTCAGGTAGCTAGCAAACATCTAGTTTAATGCATTTGTTGATAGTGTGACACAAGTTTTTTTCAGTTCTCGAGATTTTTTTGGTTTTATTTTTTGTTATCTTATAAATGAACTCATGCTTAATACACTTTTTGTGTTTTTCTTCATTTGCACAGGATAGTTTTTTGAGTCCCTCAATTTGTTGAATGCATTAGTAGATCATTGAATTTTATTGCCAAGCTGTATATCCTTGTAATAATATAACAGGATATTTTCTTTTATAACCATTAACTGTTTAGTTTTGCTGTTTTTTTTTTTTTTCTTTTTTTTTTAACATTTTCTATTTAAAGTTCAGGGTTATTAAGAATATACATATATCTGCAAATGTTATTGTGGGTATGTATCTCATTAATCTTGTGCAATGAAGGAGTAGGATAACTGAATCATAAATGCATAAACAATCATCATGAAGTTTTCCAATTTAGTCTCATCATTTTATATTCCCATCAGCATTATATAAGAGTTCCCATTTCTCCCACACTCTGAAATAGTTGATAATTTTGGAAATTGCATTTGGCTTGTAATTGAATGGCACTATATCTTTAATTGACATTTTATCGATATATAATTACATATTTATTCTTTCATATGCTTAGTGACTACTCATATCTTCTTTGCGAGGTTTCTATACAAGTCTTTTGAACACTCTAAGGGAAATATTCATCTTTTTATTATTACATTTTAAAGATTCTTCCTATTTTCTAGATGTCTTTTTATATATTTGCTTTGCAAATACTATCAACTAGTCTGAATTTTGCCTTATTTTCTTAATTTGTTTTAAAACATTTCAAATTTTATTAATTGCAAAAAGTAAAATTTAAGCTTATTTAATCAGATATCTGTGTAGTTCGGACTTATTTTACAAGTTTGGTCTAATTTTCCAATATTTATATATTTCATGAAGTTCTAATTTAATTATCTGGTGGTCAAGAAATATATTTTATAATTTCAATTAATTTAATTTTTTCAGATTTGTTTTATAACCTATTGTCATTTGTTAAATATTTCATGCTTTTCACGGCATTTTGGTTTATAATGAGCATAAACATCAATTAGGTGTTTTATTAATATCACTTGCATTTTTATATGCATAGTATCTTTTATCTATTGCTATTTTTATCAATTGCTTGTAGAAGAATGCCGAAATATCTAAGTGTGATTTTCACTTTTCCATTTACCTAAGATTTGCCATGTTTTGCTTCATATGTTTTTTAAGTTTTATTTGTTGTTGTTGTTGTGGATACATACATTTGAAATACAATAGCTGTTTAATGAATTGAAGTTTTTATTATTTAAAATGCACCTTTTGCCTTTCATAGTATTTATTTTTCTAAAGTCAACTTTTAAAATGTTTATTATGACTACTTCACACATTTATGATTTGAATTAGAATACAATCAATCTTATATTGTGTCACTAGGAAATTCTGACAGACTTTTTAATTATTTTCTTGCATTTTTAGCTTACTAGGAATATTTAGCATACTTATATATAATATAATTGTAAATATAGTTGGCATACTGGGCTGAATATATATTCCCTAAAAAGCAATGCTTCTCTGGAACGTGTAGGTATGAACTAAATTGGAAATTGGTTCTTGCAGACATAATCAAGTTAAAATTAATTTATACAATGTTAAACTGGGTTCTAAATCCAATATGACTCATGTCTTTATAAAAGGAAAATTTTGATGCAGACAGATGGACAAATAAAAGGAACACTGAGGCATAGATTGCAGCTATTTTTCCACAAATCAAGGGGTGCCAAGAATTGCTGGCCACTATCAGACTCCAAAATAAGCAAAAGTGTTTCTTCCCTAGAGCTTCTGGAGGGAAGATGGGTCTGTCAACCTCTTGAGTATATTTGGATTTCCAGGATCCAAAGTTGTGAGAGAAAAAACTTATTTTATTTTAAGCCACTCATTATGATAATTTCTGAGGACATGTAACTAAAATATTTATTTTAAACCTTTAAATCCATTTCTTGTATGTTTTTTCTTCTCTTTGTCTTTAATTAAATATGCAATTTGTAGTATAATATTTTATCTCTGCTGCTAGCTTGTTAGCTCTATATGTCTTTATTTTTGCAATTTGCACCTTTCATTTAATTCTACAATATTCAACTTTAAAAGTAGGACATATTGGGGTGCACTCTGATGGCCTAGCGGTTTAATACACCCTGGGATTACTCCTACACACATCCCAAGGTCCCAGGGGCCAAGGGGAACAATCAATGTGAATAACTAAAAAAAAGTAGGCTATATTGATATATCAATAGCAAACTATAAATATAGAAAAGACAAATGAGAAAAATCTAAACCTAAAAAATTTATAAATAGTAACTATATATTACAAAGTTTATAAAATATGTATAATTAGAACATCAAAATAATGCAAAAGACTTAAGTGATGAAAAAAGTGTATTTGAAATAAAAGTAAATTTTAATAAACCTAAATATTATAATTTCATTTTTTATTTAATTCAACATAGTTTCATTTATTTTCAAATCAATTTATAATATCTGAGTCAAAGAATTTTTATGATCAACTCACATGTGTATCTCCTTAGGGTCAGGTCATTTTTAATTTTATTCTTCTTAAGTATGTACTCTTATTTTTTGCATAACTTCCAAATTGGTGCTGAAAACAAGTTAATTAAGATATTGTTTTGTAGCAACTTTGGATTTTTCTACCACTCCTCTTTTTTGAGGGTAGTTGTTTTTTTAACATACATTTTTTTCATTTTATTAATCTATCCACTTATGTATTTATTTATCTGCATCAGAATATTTCTTAGAAGTTATCCCTTTTGCAGTGTATGCTTACTATGATTTTTTTTATGCTCAATATCATTGCTTTTTTAATTCAAAATTAGAAAGCAGCTATTCTTTAAAAAAAAATGTTGAATTTATAAGATTTCCAAACTCTGCTAATAAACCTGTGTATGAACTAGTGACAGTATTCAAAGTTGAGGTTATTTTCAATTCTTGTTCAGCATTAACCTTTTTTTGTGTTCTTCCTGGTCTACCATTTGCATCTATATAGTGGTTTCCCAAGTTGCCAGGGATGTGTGAGAAGTTATAGTCTTCAATGTCTCTCTGATTTCAAATATTTCCCACTAATTTTCTGTTTAAATTATCACTAACTCAACTAGGCTAGCAGAATCATGAGTTTCCTCCAATGCTTCTACAGTTTGGTACTTTACTGATGATGCTATCAGGCATGGGTATTCACCTTCTGCTCCAAAGCAAGTCTACTCCTTGGCAGTGAAGCTTCTTTATCATTTTCAAGCCCCAAAATAACAATATTGCAAAATGATTCTTGATAAGGCAAAGGTTGAGGTCCAGGGAGAGACGTAAGCATGGCCTCAGGCAAGGAGGCTACAGACATCCATGGTCTTTACCTATTCTTTTGTAATTTTTCTTGAATAAGAATATCAAACAATGTTTGCATCTTTAAATTCTGGAGATAAGAAATTGTTGGATTTTGGTAGGCATATTTTCCAGTTTTTAACTTGCATTATTTTATTTATGAGAGCAATTTGTCAACTTCTTCATTTCTCCATAGCTGAACATCTAATGTCTATTTGTTACATTTCATGTTATTATTAATCATATCATTTTAACAGTATATGAATGTTGTTTATAAAGGTCATTGAGCTTTTAATTGTCTTATATCAAGAGAAATTAATGAATTCAATTTCTTAATTCTAATATTCCTTCTATAGACTTTTCTGAATGTGTACATAATCATTTGACCATAAGAAATGGCAAATTTGCTTCATTCATTCCAGTCAAGTTTTTCACTTCTCTTTTGCCCTTTGAATCCTTTAAAATCTAAAGTATGATTTTGAATTGAAATGTTGCAAATATCTTTGTTTCATTCCTATTCCTAGGGATGAGATTTGAATACAATTTATCAGGTAAAGAATACCTCCCCTTCTCTTCATAGTTTGCATACATTTATCTTGGTCTTCATAGTTTACATATATTTATCTTGGATGTTAAATTTATGCTGAAATTTATAAATATTTTTGCAGCATCTATTGAAAAAGACCTTTCTTATTAATGTGTACAATTATTCAGTTGGTTTTATTGAAAATTGTACTTTATTTCTCAAAAAAATCCAGTTTGTTTATGAAGCTTTAGACATCTTATAATTGGCTCTTTTTAATTTTTTTAGAAGTTCATATTCTGTATTTATAAGATGTATAGTTCTTCGCATGCCCTGGTGGAGTGGTGATTAAGTCAACTACCTTTGAAAGATGCAGGTCACATTTCCTGGGTCTGAGTCCATGGTCCAGGGGGATAGAAACAACCAGTGTAAACAACTAAAATGGAAATAATATAAAAATACTTCTTCCTCCTCTCTTTTCCTGCCTGTCTTCTCACCTGTAACTATGACAAAAATTTTAAAAAAAGATATGTGGTGTAGAAATCATCCTTACATGTTATGATTTTATTAGGGTTTTGGTATTAGGATTATAACTGTCCGATAAAGCAGTTGAGAAATGGTACTATTTGGAAAAATTTTAAAAACTAGTATAATCTCTTTCCTATATGAATGTATGTATTCAACCACTATAATTATCTGGGTTTGATGATATTTTGTGAGAAACTTTTAATTGTAGTATTACTTCCTATATTGAGTGTAGGATTATAGTGATGTTCTGTTTATTCTCATGTGAGTTTTGATGAACTGTGTCTTTTTATGACTACTTTAACTTATGCCTATGTTTATTTGATAAACATATTCATACGATCTCCATTATTAGTTTAGCAGTTAATACATTACAGTTAATATACTTAAAATGATGACTTGCATCTTAAAAGTTATTGAGACATATTAATCTAAAATTTTTTAAAAGTGCATTTTTTCTGACTTAATAACAGGTCAAAAATGAGTTAAAGACAAAAATATATGTTAAAAGATATTTGCTACTTTGAAATTGATTCAGGATTGTAAGTTGAGGATTTTTTCCATAAAATTATAGGCATATTCACATGTAAGCTAATTGAGGTATCATGCTACTGGCATCTTAAAGCAGATTTATATAAAAAGATAGTTAGAAGATATATTATTTATATTTATATAAGTAAGATTCTCATTTTAATAAAATAACATCTCTGTTACACTGCCTTATTTGAACAAATTTCAACTTCCCATCTTGGATCATATTGAGACTATATAAAGAAAAATAGAAATTTTAATTGAGATGATTTTATATTACTTAGGATATTCATTTTTGAAAAGTTTATAAGATAATGGAAAGTATATTTTACTATAGTACAGCTGATGATTCATTATAATTATGTCATTAAATCATATTATTAAGGAATTTGTAAAGCAATTAGATTGAGTTATTTTTCGTATATTAATTATTTCCACTTCACATGTATCTTCTGAAAGTAGGCCTTAACATTCAAATCACTTTAAAACAGGAAGCTGAGTTGCAGGCATATTCTTATAACATGGATGAAATATCTTTTTAAAAACCTTGAGACTATCTAAATTCATCACTCCCATGGAATTTGTATTTTATAATTAATAGAGGTCCAAAGAGTGGTTCGAGATTGTGATACACTCTGCAGTATAAGTTCACTCACTTTCTCTGTGATTTTTCTCTTGCATATTAATTTTGAAATATAAGTAATTAAATATCTTACCCCACAACAGCAAAAACACAAGCTACTCGAAAATGAGAAACTTTCTGGTTTACCCTCAGATAGCTGTAGCTAAATATTTATAAAAATATTGAATGATGATTCTGCAATCCAACTTCTATCATTTTCTCAGTAAAATACGCAAGGAGCTATATAATTTATTAGTCAGTTATTGATAATCTCAGTGTACTTATTATAAGCAGATTATTCAATAATGAAATGATCATTATTAAGAACTTCATTATATTTCATATCAAATTAATTTACATTAAAGTTTTAGTTGCTTTCTTCTGTAATAATTTTCCCTAAGATTTTCCTGTGTCGAGGTACTCAAATACTATTTTTAATTTTGTACATGAGACTGTGTTCTTTTATTTTCTCTGCATGTTTCTCCTAAAACAAGCATTAGACATTCTGTTACCCTGAATGTCTTCTTTTCTCTCTTTATGGTGACCACAAATTAATTTATATTGATAAGAGAAAGGGAAAACAAAGGCAGATGTATGTCTTTTGTAGAATTTCACATGAAATTAGCTGTGATGAGCTTGAGTTGTCTATCAAATCATTACCTTTTTTAACAATGAATATAATGTATTGTTTTTCTCTAAGAAGCATAATTGCTTTTATAAGCTGCAAATTAATCACATATGCTTTTTTCTTTTGTAACTTATAGAGTTCCAGTTCTAAACCTCACTCAAAAAATGTTACCAACACATTCGATCCTGATCAGTATTTTATTTTCATATTTATAATATATATAGCATTTATAAATTAATCCAGACAAGTATGAAACCTGCTGCTGTTTATATTACCTTTTATTGAGGGTATTTTGCACTATGTACTATAATTATTTTAATTATAGTTCATAAAAAATAGCTTTTTTGACTTATAAAATTTGATTTAAAAATGCTTCTACATACAAATAATTGATTGCACCTCTTTTTTATATGCACTTCAAGATCTTATTATTTTTTTATCACAATCAAGATAAAATATAAAAGTAAACCCCAAAAAAGCAAAGAAAAATCAATGATGAAAAAAGAAGAAATCTTGATTTTAAAAATCAGTGGTAAGGACAGAATGAAAATAATAGCAATAGTAGAAACAATATGTAAGCAGTATTTCTTAAAAAGGTAGTCATGAGTTTTCTTTTTATTAGAAATTCTATCAATTATTAAAATGCAGATTTCCAGGTTCCAGCTCAGACCTTTTAAATTCCGATTCTCTAGTGGTACACTGTCCGAACATTTTAAAATTTCCACTAAAATCCCATTAATATTGACATAAAGAAAATTGAATAACTAATCTGGTAGACCTGGACTAAAATTCTTATGAACTTTTAACAAACACATGTTCACTTATAATGATGTTTTTATTCATTCAAAAAAATAGTCAATATTGTCCACTAGACTCAAGAAAAATTCAGATTTTAATTTTAGAAATGAAAAAGCAATTGTGGAAAAACAGCCTTCATGAGGTGTTAAAGCTAACCTAAATGGAAAGCAATATGAAAAGTTAGGTAAAGTTACTTTGCCACTAAAAAGGCAGATATTTAAACTTGGAAGAGATGCATTTACATAAGGTGGATTTATAAATAGTTTTATCTGCCAATGTTTGGGCTGATGAGAAAATATCACATTTCATAATATTTTGATAAGCATCACCTCCTTTCCCAGGATGCCAAACTGTTTTATTTGTACAAAACTGGGAAATTATTACATCCTAGAAGTAAAAGACGAACTGCTGCTGAAGAAGTATGTACACACTGCTAGGAGTACTAGCTCACAGAAAGGCATTTAGAAGCAGCAGTGAGAACATAGGTTTAATGTGAGGCAGGGTGAAAGGAGGCTATTACATAACAAGGAGGCTCAAATACATTGTTCTATCATCTGTAAATGAAATATTTTTGAGTGGACAATCTGAAAATATCTATGGATATTATTAGAAACTGCATTAGACTTCCATGGCAGTATAACAATACGCCTCATAACTTAGTGGCTTAAAACAGAAAGCATTCAAAAATGTTTGAGTCAGGAACTGTAAAGTACTGTAGTTAAGTGATCGTGGCCCCAGGTTTTTTATTATGTTGTTTATTTCTTAGGGTTCTCCAGGAAAAAAAAAAAAAAAAGAAATAAATGCCTACATATATCTATATAAATAGATATATGTAGATATATATATATATATATACATATACACACACACACACACACACACACACACACATACCAGGAAAATTATAGGTATAATCCATTTGAGTTCAAAGAACAGAGAATAGGGTGGGATACTGTTTCGGGGAGTGAGGACTACCCAAAATTCTGATACACAAATGCAGGATAAGATGGCAAGAGAAAAAAGACAAAATCACCTTTCCTCTGCCTTTTTGTTCCGTTTCGGACCTCAATGAATTAGACGATGTTCACCCATAGGGTCTGGGTGAAGGTCGGGTGTGGGGGTGTTTCTGTTTACTCCATCAAACGCTAATGCTTTCTTGAAGCATCCTCAACACCCCCTAGAAATAATGTTTCCCCAGCTATCTAGGATTCCCTTAGTCCAGTCAAGCTCAATGAGGCAAAACTTTGCATCAGTTTTATTTACTGATGTATCCAAAGGCCAGATATGTCTAGAATGCAATAGGTAGGCAATGTGGAACACATGGTTTGTATATCAAGAATATTGAATGGAGAAAGAGACAGAGAGAGACAGAGAGAGACACACACACACACACACACACACACACACACACACACACACAGAAAGAGAGAGAGAGACAGAGACAGAGAGAGAGACAGAGAGACAGAGACACTATAAAAATAATCGATAAACTCAAAACAAAGATTTTATTTGTCTAGCAAATAATCACATAGGAGCTACTGAATATTGCCTAGCCATACCACTGTTCTTTGTTAAACTGGAAATGAAATAGAAAGGAAACCAACATCATACCTCTTATTAATGGAATTTCATGAACACATTTCATCTCAATTTATATTTCATGGCATCCAGGTGCTAAGTGCAGTTTCAAGCATACTCTACCTTCCCATAAATTATATAGTAAATCATCACTTGGTAATGGGCACTTTATTTTTCATGCTGATTTCCTTAAGTGCTCCACTCTGAGATCTCTCAGTCATGGCCATATGCTTTTCTTTCCTTTCACATATTTGAATATAGAGCCATACTGATAGTGCCAAGATTTTTTTTCAACCTTCTTTTTTATGAACCCTGGGTTATTCAAAATTGTTCTTTCAGAACAAGAACAGAGTGAAAATCTTTCACAAAAAACCAACATGTAGCAAACTCTTTTTTTTCTTTTATCACTTCAGCTAAAATTCATTTGAAAAAGATTTTTTCTGAAAAAGATGAAAGAAAGTATGACAACTCCTAAATCAAAAATGCCTTGAAAAGTAGGAACATAGCCCAGGAAAATATGTTTCAGTTTCTAAGAACTATGACACATTAAACTATGTATTTTTATTTGTTTGTTTTGCTTTTTTTTACTTAGTCTTTTATTTGGATGTAGGTAAATTTGAAGTCAATAGATAAAGGATGAAAGTAAATTATTGTCACAAATACAAATATCTGAAGTTGTACTGCTATACATCAATAAACTCTTCATTCCCTTTATCTTCTTGAGAAATATTTATGACAATTAGTTCATTTGCATTGTGAAAAGCAAACACCAATCCTGAGCAACGTTCAGGGCAAATATTTCTCTACATTGCTAATTACATTTATCTTTCCCTGGCCTGTTTCCAGTTGTTAAATTTTACTTGCTTCAGCTATTTTTCTTTTCAGAGGTTTCTAATATTTTTCACAACAGGTTAGAAGAAAAACAAATTTCCACTTAAACAGATGAGTTCCCCATGTCTTAAATAGTACATCTGGACTTAATTTCATAATTTAACTGTGGAAGATGAGATGGAGGAGCTTTTATATCATTTTTTCTCTTTCTCTAAAATATGATTTTTCCTATATTTTCCTTTCAATTGTGTCACATTAGATGTATATTAAAATAATTCTTATGAAAAATTTATAAGAATTTTTCCTCTGTGGTCTAAGAGATCAAGAGTATAAAAATAGTTTTTAAGCAACCGAGTATAGAGGAAAAGCAGCTACAGAAAAGTTCAACAAGTCCATACAGGATTTATTCTTTTTTTTCCTAAACAGAACTTGAGCAAATATCTCTAGCAGTTGCTAATTAATTGGTTTAGCTTTATAACAAAGTATGTTAAAATGAAACAATGTTGTCAAGAATTTTTTAAATAAGTTTGTATTGAGTACCTTTAGTTTATAGCATTATGTAAGTTTTAGTATGCAGTGTTAGAATTTGTCATCTTTATACACCATGTCATGATCACCACCTAAAATCTAGTTTCTATTCATCATCATACAATTGAACCTCTTTACCCATGAACTCCTTTCACCTGTTAACCTCCAAGTTGTTCTGTTTTTAATTTTGTTTTTCAGTTCATTTGCTTTGTTTCTTTATCTTCCACATGTGAGTGACAGCATACAGAATTTGTGTTTATCAGTCTGACTTATTTCATTTAACATAGCACCCTCAAGATCCATCCATGTTGTTGCAAATGAAAAGATTTCTCTCCAATTTCTGACTGAGTTAGTGCATTTTAATTAATATTGTTGACAAGAAATTTGTTTGTAATCCTTTTTAAGTATATAGATTTTTAATGTTTTACAAAATGGATTATCTTATAATGAGTAGAATACTTAGAATTTTCAGAAAAACATACTTTCACTGAAGCATTCTTTGTAAGAAACTCCTCAAGATGTAAACAATTTTTTTTCCTGATTTATGGAAATGTTATAAAATATAAGATGCAATGTTTTGCCTCCCATATTCTACATAAATGAATTCTTACAACAATTCTAATATTCTTTTGATAAAGAACTGATGCTGTCGAGCAATAGTAAAATGTTTTCAATTCCTTGCCTTTATTCTGATAATCCTAACTATGCTTATTTGGTTTTTGCTTTTTTCTTTATTCAGGTTTAGTCTATAACTTGATAATCTCTCTACGATTTTGGTCCCATTAACAACTTAGAAGGTCTCACATTTTGTTAAACATCTAATCACCATGATGGTTTTAAAATTGCATATTCATGTACCTCATAATCAAAATGTATCATTAGTAGGATTAACATGGACTAGCTAATCTTTAACACTTTTTCTAAAACCATATTGTAGGCTATCTTGCTTAGCCAGTTTTAGGAACAGTTGCTAATCACTATATCCTTAAATGTGAGCTAGGAATTATGATGATTTCATATCAAGTATTACTCATCTCCAGCCAGAAAAGAGATCATAAGTGGCATTTCAGAGCAAATATCCTTCTTCTGAACATAACATTGAACTTTTGTCTCCTTCAATTTTATCTGTTTTCCAGAAACATTACTGTGAATATTAAAAAGGAGAAGGGGAAAACAAATGTTATTTCTTTGGCATTCTTTATTTTTTTAGGCAATAACTAGCCTTAGGTTCTTCTTACCTTAAAGCTGTGAGATGCTGTATTACCTGTCACATATATTTTGTTATAATATTTTATGTGTTATCATTCTACTATTTCTGTAGATATCATGTTGGCTCCTCTTGCTGATAGATGTTGTCATTGTTGCTATATTGCCTTGTCAACTTTCATGGACATTCTCACTAGGAGCTCCATCAGGGAGGGAGAGACATAAGATGCAAACATGTGTTAACTTGGTAGACCATCTGACTAGTCACATGTTCTTTTTGAGAAGTTTGTGCTTTTCTGTTTGAAGAATATATCTTATGTTATAAGAACTACAGGCTACACCATTGAAAAATTCTCTAAAAAATAGGTATATTAGAGGCTGGGCTTTAAGAGAACTGTTCAAGAATCTTAATATTGCCTTTTTTAGTGTTAATTCTACAACACAGGTTGATTAAAAGTCTGAATCTGACATGAAGTCATATTCAAATAATATAGATCATATAGAGTTTATTTCCCCTGTGGTTCATATAGAATGTATATGCATATTATACATAGATATATTTATCTATCTATCCATATATATGTATTCTCTTATAAAGTCTATATTGCAATTCAGAATCTTGCCACAGAGATTTTATTTAGTATTTGGTTTTTGTATAAATTACAATTTCTCCTTATGTATTTAAAATATGAGCTATTAGCATTAATATGCTATTAAGAAGTAATTAAGTAATTGAGAAGTAATTTTAAGTAAAATACATATTATGAGTGATTTGCTTTATTTTGTTTTTTGCTGGTGATCATTGCTGAATGACACTGTTCTCTTCTGAAACTTGCATTTAATAAGAAATAAGACAAGTAATACATACTCAAAAAATTAAAAAAGGAAACAAACTAATAACCACAAAAGCCAATGTGATTGACTGGAGTTGAAATGAGTACTAGGCAAGCAAGAGGAGAACATGGGTTTAGAGTGGAAGTCAGAGATAATGATCATATACAATTTTACAGGGCATGTAAGTTTTGTATTTTATTCTAGAAGGGAAAACATAGATAAGTGAGGTTTTCTTTCTAAAAATGTTTGAAAACATTAAATATGTTTAAGAAAGAGCTGACATTAAGGGTACCTTAAGGAAACATAGAAGTGCAAAGTTGATAAAAAGAAAATCGACCTATGAGAGAACATTTCTCTTCTATAATAGGAAGAAGGGAAAATGATATGCAAGTGTAAAAATATGTTTGTTGACATGCTCATGGAGATGTACTGCTCAGATCCCGTTTCAAGGAAGCTTGCTTTGTCTCAGCCAATATGTGGTTTATCATTGACTTCAGTTACAGTGAGCCCTCTTGCTAAGGGGAATGACCATCCTTGGGACAGAGAACTTCAATGATCGATTGATGCTGTAATTTATTTCTCCATCAATACAGAGTAACTCTTATGAGGCATATTTGTTTCTGATTTCTCTAAGAAGTTGTCTAAGATTAAAGTTCTACTCCCTCTGCCTAATCCAGATTCCTCTATCATCCCTTCAAAGAATGCAGATGTCTCATGAATAACCAGAAGTCAATCATTGTCAAGAGAACCTTAATTAATAGCATCTAGAAAAATGAGGAAAAATTATTTTTTCTAATTTTTAAGTGAGTGAAAGAAAGCCTTCTTTGAGAATGATTTATGAGATGCATGTCAATATAGGAAGAGTAAGTTAAAATAAAGTTAAATTTTGAAATAGTCACTAGAAAAAAAATGAGGCTAAGAATATCTAATAGGAGAAAAGTACAGTTGGGCTGTCTTGGTAACCAAATTGAGGTTATAGACCCAGTTGACTGTGGACATTCTTTTTTTCTGTTATTTTGAAAATCTACTATGAAGTCTTCTATTTCACACTCCTCAGTCTCCTCTAATGTTCTTTGTTATTATCCTTACTTATCCTGTTAAATTTAATATTTACCTATGCCTATCCTGTCTTACTTTACACATTTTCCTGAATAAGTTCATCTGTTGCTATCCTTCAGTTTTCTTCCATATATTGAATAACCCCAAAATTACTTTTGTAGCTACATCAATTTTATAAACATATCATCATATAGTCAATAGTCTATTGCTTATCTCTATTTGGAGATTTAGCAGCTATCCTCAAATAAAACATGGAGAATAGATAACTTTTGGGTTTGCTTTTATTTTATTTTTGAAACTTTTGATCCTATTATCTTAAATGAAGTCAAAGAATTTTATCAAGATATTTTTTAACATTTTAATGAATATAATTATCTATAATTTACCTTTTATTATTAATTGCCATCAATTATATTGTTTAATAAATGCCTGAATCCATCTAATATCCTTTATTTATGTCTTCCAATCTACCTGATCTATATTATTGCAATACCTTAAATTGTTTTTCCTAATTTCAATCAGCTTTTCCCCCTCTCTATTATAGTTTATCAGAATGAACCTAAAATATAATCATATATGCCCTTGAAAAAGTCATAGCTGTGAGGCAAAGTTTGGTGCCTCCAACCCCAGCGATTTATTCTGAAGCCTTAAACCTGATGAAATTTGCTCTGCATGAATCTTAAAGTTACTGGGGACTGGTGATCTCTTTCTCCTTCCATATTCTCCCTTTTGTATTACAAATGTCCTTAACAGTTACCCTATGCCTGAATCTACATTATATTTTGGAAACAAAACCTGTTTTCTAGCTTCACAAATCCAAAATGGAGAAAGGTTCTGTTCCAGGATGAATTATAGATATTCTAACATATCTGGATTAATTACTTGAATTGTGAGATTTGAAACTTCTATAGTGATGCCATTTTCATGAGATTTTGGTATTGAAAACTTCTGTAATCAAGTAAGACATCTGGAAATGGTATGAGTAGGTAAATGCATTTTCCTTGTGTCATGCATATGCATTCTTTGAACCAGAGGGAAGACTGTGGTAGACTGAAAAAACCATGCTATAAAAATATCAGTTACTAATACCCAAGACTTGTAAAAAAGTGTCTTAGTAAATATGACTAAGTTAAAGAGACGGATATTACTCTGGATCATGTAGGTGGGCCATAAATGCAATCAATATTTACATAAAAAGGAGGCATAGAGAGATTATACCAAGACATAGAGAAAAAAAGGCAATGTGACCATGGAGGTGGGGAGTGGAGTGATGTGGCCACAAGCCAAAGAATATTGGCAGTCACCAGAAGCTGGAAGAGACAGGAATAGATTCTCCCCTACAGTTTTGGAAGGTGTGCAGCTCTGCCATCACCTTGATTTTGGCATGGAAACACTGATTTCAGATTGCTACACAATTGAGAAGGAATAAATATCTGCTGCTTTAAGTCACTCAGAAAACTAATACAGGGGGAATGAATTAGTTCATCTACATTTTTCTTTCATCTCTTTTATTTTGTCAATGTGCTTAGTTGAAGTCAAAAGCAGAATCCTAAAAGGTCAAGGTCTTTACAAATCTCAGCTTATATCTACTTCGCTGCTAGTCCATAAGTAAAAGTTGTCATCTGACTTACTGAACCAGAAACAGAATCAGAGGGCACTTCAAGTTTGTACAACAAAGGATGTGAATATAGGATAAAGTGAAGACTCAAGGCCATTTCTTCAAACTACCATTAATTTGATAATTAATTTAACCATATGTCTGGCTAAACTTGCTCATTTTTAAGAATGTCTTTCTTTTTATGAGACAGGGAGTAAGAGAGAGGTGGAGAAGTATTTTAACAAGGAAGGGAGGAAGTGAGGGAGGGAAGAGGTAGGAAAACAAGCAACTTTTGTCTTTTAAAATTTGTTTATTTATTTCTTGGTTGCCCTGTTCCTGCCCCACACTAGGTTGAGAAACTGTGTCCTTGGCATTTTACATGTTGATGCCCCAGCTGCTGACCAAGTGCCTGAGTCACCAGGGTTCACCTAGTTTGCCTTTTCTTAATGCTTAGATATTACTTATACTACTGTAGCATAACTTCATTTCAATTATTACAGTAGTTATCCCCTGATTTTTGGTTTATAAGTCCTTGCTATACTATAATCAGAATTGGGGGAAGATGTGACAAAGCCCATTAATGGTTTATCTCCACTAAATAATGCAGAACCTAACATAGTGCATATTCAAAATATGTTAATTAAATTAAGATACACAATATAATCATGGATATATTATACATCAAACTTTCTGCTAATGAATTAGAAAGGTAGTATCAGTTTTTTACTTCAAGGGATTTTAAACATGATGCAAATTACTTTAATTTTTTTGTATCTAAGTTCATATGTTTTTATTCTCATTTAATGTACTGTGAACAGTATTAAAAGTCAACTGATTAAATTTAGCTTCCCTTTTAAAAATTTTCAGTAAGATAGTACTAATTGCCATGAAAATATGCTAAAACTTTATGGACAATTTTTTTTTTTTTCATTCTCGTATTTTCACATTTTCTTGCTAACTTTTCCCAAAAGTTTTGGGACTTAGGTTAAAAACACTATAAAGGTTGTTTTGCTCACACTTATCCATTTAAACATTTACCTTCTATTGAGTGAATATGTTCAAATACCTAATGCTGTTTATAAATGATTCAACAACTGGTCTGATTTCTTTTAAACTCATCATAAATCTAGAATGTTGAGTAAAAATTGAGCATTACCCTGCCCATTTTTCAATGCAAAGTGAAAGAAATATTTTAAGTGTCACTTTACCTTTGACTACTAACATAGAGAAATAATTGAATGTTAGAAAATATAATAAAAGTTTCACATACATATTCTTTTAAATTTTAATTTATGTTACTTTTATTGATACTAGTTTATCATTTTATTGCTATTCAAATATATTTAACTGCAATGATTACACGCCCTGGTGGAGCAATGGTTATATCCACTGCCTTTGGCCGAGAGTGAACCCCCCATATGACCCAAGGACCTACGTTTGAATTTCAGGGCTATGGAGAGAGCAACCAAGATGAAAAAACAATTTAAAATAAGATACTTCTTTCTCCTTTTTCTTCCTGCCTGCTTGCCTACTCACTTTCATTCATGCCTGTACTTTTTCATTAAAAAAAAGTAGAAAATAAAAAAAATAACATTTATAATAATAATAAATGTAATTGATTCCATCAGTACTATTTTCTTTATATTGATGTTTCTTCCTAATTCGATAAATATTTATGAAAAAGAAAGAGAAGCGGTAGCTAAAATTGATTGAAAAATATATTTCAGACACATTCTATATCAGGTTTCCCCAAACAGCTGTGCCATTATACCTTCATCCAAAGTCACTTGTCAAATTCTGAGCCTTTGCAGAGCAGAGTGCTAACTCTGCTGCCCTGTGCCAACTGGGGGAAGCTGCCTGATTCTTATTCTGATACAACTGGATTCAAACTCCAAATTCAATACATTTTTATTTTAGGAAGAAAGCTGCACATTAGTTTCCTCTTCCCCTTTATAATATCACATTTGAAGTTAGAATCAATTATATAGAATGAAAGCACAGAATAAGTGTCCTACTAAATTTAAGTATGCCGTTTTTCAGCCTCCAGGACACACATACACACAATCCTGGGATCGCCAGAGTATTGGATACCATCCATTTAAACATGATTATCAAACTTTTTTTGGCAAAAGACTACAGTACATAGTAGTTTATTTGTACACATACAAACGATATAAGCATTTTGAATTCCTGAACAACTGTTGGCTGATGGGTGATCACTGAATTTTTTCACACTCGTCAAATTCATTATCTACATATATGCAGTTTCTAGGAGAGCAGTACCAAGTAGCAGAATTCAAACTACATCAATTAAAGTGCTTAGATATTTTGTTTTCTCAAACTATGTGAGTAGCCTGATAACCACATAGAAAAAAATTAAAACATTAATCGAAATTATAATCATACAAAAGTTAAAGAATCTATTCATGAAGAAAATAGACAATCAAAATACAAATTTGATTCTCTAGCAAGCATTAAATATTACGGATTTGATAAACAAAATATTATACTCTTCACATTAGTTGCTAGTATGATGTTATGATTAAGCATGAAAGATAATGTACCCTCTTCTCTGTTCTCAGGGGAGACTTAATTATTGAGATTTCTTCATTGCAAATAAAATTTTACAGACTTTCAGATAGACATTATAGATTTATTTTTAAAAATATTTCTGTACCTGAAAATTATGAACTACAGTGATTATCTCATAAGGTTAACATAAATAAAGTTTTTGTATATCTTATGATTCATTGAATGCTAAATAAATGGTAACTGTTGTCTATTATATCCCAAATATATATGAGACTGTATCAAAATAAAAAGTTTCTGCATAGGAAAAATACATGGTCAAAAGGAAAAAAAAAACAAACTACTGAATGGAAAAAATATTTCAAATAAAATATCTGACAAGGAACTGATATTCAAAAAATATATATATATACTTACATGACATAACAACAAAACTAAAGTATCATTGAACCTAACTAGATGATTGCTTTGCTCCACTAGTGAAACTGGTTGTAGTGGCTTAGAGTAAACATGGTTCACAGTCATAGTATTTAATCCACATCTTTTAACCTTGTCAAAATTAATTGATAAGGTAGATACTTAATAGATCCCCTATATGCTAAATGAAAATGTAAAATCTATATGCACACCTATAAGGATCATTCCCCTTTGAATTTTCTTTTAGTAGTGTTTTATAAAAATCAGTTACATGATAACTTGCAATAAGTTAAATTGCCTCAGAAGGCAGACATGGATTTTTAATAATCTGGTCTAGATTTGCTTGTATCACTTCAGAAATTTGTTTGAGACAATTTAACATTGATGAGAAATAGTCATAGAACACATCAATTGACCATTTTTCTTTTTGAATATTAATAAAAGAGAAAATATATTTTCAACAGTCATAGAACACATCAATTGATCATTTTTCTTTTTTAATATTAATAAAAGTGAACATATATTTTCAATAGTCATAGAACACATCAATTGACCATTTTTTTTTGGTATTAATAAAATATAAAATATATTTTCAATAGTAGATTTATGAATTCATAGGCATAGATATTACAAATGCTCATAGTAGTTTATTTGCAAATAAAATATATTTCTAGTATCTTCTAATGATTTCTTTAATTAATGAAAGACTTATTTAATTAATGAAAAATTGAGAACACAAAAATCTTGATCTTTCAAAATTGCAAGACAGATTTAAGAACAAGAAATCTATGTTCAATGCATGTTTTGGCACCACCAATGAGATAAAGGAAAGTTGTAATTACAAATTAAATCTTTCAGGTGGTAATTTATGATTCTAGGTTATTTTCCTCTAACTATGCTTCAAAATGAAAGACCCTTCTATAAGGACATGTGAAAGCTCATGGATGGGTGTTTGATAATCCTCTGCTAATTACATAGCTAAATTTACTCAGAAGTCTCAAAGGTTGCCAGTAGATTCTGCCAATAAAATGGAAACTAAATTTATCACCCATCAAAGATTTTACTAAATTTAGGGCCAATGAAGGGCCCATAAAGTTAGCATTTTCTAGCCTAGTAACATACTCAAAATTAAATGTTAACTAAGAAGAAAATTATGGAAGAAAAATAAATAATAGGCAGAATAACAGAAGCATGCCAAGAATTACTCTAAAATACTTTTATGATCTTGTGCCTTCAGAGTCTTTAAATTTTAGTAGTCATAATGGAGAGAGTCTTCCAACTCTTGCTTTATTTTTCCCTCCATATGAAATGCAGAGTTGAATTAACTTGGGAGATGGCACTTATTGTGAATAACCTAAGTCATAAGGTTAAGAGAAATAGGAAAAAAGATCTCTTTTAGGAAGAAATCAAAAATTTTTAAAAAACTGTTGGCAAGAGAAAATTCAAGTCAACTTCCAAGAAAGGAAATTAACTGTCATGAGTATTTGTTGTGTGAGTGAAAGAGGAAGGATAGGCAAAAGCAAAACGGGAGGGATTTTCAATTCAATAGAACATCTGCTGTCATAACAAATCAAAGTATTTGGGGACATGGATGGTTTAGTAGTTATGCAAATTAATTAATGCCAAATAGAAAATCATCAAAAGATTGATTTCTGGACAGTCTAGAGAGCTATTTACAAAAAGAAGTCTATTTATTTGTTTTTTTATAATAGGAAAGAAAGTTTTATTATGGTCACAAAGAGACCAGAAGCAATTCTTGAAACTATAATTACTAATACTCCACAAGAAATGTATACACAAGAAAGCCCAAATTACATGTATGAGAAATTATCTAACATATTCATAATAATTTACATAGCAACCATAAATGCTTTAAAATATATCACCTTATGTATAAATATCCATGTAATGTTCACAGAAAAAAATGATGCTTGTATGATACCATCTTTTAATGATTAAAGTATCTCTCCTTTAAGTAACAATTGAGTGATGTAATCATATAAGTGTATATTCAAATTAAGGTTTAGACATTGGGAAACATTTTGCTAATTAATGATTATATAAACTGATACAAATATTCAGTATATGTCATAATGTTCACAAAGAGTTTTCATAATGCCCAGATGTTTTAGGGTAAAGAACTTTATATTTTTACCAGTCTTTTAAAAACAACTTTTTTCATGCTAACAAAAAAAAAAACATTTTAATATTAGATAAGACTAATCAATATTATCTCACTAGACACACTAAAGACCAACCATATATTGTACACTTGTTATCACAGCTATTTGATTAATATAAAATATTTTCACTATTTGAAATGAATTGTTGGCATATATATAATTTAATATTAAAAACCTGTTTCAAATAATAATTGCCACTCATTAATTAACTCCTCTGTTACTATGATAGAAAGCACTTCTTGCCTTCTATCCTTTTAGCCATATAGAATGACTATAATTCTATGTCCCTTTGAAATTCATTGCAATGAATATGACATATATTTATCATAGTAATTTTGGAAATAGATAATTATAGATACTGGGCATTCTATCATTATGAATTGTTGGGATGTCACCTAGAAGGGAGTTCTCTAAAAACACTCATATTTACAACTAAAATGATGAGCAAAACAAATATTAATTATTAAACAGCAGAGATTGTTTTGTTTTATTTTGTCAGAACAGTAAATTTAGGTCATCCTTATTGACTTATCTTTTCTCTAATTCCATAAGTGGATGTTGTACTGTCTTCATTCTCCTTTCAATTAACTAGATTTATACCTTTAAAAGTGTCTTATCTCTAAGTGAATAAGTTTAAAGAACACTAGTTTAAAATCTACTAGAAATATCCAGCCATAATTGTGCTTTGCTGGACACCACTTAAGTAACAGGTTTAATGTTAATATATTCTTTTATAATAATAATAGCAAGAGATAAATAATATTGGATAACTGAAACAAGCCATGTCACAATGAATAATATAGCCCATAGGGAGGGACATGTATGCTTATAAATGAAAAATTCTAAAGGAACTTGGAGTCAAAGTTGAAATGATCAGTTTGCATTTTAGGAAAAAAGAAAAACACTGGCTAAAGTTAACATTAATTGGAATAAAGTGAAATGACGAAAAATGTTAATAGAACAATGGAGATGAAAAAAGAATGGACAGAAAATATTTTAAATGGAAAAAAAAGTCATTGATTAAATTTGGAAAATGAGGAAACTGGAAGAATCTAAAATACCTCTAGTATTTTAAGTTTCTGGAAAACACGAAATCATTGATGTAGATGATTTAAGAAGAAAAACTTGTTTGAGCACTGGAATGCAGTGATGAGTTCAGTTTGGGAACCCCTCACTCTGTATTTATGTTTCATTTGGGTAAAGATGTATTGCACATTTCAAAATCAAGCTTTATATCCCTAATTCATCCCACTTAGCTTTAATTTTGTGAATCAAATAGTTCAAAGAAAGTATAAAAATTGAATTGCAAGAATGTTTTTCAGTCTGCACTTATATTTATAGGAATTAAAAAATTTATTGCTATGAATTTTAAATGGTAGGTCAGAATTTGACTTTTAGTGGAATTCTATGCATGTGTAGGCATTAAGAGAATTATGAGTTCTATCAGGAATTGATACTCCAACTATCAGGAATTGATAGGTCTATCAGAATTGATAATTTAACTTGGAAAATCACTTTTTCTCAACTATCAGTATCTATAGCAATGAGAGTTAACTATGTGATCAGTGTTACATAGAGAGTTGTCATATTCAGATACTATGACTATTACCCTACATTGTTCTGATGTGCTCCCTTATCATCTTTACAAATTTAAGACAAACCGACAGTATAACTTCTGAGAATGTTTTGTTGGAGAAGAATATCTGACCCTGTACCAGCTTGGTTTAACAGCACATATGACCTCAAAAATAAGAGATAATTTGAATGATTTCCTCTGTGTGATAAGATCAAGAGAACTTATTAAAAAGTTTATTGTCCATAGCCAAGCTTCTGTACCTTTATAGAAACTGATATCTCAGTCAGCAGAATGAGCAAGAAGGTCTGTGAGCAATAAAGTTACATATTCAATTAGACATAGCCTGTTCACATTACAAATCATAAATGAACACATCATAGTTCTATTTGTAACTGAGCTCTGTGTACTCATGTTCTGGTAAGTATTTAACTTTCTTTATGTTTTACTATTTAGGTTTTACCATTGAAATTCCATTCTTATTTTAACTACACAATCTAGACTATTTGAACTCCGTGATGCTAATTGTCATTCTAGAATAATTATTTATTTACAAAATCTAAGACCTTTCCTGTCTGCTTTTCAAGACCCTGATCAAATAGACCTATGAGTACTGGCTTTTGGTTTGGAGCTTGCACTTAAATAATTGAAGGTTTCCTTTTTCTACCTGTAAATTATTTTTAATTTTCAAATCTCTATTTGGAAACAAGCTCCTCTGACCTACCTCTAAAACTTGGTCTTATTTCCAAATCAGACACCTGGATATATATACATTCTTATTTTAGTCTATCTGCCAATGATATAAATCACTATGCTTTACATTTAAAGCAGATATGTCATATTATTTCTGAATATTTGTTAATCCAAGAGGCTTATTACAAGTAAAGAGACATGTATTTTGTGAAAGACCAAGGTCTGTGGAAAATTGGGCAAGGACTTGGACTTGGATATCTTTGTTGCAGGATGAGTTTATTGAAAGAATAATAATAGCAGTACAGATCCAATGACATTAAACTGACAAGAGATTTCTCTGAAGAACAAGATGACTATATTGCAAAAATTACCAGAAGATTAAAATGATGTCTGTGACCCAGAGAAGGGACCAATAAAAATATGACTGGCATAATTTAGTATGATATGGGATAATATTTATAACAATTCTAAATCATAGCATGTTTGCAATTTCTAACTCATAATCTAAAAGATACATAGCTAATTTGAATTCATTTTTATTGGCTCTCTCCATTTTAACTCTAAACATATCAAATTTATTCTTCATAGTTTTTATATACAAGCAATTTGTCATTTGTATAATTTACTAGGAATTTATATACTACTGGAAATAGAATGTTTTAAATTCTATCTCATATAAATACTTTTTTTTGGAAATTATACTGTCCACACTGATTTTTTCCCCATGCATATACCCACAATATTGCTGTCTGATGGGAATTGCAAAGAGTTCACAAATATGTTAATAAAATATACATGTCTTACTTCTTTTTCTATTATCTGATCATATATACATGTTTATAGACTTTGGGCAATATTTTATGTGCAAGTTTTCTAAAAATATCTTTGGAGTTGTTTGAGAGTAAACAGGAAGCCAGGAATCATGGAGGGGAAATGTTTATTGAACTGCAATATCTTAGTGTTCTTAAAAGTCTCATGTCTGTTCAATATATTTCAGTGCAGTGGAATTTTACAAAATTAACAATACTGTTAAACCAATAATAAAATGGTAGGAAAGTATAAAATACCCTTAAGATGTCAACTATGTATATTTTGAGCAATTTTCTAATTATAATAGTGCATTTGATACAAGGGAAGAAAAGTAATAAGATAAAAGGATCTTGAAATTGGTATGTGGAGTTCTGGGTTCTTGACTGATCTCAATCACTAATGACCTCAATGAACTTGCTGAAGTAACTTGTCTTACAAGTTCTTCAACATCGATTAAATCATTTCTTGGATGATTTTTCTCTTGTTATGGATTGACTTGTATTTTCACACATTTAGTATGCTGTCATACTAACCTTAGTACTTCAGAATGTGATTGTATTTGGAGACAGTATTTAAAGAAGTAAATAAGTTTAAATACAGTAATTTAAAATGACTCATGTCTTTATAAGAAGAGAAGAACCAGAAAGTGAGGGAAAGAAAGAGAAGAAAGAGCAAAAGCAAAAGCAAGAAGCAGAGAGAGACAGAGACAGAGAGAGAGAGAGAGAGAGAGAGAGAGAGAGAGAGAGAGAGAGAGAGAGACATGTATGCACAAAGACAATCATATAAACACACAAGACAGAAGTCTCTGCAAGTCAGGGAGGACTCAGAAGTAACCAAAGCTATTGACACATCCTCTTGTAGCTTTTGTTTCCAGAATTTTGAGAAATAAATCTCTGTGTTTAAGGCATCCAGTCTGCGGTATTTTTTATAGTAACCTTAACAATCTCATATACTTCAATTTGTCCCTAGAAATATGTAATCAAATACCTGTTTAAATATACATATACATATATGTGAAATTGATTTGGCAATATACAATCACATAGTAAAGATATAGTTTAGTGATATAAGTGAAAATACTTTACTTAAAGAGGAAACTAAAGCCATTTAGTATTTAGTTTTGTCCATAATTACCATAACACAGAATTTGTCATGCTAATCTTGGATTCTGGTAATATACGTAAGCTCTGGTCTCTATCAGGGAGTGAAAAGATTTTATCTCTCAGTAAATAATAACATATTTAATGACTATTGACATATTCACTGACATAAATGCAACTTTCATAAGTGATCAGTAGGTGCTACGATTTTAAATAATATTAAGACAGATGATCTCTACAGAGATACTTTTATCATTTTCAGTTAACTCTTTTGTGAAATGACCACTTTGTTTCCCCTAATGCGTTTCTATGAAAAGTATGTTACTTATAATGTTTGTATTTAATTTATTATGTACATTCCATACAAATAGACAATCACAGAAGATAATTTAAAACACATTGACTTTATCAGTCAGAGTTAATCAGAAAAACAGAAGTTACACTAACTATTTTAACTAACAGAGTTAACAATAGGAAATTGATTCCTTACATCTTATTTTATTTTATTTTTTGGTATTTTGTTGCAGTAGATTTGTTTTGCAAATTAAAACAAACTCATACATGCAGGTTTCCCATATGTGCAATTTCCCCATTCCTCATATACATGTCAATACACCCTCTTCTCCACCAAATCACCAAGTGCTCTTCACTATTGTCCAGTGGACCCCACAACTTCTTGTCTCCTCCCCTCATCCGACTTTCTGCTGGTAACTTCAGTTCTGTTGTAGTGTCCAGGGCTCGGTTTTATTTTCTCTTGTTCCTTGTTTTGTCTATCCACATTCTACCTATGAGTGATGTCATCTGTTATCTTCCTTATAGATTATTTCACTTAGCATAATTCCCTCTAGACCCATTCAGTTTGAATCGAATGATGGAATTTCATCTCTTCTTATGGCTGTGTATTATTCCATTGTGTATATATACCACATCTTCTTTACCCAATCATCTGATGTTGGGTATTTAGGTAGTTTCCAATTCTTAGTTATTGTGAATAAGACTGCAATAAACATGGAGGTGCATAAATCTCTGTGAATTAGTGTTTCTGTATCATTTAGGTAAATACCCAAGATGTTAGATGGGGGGATCATATGGAATTTCCATAGTCACCTTTTTTAGCCATCTCCCTACTCTTTCCCAAAAGATTTACACCAATTTGCATCCCCACCAACAATGTGAAAGCATTTCTTTTTCTCCACATCCTTGCCAGCATTTGCAGTTTCTAGATTTGGGGGGAAATAGCCAATCTCTGAGGTTTAAGGTGATATCTCATTGCTGTTTTGATTTGCATTTCCATGATAGCCAGTGAATAGGAATATGTTTTCATTTGCTGGTTGGCCATCTGTAAATCCTCTGCAGCAAAGTGTCTCTCCAATACATCTTCTCAATTTTTGATTGGGTCACCTGTTTTTCTGATATTGAGTTTTTTGTGTTCTTTGTATATTTTGGTTATTAGGCCCTTGTCAGAAATATGGAATGCAAATATTTTCTCCCAGTTAGTAGGTTGTCTTTTTGTTTTGGAGAAATTTTCTTATGCTGTGAAGAAACTTGTGGTTATAAAAGGAGCAAGAAAACTGAGTAGTGGGCATCAACTCATAGTGGAAAAATAACTTGAATGGTGAACTTGACGCATTATTTACAGATACCAATTTACAATAATACACATCTTACACTTATATAATTTTGGGATGCAATGGTCCTTCAATAAAATGAATTATTAAAAATTTCTAGTTCCGGAGTCAACAGAGCTGCAACTAAGACCTATAACATAAAATGTATTTACAAATAAAATTTTTATAAATTTTTGAATGCTATCTTCATTATTCCATATTGCAAACCTTATTTTATTTATCTTCAGGTAATAGAATGAAAAAACACCATTTCATGCTTTTTAAAATTATAATGTCTCCATATTTTTGCAATTGCCCTTAGGTATAATTAACAGAATAAATAATTTACATATTAAAGCATTTCAAATTCTCCCAATATCATCATAATTATTTTTATCACTCTTCTCTTTTTTATGAAAATATAAAAACTTAATTGAATTCAGCATAACATCTATAGCAACTCTGAATATAAGTTGAAAAATAATTCAAAAATATCTCTGGAAATGCTTACTAATTCCAGTTTGTGTGAGCATTCACTTATTAATGTTAGTAGCAGCAGTTTATGTGATTTAATTCATTTTGAAGTACCAAGTGATAACCTGGCCCTAATATGGGAAATCTGATCCAAATATGCATAACATTTTATGAAGATCATTCACTTTTAATTTTACCTGAAAAAACTAGAAATCAGCAGTGAAATTGTACTAATATGACAAGCTGTTCTTCATGACCTACTTCTGTATAAAGACCAAATTTTGAACCTATGTCTTATTACCAAATAATCTAGAAAGACAATTTATTTTCAGCAATATGTCTAGCTATTGCTGAATTCTGTATGATAATTGATCTTTCAAAAATGTGTTAAGATTTCTTTTGTAGCCCTTAGCTTCTAATGTTTTCCATTTTAAGAATGGAGGAGGAATTAAATATCAAAAGGTTCATTATAAAACAATATATATATATACAAGTCCATAAGATGAGGCTTTATTATATTTTTCTCCTATATTTTCCATTCTCCTCTGATATTTTTAGCAACTTTTTTGAGCTATAAACATATAGCATCAATTCACTCTTTTAAAGTTTACATTCATTTGGTGCCTGGTATATTTATAGATGTGTATAAACATTACCATAATTTTCAAACATTCTCATGACTTCAAAAATAAATCTGTACCCATTAGCTATCACTCTATTATGGACTCATCCTCAAGTTTTGCTTGCTCTAAAGAACTACTAACTAATATGCTTTTGATTTCTATTGATTTTTCTGTTCCAGACAGCATATAAGTAGACTTGCTCAATATATGGTCTTTGTAACTCGTTGCACGGCATAATGCTTTCAAGGTTTATCCATGTTAAAACATGCACTTAATTCTTTTATATGGACTGATAATAGTCCATTGTATGGTTAGACAACATTTTACTTATCCATTCCCCAGTTGATGGACATTGGATTTTCCCCCACAATTTGGTTATTATAATAATGCTGCTGTAAACATTCATGAGAAAATATAATTTTCTTACTTTTGACTATATAAGTAGAAGTGAAATTGTCAATTTATATGGTTACTCTGTTTTATAATTTAAGTAATAGCCAGTTTTTCAAAGTTACTGCACAGATTTACATTCCTTGCAGTATATGAGGTTCCAGTTTCTACATCTTTGACAACCTGTTATGATACATTGTATACTTCTTATAAACATTTACTTAATTATATAAAGTATGTGATAAATATGTGTATATATAATTATATAAATGTTTATATATCATTTTGTATCACCTATATCATCTATATCATTATACAATATACCTAATTATGTAAGACAATAAAATTTGATAATTATTTTCAGCAAATTCCCAGCCAGTTGTAAATTTTAGACTATAACTTCCAAAATCAGTTTTGTTAAATATTTTTTATTAAATTAAAACTTTTGTAGTATAACTCAAATTGATTTTTAATTATTTTTCAAAGAATAGAGCAAACATATGCTTATTATCTAGCAAGTATTAAAACAATTCTGTTTTTTCTAAATGATGACTGTTCTTATATGGAAAAATAAATTTCTCTTAATAATCAAGCAAAAATATTATTTTAAAAAGCAGTGTTCAGTTAACAGTAGAAGAAATTGATTATACCAAATTTAATACCAGGAAGAGATTATTTTTCCTTTAAGGTGTTAGAAAGATATTTCTAATTCAGATTACTTTATTTTAAAAAAGCTAATAATATATTTTCAAAAATTATAGTACATATTTGGCAGTCTTTAGAGAACTATTGGTAAAGAATAATTTATCCGTAATAATTTGCTAAATAGAGAACATTATTTTTTTCCAAATTTCTTAAAAGAGATTGTAGTCTAATTCTTGTAAAGGTCTATCTACTTTTGACTTATATTCTCTTTAGGTGTTCTTTATTTCAATGCTTTGGCAGAAGTAATATCTGAAAAGACACAGAAAACATTGGACTTTTTACTTTTGTTTGAAAAGTGTTTTCTACTCTATGAATTAGAAGTCAATACTTCTTTTTATATTTGTGTTCTCTCAGAATTTTTTTTTAATGAGTGCAAAGACACGTTAAAATCAAGAAAATAGCAATCGCAAACTCTTACTGTACATATTGTTTTATCATTTCTTCACTGAAAAATACCCCTTGCAGTGTGACTAAAATATTTTTCTAAGAGATAATTTTTAAAAGAAACTTCCCAGAATACATTATTACAGTGTCAGCATATTTACTTGAAAAACCTCACTGAATTATAATGTGCTCCAGTATAGTGATAATTAAAATAAAATAAATATTATCAATTTATATGATTTTTTTTCTTTCAAAGGAAAGGTGCAGACACGAATGAAATAGAATAGGAAGGTGGCAGGCAGGAAGAGACAAGGAGGAAGAAATTTATTTTTGTTTAGTTGTTCACATTAGCTATTCTCCCCACCCCCAGGGCTTGAACCCTGGACTTTGGGATGCCTGTGGAACTGCTAGCAGATATACTAAACTGCTAGGCCACCAGGGCACACCTTTGATAGGTATTTTTGATACTTGTAGCTTATGAGTAAAAATGTAGCTCATCTTTTTGTCATAATCAAATATGATCTACAAATTTAAAGTAATTAAAAATTAACACAATAAATACCCTCAGTTACAAATTATAAAATGTTGAACATATTAAATGCTTAAGTTTGGGGGGAGCATCTAAAAACGTTGTGTCTCCAGAGTCAGCTCTAGGAATCACATGTTAGAGATCTAAAATCCAATCTGTGTATACTTTATGGCCAAAAAATAAACAAAGAAACAAAAAACATTGCTTTTTGATCTGTTTGTAATATAGGCTACACATGCAGGGAGAACAAAAAAAAAAGTTCTAAATGCAGAGACTGCGTGCCTGTGTGTGTTTCAATTTAAATCCCCTGTTCTTTTTTGAGAAGCAATGTAGCTTATAGCCAGATTTCTGACCACATAATGCCAACAAGACAAACTGATCATTTATCAGCCGAAGATAAAAACAACGGGAGAAAAAAGGAAAGAAAAAATTAGAACAAAAAAGAAACAAAAGAGAAATGAAAAAAAGGTAAGAAGAAAAACAATGTTAAAGTAGATGAGTCTATTTCTTTTACTTTTTTTTTGATTTTGCAAGTTAATTTGCGACAATTATTGTCTATATAACAGACTGATAACTCAGAGTTATTGCAGATAGGCAGAAGTGACTTAGCCATGGAGAGTCTGCTCCTCTGGGTAGATATTGTCCCAGAGCTATTTCTTTAGAGAGATCCAGAGAAATTGCTTGAAGACATTCTCACAATACTAACTGATCCCTTTTGCTATCACTCATATAGGAGTTAGTAATATAAATCTTCCTTACATATTATTTTCTGGAAAAACATGAAATGGGGACTAGGGACATGTGTAATATATAGTTAACTAATATCAGAATAATTTAATGTGTGCCAGTAGCTATTATTCTTATTTTGGAAGTACTTAAATTTAAATATCAAAACCATTATTAAGTAATTCTAATGGAAACACCTTGGTGAAATTGAAGTACTCAAAAATAACAGGAATTAATAAGAAAAAGTTGATCATTCTATATGACAAATCATACATTTGTCACTCAATTTGAATTTGATAGAAAAAGATAATTTATTTTATGCATTCTATTAAGAATTGTTTGTTGTAAGAATTTGGAATTTCTTCCAGAAAATAAGATAGCCATTAAGAATTTTCCTTTACCTTTGTTGCAAATGGATACAGCGTTTTGGTAGAACTTTATATATTGATCTGTTAAAAAATCTTCCAAAACAAGGTGTCACATTTAAAACTATCAGTGAAACTTTAGCTTCCAGATACTCAATAATGCTATACTTCTGTGTCTCAAGATGGATGATCTTATCTTGATGCTTAAATCATTTTAATATTGCCAGCTAGCCCTTAACTTTTGCCTTTGTACTTAATATTTTATAATGAAAAAAATGTAAAATACACAGTACAGCACTTTACTAATAAAAAAAATGGTCTAATCTGTGCATACTAGAATAAGAAAATAGGAAAAGACAGCTTATTTTAACCATTAAGAAGGTTAAAAAATTGGTTTAAAAATTGATTATAGTTTCTGTTTTTTACTATCTTTGACATAATCACCTTAATTCTCCTTATTTCATAATCTTTATAAAGATAATTCTAATAAGCATAAAAATAAATAACTTATTTACCAACATGCCTAAGGATTGACTGAAATATCAAGAATTGTGTTCCTTTATAAGATTATTATACATTTTTGTAATATTGAAAACCATTATTAAAGTTGTGGTATTCATGTATGATATCTGCATGAGTATAGGCATGTGCAAATGCCTGAGACCACTTCAAATACCTTGGGCAAAATAAAAAAAAAAAAATGTTTTACCTCATTTTCCCATCTCTAACTCTAAAGAGTTTATTGTGTCTCTAACTTTTATATTACTTTTTCTCTATTGTGACTTTAGACTCTGATTGATTGCTTCATGTTCCTAGTTCCCTTATAATTTCACATTTATCAGCCAAGCACCCGGGTCAATAAAATGCTACCCCTGTAGAAATCATAAACTGTTAAATCTCTTGGTCTTTCAGTCTGTTTTGCAGTCCATTTTCTACAATCCCACGTCTATTATTTTCTTAAGATAAATGGAAATCTCATTACATTAAGGTAGATGGAGATGATTGTAATATAGTAATCAGCTGTCCACTGTGGTAATTTGTGTAGTATGAACTGACTCCTAATCTCTTGGTTGAGCAGCACTAGACAAAAATTTAATGGGAGATTTTCACATGAAGTGAATGTTAAGTATCAAGTAATTGCTGTTCTTATCCTCATGATTGACAGGATGGATTCTGGGTGCATTTCAGAACACTAATTGTGCCCCATTCTCAGATTGAAAAACCTTTTGAATATTGTCTCATTCTAAACTTTCTCCTCCTCATCATCATCATTCTTTTCCTCTCTCTTTCCATCTACTTCCTCTCCCTTTCTTCCCCTTCTTCTCTTTCTTTCTCACTCTCTTCCTTTCTATCTTTCCTTATTTATTTTCTTTCTATCTGAAATAAATTTTATTTTCCCTGCTGCAGCTTTTCAACATGAAAAAATGTGTAAAATTTGGAAGTTTGTTTTGTAAATATGAATGTCTTCATTAAAGTTGCTAATATTAGCTCACATTGTAAAAGATATTAAAGTTATTGAGCCAAAGTTGATAATATAGTTGATAAGATAATGATAACTTAGGGGTGATAATTCTGAGATATTCTGTAGAATTGCAAATGGAAGACATACACAGAGTTTTTGTTCAAGTCTTCATTTTTTCAATATCCACTTTTAGTTAATTAGGACATTAAATTAAACACTGTCTCCTTCCCAGGATAAATACAAATAAAGTAGAATTTAACACTTATTTTTATAATGGTGTTAAAATTAAGAATATGTTATTACTAACTTTAGCTCTTCTTTATCTGTTTAGGGATCTCAGAAACTCCGCTCAGTAATTATTTTAATGTTTCATTATTTTACCTCAATAATGGTTTCAATCCTTAAACTTCTTTTCTAACTACCCATTTCTTGTTTTGAGGTTAAATGTGAGTATGTTTTAAAACATTTAGATTTTGCTTGCTACGTAAAAGTTCTAGCAGGAATATTTATATTTCTAAATATTGAATGTTTTTATTTTATTGAGGGAACATTGCATCACAACATTATATAGGTTTAAGGTGTGAATCATCCTAAATTGTTTCACCATTATTATAATTATTATCCTGAAATTTGGCAAGCATCATTTTTGTTCCAACCATAAGCTAAGAATTAAACAATAATCAGATAATAATTTTCAAACTGTCAAAACTATCTTTGAAGAGTTGTTTCATTACTTGGGGTAGAAAGTAAATTAGATGTATCTGGGATGTCTTTATGTTGCCAGAAAACAAGTATGCTTGCAAAAACATCAAGAGAAAGTTCTAAGTGACCAACGAAACTGCTTAAGTATATCTATATATTTTGATCTTTGAAATCAAGAAAGAGGAATAGTGTTAAATATGAATAAAGCACTTAAATAAAAAGGTAATGATCTCTTAAATATAAAAGACAAGGAAATGCTTTAATAAAAAGGTAATATAACAAGCACTGCAACGTTCATTTGCTTTTTTGACTACATGTTATTATCCAGGCAGAAAGATTCAGAAAGGTTCAGGAACAACTTCAGTAATAAGTTCAAAAATGATGAAATAACCATGTATCTAAAAGAAAACTAACTCCATGGAGAAACCTGAATTCTCTAGGAAAGCTGAGGTGACACATCAAATTATAATCAAGAATTTAAAAAGAACAGATCAGGTCAATATATCATAAATACAGTAAATAAATGCTTGTTTTCATAGTAATACCTGGTTGGACACAACTGTAAATGCAAATAAAAAGACAACCTCTGTCCTGAGGAAGTCTCATTTTTCAGAAATCAAAATCTATAAGTAAGTCTGAGAGAGTATATTTCCATTGTATACAAGTGAAACTATATATAAAAGTCATCTACTGAGTAGTAATTTCATATGGAATTAATTTTTAAGATTAATACATCACCAAGGAACAAAGAAAAAATAATTATGAATATATCTTGTGAACGAAAGCTTCTTGACTACGAAATGATCCATTAAAAACAGTTTGGTTAGTCCGAAAGCCTTTTTGAAAAAGGGGTGATATTACTTTTCAATTGTTTTTGCTGTATTAATGAAAAAAATATTTTTCTAGTAAATTATTATTGAAGTATCATTGTACTATAACATTACATGTTTCAAGTGTGCATCATTATAAATCAATATCTCTTTATACCGCATTTCCCTACAGCAATTTCAAACAAAATTCAGAGTCATATTGAACAGTGAACAAATTCTAGATTGTAATATTTTTCATCATTTTTAAACATTTCTCAACTATGCTGTTAGTTACCATGCTGGTAAAAGATCTAACTGTTGCAGCATAGATTTCAATCACTTCCCTCCACTTGCTAAAACCCCTTTATGGGCAATGCTATTTCTGAAAATTCTGCTATTCTGGGATACTTAGGAAAAAATGTTTCCCCTTTGCGTTAATAGTTATTGATTTAAAAATGGTATACTGTAATTGTAGATCTGTAGAAATTATTGTGATATGGAATTGAGACAAATGTATAGAAGAGTTGTAGAGCAACCCATTTAAATTATAATGGAAATTAGGAGACTGAAAGGATTTATATCACATCTTGACCTCAGTGAAGAATAAATTCATGCAAACTAAATTTATACAAAGATAAATGTATTGATAGAAAGCAGAGAGTAGATTTCCAAATTTTCAAAAAATAAAGCAAGGGATTAGTATGTAGAGAATAGTTGGTGAAGCAGGCAAAAAAGAATTCAGACATAAAATACAGTTTTTTGAGCCAGGTGAGTCATTTCCTCTTGGTAGACAGACTTTGTAAAGGAGGAGTAACAATGCAAATATACATGTAATGTTCACATCCTCTGACAGGTAACTGAAATTTCAATATTTTAATCAATGGAGCTATAACAGAACACTTCAAGATTCTCAGAATTGATGGCTTTTGAATGCCCCACTCTGGCATGAAGAACCAAGGACAGCCCAGAGGCAAAGAAGACACTCTAATTCTTTTGCTTTATTTCTTTATTTCTTTCTATTGAAGAGATATTGCATTTTGACATTAACTTGTTTTGGGGTATACATAATAGCAATTTTACATTTACAGATAGTGCAATGCTTTTACCAATATTCTCCTTTATCCCTTCCTTCTTTTATAGCTAATTCCCTTTATCCTGTTTCCCCCACCCCTGCTTCATCACTTCAGTACCCTTTCATTTGCCTTTTTGTCTCCCATCACTTAGTCCATAGTTATTTGTTGTAGTTATCTCTCTCTCTCTTCCTCTCTCTCTATGTGTTTCTCTGTCTGTCACTAAACAATTTAGTGTTGTTGAAGTTCTATCATTCATTTGTTTTCTATCTCTATACACATTATTTGGATGCTATTATACAATGTCCATTTTTTTTCCTTCTGGTTTTCTTGCTAAGCATATTTCTCTCCAAGTCCATTCATGTTGTTGCAAATTAGAGGCTTTCTCCTTTTTGATGGTTGCATAGTACTCAATTATTACCACATCTTCTTTATCCACTCATCTGTTAATGTACATTTAGGCATTTTCCAACTCTTAGCTATTGTGAACAGTGATGCAATGAACATGGGGGTGCATATAGCTCTTTGGGCTGTGTTTTTAGTGTAAATGCCCAGTAGAGGAATAACTGCTAACTGTTTCATGAAAAGATGTTCCACTTCTCTTATTATCAGTGAAATGCAAATCAAAACAACAATGATATATCACCTCACATCAGTAAGAATGGCCATCATCCCCCCCCAAAAAAAAGGGAAACAATAAGTGCTGGAGAGGATATGGAGAAAAAGGAACTCTAATTTATTACAGATGAGAATGCAAAATGGTGCAAACACTCTGGAAAGCAGTATGGAGATTTCTCAAAGAATTATATGGTTTTTAATTCTTCAGATCACAAATACGTACTTCATATCTTTTTTTCTCATTCCATGATCCAATAAATGATTTATTGATTTAACAATAAAACATTTATTGATATTAATTACTTTGCTTTGTTTCTTTATTTTCCACATTTGAGTGAAAACGTCCTGTACTTTTCTTTTCCTTTTTGGTTTAGTTTGCTTAGTGAGTATAATCAACACGACTTCCTTTCTAACCAGATTGTTGCAGGAGGCATGCACATTTTTTATCATGAATTGTAAAACTCAGAGACTGCCAGTGCCTATGTCCTTTGGGGCACTGTGTTTTGTTTATAGGTTTTTAGAAAAAGGTACAGATATTTTTTCAAATGTGAAAATTATGAATCTAAAGAAGAGAAAGCTACAAGGCCCTGACAAGTTTGTTGAATATCATATCAACCTGTTGATTAATTTGAATTTTAATTTATGTATTAACTAACAATAGCTAACTCTTATTAAAGTACCAAATTGGGGGCTAAAGTAATGAATATTTGAATGACAACTAAGCATCATTTACTCATTTTTCCAAGACTTTTCTTTTTATCTTATTTCTTCTTTCTTTTTTTCACAGTATTTATTCTTTTCTTACTCATCTTCCCATCCTGGTTTTCCATTTGCTGCTTTTGAATTTTGCATCTTTTAAAATTTTATGTATAAATGTGTGAGGGTTTTGAGGGGAAGGTAGTATAAAATACGAAAATAAATAATACATACAGTGAGTTTTTTAAAATAACACTTTTATTGCACGGCAAAATCAGAAAATGTTCAATAAATGCTGACTTCTGCTGTTTCAGCAAATTTCAAGATCAGGTCAGGAAAAATCACACAGTTCAAATTCAACTGAATATCAAAGGATGGAGATAAATTTAAGTCACAGTTGTTAGATAACTAGTATTCTTATATCAAATGAAAGCAAATAGTAACTACTCAACATAAAATGAATATACTGTCCAAATAAATAGAACTTGTCAATGGTGATATTGAATCATTTATTTGCAACTGTCTAACATGCTGTACTATTATTTGAAGGTGCAAGCTCATTATGCTGGAAGAAAATCAGACTGTTAGATATTTTTATATTTCCTAATGTTTACATTCTACATATATTTCAAAAGACTTTAATTTAAATGTTTTGCATAAGAAATTTTTCTGGATATATGCTTAATTTATTGCTATGTTAAATGGATTATAGAACATCCATATATTTGAATTACCATCAGAAGTTTTTGGATGCTTACATCACCCAGAATCTCTCAATGACTTCAGATGTGTTTGTCACTGTGAAAAGCAATCTGCTTGCCGTTATTTAGTACTTAAGTATTTGTTCAACATAATCATTCACATTTGGTTACTTAATTTCTGTAAACAAATAATCTTCATGTCCTTGATTTTTTATGTTTCAAGCTGCTCCACTACCTCAAACTGTGATATGTGATGAGATACCACAGTTTTGCAGAACTTAAAACAGCACACAAATATTATCCACTTAAAATAATACACACTGTTATCTAAAAGTTTCGGAGTGTTATTAAGTTCAGTTATGGTTGAAATGTGTTCTCAGAAGAGGGTCTCACATGACTGAAAACGAGATGTTGGTTCTTGACCAGGTCTGGAGGCTTGACTAGGAAAGCGGTTTTGCTGCTGCTGATGGTTGGCAGTGTTCAGTTCATAGTGATTGTAAGATTCATGACAGTTTACTTCTTTATGTTTTAAGCAAAGGTGTAGACATTATTGAAGGCAAACAAACAGGCAGAAAGAAGAGGAAGCATCATCTCCATTTTATTTTCTAGTTGTTCACACTGGTTGCCTCCTTCCGGATCTGGGACTTGAACCCAGGGGTATGTGGCTTGCTCCTTCAGAGGCGAATGAACTAACCGCTCTCCACCAGGGTGTGCACGTCATTAGAATGTGTCATAAGCCTGCCCCAACTCAAGATTAGGAGTTACTTGAGGGATGAAACCATCTTTAAATCTCTGTCACATTCTTTGTTTCTTTTCTTTCTTTCTTTCTTTCTGGATTCTCTTCTCTCCTACAATGTGGCATTAGTTTCTTTTTTTGTAGATATGCTAATGCACTTGTATTGCCACCTGTTCTTCACCTGCTGTCATTCTGCTGAGTCTTTATAGTACAAAATAATTTCATGACTCATAGTGGTAGGATCAAAGACTTTTAGTTTAGTGTTTTGGTAAGTAGGAATTGAAACCAAGCAGAAATATCTAAATACTGGATAAACTTTCTTTTATTAATTTTTATTAATTACATATTTAAGTCATTTAATAAAATAACAAAACTATAAATGTCTTTGCTTAATGGGAAAGCCAAACGACTGTATTTTGCTCTGCATAGTTAACCAACATATTTCCACAGTTGCTCCATTACCCAGGTTATAGTCAGTGACAAAGCAAGCAATCACATATGTATGTATATAAGCATGCATAAATAATAGCCGAATCAGTCTTGAATCAGTCTGGTTAATATGAGTCCAAGTAGGAGAACATGATATCAGTGCTCATGATGCTCAAAAGAGTGATCATTTCAGGTCCCTAGGCTAAAGGTCATGTCATTTGAAGTGTAACACCCTTGAAGGTTAATCAATATTTTCTCTGGAGCTTGTGTTTCACTAGAAAATTACTGAACTCATTTTAGTTTCAGAAACAAATACACATGTTACATATCCTTTGTTCTTTCTGAACAATGCTTTAAAATAAAACTAAAAATGATTTCTTACAATAGATTTAGAAATATCTGACCTAATTTCTGTATATTCCACAATATTGCTATTGAAACCTATTAATTTGCAATTGTTTCACATACTTTCTTTATGTTGCATTATAAATTATTTTGGGCACCATTTGCAAAAATGAGTTCTTAGATCAAATTTCATTAATTTGTAATAATAAAGACTAATAAATGTACTACAAAATAAAAATAAATATTTAATGCCACAAAAATTTCATGATTAAATGCAATGTTTAACTCATTTGCTTCGCTCGCAATATGACTGCAGTTCAAATTAACCCAATAATTGATAGATATTTCTTGCTCCTTGATAGTTATATGAAGCAGCAGGTATAAAAAAATTTCACTTTCACCATTTTTATAATAGTGTAATAGTAGAAAAAAATCAAAGAATGTAATATGAATGTTAGTGAGATGATCTATAAGACTCTATAAGCTAAATTAGATTCAGAGGTTATAACTTACACTCCTCCTTGCATTTCTGAACCACCCACTCTTGATCCCCAGATAGTAGCTTGGTATGTATAGTTTGTTTCTTGGGATGATTCAGACTCTCACAGATAAAGGATAAGAAACTCTGTCAGAGAGTGGGTTCTTCAAAAAAGAAATTAAGACAGTGTCCAGTAATTATATTAAGGATTAGCACTTTTGAAAAAAGAGAAAAACAAGATTAGGCAGGGGAGATCACTATAGAATTGATTAAGTTTTGCCAGTTCAACAGTTAGTTTTGAGGCAAATATTGTCTGTCATAGTTAACCTTTTCAGGAAAAAATGATCAGGCCCCTATGTCCATGTTTCATCAGTCATCAGATGAAAACTTTCATCAGAAGAGTTGAATCTTGGAAAGGGAAATCCACACAGCTGATGCCAACACAGAGGTTGCTGTTAATTAAATAACTATTTGCTAACACACTTCCTTAAGCCAAGGAGAACATCTTTCTTAAAGGGACAACTGGGTGTCACATCACCAACCTACCACACACCAATTCTTGCACCTAGCAGACTATCATTGCTGCACACAGTTACTACTGGCTAAGAGAAGTTTCTGCAGGTCACCTCTACATAAGTAATATTCTCTATTATGTAGTAGCAGCCTTATATCCTTATGATGGTCAGCATCAATAACCCCTGACAGTAATTAAACTCACTGCTAATAAGCTGAATGTGAAGACCAAATGTGAAAGCTGTAGGAGTATTGGCTTAGAAATATGTACATTTGGAATAGTAATACAGAGAATATTCAAATTATTTTTATATCCCAAGCACCATTTATGCAAGTTAAATAGTTTTTTTTTTTCCTCATAAAGCTTTTCCTTATCTTTGAGGAGAAAAGGAGGGGGAACAAATTGCAACAACTTGAATAAAGTTTCTAAATTTAAGATTAGAGTTATATTTTGTCATTTCTCCAGTAGTTGATCATAAAATCAAATCCAGGGATATTTGTTCCAAAAGATCTGATTGATTAAGTAGATGAACAGATGATAGATGACTGATGATAGATAGATGATAGATAATCACCAATAAGATTCTAATAAATATATGTAGAAATAAATATTAACTCTAATACCAAGAAATAAAATATCACTAAAATGATGTCATATTGAAGACATGCTTTATGGTGTGTTAAACTATAGAAGAAAGCAGTGGTCAATGTCAGGAAATAGGCCCACTCTTAGCCAGGGGCTCTGACCAGACCTTTGAATACTTGGTGCTCTCTCTTGGCCTTGATGCTCAGTCCATATAGCCCACTGTCTCCTCATTAATCCTGGAATACCTCATTTGTATCTCGTGCATTTAGGTGGGGACTTGCTATCTATAATGAAATGAATAAAATGCTTATAACCTTAAACTATGAATAACCTGAATATATACTGATACATTTAACTAGCAGTCATGTTCTCATGTGCAGAGGAAGAATTACTTTGTCTCTCTACTTTGTAGATTTTTCAGATGGAGCTCTTCAAATTAGACTAATAAAAAAGAATGGTTATTCACTCACAGCTCTTCAGATTAGACTGATAAAAAACAATGTTTATTCACTCACACAGTTCTCATCAAGGGGAGAAACTTCAGTCATAAATAAAGGGTGGTAAGAACTCAGGCTTTTATAGCATTTTAGCAAAGAGTAATACATTTGTCAATAAGTGAAAAGACAAAGGAAAATAATTAGTCTTTTAGTTATAGCAGACTGTGGAAAGATATAAATGTATGCACACACATGTATGAAAACTAGTGAAATATAACAGAATTTAACAGCAAATTATTTTTGCAAACTTTCAATGTCATCTCATCTCTGGTCATAAGGGTGTTATCTTCACTCTTCTATAGTAAATGGAGAAGGGACACCTTCACAAGTGGTAATTTATGGTCCATTTTCAGATATATGAGGAGAGAGCAGAGAGCTTATCCTATGTTTTCTTCCCTCAGTTGCCCTCATCTCAATATCATTATTAAAAATAAAATTACATAATTTGGCATGTTATGCTCTGAACCCTTTCCCATTCCTTTGGTAACTGTGCTTCTTACCATTTGATTGTTGGTTGACTAAAACCTGAACTGAATAAAAGTTATTGAAGTTAAAATTCCAGAAATGCCATAGTGCAGGGAATCCTATATGTTTCTGGAACTTGGAGCAAAATAAAAATATCAATTCACTTTTTCAATAAGTGGAGCAACTGTTTCTATAAGGCTACTAAAATATAAACTTTTATCTGTCTTTGTGTCTTCTGTCTTGATTTATAGTGTCAAAATTGCAATTTAAAATTATTAGATAACTTATGCAGTTCTTTTATAATATTAAATGTCAGTGTTAAATGCAATATAAAAACATTTAACTCATGCAGAATCATTAAAATTTATATTTCATAGCTCATCATGTATATGCATTTCATTTCCTCAAAAAACTAGAAACATTGTACGAGGCTAACTCAACTGCTCCTATTTTACTTCTTAATACTTGCACATTCTACCAACACGCTCTACTCTTAGATGACAGATGAAAGCCTGAATAGCGTCGTATTTCCCCTTCTTATTATTATATTATCTTCAGTGTCAGCAGATAGCAAATGTTAGAAAGAATGGAAAGGATAGGGCTTCCTGGTAGTTCATATTTTTTAGAACACTTTTGCCTTTTCTGCATTTGAATTAATTTCCAGTTTGAACAGAGCCTGGGCTCTTAGGGCTGTCAGCACCCCTATCTCTATTATTTCGTTAATCATACATATAGCAAGTTTACATTTCATTTGTTTTGAATCATATTGAATTTCATAAATTGTGAATCACCTGGAATTTCATGCTTTAGGGATATCACAAATGCTGTATGCAAATATTGAGATAAGAAATGAAGAATAGAAATATTGCACACACCCCTTTTACTTAAGTACACCATTGTCTCTTGGACAGAAAAACGTGAAGTAAATTGTGGGGGCCTTCTGGATGAATGTCCTTGAGCATATCATGTGTCCATGAAGCTGATCCTGTTTTGCTGCAATGTGTAAGAAGAGATTTAAGTATATTTAGGATAATAAACATATGGTCATCTTTTTATTGCATACGATATACAAGATCACATCTGAATTCAGATAAAGTATAGAGAAAACACTTCATTATGACAATATATAGGAGAAATACATTACATCAATATTTCTGAAAGATCACCATTGTGAATCTATTCCACATATTAGAGACAAAACGGAAGATGATGCCATTGGAATAAACTCTCGAGGTCACAGAAATTAAACAGAAGAATTTAGCAAGAAATGCAAGAAGGAAAGTTACTATGATAAGGAGCAAGGCAGAATGATATTCAGAATGATCTGATTCAGGATCATGTTTATCATACATTCCATAGGAGCTAATTAAATGTGTTATTAATCTGTATAACAAAAATAAACAGCAACTGTGGAAAGCCTGAATTAATAATTTATCAATGTTCCCTAGAAATAGAGAACAAGACTCTTTCTTTTATGTAAAATAAATTTTAACTCACTACTGTGCTCAGTTTAGTAGGACAAAAAACAAAAATTTACTTAATGGAACCAGAGGGTTTGATACAGTGACTGACCTCTGACTATAGCTCCAAGGTATTAGAATTGGTGACATACAAAAGAAATATCCCACCCCAGAAAAGAACGTTTCTAAAAGCAAATGCACCATATGACTTGACCTGTGGATATCAGTCACCTTCTTCCCTTGTATATTGGACACCTAATGCTTTCATAGCTAAGTACTATAGACTTGATACATTATACAACAAAAATGCATATCAAATAGCTCTGAAAGTTTTATGTGGAATATCAAGGTATTGCCAGGGTCTTTCCTTGATTGTATATGTCTGTTTTAATTTCTTCCCATATAGTCTTCTCTCTTTGTATTACTGTGTCCAAATCTTCCAAACTAGTTTTCTTGTAAAGACACTGGTCATGTCTTATCAGGGTCTACTGATATGACCTGCTTCCTTTTTTTCATTGTTTTTGTTGTTGACCTATGGTAAACTTTTTGTTTGTTTTCCTGATTTTATTGAAGGAACATTGCGTCATCACATTATGTAGGCTTACTTTACTTTTATTAACTCTTTATAGATCCTTCATGCAAGTCAAGTCACATTCTGAGGGTACTAGGATAAGAGGACTTTAACATACACGTTATAAGAGAAGAGAATTTATCCAATAACATGCAGCCATGAATTCATGGACAAAGTAGAATGGTTGCAGTTGTGTAGGTTAAGCAGGAACTTAGAACATTGTTTTTATTTCACAGAATCTAACATGGCTACTACTACTGCTGAATGCTTTTCCTGACAGAAGCAGTGACCAATGCTGTACATTAAATATACTATACTAAGCTGTGACTCTAGGATTTTATCTTGAGATGCTATGAATTCATTTGACTCTTCCCATAACATTATCTTTTACAGAGTTATTCAATAATGTTGTAGCACATTTTCTCAATAGGCAGAATATGGGAATCCAGTAACTAAGGTGTAGAATTGGGACAGTATATATCATCATTATAACTAAAAATTATTGCAAAGTACTTATTCACTGACTCTCCATATCTTAACTCTGCTGGTTTAAGAGGCTCTACTGGTTTAAGAAGTCTGACCCTGACTCTGAGCTCTGCTGGTTTAAGGTCTCATTGGTAACCCCGGGAATAATTCTTCCACCTGCAGATATAAAAAGTTTCTATTAAATTGGAAGTTAAGATTCTTACCTGTTCATGCAGCTCATAATGATACAAAATAAAAAATAAAGCAGTTTTGGGTATAATTTAAGAGAAAGAATCTGAAGACTTAGTAATCTAGAAATATAAATGCAATTTTACATTATGCATAACATGATCATTTTTCCTAACTAGACCCTGAGAGATATATTTCAAAGGGGAAACTAGGGAAAATAAGTCTAGTTTGTTTGACTATTTCTGCACATTAACTATATGACAAACACTTTCTGTAACTTGATATAACTAAAATACATTTCTGGGTTTAATAAATACAGATATGAAAAATGAAGTTAAAGATATAGTTTCATCACAATTGACATTGTTAAAGATATTTTAGCAACATAAAGTAAATTTTAAAAGCTTTCAAAATTCTCAGCTACCTTTTAATAAAATGAAATGCTCCTAATATTTGAATCTATAAAAATGAAACATAAAGACATGCCCTGGCAGAGCAGAGTTAGGTCAATTGCCTCGGAAGGAACAAGACACATACTCTTGGGTATGAGTCCCAGGTTCAGGGGGAAACGATGAGCGTTAACAACTAAATGAAAAAATAAAATAAAGATGCTTCTTCTTCCTCTCTCTTCCTGAATGCCTGCTTACTCACCATCATTCCTGCCTGTACCTTAAAAAAAAAGAAAAAAAAAAAAAAACATGGAAAGAGAATAATACTTTATGATAAATAAAATTAATCCAGGAGCACATAATCCAGTATATTAGAGGTCCACTTATCTAACTAAAATGTAAATGTTTAATGCACTGTTACTCATAATTCTTCAAATTAATAACAAAGTGTGTAATAGATTTATATTTTATAAAATAATTCTGATTTAATTATCTATTTTTTTAATTTATAAGAATGCATGATAACAAACTTCCAAAAATATTTAATTGATCAACCTATTTTGTAGCTGAGAATTGTGATGAAATAATCAGAAAGAGAATCAAAAATAAGCAATATATTAAAGATAAAATTTTACTGAAAAAGCAGAATAGAGCTGTTCATTTTACTAATAGCGATATTATATATTTAAATATACACATATACATATATATGTATATATCAATTTGGGCTCCAAGAAAAGAAACAGAAAGTGGAAGAGAAACTGAATGATTGCATAGAATTAGAGAAATTTGTTTAGGTGGCTGAGGATCAGTTATAGATGTTTCATGTCAATGGCAATATATGATTCTGTAGAAGGGAAGAAAGCAAAGATGAAGAAGATTGATACAAGTGCAGGATTGAGGGCTTTTTGGTTTGGTTTGGTTTCTGATTTATTTTGCTTTTGTTGCTATTGTGAGAAGGGTTCCAGGGTATATATAGAGATGTTTTCTTTAGATTGAGACAAACACTTATTACTCTCTTCTTTTCTTAGTGAAAGTACAATGTGTTTCAGTTACAGAAAAATGAATGAAATGACAAGGATATCAGCAGACAGTGATGAGGCTGACCTCGAGGATATATAGCAAACCCAGGTGTTGCAAAACAGAAATTCAGAAAGTTATTTTACTAAAGAAGTGTAGTTATGGTTGGCAGTAGTGGCACCTTTTTTTATATTTTTCATGATAATTAAAGAAAATACTTAACACTTACTGTGATTGTCTCCATTCAGTTGTTTGAAAAAAACAACTATGGTACCACTTTAAGACTGATACAATTGTCTACAACATAATTGACTTATCACTATATCTATTTTTTTATAAATGTTTGAAATATCTAATCTAATGGGGAAAATGAAATCCACAGAGGCCTTCTAAATTCTCTTAAGTAGATAACGTATAATTAATAACAGATCCAAGATAACTAAGGGAATTCTTTGTCACTATATCGTTTTCCTTCTAGAGGAAAAACTATAGAGAAATGAAAAGATTATGTAAGAAATTCTACTGCTATTTATATCTTTTATTTTTTTTCATTTGAAGTGGTTGCATGAATAAAGAGAAAATATTATCATTCATGACCTACCACACCATATACATATTTGTTCAATGTAGAATTATATCTATATTTTTCTAAGCAATTTATAGAAGGTAAGGAACATTTTACAGTTTATAGACAATATTCACAGCAAGTATAAATGCTCAAATATAACAACATTCACTTGAAGAGTATAATAATAATTTTCATCTCATTATGACTTAGTTTAATATATTGTTCCTGATTAACCTAAAAGTATTGATATAGTCCATATTTAAAATTGGTACTCATTTATGATTAATATACTTTTGTCTTTAGGATGCAATGGGTGTCCATGTAAACCTAGTACTTTATATCTTCATACACAGAAAAATTTTCCACTGCAAGAGAAACTTTAGTTGACATATTGTATGTTTGGTGTGTATTAAGTCAGAGAAAGCAGAGCGAGTTTTCCTAATTGACTTTCCCAAAAGTTTATTTCAATCATGATCTTTAAAACTCAGTTACATTGTTTTATTTCCATATATGAAATCTCAGTCTATGTAGATGAATATGAATGCCTAATGCTATTTTAAATAGGTTGAAAAATATACTTCAAAGCATAAGATGTACATCCAATTTGAATAATATATGACCTTACAGTGACTTTCCTCTGAAGAACCTAAAGTGAATACCATTCAATTTAATATGAAAAATTATTTCAAATAATTAACAAAGACAAATATTTTAATCGCTACTTCTTTCAAAGGTTGCACATCTTAACAATGTGAATAGCCTTTTCTATAACTGAACTTATAGCATAAGTTACCATATTGCTTTCAAAAATACATTAGAACACAAATGGAAAACATCATATTATACAAATTTTAAAACCCAAGCAATGTATGAACTCATCTACATTAAAGATAAAGCTTGGAATGTGCTTTTGATATTTTTATTAGGTGAAGAATGTCTCTTTACCTTGAAAGTATTTTCATAATTCCATAACTATGTATTTCATTATTTAATTTCTAATACAAATCTGGAGTCTACCATAGTAAACTGATTTGCTACTTGTTCAGCAAATTCTAGTTTTTCCCCAGGTTCATTTTTTCCCTTTCTCTGGAGGAGGATACCATTACATTTTCTAAATCCTGAACACGTGATGCTCTTCTATTTTTAACCTGTTGCCAATTATGAGCCCCACAGAAGCTATCTGAATATATGGTTAGTGCACAAATTAATAGCATCACCCAATTGTTTTCCATTGCATCCAATGTTGTCTAGATTCCAAAACAGAAAATCTTACATTGAAGTACACATAACTTGCTTATTAAGGTGCTAACATGACAATCTTACTGCTTTTTGACATTCCATAGTCTTTGGGAGCTGTGGACATTGCATGGCATTTTATTGTTATATTTGCTCTCCGTTTTACGTCTGCAGTAGAACAGCTTTCAGTGATACCTTTCTAATTGATTTCAGCTCCTTAAATATGGTTAGTTTCATTTCCTTCCCATTGCTGCTTCTTTTTTCACCTCTTTATGTTTACTTTTTGACTGTTTAGTATTCATAATATAAAAGCTTTTCATTTAAAAATTAGCACATATGTATAACTATCATTAAAATAGAGCAAAAAAGAAAACTGTTGAATTAGTAGCTATTTCTCTATTATGTGGTCATGTTGATATAACTATATTTAAACTAACATAACTTTTTACAATTGTTATTCAAATCTTAAACATAGCATTTAATGTATAAACACTCTGGGTGTCTCTCTTCTTAAGCAAATCTACATGTATAAACTGAACTTTTAAATATATTAAAATAATTATTTGCTTTAACTAATGAATAGCTTAATATTACATATAATAATATCTTTCATTCTAACACAGTAAATTAACTTTCTCAATTAAAGATACAGTACCATATACAATTTATCCCTTCATGATTATAAAGTACAACTGATCTATTGTTGCCATTATCAGAATATTTTTACTAGAATATTTTATTTTGCTTCAAATATGAAAATAATATTTGCTGCTTTCTCAATAACTCTTCTTTAAGAGGCCTGGATTCTAAGTATTTTTTAAATACTGCCTTGAACAACTATAAAAAATACATGTTAGTGCATCAGAACATTTTTCCAACTTCCATAGGAGGCAGACTAGCTGCTTTTTCATTAACTTCTATAAAATTAAAATTCTATTTAATTGCATGCAGCCGTGTTTTCTAGCAAAGTGAATTAGATTTGTGAGTATACGTCTTATCCCCATGGATCTAGAAAATATTAAGTTTGCAGCTAAAGACCTTTGAATGTTTTATCTGACAAAATTTGTAAAATTCCTTAAATATTAAGTGTATATATTTTGGTATATTAACCTTATCAATATATGAAATTTGCATCACCATTTATTAATATTTTATGGACATTTCTCAAATTCAGCTAGACTTTTCATTTACTATATATACATGCTTCGTATTTCAGTAAAAGTGTTCTTTCTTTTTAAAGAATGTCTTAGGCAGGAATGAAGGCAAGTAATAAGGCAGGCAGGAAACATGTTTATTTATTTTTATTTTAGTTTTTCATCATCTTAGTTGTCTCCCTCGTCCCCTCTGGGACTGGATCAAGAATCTGGGTCCTTGGGATATGTGTGTAGATTATGCCCTGTATACTTAACCAGTAAGTTAGGAGGTGTGAATAAAAGAATTTTAAGTTAGAAAATTGTTCAGTTACATTGTAAAGAATCCAGTTGGACTATTATGGTAAACTTAAAAGTATATACGGATGTTGATTTACATGATGCATGTCTTATACAGTGTTACGATGCAATGTATTTTTAACAGTATTTTTTTAAAGAATTTACTTTATCTAAATATCCCTGCAATGTGATTTGCAAGATTGGAAGGTAAATCAGATAAATATCTTTCCAATAAGAGTGCACATTTTGATATAGCTCTTCATTCTATTTGTCCATATACCTGTTTTATCTCTTGCATTCTGATGCAACTTCTTTCTGTGTTACTGGATCATTCTATAATATTAAATTACATCATACCAGAGTTTCTTCTTTTCCATAAATTTTGGCTGTTTTCTTCAGTATCGTATACCAGTTTTACTTGTTTTATTTCAATAACATTCTCTTTGATTTTCCTATACTAATTTTGATTACACATAAAATTCCACTATTTCTTTTTTCCCTAAGCATTAACTTGAAAAACATATAAAAGTAGTATGGTCTATATTATTATATTTTAAACTCTTCTTATATATTGTTTTTACTAGTATCAGTCATTCACAGTATTTTTTTTTTCTTTTTTTCTGGGCCTAAATAATATAAAATACCCACTGCTATCTTCAAAGAGTCATTTTTTTTAATTCATTAATTATTCTGAAATATTGGTTGCAAAATTTGACAGCACCTGAGATGAAAGCTCACACCATGTAATATTCTGCTATATTCTCTTATTCTAGCAAATGTGAAGATTATAGGAATTGGGTCAACATATTTAGATGCCAAGTCAAAGTTTGGGGATACCAGGGAAGGTGGTACCTAATGGAACATAATTTTTATCCACTGGAGAATAAAAACCAATGTTTCTAACTTTTAGAACTAAGATGTATACCTCTGAAAAAATATTTTAGGAGGATTCCTTAAATTATTTAACACCAATAAGGAGTGTCTAGATTTCCTACCTTCTCTATTTAACTACTCCTTCCTCCACATCACAACCCTGCCTCTTTCCTCTGCTCCTTAGGATCGATTTCCAAATAAACTCGATGCACGTAAGCTAACTTTAGTCATAATATAATGTTAACAATGTCAAGCAGCTAATCCAAGCAACCAAAATAATTTATAATACAGATTCTGTTATTAATTTGTACCTCACCTTTATTCAATGATACTTTGTAACGATGTTTTCACTGTTTCAAATAATAATGCTTTGTACTCAAGCAAACTTTTCAAATTATTGACTTTGGAGATTTTATTTTCAAGATACTGGAAATATATATTCATATATATGCATATATATAATATATATTGCCTTGAAATATATACAAATATATAAATACACTTATAATGTTATAGAATATTTTCTACCAAGAAGTTCTTAGAAACGAGAAATCACCTCAAAATGACTGCACTCTCAGACCATAGCTGTATGACCTCGACATTATTTCCAGATGCACTTCTGGCATCAGCCAGCAGAGAATCAAAAAAGGGAACCAAAGGAGGTGACACCAAGGAGTTAGCAACAGACTTTGATACTTTGAATAGAACATGCATTCAGACTTTGGCATCTGGCTCCCACTTTTGCCAAATGTGCCTTGTTTGTATCCACAGCTGTTAAATGCATTTGTTTAAAAGGAATAGACCAGGGAGAAGAAAGAGATTGGTGAAATATATGCCAACTTCTGTGGGAGGCAATGTCAAGCCAACTTGCAATTTACTCACAGACAATTATTTGCTTTAGAAATCTGGTGTCATTTATTAGAATAGCTGGTATGTGGTAAGTATGAACTTCATGCTGTAGCAGTTATCTTTATACTTCATTGTAAATTAAGAATTTATAATTGTGCAGAACTAATTCACACCTAAGGAGCAAACATATCATCATTTACTTCAAATAATGTAAATTGTTTACATTGAATTATTAAAGAAGGGATAATACAGTTCTCTAATTACACTTACTTTTCTTGGCTTTTCCAAACTTATTATCAAATAAAGTACTTTTCTGGTGGTGTACTATTAAATATATGACATTGTTCATTGAAAAGCGACTAATATATCTAAACATTTAATAGGGTACATTTTTTACTGTTACTTTACATTTTAGTCCTATAACAAATGTACATATTAAAATATTTTGAAAGTTGAAGGTCAATGCAATTATGAATGAGAATAATTGGCATAGTGCCAATGTACTGATTTCACAGTTCTTTTTGCTTAAAATGAATTTAGAAAAATAGTGTAATGTGTCGTGAAAAGGTGGACTGTATAAATGACAATGCATTCAAATAAGCCATATTACTACTTGTCATGTTTTGTTACTTCAAGTTAAATCACTGATGCTCCATATAGAAAGGTAACATGAAATTACTCAGAGGTGGGTAGTTTGCATATCATGCTATAGCATGCTAAGAATTATTAGTATAGTATCTCCACTAGGAAGTCAATTTTCACTTGTAATTTCAGACTTGACTGTTGACTGAATTCACTAGCACTTCTTATTCTGAAGTTCTCTGTTATTTTACATCACACATATCATATAATTTAAGGTTTATAGTGTTCCATTTCTAGTCTTCAAATCACCCTTCTGAACTCAATAAGTTATATAAATGGACACATGAATTTATCAATCATGGTCTTTTTTAATTTTTATTTATTTTTGATGACTTGATGATGTGTTCATTGAAATTTAGTCATTAGGAAGATTCTTGCAGTTGAGAAAAGCAACTAGAGATTCAAACCTCTCCAGCTTAGAAAATACTCCTAGAAATTATAAATATTCTAAGATTCATTCTCTTCCTTCCAAAACTTCGTGACCTTCTTATTCCAAAAGTTATTTTAAAAGGAGAGGTGGAAAAAAAGATTCACTTTGCTCATGATAAAGGGAGCATCCTGCTGCTCTTGTGATAAAAGAAGAAAAAAAAAAGACTTCTCTTGCCATAATACTCCTCTTCTTTTGTGATTAAAGTACCTCTTATGATCACAGGAAAGTTTCTCCTACTCTTGTGACAATAAAAACTAATGATATGGACCCTGATAATAAAAAGAGACTTTTTCCACCTATGTTCTTTTTTTAGAAGTAACCCTTAAGTGAGTAGTATAAACTAATATTCTATTTGTGTATACTCTAAAAGAATGACAGATTAATGGGTAAGTTGATTTGACCCACTGGGCTGATATTGACCATCCCATACATATAAGAAAAGAGTAACCAATGTAGGTTTGATGTTTCTACTAGCTGTTTTTGAGGTCAATATACTGCCAGAACCAGAGAGTAGACATGTGTTCAATGCCTTCCTGGTTCTTTATGACGTGTGTCCATGTGATATGTGTGTATGTTTATACATACCTTTAGACAGATGCCAGTGGAGTATTTTAATTATTCCTAATGATTTTTTGGTGATTTAAAATAAATAGTTTATATTATAGGAAGACAGCAATATTCAGACTCCCACAGATAAAAAGCACACATTACTGTGTAAACATGAGGAAGACAAAAATGATATTATTTAATTCAAAAGTAAAATTTAGATTATCAGCTTGTTCACTTCAATTAGCAGTTAATAAAATCTAAACTAAACTGTATTTAACTTAAACAGAGTGAAATTTTCTGTCATATAAAAGTAAAAGTTAGATTGGGCTTCAGAACATTAGTTCCCACTTCGAGAAGGTCTCTTTCTCTCTCATATCTGAGTATGTGGTGTCCTGGATTCCTTCATGATGGCAATATGCTGTGGCCAGTTATAAGCTACATGCTTTCACCTTCATACCTAAGGGGAAAAAAATAATTGTTTTCTGCAGCTGAGAACAAAATCCTGAAGCATGATTTTAATGGACATCATATCCAATCAGTGTGGCCAGTATGATGTCATTGATTTAATTAGGTTAATAGGATTTGTTCACATCCAATAATCATTATAATGAAGGTGTTATTATAATGCTTATTTAACTAACAGCAAAGCAGTATCATTGTATTGCACCCTGGTGGCCTAGAGCAACAGGTCACTAGTTTTAGCCCACATACTTGCCAGGGACCTGTGTCCAGGGGGAGCAACCAAGATAAACAACTAAATAAAATATATGAAGAGCTTCTTCCTCCTCTCTCTTTTGCCTGTCTCTGTTAGCCTTCATTCCTGCCTGCACCTTTCCTTTAAAAAAACAACAAATAAGAAAGATAGCATAACTGCAACAAAATGGTTTATTTTCTAAAGTTGGATTGATTTTAAAACGGGAGATATGTGTTGAGTAAATAATGATCTTCTTTTCCCAACATTTCTCAAAACACAAGAAAAATATTAGCTGCTGTTAAGAACTCACTAAATATAAGGTTTCAGATTTAATCTTTGTGCTTATAAAGCAGTTATTGCTATAAGTTTTTACATTCAATCAACTTGAAAATATGATGTATTTCACATGCATATTCCTAAACATGTGGGGATTTGCTATACATGCCTTGTAAATATTTGATCAAAAACAATAAAATCATTACTCAATTTTGGATTAAAAATAAAATTCCTATTTTATACAGTGTTAACTTCTAGCAGTTTTTCTCATTTTTTTTCAGGAGAAAATCAAGATATATGTATGTATGTATCTACATATACACACTTATGTGTATATTTGTGTATATATACAAACCTATGCATAAATGTATATGCTAATGTATGCATATATGTGTGTATAAATATTACACCATATGCAAATGATGGGATGTTCACCAATGATTTAATTTAATTTTCAGTTTTTTTAATCAGTTTATTTGCAAAGAAAAATATATACCTGAGGGGTTATAAATTTTAGAAGCAGTAAATGTTCTGAGACTCCTACCAGTGCATGTTATGCTGTTCTGGTTGTTAGGACTGTAAATCTGGGCATATAATATTAAAGACAGGGTTTGAGCTGTCTGATTAGAAGCATATAAAGTCTTAACTGCCACAGATAATGTCAATCCAAATCATTATTTCCATTTCACCACAGATTATAGAACAGGAAGACATAAATGGAAATTAAAAAATAAATTCATCGCATATTTCAGAAAGTACCTTTTCATGTGGAGAATAATAACTGCTTAGAAGAGCCTGCAGGCAAAGTTGTTGAGGCAAAAATCAGGAATGTCATTCAAGAAACAATTAGATGCCATCCTTGGGGAAATGGCATACTAAAAAGAATATGCCTTGATGGTCCAAATGACCTTTATTCTCTTCCAAAAAAATCTCTCATGTTCTTATAATTCTAATTGAGAAATATTTCAGCAGTTTGGCTTCCAGCAATGTCAATTCTTACTTGAATTATTCACCTCACCATTTCATTGTTAAGTAAGAACCTGTCTCATGGTGCTACAAAGAATGCATATTGACCAGACGTAATTCTGAAAACTGTTGTTCTTAAGCATTTTATTCACAAGGATCCCTTAGGTCCTTTATTAAAGAGCTTTATTAAAGAAAACTTTTTAAAATTCAATGTGATGACAGACTGATGTAAACTGGAGAAGAGAGGTCTATTTAGCTTAACTATAGAGGCCATATGGATTATTTATAACATTCTCTTAGCAAAAATTATTTAAATATATAGTTGATTCTTAAGAAATGTAGTCTATTTAAATCAGTTTTATCTTAATTATTTAGATATGCTAATGGACTATTGATTTTAATTCACCAGACTATTAATTTTACTTCACTAGACAAATAAATGAAAATAAGAGAATAGGGATCTTAAAAGTTGTTAATTACAGTTGACCTAAAATCATGCATTCATTAATTGTACAATTTAGAAAGCTGTCAATTGATAATGAAGAAATGTAATAAACAAAATTTGGTGTATTTGAGTACAGTTGGGGAAATCAACTATCTACAGTCGTCCGATTTTCAAAAGATTTAGTTGAACACAGAATTCTTGAGAACACAGGGAAATTAAGAGAACTATATAGACCCTATTATGCTCTTAAAGTGATACTCAGTGAAAGAAAAGAATATGTTCTATTTGCCATCTAAATGGATGCCTAGAGTTCCTTCTATGTATGATAAATTGTAACTCAGTAGTGAACTGAGTGTTGAGAGCATATTTTCAAAAGATAGCAGGTCACATAAATTGGACAGTTCAAAGAAAAAAAAAATTAGAGGCTTGAAAAATGCCAGTACTTTTCAATGTTTTTAGAACAAATATTTTGTGAATTCTGAGTTATACCAGTTGTTTTAAAATATATAACTTTGCTATAGTAAAAATATTTTCATGATGAAATCTTTAATAATGTGTAGATGATGCCTTTATAAAATACTGTGAAAAAGCATCATACTAACAGAGTAGATGATAAAATATACGAAACACTGTGCTAAAATAATACTAGCTGAAATACTTCACTGAAAAGTGAATAGAGCTTATAACTTTTTAAATTATGCAACCATATATAAAATTAGCATTCAATATTGATAAAAATGTATCTCCCATCTAGAATATAATTTTAACACAATATTGAAAGTATATAATCTTATGACATAAATTACAAAGGACAGAAACATAAATAAATTAATTCAAGACCATATGTAATGAAATGAAAACTGCTGCTGCAAAGCAGCAGTTATACTCTGCTGTTCATAATAAATTATATAAATTAGACCACATTTTATTAGCTTGTGAGATTTTAAAAATTCATATAAATAAGAAAAAGTTATTAAAATCAATTAATCCAATAGTCTTCAAAGTTGCCTTATTCATATACGGTAGTCAGAAATGGCATTTAGTTATTCTTTGATGGTCTTTTGGATATTTGAAAATAGCTGAAAGTTATTCTGAAGTACTATCAACAATACATTGGATTACTGGATAATCAATGCACTTATCAATAATATTCTATGATCATAATGTAATGAGACTCATTCTGTACTATTCTCATATAAAGATAAGTATCAATATTTAATATCAATATCTGCTTAGCACAGAACTTTCTTGTCATAATTTACCAGATAAAGTTTTAGTTTTAATACTTAGTAATCAATTACCTATCAATTACCTTATCATTTATCAATGTAGCAAATAATCAATATTTTATTTTATTTTGTTCTATTTAACTTCCTAACCTCATTAAGATTTTCAGATGTTGAAGTTCTTCTTAAGGCATAAAAAAAACTCAAGTTAATATTAAAGAAAAATACAGCTTACTAAATTAAAATTTGATTGAACTCTGCTTAAGGTATTAACAAAATTTATGAATATTAAAATTATCAAGACGTTATTAATTTATTCTATTTTATATACACAACAGGAGTGAAGTAAGTTTTGAAATTCTGAAATTTGGTGATTTTGAAGACATTTTCAAAACATTTCCCTTCCCTGTGAAGACACACAAGTTGATATGTGAAAATTTTAGAGGAGATAATTGATTCTAGAAATAACAAAAATACTTGATATTCTTGAAAGATTAACTCTAAGTTTTGATTCTATTAAAGGAGGTCTAAGTAAATTAGATGAATACACTCTTACTGAGAAGAATTAGGAAAACATGACAAACTATAAAATGAAACCTTTTTTAAAACATCAGAAAAAAACAAAGCTGCAAAGAATGACAGAATCGATCACTAAGAGAAAAGGAAGGAAAAGAGCCTAACACTTGGGGTCACTTATACCTAGAAGACTTCTATTTGAAATGTGGCACATGGGCCAACTGATAGTCCTTGAACTAATGGTTCTAATTGGTGACAAAGTAAGGGAACTTACAAAATTCCATATGAAAAGATGTTTTACATTTTAGTCTTCAACAAATACAAATTTACATGATAATAATAAGTCCTCACACAATTGCTAGTGGGAATGTCAATTATTAATAACATTGTAATTCTGGAGCACAATTGTTCATTGACAACAAAATTTATTAGGAAACAATATCTCCATATGCTAAATTACCTTATTCCAATATAATAACACACTAATACACCTGAATAAGATGGATGAGTCTTCATTTAAGATATATTTTTATATTTGTTTTCAATAGTCCATGGTCACTGAGACTATTCAGATGTATTCTGCCAAGTCCCTAACAGGTCATTAGAAGTACTGAGTCCTGTGTGCCCATTGTAGGACTAGCTCCATAGTACATGTTTCACTTTCTTTTGTTCTCCCTTTAGGTCTCTCCAATTCTTTACTCTGCTTGCTGAACTCTCCATCCAATAAATTAGTTGCTCCAAATCTCCGACTTAGGTTGTTTTTCTAAATAATCCAACGAAGAAAAAAAAAAAAGATAATGAAAGTTTTTTCATTACTCTGAAATTAGACATGAATAAAGTCCTTCCTAGAGGGAAGGAAGGAGGAAGAGAAAGCAAAAGAGAAAGAGAGAAGAGAGGCAGAATGAACAGAGAAAATGGCAGAGTCTAGCTTTGATGTAATAAAATTAATCAAAGTAGATAGAGAAGAATGAATTAGCTATAGACAAGAGAAGGACTAAGGAAAGTAATAGAATGACTCCAAATAAGGAGAAAAGTTCAGTTAAGCAAAGTACAAAACATTTTTGTTCCCAATAGTTAAATAAAAAAATGACTACAAAGATCTCTATTGTACAAGTGTTATGAAAATCACTTATATTAGAATAAGGAGCAGAAGCCATTTGAATGTGGTTTAATAAAAGGTGAAAGCAATGAAAATCTTCCTTGTAAACAAGTAATGCATAACTAGAGAACCTATAAATTCTGCACAATTTAATTCAATGGAAAGTTCAGAGAATTTAATATTTACTAGATTCTGAAGAATCTATTCATTCATATTTGATACTCAGATCTTAACAGCCAGAACTTTGGGTATTCACACATATGTACATGTCTATATATATTTAATATTTATCATATATAATATATATGCAACATTGAATATTCTATTTTAAAAAAAGACAGTTTTTAATTATGTTGCTATAGTACCACAAAAAATTTGTCATGCATTTATGACCTAAAGAAATATGAAAAGTAAGGAATCTTTTTGTATGTTAAATTTTGTCTCAAGTTAAATATCAAGCACTAAATTCAAATAATGATGTATTATTTAGTAATAGTGATGTATTCTTAATCTAAAAGTGATACCGATTAGCAATATTAAATATATTATATTTAGATAAAATATTACTATAATAAAATAAATATTACTGTAATAATAAAAATCCTATGTCTTACTAAGTAATAAAATGTATAGTACAATCTTTAAAATACATGTGCTGTAAAATTAGACTGCCCAGATTTAAATATTTATTTATCCCTACTTATAGTCGTGATGTTAGAAATTGGATATAACTATAAGAATGCTTCATACGATTGACAGAGAATTTAATTAGTTAATTCATGAAAGCACTAAAACGTGATGGGTAAAGTATAAATTATTAGTTCTTATTAACTTTTTTAAGTGCTTATTATATATCCAGCGCACACACACATTTCCAATATAAACTCTTCTAAACTACTTCTTATGCCAGTTTAATAAAGTTTAGAGACTAAAATTTTTTTTTCAATTTAGTACAAAAAAGAAATATGCAGGTTGGTAAAAAACAAAATAGCTTCTTACCTTGAATACTGTGAATATTACAGCCTAGAAATGAACTATTTTTCTCTCTTCTTACTCTGGGCCTATTGTTTCATTAGCACACAAGAACACTGGGTATATTTTTAGACGGAGGTATAAAAAACACACAAACACATCCAAAATAATTTGTTCATGTGGCATTGTCTCCATTGTCCTTGAAAACAAATACTTGGGAAATTATTAATGTGTCTGTGCTCTTCATCTTGTTTATACATGTATTGATGAAAGTTCAAGTCTTTAGACAAGAATACTTATGTAAAGTGCAAAAAGTCATGTTATTGGAGAATATCAGATAATGTAGGATAGATTTTTGTTTGCAGTATAATAGCATTTTGAAGGTAGAAAAAGACTGATTGATTTTTCTTTTATTATTTTCATACCTCCCTTCACCTCCACGTACATCTGCTATCCAACTTCATTCATAGGCTAGCATTTCCTTTCAACATCAATAATCAGAGATTCAACTGATGTAGGAAAGACCCAATTATGTGTATGTTGTTTCAAGTATACAATTCTGAAAAATGGTGTAGCACTTCCAGTTTTACAGATAGGTCACTGATGGTTAGAAAGAGAAGCAAATTATGTATAAATAGGAAAAAAATGTAGTTGAAAATAAATGCACTCTTCTTGTCCAAAATCATTTTTTCTAAGAAAATAGATTTTTTTTGACTGAATTAATGTTTTTTAACATTATTCCTTAAAAGGATCTTGAATGAGACACATTTTTGTAAATCATAATTAAAACTGCAGAATTTGATACTGAGGTAATGGTTAATATGGTTTAAATTGCTTTCCACGTTCGGCAAAGTTTTAACCAAGAGAAATAGATATCAGATTTAAATAATTTCAGTACTTTGGAAAGCATGTGAGGGAGAAATGATGGAGATTAAAAAGTTATCTATTCAATAAAACAAGCTCTTAGCTTCATTGGTATTTTCTATTGCTCTTCTTTCTCTATTTCATTTTTTTAGTTCTTTGAGATATAAAGTTGGATTATTTAACTAAAATCTTCCAAATTTTTAAGTGTTAAGGGCACTGCTCTATACTTATAAATCAATAAAGTCTAGTTTAGTTTTCATCTACCACCACACCATGGACTTTCCCTTTTAGCAATTTTGTTTCCCCCAGCCCACGTCAGCTCTGAGAACCACAAGTTTTATTGCCATAATCTAAAGGTTTGTTTTGTTTTGTTTGTTCATTTGCTTTGTTTCTCAATATTCCACATATAAACAAAATAATTCAGGATTTGTCTTTTTCTTTGACTTATTACTTGTAGAATAATATCTTTGAGTACATACATGCTGTCACAAATGTCAAATTTTTATCCAATATTTATAACAGATATATATATATAGATAGATATATCTAGATATATCTATATATATCACATCTTCATTCATCCATTGATGGGCAAATATGTTTTCATATTTTGCCTATGGTGGGGCCACTGGTCTCTGTTCTGCTTGTGTACAGCACATACAGCTTTTTGAGAACATGTGTGATTTATAGCCCAGCATGTAGTTTGTGATACACTGCTATATTGTGAAGCTGTAATTTGCTGCTATGTCACAGTGGTAGGTGGAGTTCTCAGTTTCTCAATGGGACTCACCTACAGGCTGTAGTTGACAGAAGGGTAGATTTAGAAATGGTTACCACCAGGGCTAATATTAGCAAAGTTACATGAGGTTACCCCCATGACATCTGCCATCATTTCCCATCTGGAAACCATCTCTGAAACTTACTTGCTCTCAATCAAATGTTATGAGTAATAAGTGTGCATACCTATGATTTGGGACCTTTTCAGATTATTGCTGTTGTGTTGGGTACTGGGGCTAGTGAGTTCGCATGCAAGACTTTAAAGGAGCTATCCAGTCCTTATAGTTATTTAATTATTCTGGGCATATTTTACACCAACTTTCAATGCAGAGACACCAGAGTATCGTATTTACTGAGCCAGATTAAGGGACTGGGATGTCTGATGATGATGCATGGTATAAACTTTCCCCCTCTTTCCACTCTTCCTCTTCATGATATCTTTTTTTTTAATCCTTTTTCATGGAGACTATATTTATCTAGTTTTCATGTCTTTTATGTAGACTATTTTTCATGTAGTTGTATATTTGTTGTGGCTGGAGAAGGTGAGTTCAGTTCTTCCTAAACCACCAGTTTTAATGGAAACATCTAATTCCTTAACATCTGCATTTATCTCTATAATTTCTCAGAACTTTTTTCAGCATGCTACCTATCTTGATATTTCATTTGTCCAGTTTCACTTGTTGCAGGATTTTTTTTAGAGCTCCTATTTTATTTCTTTTTTAGCCCATTAGTTGCTCATAAGTGTGTTGTTAAAAATTTCCAGTTTTTATCTTATTGATTTTAAATCCATATATTTGTGATTGGTAAAGATAGTTGATATTATTTCAACACTTTTGAATATTCTAAGTATTTTGCATCCTATTATATGAGCTATACTGGACAATGTTTCACGTGCATTTTAAAATAATGTGTTTGCTGATACTATTGGATTATTTTAATTCAGTCTAATATATACTTCAATTTCAATGTTTCCTTGCTATTTACTTTTCAGCTGATCTTTTAATTCCTAAAAATAGGATATGAATTACCCTACTATTATTGTTTTGTTGTCTATTTATTACTTCAGTTATACTAGTATTTGCTTAATGTATTTAGGTCCTCTGATAATGAGTGTGTATATATTTGAAGTTGCTCTGTCTTCATGATATATTGACACCTTCATCATTATAGGAGCTTCTTCGTTTCTTGTTATTATGTTTGGCTTATAATAATATACTTTGTACTACAGGAGTATGGTTATATTGCTGTATTTTTGATTCAACTTACATAGAAGAGCTACTCTACCTCTATAATTTATCTCTATATATGTTCTGAAAGCTGCAATATCTCTTATAAGTAGCCTATAGTTGATTCTTAATTCATTTTTATCTACCCACTCTCTCTGTCATACAACTAAAGTAATTTTAGATATGTAAGAATTTAGTACTGTCACCTTATTGATTGCTTTTGGCTGCTTTGCTTTCTATTGTTTCCTTTTCTCTTTGTTTCTGCATGCCTTTGTGAATTGTTTTTGGTTTTCTTTTTTTTTTTTTCCCTGTGGTTGCATGCTGACTCTCCCCTTCTTTTTATCTTTGGCAAATTTATTATAGATTTGTGCTCTGTAGTTACCATGTAACATAAACAAATCATAGCCTAAACAACATCCAATTTATGTTGTTAACAAGTTATCTGTGTTCACCTACAATGGCTCTACTCTAAATTCCTCCATTTATATTTTTGAAATCATTTCATCTATTTTATGCTGTATATTCTTGAGTAAATTATAGTAGCTGAGGTTATATGATTCTTATTCTTTAATCTTCATACTATATTTAAATGTTAATACATGATCTTATTATATAATTAGAATTTTCTAAGTCTCACTGAGTATTTCCCAACTTAGCCATTGTTTTGTATGCTTCCAATCACTGACAAGATTCTTTTAACTTTACCTTAAAGAACTTCCTTTAGCACACAAGATTTTGCTAAAATACACCAAATAAAACATAAACATGATGATTAAACTAGAAGAAATATTATTGTTGAAGTGTCCATGCTATTCAAAGCCATGTATGAATTCAATTAAATCCCATTCAAAATTCGACTAGGATTTTTCAGATAGAAATAAATAACCAAAAAAAATGCAAATCTCAAATGATCAAAAGCAATCGTTAAAAAAGTACCAGAAAAAGAAGCATCACATTTCCTAATTTCACATTAAATTAAAAAGCTGTAGTAGTTTTAAAATATGATACTGCATAAAAGAGACAAAGAAGGATAAAAAAAACAAGATAAAGAGATCAGAGTTAAATCATCACATAAATAATTAACTTACTTTGGACAAGAGATCTAAGAAAAGTCATTGGGTAAGGATAAGCTCTTCAGAAAATAGTGTTAGGAAAACAGGATTAATGCATAGCAAAAAAAAAGGACACCTATCTTATCTCAGTTAAAGAGACTAACGAGATATGAATTAGAGACGTATATATAAAATCTGATAACTTAGAACTCCTAAAAAAGAATATAATAATGAATCTCTTCAATCTTGGTTTTGTCCATTTTTTTTCTTTTTATGGATATACCAGAAGCACAAACAAGAAAAGCAAAAATTTACAAGTAGAATTACAGCAAGATTAAAAGCTTCTATAAACCAAAGATAATTGACAGGATGAAAATGCAATCTATGGGATAAGAGTAAATATCTATAACACAATAACACACAAGGAGTTAATACTAATTGTATAGGGATTTTATGCAATTAATAGCAACAAAATGGGCAGAGGAACTGAATAGAAATTTTTACAATGTAGACATATAAATGGCACAGATACATAAAAAGATGCTCAACATTTCTAATCATCAAATAAATATAAATAAAAACCACAATGAATTTTACCATGGTGGCCTAGTGGAAAAGGTCATGGGACATACATTCCAAGGACCTGGTTTCAAGATCTGGTCTGGGGAACAATTAAGATGAATAAATAAAAAAAAAATGATACAAATGTTTCCTCCTCTCTTTCTGTTTGCTTACCTACTCACCTTCATTCCTGCCTGCCATTTTCTATAAAAACAAATCAAAATAAAAACAATAAAAGATTATTGAGATATCATTTCACACCTATTTGAATAGCTATTATCAAGAAGACAATATGTAACAAAAGTTGACAAGGATCTAGAGAAACAATCTTGTGTACTATTGGTAGAAGTATAAATTCACCCACTACGGAAAACAGTATGAAGATTCCTAAAACAAAAGATAGTACTACCAAATGCTCTACTGATCCCATTTCAGGGTATATACATAAAGAAAATGAAACGAGTAGGAAAAAAACAAAAATAAATAAACATAATTTAAATAAATTTACTGATTACCAAAAAGGAAGGGTAAAGGGGAAATTAGGGAAAATTAGGTAAAAGGAATCAATCATACGAGGGAAAACATTGAATTTTTATTTGTGATCTTAAAGTACTATCTACAAATGTTGATATAAATGATCACCTGAAGCTTAAATAATGTCATAATGCCATGTTACTTCAAAAATTATTGAAGAATAAATACAAGTTAAAAATAACGTAGAATATAAAAGAAGCATATATGCACTCCCTTATTTATTGCAGCATTGTTCACAAAAGTCAGGCTGTAGAAACAACTCATCAACAGATAAATTAATAAGTAAAATGTGGCACAGATATTTACAATGGAATATCATTTAGCCTTGAGAAACTAGTGAATCCTTCCATTTAGGACAACTTAGATGAGTCTTGAGGACATTATGATAAATGTGATTTCAGACAGAAAATGACAACTACTGTATGATACCCCTTAAATATGGAATCTAAAATAAGTTGAATGCGTGAAGACAAGAGTATAAAATGGTGGTTACTAGGGGTTAGAAGTTGGGGAAATATAAGAGATGGTGGGTAAGGGTAAACACTTTCAACTAGTGGATAAATGAATCTCAGAGACAGCATATTGATTATAGGCAGTAATGTTGTAATATAGACATCAAATTTAATAATGGACAAGATATAATTCCTACCACTCAAAAACAAGATAATATGTGAAATGAGAGTTTCTGGTTAATGCTGCAAGGGAGTCATATTGAGATATATATATATATATAAGTATTAAATCAACATGTCATATGCATAAAATATAAACTTGGTCTCTGTAATGGAAATTATTATCTAAGATGTATTATGGTCTCAACTCATGAGCAAGTTTTTATTGGAAAATGATATTTTAGATGTACATAGGATGTTCTGTAACAAAAAATTGAAAGTATACATAAAATAAAAGGCAAAACTCTTTCTTATCTAGTGCTGTGTGCACCTATTTGCATTATTGCTTTATGGAATACTTTGTCTCTGATGCAATACCTGAATAGCAGTCATATCTAACAAAAATAGAAAATGAGTGATTATCTTTTTGAATACAGGAAAATTCTGTTTTCTACTCTAGTTGTAGAATTTAAACTGAATATATTCGAGGGTAAACGTTACACAAGAGTTCTTAATTTTAACTGAAATTATGTTTATGAAGTGAATTACTGACACTAAAATTGACAGTAAAAGTTCAAGCCATCTAAATTAAGATGCAGTACAATTTATTGATTCTAGAATTTCCAGTCATGCCTCTTTTAATGCCATGCATCCATTTTTTGTTTTATATTTCTCTCACCTTTTACCTTATCTTAAATCACCCTTATATATTTTACTTTCATGATGTTCTAAATTAAAACCTGAATGTCACGTTATCCAAAACACTGTACTGATAAAAAGACTTTTATCTCACTTATACAGTGCTCATAGTCTCTGATTGTCTCAGGATTTTCACTGCTAGCTATCCTAATTTATAAAGCACACTATTCAAATGTATGTGGGAAAATTATATTCACAACTAATCTTATGGCATCTTTTAAGTAAGCTAACAGCACTTTTTTAATTGGGGAAGTGACAGAGTCTTAAATATATTTAAATGATTAGCAAAGATTCTCTTAACTTAAAAGAGTAGATATGCAAAAATATGAACAGGCAGCTTTTCAATGAATAATAAATAGATATATGTTTGCAAATAAACAGAAATCAACACTAGTGAACCTAAAAAGAGTTTCATATGCAGAGGCTTTCCCAGGAGAAACTGAGATAACAATCCAATTAAGCCATTACTGTATGTAAATGAGAAAATGCAATTTAAGTTACCATAATAAGGAAGAAATCCAAAAGGAAAGAATGTATTGCTTGTTTCATTTCAAACAAGTCAAATGATAAGTTGTCAAAAGAGTTGGTAAGCTTCAGGTGATCAGGAGCTGAAGGGAATCGGTTTGTAAAATACATTTAATGATGAATGGCTTTTGAATGTTAGCAGAAAGCCGTATCATCATTTCACAATTAAAAATTCATTAGAACTTGTGAGGCCAGGATAACATTTTGTAAATAGAAGCAGCATGTGAGAAATTTGAATGAGTATAAGGGCTTAATAGAATAATCAGTGCTTAAACTAGTATACCTCAAATTAATAATTTATAAATATTCATAGACTAATAATCTTACCACAACTAAATAACAAAACTGTGAATCTTGCTCTAAATATTATTAGCATTATTTCATTTATTTTAATTACGTGCCAAAGTATTAGTTGAAGTTAAACTAACTAAAATGGAAGACAAGGAAATATTCAAGTTTAAATGCTATATTTAAGTTGATTAAGTTCAATATCAAGCTCTCTCTCTTTTAGGGAGACTTTTTCAGTGTCCACTACACAAGCACAATTTCTTATACTCTCAAATTACCTATCCATTAATTAAATCATTGCACTTATTTATAGTTCAGCAGGAGCAATATCCCTTTCAACAGCTAAACGATCTTTAAGAAAAATACAATATATCTTTACATCTCTTAGAAAACTGAACAATAGCCTTGTGAAGATAATGAACAAAATTTAAATGCTGACTGCAATGTGTGCTTAAAGTCATCTCAGTGAAGCATTTTATCCCTCTTGGTCTAATACCTTGATATGACGACCAGGAGGCATGTATGCCAAATGAAGAACTTACTAATGATTGTTGGGTTTGCATAGAGTGCTCAAAAACCTTGGAATATTTTGCTTATATTTAACTGTCAAGAACTTAGTATGAAATCTAAGGTTCTATTTTCTTTTGAAAAATCAGATGATTTGGCAACACTGGCCCCAGCTCTCTTAAAACAATAATAGATTGTTCTTGAGTTCAGGTTACTACTTTCAGTTAGAACAAGTGTTCATCCGTTGACCCACCAGCACTTTTCTGTAATTTATCCTTCTCTTCTTTATTCCCATCTCTGGCTGATATTAAACAAATGAATTAAATATTCAGATATTAAAAAATTAGCAATCATAGATTTTTGTAATACTTTAAAGTATTATAAGGTTAGGTTTTTAAGAAGCACACACATTCGATTCTTTAAAGATTCAACAAGTTGTTTAACATAACTTGCTAAATGACTGAAGATCCACAAACAATAATTGCATGATGTTGTCAATTACTTAGCTATTTTAGTAAAGTAAAGACACAAATTTTTACTGTTAACCCACTGAAAAATAACCTTGGAAGTTCTTATCTTTTTCTCAGAGGACATGTGTGAGTTTACAAAAGAGAAGTTTTAATAAACCATTATGTTACTGATTTTAATATTGCTTGTATCACAAAAAAAAAGGGCTCATCTGTCACACATTCAGGAAAAGCAGCCCTCAGGTCGATGCTTTTTAATGACTCTTGCAATCTTTTGAAAAGTTACCGGGATTTTCATTGCAATTTTTGTGTTCATATTTTTTTTAAGTTTAAATCATGTGGGTGCGGGCGATGACATTAATTTTTTTTCTGTTTCCCCATCTTTTTCCTTTATTTCTTTTATCTCCAGCAGTATGTCAAGATGGTCTCCCAGAAAAAAAAAAAAAAAAGCAGACCGTTCTCATTACTCACTAACATAGTCAGCTTATAATTATACATATTTTAATAATTTCTAAGCACCAGTAGCACAACAACAGGACTTTAGAACTTTATGGTTGTGCTGAAAAGTCAAACTGACAATCCCTATCAGCAACTATACTAAACAGACTGACTCTAAGGAACTTCTCTAGAAATCAGATGCATTGCAAACCTCCCTGCTGCCAGAGCTACAGTAGTTTATGTAGTGAGGCGAAAAAAAAAAAAAAAAAAAAAAAAAAATATACCTCTCACAGTTGCATTTTACTCTAGAGGGAAGGGTTTTTATGAATAAAACTAACTGGAACAAAACAGGCGATGTCTAAAGTGTTATTAAATGTATTTTAAATGTGTATTCACTAGCAGTGTATTAAAAACAAAAAAGGTGCACTCATCCTAAAAAGAAAACCCCTCAGATTTAAAATCATAGCACACAAATGATTTATCAACTAGTAATTATTTGAATGCTGCTTGCTTTTTGTGATAAAATGTTTTGCTCTTATTAATAATATCTAAACATACAAATTAAATATTTGAACAGTTTCTTCCAGAGTTAACACAGATTCTGTATTTCATCTGTTAATTCACTTTTTTTATTTGAAGGATTAGGGACTTGAGATCCCAAACACCACCTGTGGTTCTTTTTTATTCCTAACACTTCTCTCACTAGCAATTTTAAAGACAGCATCAAAGGGAGGCTCTTAAGGTGAATGTTCCGCATTGTCATTCCAGAAAAATAATATGGTATTATCTCCTAGTGATGTGGTTCACATCTATAGCAATGTTAAACCTAACATATCATTCTGCCTTTATTTTTCCCCCCCAGTATTAAATGTTTAGCAGATAGAGTTGAAACCTCATATCTGATTGGCATACATTCTGTTTTGCTAAAGAAATGCAATTTAATTAACCATAGGCATTTTTCATTTATATTTTACATTATATCCAGTTATCGTACTGAATTTTTTGAAGTATAATCATAATATCTTCGATAATTATTAATGGGTGTTTTCTTCAAAATAAAATAAACTTATCTCTTAGTTGACTATTTATAAAATGTTTGGGAATTTAAAAATCTCTTTAGAAGAAAAATAAGAAATGTATATTCAGAAAATATTAAAATTAATAATTTATATCTTAATTTGTTATAAATATTAACTTAAAAATAATAAATGATGCAAACTCCATGACACATTTAGATTTTCTTGTATACTTAAAAAAAAATCTAAAATAAGATTGCGTCCAAAAATTACTCTAAGGAAATGAAAAATACATGTGATTTTTGACAAAATTTGAGAGTATGACAAAATTCTTCACAATATTTGCTATTTCAAAAAAATCCAGCTAGAGCTTTCAAATAGCTTTCAGATATTGTTTTTTTCAGTGAATTGATAATTGTTCAAATGCTACAATTCCCTTAAAAAATAATTATTAGAATTTTCTTGTTGAATTCTCTGATCTGAAATCAGCATGGGTCACAGTGAATTATTTAAATAATGAATGAAAGAAATTGAATTTTGCATTTACATGACTTTAGGATCTTTTATTTGTTATTTGAACCATTTGTTTAGATTTTGACACAGAAATTTCATAGATTGTGAAGCATAAGAATGTAAAATTTAATCAATGTTTTGAATGTTAGAAACATTGTAAACTTCAGATATCAAATGAACTGGGAAAAATTAGATAGTAATCCAGAGCAAAAAAAATAAAATAGTAATCTTCGTAAGTCTTACTTTCAAAATTGACGACACTTCCCATATCAAATATCTGGTTTCTTAGCAGAACCCATTATTTCAATTAACTTATTTTTTTAAATCAAAAGCTCAGGAGACAGATTTTTTTTTTTTCCCTTAGAAATAAAGGAAGCATTAGCTTCTCTCTATGACAGATATATCTTGATCAAATTATTTTAGGAGTTCTTGAAAATTTTACCAGAATATAAAACATAGTGAAAAAAAAGGTTTAATTGATTTTAAAGGTACATATTTTTTACTTCATTTATAAGAAAATATACATCATTTTTAGTATAAAATTATTCAAAACATTCAGGGTCAGTTGCTTCTCATAAATAATGTATTTTACATTAGAAAATACATATGCACACTTTAAACATTTACTACAATAGCACTCCAAAATTTTTGTTAATCTAACTGTATAACATTTCTATTGTTTCAGAAAGCAATGTTCTGTTAATTTCTTACTTAGGTATAAGCAATTTTTTGCAAAAATACATGTCAGAAAAATATTAATTTATCTTGTTGAAATATCAAACTTGTTTTTTGATGTAGAGCAGACTCATAATGTTTAAATCTAAAATACTAAGAAACAATTCATCAGCAATAGCATGAATGACTTCTATGCTACAATTTACATAGGAGCATGTTTGCATAGTTGTGAATTACTTCAAACTTTGCCAACTAATTTTGCTGTTTTGTCATTATAAATGATTTTAATAGCAATTAATTTCTTATGTGCACCTATTTTCATAATGTCCCAAAATACAAAGAAAAAAGTTTCTAATATTATTTTAAATAGTTCATAATGCACAAAATAATAAAAATTGAACTGTAAGCTGCAATATAGAAGTTATATGAATTTATCTTAATACACTGATACTGTAATTGCAAATAATTGAACTTCCAATACACAAGTAAATGAAATTGCTGAACCAAAAGGAAATTAGCATTGATTGTTGTTTGAGTAAGCTGAAGAGATTTGTTAGTTCTGATTTATTGTGGTGGGAGCTAGTCCTAAACCCATTAACACAAAGATTTAATTAAAGTGTGTTGTGATATTTACCAACAAATGAAAGAAGAAGAAGCAACCATAAAAACAGCCATCCTTTTTTTTTTTGGTAAAAATCAATGTGAAAATTATAAAGGTACCACTTTCAAATTAATGCCAGGGAACGAAAAGAAAATAAACTAATGCTAGATTTTGATGGACTATAATAAATATTAAAAAACTACATAATTTATACATTTACATTTGTTTAAAACCTGAAATTAATACTGTGAGAAATACTGCATAATTTATTGGATGAACGACTCTGTAAAATGGGGATAGCATCTGCTCACTTCCTTAAATAATTAACCCTGAGTCTTTACATAGCATTTACCCAGTTAATGCAAAGACAATTTATATTATGTTTATGGTTAAGTAATATTTCTTACAAAAGAATCTATTCAGTTGGATAGAGTTAATCTATACAAATATCCATATGACTGTCTAAGCACAACAGAATTTTTTCCATTGTGTTTCAGGGTTCTCCTTTGATGTCATCCCACTAGCATGATTAGGCAAACAAAAATAACATATGTTTTGATTCATTAAGCCAATTTTATTTTATAACAACTGTTTACAAGAAAAATCTAGTTCAGATTAATTAATTTTATAGGTGGGAAATGTATTTACCCTGTTACTGTATTTCTAATAATATAATTTTTAATGAATTAATCACTCATTTAAACTCCACTGACTCCATCCTGAATAAAATCGCTGAGGCTGTCAGTGACAGTGATTCTGATGGAATTTATAAGTAGCCAGTACAAGCCTCTTAGCAGTCTATTTTGAATGATCCAGATTAATTAAACCAAAGTGAAGCCAATAAAAGGAATTAAAAGAAATTATGCATGTTGTATCCAAGCTATTTAAGACCAATAAGCTATGACTTTTGCTAGAGTTCTATTTGTGTCCACGTCTAACTGGATTTAAGATTACTATAACAAATGCTTCTATCACTGTTATTTTAATTCATTCTTATCATTCTCTTGTTTTATTACTTTGTTATTTTCTTTCTTATGAGAGTGCTTTTCATATTCGTGCTGTTGCTGCTGATGCTACTATTTCTGTGTTATAGCAAACAATTCATGTTTGTATATCTAACTAAATAAAGTGCATTGAGCCAACCACTTAATGGGTGGTTTTTATTTATTGTGTTCATTTATATATACGTGTGTGTGTGTGTATTAAACCAGATGATATTCATTCCCTTAATCAAATCTCTGACAAAATCATGGCATTGTATTGGCTATAACTATTTATCTAGAGTTCTAATGAACCATTTATCTATTCAGGTGGCTTATATTAGAAATATATAGTGTTAGTTTCTCAGTGAAAGAATTCCTTTCATGGATTTTTTAGGGTCAGTATGATGTGATGTATGGAGGGTCAACATAGTATTCAAAATTGGATTTCTTTTTTACATTAAGAATCTTACTACCCGTAAACGAAGGACATTGCATGTATATATATATATATATATATATACATATATATATGTATATATATATATTTTTATATAATTTAAAGGTTAAAAAACTTTATAAAATGAAAAAAATAATAAAATAAAAATAATAATCTCTAATGAGAATATTCTATACTAGGAGTAGCCATAAGCTTCCTGAAAAAGGAGAAACAGTATAACTGATAAATGGCATTTTACATTTTGACATGCTGTCACACTTTGGGTGACACCAACAATTTATGTTTTTGTTTTTGTTTTTTTAAGGAAATGTACAGTTACAAATGGAGGAGAATTGGCAGGTAGGTAAGAGGAGAGAAGGAGGAAGCACTTTATTTGTATTTAGTTATTCACATTGGTTGTCCCCCTGGCACCAGGTCTTGAACCCAGAAGCGCAGGATGTATGTGGGACTGCTCCCAGGTATATTAGACCATTAGGCCATTGGGCCACACCGGCTCAAGCAACCTTTTATGAAGAAACAGCAAATGTAAATAAGTTAAAAAAAAAAAAAAAAAAGGAAGAATGGTCTTATTTTCTCCTGAAATAATTTGAAAAATATTTATTGTTTTCATGGAAAATAATTACAGATTTAAATTTTAAATTTTATTAGCTTTATTAAGTCTAAGAATGTTAATAACAAAATCAATGCTGTTTTGCAGTTACTTAGATGGGAGTATCCTTTCTACAATATATTTTCCCAAAATGGCTAGGGTAATTTCTAAGAATACAATTTAGTTTACTTCATTTGCTTTATTCCTTACAAAATGACTGCACATTGCAATAGTGAGAGAACCTTGATTCATTTTAGAGACCTTAAAATAAATGCAAATTCTGGCCACATCTTTCAAATTTTCTCTACTACTACCCTCCCCTATATTTGTTCTAGCTTACTTTTGTTTCAAAAATACATATTTTCCTAAGGAAAGTGTCCCCTGGGCAGCCTTTTCCTTCTTTCACCCTGAACTTTCTGAACAGAAAAAATAGAATCTCAATTTTTCTGTAACGTTCTTCTAAGAAATCCTCAGTGTTTAATCTAGATAAAAGGTTCTATGCTTTTCTCTTGTACACCTTAGAATCATGTTCCTATAGAGTACCTAACACAAAAAAGATTTGGTTTTTATCTTTTTAATTTTAGCTATAGTTTTAATATTATATGTGTCACTAGATTACTTCATGAATACAAGGACTATTTGTGTGAATATATGATTTAATTTATTGCTAATTTGAGAAATGTAAACCTTATTCAGCTTTTAGCAATTTATCCTGAAACCAGATACCAAATGTGTTGGGGACTTGGGCCAGGCCACAAAGCCAGGCTGATGCAATCCAACGGAAAATTGCACTCAGAGGCACCTCAGCCACTTCCCTGTTTGCCTAAGGATTGCCTCCCTATTTCATAAACAAAGCATAAACATTAGCAACCAAGAATATTAGCAACCAATCAGTTAGCAACCAGTCAGAGCCTTGATCACGCGCACTAGCAATCAATCAGTCTTGATCATGCACTGTACATGCACCCACCCTCCAATCCAACTAAAGAGCACGCAGCAGACATGCACAAGGGCCACCTATCAGAACTACTTCCTTTCTTTTCCCTTTCTATATAAGTCCCTCCATCTTAATAAAATTTTGCAGCTTGATCAGAATTCGTTGTCTTGCTGTCATTTTTCGCGCCTCTTGTCCCAACCCTTTCATCCGTTCTAGGTGGATCTCCGGACTCCAGTTGAGGGCTCCGCGGGTCGGAGTCACAAATGGACAGTGCTTTTTTTTTTTTTTTTTCTGGATCACATGTAGATTTCAGAATCTTCTTTGTCCTTCAGAGATCTTATTTAAATATATAAATTTTGTCTAGAAAAATGAGTCTTGCAAGAGCCTGCACACAAAGTAATGCATGTGGAACAGTTGGATTGAAAACTACAGTCTCAATGTGGCATATGTAATAATTGCTTATTTCTGATTGTGCACTTTTGTATTGGCATATAGTCTCAAATTTCACATTAAATAAAGTGGCTCAACAACTGTTAGCTACCTTAAAACAAACATGTTAGCATTCCTTTTAAAAACAAACATAATTCATCGCAGATGCCAAATCTTTATTATTTTTATTTTCCTGACAAACAGCATGAAGAGGGAATCCAAATGCACTCATACTGTGCACAGAAGTACTCATACTGGAACCTGATTGTCTAGAGAATGCCAGTGTGGCAGCTCATTTCTATCTATTTTGCTATCAAAGTTAGCCAAAGATTTTTGAAGTGATAGGTTGCAAGTATTCACCCAGAAAAAAAAAAAAAAAAAAAAAAAAAAAAGGCATGAAACAGATTTCAACTCCCAAATAATTTCCCTCAGTTTCAACATAACCCAATGATTTTTCTAGAGAGAAACCCAGTCCAGTTTTCATCAATTAAAATAGTCTCAGTCTCTGTGTTGTCTCTTTGTCTCTGTGTCTCTGTCTCTCTCTGTCATACTGTCTCTGTCTGTCTCTCTGTTCCTCTCTGTCGTCTCTCTCTGTCGTCTCTCTCTCTCTCTCTCTCTCTCTCTCTCTCTCTCTCTCTCTCTCTCTCTCTGTCTTCTTTCTAAAGGCAGCAGCAGCAGGAATAATTATTAGCTACTGCTATTTACTAATATATGGCGAACTGAATCTTAACTTTCATTGCACAATTAAATCATTTGGAGTCAGTAAGTCACACCAAATTTCAGTCATTACCCCATCCATCCTCACTAACTCTCTCGAAATTTTTTTGCCAAGATTGACCTTAAGACTACCAATTGGATCTAAGGTGTAGCCAAGGTTGAAAACTTCTGCTACATAAGATTTCTGTAAAATACACACACATATACACATTTGATTTATATTTCTAATTATAAAGATTAATTAGCCCAATGTATATCAAATGTAAACCTCCATTTTCTATGAGAATGTTTAATCTCATATTTCTGAATAGTGATTAATGGTTTTATGTAATATATTTGCGTATAATAAAAATAATATTAAATTTTATAGACTCGTATTCAAGACATCCTAGAACACAGAACAAGCCTTTTCTACCCCACTGATAAATTTATTTCTCATAGTTCCAGAGTCTAAGAAATCCAAGATCAAGTTGCTGTCATAGTCAGTTTTGATGAGTGGAATCTTCATGATTTGTGCTTAGCAGCTTCCAGTTGATTCTTCACATAGGGGAGAAGAATGAAAAAAGAAAAAGAAAAAGCAAGTCTTCTGGTTTCAGAAAAGCATACATCTTATTCATAAAAACTCCATCCTTATAACTTAATATCTTTCCAAAGCTAATACCTCTTCATGCTATCAAATTGTAGGCTAGTATTCCAACACAGGAATTTTGGGAGACACAAAAAACTGTAAAAAATAGTTGGCCAAGAGAGTTCTAAATTCTGAGAATAAAAAGAACTTGTTTTTTTGTATGCGTGTGTGAAAAAATAATAGCAGATTCATACAATCAAAAATGTTGTACTGTGATTCCTCATTTAAAAACCAATTTTTAATCATAATTATTTTAAACTACAGAAAATAAGTTTTAATGTTCAAGCTACTACTTTGACTTATTAGTCACCAAATTATATAGTGATGGTTCAAGTAATATTGATGTTTTAAATTATATTGATATTTTTATAAATGATAAGAACTATTTTCAGATAAAAACAGCATAATGCGATATAATCTCAATGTATTTTAACTGGATTCAGTGACTGTCAAAAATAAATTATCTTATTGGAAAATTTATAAAATGTATGTGGAATATATTATCCCTCTTTGCATTAAGGTTTTAATAAGACTGACTTTTAGAATTACTTCAGTACACCTTAGCCTCTTTAATGCTCAAGGCAGTAAATACCTCCAGATTCTATTTTCATCTTAATCCTAACCACATAACTCTTCGAAGGGTATTATTCATCTTTTTAAAAAAAATGATTATTGTAGATCCAAATAATGCTTCTTACCATTAAAGTGATAAGCATTTGATCCTCTGCTTCTGATCTTCCAACTGGATAACAGTCTTCAGTTGATACAGCCATTGTCACAACAATGACAGAGTTGTGGAAGTACAACAAATTGTTATAGTATCCTGAGGAGGCAGATTGTTGATTCTGATTCTAATTCTAATTCTAATTTTCAAAGTAAAAAAATAATAATAATAAAAAAACTGGGAGATAAATTTTCTGTTTATTTTGACTGTATTTTGCAAAATACATTTGTAATATTATTATACCCAAAATCTTTCTACTGTGCCTTACTAAATATCCATCCCAAGTTACAAAAATTTAGTAGTGCAAAAGTAAGATTCACAGAGAGAAAAAAGTACTTATCTTTACTGCTGCATAGATGAAACAAAGAAGTAAAGAGAGAAAGAATGAGAGACAGAGATAGAGATAAACAGAGGAAATAATATATTTCAAAAAATGAGTGGTCTTTTATAAGCGAAGAGGAAGTACAAAGACCTTCCTTGAAAATAAGCAATAAACAAGAAATGGTGATCTAGATGCTGAAATATGCCTGACATAAACATTAAATTTTAATTTTGGATTGATCTAAACTTGATTCTTTGTCCCACTTTCTGTGCAAACTTAATCCCTTAATGATTTCTTCTGTCTCAGGGCAGTAAATTCATTTCCTTGTCCACAATTTCCAGACTTCCATTCTCAGTTTCACACTAATTATCTAGTGACCTGCTCTGCATACCTACTAAAAGGTCTAAACCACATCTCAAATGTAACTTATTAAATTAACTTCATTTAAAATCTTTCTCACCTCATTGATAATAGTTTAATTTTTATATTTGCTCGTACTAAAAGCTGAGTATCATTGCTGGCATGACAGCAAACATGTCATTAAATCCTTAAATTTCTTTTACATGTCTTTCTCTACTTGCTCAATATTTTCATATCATCTTTTTAATTCTATCCAACAATTATCCTTCTTTAAAGTATCCAACTAAAGGAATCTTTTTTTTATTTCCTTTGAGGAGAAAAAAAATATTAAAATGACCCTGTGTAACTAGATTTTAAATCTTAGTCTCAGACTGAACTTCATTTCATCACCAAATAATTTCCTAAACTTGGGAAGATAGAATTAAATAAAAAATCAAATCACAATTTTATTGAAGTACATTTACCTAAGACTCCTTGATATTTATCAAATAATTTACCTACTAGATTGATTATATCTGAGGAATTCAAGTTAAAATGCTAAAAAAGAAAAGAAAGAAAAAAGATTTGCCTGCTGGTTAGCAGATGGGAAAAATTGAATGAAAAGTGCTTATGAGATAGCTCCTTTGGAATATAATGTGTCTTTAAAAATACACAGCAATGTCTAGATATGAAAATAACACTTTATAAATAGCTTAAGTAGTTATTCATTAAATGCTTTCCAATATACTACACACAAATTATATGTATAAACATGTGTGTATGCATACATGTACATATGCATTAACCCATACTAATGTGTATATATATGCATATATATGAAAAATTAGTTTAGTAGCAATAATAGAAATAAACTTCCAAGTTTGAGCTTTTTTTTTAGTGGATTAGGGTACTTTATTAAAGAGATTAGAAAGGATACAACAAATGAATAAGGACACAAAATCACTGATTTAGAGAAATTAGATTATATACGTGAAAACATAGAACGTGTACTTGAAGCTATGCACTCAAAGAGAGTATTAATAATATCATTGAGAATTAAACAATCGAGTGTTTCTAAGCTGGCTCGTTTAAGACTAACAAAACCAATTATTGCTACATAAAACTGAGGACAAAGACTTAGCCTCAGGACTCTAGGAATTAATGACCCCACAAACATGGATATGAAAATAGAAGCAAAGCCCATAATGGTCTGATTTGTCATCTCAAAGTACTGACTAATCTACATCAGTGTTCCATTAAGATAGAAGTCAGAGAAGGCCTCAGGTAAATTGTAAACACTTGTAGAAAACAGTGTCCCTTCTACTGCCCTTGCAGTACTTTCTTCTCTATTTGAAAAGCCTAATGTTTGTAAGTATTGTTTGTATAATTACAAGGAGCTATCTGCAAAATATTCACATGCTGTATGATATGATTTTTAATCTCTTTATACCCTATATAGTGTCAATTAAAACAAAAAAGAATTCACTTTGACATTATGTTCAGATTTATATTATGTTAGACTTCTTCACGATAATCATTATTATGCAAATTCCATGTTAGAAAAAGATGCTTTAGACCCCACAAGAGGAGGAGGAGGAGGAGGAGGAGCAACAGAGACAGAAAACAAAGGTTCAAATGACAGCAATAATGCCTTACATATCAATAATCACCTTAAATTTGAACAGACTGAAATCACCAATCAAAAGACACAAAGTGTCAGAATGGATCAAAAAACAGGACCCATCAATATTATGCCTACAGGAAATTCAGATCAGATTCAAAACAAACCTAGAGGGAAAGTCAAGGGCTATAGAAAATATTTGTAAATGTAACAGGGATAAGTGGAAATCCGGAATTATAATACCAATATCAGAGAAGATAAACGTCTATCTAAAAAGGGTAGCAAGAGGCAAGGATGAACAGTCCATTAGCATCAAGGAGGTAATTTACCAGGAAGAAGTAATTATCATTAACACATGTGCTACCAATTCCAAACCAAACTAAATGTGTAAAACACGTACTGAGAGAGAGGAAGGGGAAAAAGGAAAATATTGAGAGTAACACAATAATAGTAGAGGAGTTAAATACACCCACTTACAGCAACAGATAGATCATCCAGGCAGAAATAAAACAAAAACATAAAGACCCTAAATGAATCAAGAGATCACATGGACTTAACAAATAAACACAGAATGGTCTATGCTAACAAAAAGAAAACACATTTTTCCAAGTGTGTGTGGATCATTCTCAAGAATAGATCCTATCATGGGATGCAAACAATTTTCAATAAATTTAGTAAAGTTATAGAAAGCATCTTCACTGATCACAAGGGGTAAAATAATAAATGAACCAGGAGAACAAAATTGGAGGAATTATAAAGATGTGGAGATTAAATAACAGGCTTCTAAACAACTCCTGGCTCATTGATATAGTCAATGGTGAAATTAAAAATTATCTGGAAGCAAAAATAGACATATTAGTAACAAGAAAATTTGGGATGTGACAAAAGCAGTTTTGAGAATAAAGAATATAATCATACAATTGAACATCAAGAACCAAAGATAGCCCAAATAAAATATCTAACTCATAACTGAGGGAACTAGAAAGAGAGCAAAAAAAATTAAAAAGTAGAAGAAAGTAAATTATACAAATTAGAAGAGAATTTAATAAAATTGATAACAAAAAGACCATCCAAAGAGTCAATGATCCAAGAGCTGCTTCTTTAAAAAAAAAAAAAAAAATTTATGGAACACTACCCAGACTCATGAAGGAAAAAAAAGAGAAGGATCTAAAAACAAGAATCATAAGTGAATGAGGTGAGATTATAACAGACATCAAAGAAACATAAAGGATCATGACAAACTATCATAAGCACCTAGATGCGAAACAAATTTGTGAATCATGAGGAAATGGATAGATTTCTATTATCCTATAAGCCCTAAAGCTAAACCAAGAAAAGATAAATGCCTTGAACAGAAAAATTACAGATATTGAATTAGTTATCAGAACTGATAAAAAAAAAGTAGTCAAAATAGGAATAGTATACACATGAAAATAAGAAAAGCAATATATGACTAACCCACAACCAACATCATAATCAATGGAGAAAAACTGAAAACACTTTCCCCTAAAATCTGGAACAAGACAAGAATGTATGCTTTCACTGCTGCGATTCAACATAGTTATAGAAGTCTTGGAATAAAGAAGGAGTAAAATAGTAATTATTTACAAACGACATGATATCATACCTAGAAGATCCCAGACTCCACTGAAAACTCCTAGAAACAATAAATGAATATAGTAAAGTGGCAGGATATAAAATCAACACAAAAACTATACTCAAAAAATGAAATAGAAAATTAATTTAAGAAAGAAATTCCATTCACAATGACACTAAAAATGTAAAATATCTGGGAATAAACTTTAATAAAAGAATGTGAGAAACTTACAGTGGAAACTATATGACTTCAATAAAATAGATAGAAGACACAAAGAGATAAAAGACTATTAACTTAGTAAAAATAACCATCCCACTCCAATTAATATACAGATTTAATGCAATGCCCATCAAAATTCCAGGAATACTCTTTAAAGAAATTGAATAAACAATACTGAAGCTTTTATGGAACCACACAAGGTCGCAGAGAGCCAAAGCTATCCTCAGAACAATGAAGAACAGAGGAATCATACTTTCTGACATCAAACAATACTATTAAGAGATCATCATCAATACAGTATGGTATGGAAACAAATACAGGCACACGGAACAATGGAATGTATTGGAGAGCCCAGAAATAAAATCACATCCATATGGAGAGTTAATTTATGTCAAACAAGCAAGAACACATACAATGAAGAAAGAAAAGTCTATTAAACAAATGGTGCTCAAAAGAAAAAAAAATGAAAGTAGATTCATCATAAATGCCATACACAAAAGTTAATTCAAAAATGATCAAAGACATAGACATAAGACCTGAAACTACAAAATACATAGAAGAATATATACAATAATGCTCCACGGCATCAACATCTAAAATGTATTTGGGGAAGAAACACGTTTCTATGTCAAAAGAAACCAAAGTAAAACTAACAAATGGGACTACATCAAACTAAAACGTTTCTCTACAGTGAAAGAACAAAAACAACACATGGTAAGGGAGAAGATATCATGCAACATATGTTAGATGACAGCTTAACCTCTAGAATATACAAAGAGCTCATACACCTCAATAACAACAAAAAACACACACAAATGAAACAAGCCATAAGAACTGAGTAGTCATCTATCTGAAGAAGACACAAATGTCAATGATATGGCCTATATAAAAAAGCCTGGAAACAACAAATGTTGGCGAGGGTGTGGGGAAAAGAAACCCTCTTATACTGTTTTTGAGAATGTAAATGAGTGCAACCTCTTTGTAAAACAATTTGAATATTTCTCATTAAAGTGGAGCTACCATTTTTCCATTATTCCTAGTTCTAGACATATACCGTGAGACTGCCAAAACTCTAATCAGAAAAATAATGTCTATCACCCTATGTTCATAGCAGCAAAATTCACAGTAGCCAATACATGGAAGCAACTTAAATGTTCATCAACAAATTATAGAATAAAGAAGCTTTGATATAAGGAATCAATATGATTGTAAGCACTTGGGAAAAAAGGTGTAATTATGCCCTTTACTACAATCTGGATGGAACTGGAAAAGACCATGTTAAGCAAAATAAGCCACAAATAAAAGGAACACTACATGATGATTTCACTCACATGTGGGATATAAAGAAACAAAACAAGCCAGCAGACAGGTCCCAATAAAATTCACAGAAAGCAAGACTTTGGGTACCAGGTCAACATGGTTAGGCAAGGGAAAGGTGGAAGAAGCTAGGAAGTGGTAGTGTGTATAAATAGGACATCTATATTTTTTGTGGAAAAAGTAATGAAAATAATATTTTTAAAAATCTGTAAACATGAATGACAATACGAAGAGTAATTTGACCAATTCAAATTATAACTGGCATTTATTTTGCATTGCATTACACCGAAAATTATAATAGTATTCTGTTTTTTATTCCAAAACCATGCTTAATTAGAATGCAGTATCTCTTCTAACTCTATGTAAGTGACCCATGAAGACTTAATATATGTATGGTAACAATAAGACATGATCGAATAAATCCTAGAAATTCTACGAAGAAGGAATAAAAAGCAAAACAAATGGGTTTTCAAGATTTGTAATTCATGTCATATTCATATACCATCTGGTTATGTTCAAGTTGATGTATATATAATGCCTACATTGACAATAATTAAATTTACTTAAATCCATTGATACCATTAGATCTCTTCTGTTTTTTTGTTTTAAATGATGAAGGTAGAGCCCTAGTTAGAATGGATCAGTAAGCTTCCATTTGTGGTATGTTAATATAAGCAAAAATTCAACCTTAGTTTGTTAATAGACAGAACTATACAGGGATAGCACTGTTTACATTTATGAACAATGATTCTTAAGCAATGGTAATTTAAATGCTTTAATCTAGTAACTCTCTAGCCAGTGAGTGGCAAAACACTATAACCTCAACTAGTATTATGTGGGGCTTGATATCAGTTAAAAAATAATTGTTAACACATCCCACAAGCATAAATTAATGTCTTGGAGTAATATGCTTCAAATTTGAAAACAAAAACAGAAAAAAATTAAAAACTGATAACATGACAAGAATCACAAAAATAATGAAAAGTTATAATCACTTTTAATAGTTTGTATTTTCTTGGTCACTATGCAAGCATTCTATTTTAATTTTAATGCCTTTTTATAATAAAATTTGCCTTTGGTTATTATTAACATTTACAAGATTATCTTGGTGGTAAGTGACAGTGTCAAGAATTCACCAAGTACTGATTTCGAACAAAGAGTTTCCAATTGGTCCAACACACCATTATCCCTCTGTGTCATGCTTCTAGGATAACATGTGACATACCCAATTGATGTAGTGAAAACAAATTGTTTTTTTTTTTCTTAAGATCAGTGGAAAAAAATATATGTGGTAATTATTAGTCTAATATTTGTTATATGACAATAAAAGATAAAAATTATTAAAACATAGATACTGTAGGTCCTTTGTTCTGTGCTTGTTAAATTATTTTAATAAAGTATCCTTGAAGGATATCCTTAAGGATATTCATTAGATAAGATTTGCCCAAAGAGAATCCATTCCAACGTAAGTAAACAATTTTCTCTGTAGGAGTTGTTATCATCAATGAATATATGTATATATGTATATATATATAGTGTATGATTTACAATTTTAACATATTCTTATAAGTATGGTTATCATACATTCTGGTTAGGTCAGTGTCATCCCAGTTTAGTTAGCAGTATCGCCACATTCTGCCTGGTTTGAAATTATGTCTGTTTCAATCACAGATTGCTAAAAGTTAATTTGTCTAGTCTAAAATGTAACGTTTTCTCATGCCCATTAATATCTGAACTTAGGTAGTTATCAGACAGAAATTTTAATTCAACTACGATAAAATTCTACTTTTAAGAGATTCCCATCATGACACAGACTTTCTATATTTTTGTGTTAACATGCAATAATGTTGCCTGACTATTTCTCCAGGCTAGGCTGTTAGACAATAGCAATATTCAATCTGTTTATAAAGGTCAGTGGTTACACTTCATGTGTGTGGGGCTGTCAACTTTACTTCAGCAAAATTTGGCATTTGTATTTTTTTCAATTCTAATTTAGGAAACCCCCAAAGAGGATGTACATGTACCAAGAACTCAAACAGGATTATTGTTTATTAAAAAAGTTTTTGGTGCAAGGGATAAAATATGATTATGCCTGGTGCTGTTCTCCATGGCACACTAAGGTAGCGCACATATTAAACACCATTTGCAATCTCAAAGACACAAGATGAGTGGTGCTTCAATTACCATATCATTGTGATTAAATATTTTTTTAAATAAAAGATCAGAAATCAACCAAATGGAACTTTTTGTTGCTGTTTAAGAAGACCACCTTTAATTTTCATGCAGTTTCTCACGACTTTAAGATATATGACTGTTCTTTCAAGTTGGTCTCACAATTCTTACAGCCAGAATTTTGTCCAACACAAACAAAATATGAAGTGGTTATTTTGAATGTAATTGCACTAATGATCAAACATGAATTTTCAGAAGACCCAGCATTGGTAAATTTTGTGACAGTTTCTATGGATACTTTGAATAGAAAAGATATTAAAATGATACTGTTGGGATACTGTATTCCTGGCTAAGTGATAAAAGTCAAAATTTTGTGTTTTGTGTAGCAAGTGTTCCCAGTTAGGGGGCTGAGAATTTGATGGATGCCTTTGCGTCAGTTATTAGTATACATGGGTTGAAAATTTAGCTGTTGGATTTTGCAGAGACAACTGTAACACAGTTTGGCAAAGTAAAATGAAAAGGCAAGAACATCTTCAGCTTATTAAAAACTAAACTAGGAAGGAAGCTTGTAGGCATTGCACACATTGTGCACAACTGTCTTCAAACAAATGATGTATTACTAATTAATATTGTTTGCTTTTGTGGAAAATTCAAACATTTTCATATATACACAGTTCATGTAACATAATTAAAGGGATTTTTCTGACTTGCTGGAATGAAATACAAAAGACTTACAATGTGGTGTTACCATATTTTTGTCAATGCTCTCAGCCACTGAAATAATTCTTTAGATCTTTGATGGATGGAAATGTTATTTTCATTCTTAAGAAGGATTAATAAAGCAATTATTCAATAGTTATTGAGTAAAATATATTTATGGCTTTTTTTGTACATGGATGATAATCTTTTTAATAAAGTGATTTTTGTCATGGAGATGGATGGATAATGTCAATGCAGCAAATATCAAACTAGAAATGAAAATCCTGATAACTAATATTGAAGAATGAAAAAGGATAATTTGTATCTTAAGGAACAAAGACCTTGTCGAGAAAATTTGAAGAACATAGGGAAAACATTAAAGAAATAATGAAGAATTTAAATATGTTTATGAAAAATGTCTTTCATAATTAGACTTATGGAAGGAAAGTTGTGGTAAGTGGAAGACTGGTGAAATTCTGGAGGCATCTCTTAGCCTAATATTGAGCATTCTGCAGTTAAAATCAGTGAAAAATTTGTCAAGTAAGTAACAGTTATTAATTATTTAAAAAAGTTGTTATTGCAAAGAGCTAGTAGACTTCTAAGGCAGAAATTGGACAACACAAAATTTCAAATATGAAGAAAAGTGGTAAGATTTTTTTCTCCATTATGAAGAAAGTTCTTAGTTAAAAATTTTAATGTTACAGTAGAATATATTCATTGTCTAGCTGGTATTTCTGCATGTTGAGTGAATATTTCCTATTATAAATAACATAAGGTAGGAAGAGAGAGGTTACATGTTAGAAACCACAGTTAGATCTCTTCTGATAACTAAACTATACTTGACGTTATGCTGTGCAGTGTTTTATGACAAAATGTTAAAATCATAGAATTTCTCAGAAAAGTAGTTCCAAATGAAAAATATGGGAGCACTAGTGATTGAATAAAATATTATGTGCCAAAAAATCTTAGTTTAATTATTTGTACAATATTGTTCTACTTCACAATATTTTACATTTTTGTGCCGCTAAGCAGAGTATAGTTGTTTTGTATATCATCTGTGCTGTTTCCTATTTTTCTGTCTTTTAAGTCTTATTAAGAGTCCTTCTAAGTTCTAAGTGATAAAGACAAATCATACATTTTGCCTGTTCACACATATCACTTCAGCACTTGTGAAGAATAGCCTCTAAGAAGAAAAATCAAAGTATGGTAATAAATTGACAATAAAATCTCACTCATACTCCCTAGGTAGTGAATAGAGTTGACTTTCTCTCTCCAAATACTTTGTCCTACATTTTTTTTCAGACATTGCATGATATTCAGGTGATGATGTCAGGTTTTTGCCAACTTAGGGTGGGAGAGACCTGACTACGGTTCTGGGAGTAAGTACATATTAAACCATCTAGTTCCAAATTGCCGAACAAGGGTGAAGATCTCCCCAGTACTGTTGTTACACACCCACCCCCACCAACCAATGTCTCAGCTGAATCTACCCAAATAAGTGGTAAGTCCACTTATAAGTATTAATCTATTGTGAATATTATATGTGTATGATTTATGTTTTAGGTGTACTAAAATGTGTCAGTGTGAATAATGAAGAATAATTTTCAGTGAAAATGTTTCGTAGGTGAAAATGTGTATGTTTTATTATCTAAGACTACAAGATTACACAAGTCCCTGAAAATATATGTTTTCTTACACATAAAGAGAAAGGCCATAAGGCTACGTCACGTAAAATTTTAATATATACCTTATCATTATTGTATTCAAAGGCCAGACACATTTTGATGTATTTTAGATGGGCTATTCATTTCAAAATCATTTCATATTGATCTAGAATAACATATCGTTATTCTGCAACAAGGAAAATAAAGTTCTAAGTCTCCTTAGTAATGTCCACTCCTAATAATGCACTTCTTTATCTTACCTTTATAGATGATAAATTTATGAATCTCCAGTTTCACCTAACTCCACATTCAACAGGAAGAACTCTGTGACCATAAAGACTATATCTATAGGAGTTTTAGATAAAAGGGAACAGAAAAAAGATGAAATAAATTGCCTCTGGATTTTATTTTTAGATATAAATCTTTTAGCTACAAATCTTTAGCCATAGATTCCTACTTATTTTGAATCCACTTAATATTTCCTTTACAATGCCAACAATAACAATAATAAAAAGCTAAATCTTTACTGTCGTGTTTGTCTTACTTCTAGTTTTTATGAAAAATCATCCTTACTAAACACTTGATTCTAAGGTATGAAACAATAAAGAAACTCAATTTATAGCACTTGCTTTAAAAAATAAAGGCCTAGAAATACCAGAAATAACTGAGTATCAATGTATACAAGAAAATATATAGAAATCAGTAAAATGTCAAACATATATATAATTTATATAAAAAGTAATGCTAATACTTTAGGTTATTGTTTTGTGATAAGACTAGACATATCACAGATATACATATACACATATGTATATTTTATATGTATTAAACAAACACAAATATTCACGCCATAGTATATCTTCTGAGTAAATATTTAAATGCAATTTAAATTGTGCTATGTACAATCCATAAGCCCCTGTTTTGTCTTTAGAAGTTGGTTATTTATTTATATCCACAGAAAATTTTCTTTGATTCAGGATATCAACATTTCTCATTTCTGATGAAGTTTCAATTGTAATGTTTCTGAAAACTGCTGCTCAGTGATATGATTAACAAATAGCAGACGATAGTCCACCAATATCAGGGACTGGAAAATCCACAAAGACAGATAGTGAGTCATAGTATTTTTGTTTCAAGAAGTAAAATATGTCAAGTAAACTTGCCCTACTCTATCAGAAAATGTTCACTATAATAATATCGACACATTTAGTAACCAAAAGTGCTGTAGCTCCTTGTTAAAGTTGTAAAACACTTCAAAAATGTGAAGTGCCAATGATACTTATAAATTTTAACCTGTCTGGAATATTTATTTGTGATTCATTAATGAGAATTTTAGAAAAACCTTAATAATTCTCTGCATTCATTGATTTAGAAAATTAACAATGCACTAAAAGATAATTCAAGCAAAAACATATAAAATAAGAACATAAATAGGCCATTTCTTTCTGTGTGCATGTTTAGTATTACAGACAAGACAAAGGACAATGTTTTGCTTTCACCTTATGGCATTTTCAGGCAATGACTTCGAATTCATCATTAAGCACATGAAAACTTTACTGTATACATGCAGCACATTCTTATGGAATTCTCAGCAACCTAAATTTATTTCAGTTTACCCAAAAGATGATTTGTTTAGTTTTATGAACTTCTAGAGTGGTTAAAAATTTTTGAGAGAGAGAAAATTTATACAAAATTACCTCCTTATTATATGTGATTAGCTTTCATTATTTCCATTAAAACAAAGTATATGAGTAAATATTTCTCTTTAAACTTTGATGAATCCTTGGTAAAATCCCTGACTTTTTTTCAGCAGTATAGTTTATTAGACATAATTCATTATTGATAGAAAGATCAGGGTTATAAACATAAGGATAATTTTGGAATGAAGTCAAGGATAGGTGTTAAAGAGGGGACACCTATGTTTTAAGAAGGAAAGCAATAACATACCAGAAAACTTTTAAAGTAACAAGGGCACATTTTGCCTAAGACATAGATTTGACCACAATTTGCTCTGCTAAAGAAAATGAAACAGTCAAGTTTGAAAATTTTGTGGTGAAAACAGCATTCTACAAAAGTATAGAAAGACATGTTATGACAGAAAATATTGAACACTTGCTTATTAAACGTGGTAAGAAGAAAAATAAAATGCACAAAACAATTTTCATGGTAAAAGACAGACGTTTATTAAACAACAGTAAAAATCAAGGGAAGTAATTAGAGGTAAGATTACAGACCAACAAAATTATTACTTCCCACAGTATATAGGAAAGTACATAGCATTCATGAGAATGTCATGAAAATGTTCACAGACAAGACATTCAGGTGTTTATAAAAGTACTGGATCATGATTATGAATACCAGCACAATAATCTAATTATAATAATGTATAACAAATGTAAACTTTAAAGCTATTTCCAGGAGAGTTAATTAAATTATCTCCTCCTACTTCTCAGAGAAATCTAAATAGATTGTAAATTCAAGAACCATATTTGGATCAAATTCAATTTTTAGTGACTGATCAATCCATAGGAGGCAAAGCTAAATTTTATTTATCAGTTTATAAATAAAATAAAGAGAATGGTCTGCAAGTCTAAATATTTATGAAATAAACACTGGGATTTTAGAAGAGCCAGTCAAGCTTGAAAGAACAATAAAAATAAAAACAAATAAACCTGTCTTAAAACAGTGAATGATGGATCTATAAACTTGATATTCTCATTATTCTTATTGCTATAACAAAGTAAATTTCCACAAATTTTCTTTTATCACATTGAAAATCAGAAGTACCAAACTGGTTTCACTTGGGTTAAATCCAAGTGTTGAGAAGGTGGTTTCTTCTGGTGACACTGAAATAATCCATTCCTTGACTTTAAGCTTCTAGTATCTGTATTCCATGACTTATGATTGCTTCCTCCATCTCTGCTTCCCTAATTTATCCCCTTTATCTCTGACTATGACCTTTTGCATAGTTCATTTGTAGACTGTTGCGATTATGTCACATCTATGCGGTAATGGACAATTTCCCCATTTCAAACCTATAAAGTCCTTTTTTATTCACCATAATATACAAAATAGTATTCACGGTTTCAAGGAATGATGAAGTGGACATGTTTTAAGGCCATTTTTCAGTTAACCTATGTTCTTGAAATATAGAATAGGCATTATGTATCAGGGTATTTATAGGTTCGTGGAAATTATTCAGAATTTACTGATATTAATAGACAATTACATTGGATCTAACTCTGAGGAAATGATAAACACATTTCAAAAGATCATGATTAGTAAGTGATATTAATCATAAACTCAGAAAGATATGTATATGTTTAGGAGGAAATTATATTAACCTCAAATACCACTCCATGACAGATTTCTTTTTTTTTTTTAATATTGCAAAACCTTGGAAAAGAAAGGGAGACTTTTACTTATGTCTATTTTTTTTCAGTGAATTCCTAGTTTAAGAGGTCAGCTATATAGGGATAAGGTCAGGCACTGAAAGTCAGAAGCAGCAGATATTTCTCTAATAGTTGCTAATGAATTCCTAAGAGCTCTTAGAGAACAAACTGAAGAAAAAATCTATAGGGAACATCCTTCAGAGAATTTGGAATAGCGATAGAATAGTTGATATGATCAAATTTATTTCACTCTTAGAACACAAAAAGGACGCTACCAGTTCTCTCACGCTAGTATAGCTTTTCAGATATTTAATGGAGTTGAATTAATCTTGAGTTAATCATTGCCAAATTCCTTAGATAAATGCTATACTCAGGATATGATAGTACATAGCTTTCGAAATAAAGAGCAAGCATCCAAAACAAAAATAAACACTAACGTTTTCGTAGAACTAATTTGATATGTATCATCTCTTAGCACTATAAATCTAAATTAAAATATCAGCAACAAAAGTTTATATATGACACTGTGACATAAAAAGTAGTTTACATAAAATCCTATGGTTGACCATTTCATAATCATGGCTGGAATTTTCGTTTATCTGGGTTGTTGACTAGGTTCTAATTTTGACAGAAATTGTTCATGTGTCTCTCCGTTCCAGGATCTAATCAAGTGTTAACTGGGACAACTAGAGCAACTTTACACTGATATTATAATTCATTACTCCAATAATATAGCCTGATACTGATGACTAAAGTATAAGAAAAGTCAAGAATACATAGGCGGCCTCAAGAGACTTCTATAATGTTGATCACATTTATTACTCTGTTTCCAAAATCCAAGAGGTGCAACAAACATAGATGTCACTAATTTAATCCATATAGGACATAACAAATTGCAAACATTTCAGCCTTATTAAGTTTGTATTCATAGAAAATGAAATTCTGAAATAAATATTCAAGAAAATATTTTATAAGCATAATCATAAAGCTACAAAGTCTGTAGTATAATTATATAGAATCTCCTAATATCTTACTTTGATTTCATGGGATATAATATGGTAAAATAATCTTTTCTTTATTTCAATTTAATGAAGCATGGCTCTGATATGAAATTTAATGTCACATTATCAAATTTAATAATTTCTGAAAATCTTTGTCAATGTGGTATCATAGGAATATTGAAGATATTAACAAACTTGATAAATGAAATAAGCTTTTAAATTGTCTTTTTGCCTAAAAACAAATTTATTAAAGTTGCCATTATTTGTTTAATAAAAGCTGAAGTATTGTTGATTATTCCTACTTTGAAAATGAGTGTTTCAGTTGATGTATTTAAATAAAATATGTCTCAAGGTTTTCAGGATAGGACATAACAGATATTTCCGAGTTAACTATAGCTTTTCAAATTTTTATTGAAGTGATATTTTATTATAACATTATATAGAATTAAGGTGTGTATCATTATAAATCAAAATCTGTCTATACTACATTACATTAAATGCTAACGGTTCAGTTCTAGCAAACTTCATTTATAATTTCTCATTTTTTCACATTTATTCAACTCCTTTCTAGTAGTTAATATTTTGGCTTATAGACTTAAAAAAGTATGTTTTTGTTATATTTGATTAATTTATTTAGTTTATGTACCTAACATAAGTGAAATAAATTTTGTTTTCTCTGTCTTAATGGTTTAATCAAGTAGAATACCTGCTAGGTTCATCCAATTTGCTGCAAATGTCAGAATATCATCTGTTTTATAGCTGAATAGCATTCCATTGTGTGTGTGTATATATATGATGCACAAAATCTTTTTTATCCACTACTCTAAGAAGGGCATTTAGGTTTTTTCTACCTCTTGACTATTGTAAATAATTATGAAATAAACATAGGGTTGCATGAATCTTTTTGGGTTAGTGTTTTTATGTTTTTCAGGTAAATGCCCAAAGTGGAATAAATTAATCACATGAATTCAATTTTCTGAGAATCTTCATACATCTTTCCATAATGGTTTGCACTAATTTACGTTACCAACAATAATTTTTAAGGGTTTTCATCTCTCTAAATCCTTGTTTTTTTCTATTCTTTTGGATCATAGTCACTCTTACAAGTTTGAGGTGATATTTCATTATGGTTTTGACTGGCACTTTCCTAATAATAAGAGATGATGAATATCTTCTTTCATGCGTCTGTTGATCATCTTTCTGTAATCTTTGGAGAAGTGCCTACTCAGAATCTAGGACCATTTTTAAATTGTGTAGGTCTTTTATTGTTGAGTTTTGAGTTCTCTATGTATTTTGAATATTAACCCCTTATCAAATACATGTTGTGTAAATGTCATTTCCCATTTTCATTTTGATAGCATTTCCTTCCTTGTATAAAAGCTTTTAAGTTTGATGTAGTCACATTTATTTATTTTGATTGTATTTTCTTTGCCCTTAAAATTGAGAAATTTCTTAGGCCAGTATCAAGGAGTGTACTGATAGTGCTTTCACCTACATATTTTATGGTTTTAGGTCTTACAACAAAATCTTCATTCTATTTTGAAATAATTTTTATGTAAAATATGAGTAATCTGGCTTCAGTCTTTTGCATGTGGCAATCAGTTTTTCCAAATAACATTTGTGAAGAGAAAGTATTTCCTTACTTCTCTTGGTTCATTTTTTGTAAATTTCCTGTCCATATATGTGAAGGATTATCTCTAGGCTCTGAATTATCTTCCATTTATCTGCATATATTTTCTATTCCAATTAATTCTATCTGAACATGATTGCAATTACTTTGTAGTATAGTTTGAAGTCAATGTAGTATCTATAGTTTTGCTCTTTTTTTCCTGTAATTGGGTTTGTCAATCAGGGTATTTTGTAATTCCAAGTAATTTTCATTACTTTTGATCTATTTCTGTGAAGAATGTGATTAGGATTTTGATAGAGATTACTTTAGATCTGTATATTGATTTATGTAATATATCCATTCAAATTTTAATAATTCTAATTCATTAATACATCATTTGAGTATAGCTCTTCAAAAACATCTTATATTTTTAATGCAGACCTTTCACTGCCTCAGTTAATTTTATTTCAGGATATTTAGTCATTTTGATGCAGTTATAAATGCATCAATTTTCCTCATACATATTCATTATTTATATATAGAACTGTGACAGGTTTTTGCATATTTGTAGCTTGTCATTTTATTGTATATATTTATTATTTCTAACAGAATTATTACTGGAGTCTTTGGGGTTATCTCTATATATTATATCATCCTTGAGTAATGAAGGTTGAAGTTCTTCCTCTCCAATTTAGAATAATTTATGTCCTTTTATAATTGTGAAGGTTAAGCTTTCAACATTAAAAAAATGGCAGTGTTGAAAGTGGACATCTTTCCATTGACTTATGTTAGAGGAAAAGCTTTCCATTTTTATCCATTGAGATTAATGTTGGCTATGGATTTGTCATATATATATATATACATATATATGTATATGTATATATATATATATATATATATATATATATATATATACATAGTGCCGTGGTGTATTCCATTTACGCCCATTTTGGAGTTTCTTTAACATAAAAGTGTGTTTACTTTTGTCAAATGTTTTTTGCTTCTATTGAGATGATCGCATGATTTTTGTTCTCCCTTTTACTGAATTGTATCTCATTACATAAGCATTCCATATTTCTGAAAAATTAGTATTTTCTAATATTTCTAAATTATGGGTCGTTCTTATTATTTATATCAGAACCTTATTGTATAGAAATATGTGATAGTTTCTGATTTCTAATTTTGTTCTTCATTCACTAAATATATATTGAATATGCATCTGCTAAAAATCTAGAGTATAGAGGAAAAATAAAACAAATTCCCTGATTTTATGGTTTTGTGAACTCACTCAATGGACCTATTTACTTAACTTGTTTGTATTTCTATTCCAGGTCTTATAAATTATCTTTGCCTATTTATATATTTTGTGTATCCTTGGTATAAGTGTTTATAAAATATAATAGCTCTTTCAAAAATCTGACCATAATTAAACATGTTTTTAATTTGGTTAAATTAGAATTATCTGCTTTTGACTTACATTTTAATTGATGTCCTGATACTATGAATTGTTATATTTGGTAAATTGTGGAAAATAATAAATCAACTCATGGGCAAGTATGTACAAGTATTTGTATGTGTGTGTCTGTGTGTTTATTGTATTGTCAGTTGAATATTGTATGATTCAAAATATTTTTGTTAGATAAGAAAAAAGATTTCACTTTTTTTTGTGAAAAGTCTAAGCTTAAAATAAATATATCATTATTTTACAATTTTCTTCACTTAATATATTCAATTTTATCATCTTTAAATTAGAAGTCAAACCGTATTACTTTGTATCATCACTTCAACTTTGTTTCATCATGAAATTGCTTGTATAATCTAACAGGAATGTGGTAGTATTGGGTATACTGTATTCTTCACCACACTAAATGATTTACCATCTTTGTCAGAATTAGTAAAAATATTTAAATGTTGCTAAAAATCCACTTGTATCTGAGAAAAATCTGTGCATCTTTCAATAGAATTGACAGCAGTCAAAGCTTTGCAAAAATGACAATAACTTCCCTTATAGTCTTTTAGTCTCTGTGAGGATGTTTATAAGATCTATAGCTCCAATGTTTGGAAGCTGATCTTACTGACTACTGAATACATGGTGACAGAAAAAATTGCTATTGTTCTTTATCAGTTAGATAAGGTGCTTTTTTAATTTGTTAAATCCAGGCTTTCACACTAACTTTCAAGGTTGTTTTTGTTTAGTATTATATTTAAACAGATTTGAGATTAAAATGAATTTGTCTTGCATTTTCTTTCTAAATGTTATTTTTAGTGGATCTACTGGTTTCACACAAGTCCCATATCATGTTGTATTTTACTGAATAAACTTGAATAGTGAATTGCATCCAAGAAGGTAGCATTATGTCAGGAATATTCTATTTTTTTTTATTCCTTTGTAGCAAGATCTACTCAATTTTTTAAAAAGAAATGAGGAATGCATAGGAAGGGCAGGACCCCAGGAAACTAAATAGTGAAGTCACCATTATATAATTGTGTAATTATTCCTAAACATTCTTAAAAGCTCATTATTTAGACGTACAGGTTACAACAATCTTAATTCTGCAAAATATAACCATATGATAACACATGCCCACAGAGTTGCTAGAGATTGAATAAGATTCATTGCAATAATCATTACAAAAACTCCTTGAGTTCTTTTGAAGAGAAAAAAAAATGTGATGTTAGAAACAGAAATGCTGAGATTGAGGAGCTGGTAACTGTATTTAGAAGGTAGTCTTTGAAAATGAGACCTTGAATTCTTCATCATTAATCCAAACACTGGAAAATTTTCAAAGTTGTTCCCTCTCTGTGCCAGATAACTTTGACATGGTGAAGGAGTAAAGCTGTAGATATTAATTCGGATATTTATAAAGGAAAAAAGTTCTAATATAATGAGCCAAAAGTCAGGCTCCAGTTCACTTTGTAGCTATTGACCATCAGCATAAAGAAAGAAAATCTTTCTATGACTATCATATGAAAGAACGACTGTCCATAATTATCAACAATTAACTCAAATTTTCATAGAATGCATATATTCTTAGTACAAAAGGAAAACAATAAACCCCAATAAGCCAATATCTTCATATACAAGATAAAGATATTATCACAAGTCTTTGTATCATCTTGTGGGTAGATAGAGATCATATTTGGAAAGAGTGAAATATAAAGCTTATGTAAGGAAAAGATAGCTGATAAAAATGAAAGTTAATGGTAATTCTGAAAAACAAGGGAATGATAACTGTCAGAGTATAAAAATAAAATCTCATAATAAAAGAGTACATGTCCCTATGGTATTCACTGTGAAATGTAGGACTAGTCAATCAAATCAATTTTGACTTGATAAAAATATAAACACTGAAATTTTCAATTAAATTGAAATATTCTTTTTTAAAAAATGAAGGTTTTTCAAATTTTCCAGCATGTTGAGAAGCCTTTCTAATTTTTTTTAACGTACTGCTGTTGACTTCAGAAAAGCCCTTACATTAAATAATCTAACATACTTAGAGTTGCAAATAATTATGTTTCTGCCAAAGTGTGCAAAGGGATAGTGATCTGTACAGTGTATTACACTGCTTCTTGCTAAATGAAAGAAACAGACTGCCCAGTATAGAGCATCTTCTAGAAATACAGCATTTGTTGGACATAAGATTGATAGCCAAAAAGAAATGAATATATATTCTCCCAGGAAATTAGGGCATTTGCAATATAGCTTGAGAGAAAGATAAACAATTGCAGAAACTGACAAATTTTCTCTAACAGAGTATGAAGAAATACATGAAGGTTTGCTGAGGTCAAAAAGGCGATTCCTCCCTCAGGAAATACAAACACAGAATAAAGGATCAAATACCTATAATCTAGATTTATCTGATTAGTTTTATAAGTTTCAAAATCAATTGATCAATCTTTCTGAGAGGTGAATACTCAAGCACATTTGATATCAGATCCCAAGAACATCTATAAGAATTCCTGGACTTCACCCTCATCCATTTTGAACGGCCAAGCTTCTCCAGGTCATGTATTCCCTTTGTTGAATTTGTAGCATCTACCAATATGTGAAAGTATACATTGATGCTGAGTTGAACATTTTGAGCTTAATGTCTAAACTGAGCTACATAACTTGTGGACAGAGCATCTGGATAATTCTAATGTTGCTTATTAAGCAAATGTCATAATCTCAAGAACTTTGAACGCCTGTTTCAATATACATGACACTGAAAATGCCACATTTGGACCAATAGGCTTTGCTTTCTACAAGGTTCTGCTAAATGTTCTATATACTAGTCATTCTACAATGCAATAAAAAATAATCCTAAATTAAGGAGAATTAAAATTCTCATTTGCTTAAAATTGTATTTGTGAAATTTAAATCTTCGACACTTTTTTTGGCTCTTTAGAAATTCTTTATCAATATTGGACAATATATAAAATGTAATTCTCACTGAAGTAGTACTTAAGATTTTTTTGTGTGTGCGTAATCTTCATATTGCTGTAATCATTGACTTTATATCTCCTGGTCATGTTTTTATATAAGACACCTCCCAGGGGTCTTTAAAGTGATATTAAAGAGTTATTCCCCAAATTCATTTCTCTTAAGGATATTTCAAAAGTAAATAGACCCATTTCCTATTAAAATAATATCTTAGTACTCATAGATGCAAACACGAGTTTTATAATTATACTGTCAGGTGTATATAGGAAAAGAAGTGTTTCTGAATTATTGGGCATAACTTATTTTTGAAGTAAGAAATGCGTATTCTTTAGTCTTTACATTTGTTTGAAAATATTTTTGCAGAAATTCGTAAATTATTAGCCTTGTTTTCTTAATCATCTCATTTCTGAAATTGTAATTTTAATGTATTAGAAAAAATTTCCCCCATACCCATACCCATTCCTCACACTTTCTCCCAGTATTACTCCTAATCTCCTAACATTAATATTTACTTACACTGATATTTGGTAGAACATATTTCAATAGACAGTATATAGTTAATAAATCTTTGAGTACTACTTTTAACATGTTATTAAAATCAAGGGATATATCTTTGTATAACCTCACCAAACAAGTAAATATAACAATTCAAAAGAGTTTTTAGAAACACCTGGTCACTACTTCCAAATTTCCATAATTTCCAGTGGTGTAAATAGCCTCTCAGTGGAAACTGATATTGTAATGCTACTTCTCAGCAGTAGCTCTAGACTAATGATGTGAGAAAGACATAGTGTATGCAGAAACTGTTTGACTGCATTAAGCCACTTTGGAATAAAATAGAAAAAGACCAAATAATACAACTCTTCTATTATAGACTTAGAAGTACCTTTCAAAAGTATTCTCATATTTTCACTGCTTCTTTTACAGATTTAAAAAATTGTATCTGAATTATTATGAAAAAGATAGTGTAGTATATCAAACAACTGTTTATTGAATCATATTCTCTATTCTTAATATTTAAAGTGCATTCCCTCGGGTAAGTTTTTATCTTTCAAAACTACTGTTCTAAATATGCAATTAAAGCAAAGTAGGGAAGCAGAAATTTGTTTCAAGAAATGCTCTAATTTTACTACTGGAGAAACTATACACTTGACCAGAACTATTAATTTTGTATTTACTTACTCATTCTAAAAGAAGAAAGTTACTTTCAATAAAATTGTCACATCATAAATGCATCACTAACCATTTTATATTATTTTATCTTCTTTTCTTGCTTCGTTTAACTTCATATCCACACATATTACATACTTGTTTATTTTGTATCTTCCTCCAATATAATCAAAGTTCTAGAATTCAGGAAATGTGTTAAAAATTCCTTGCCTATCATGATTGCTAGAAACAACAGTATTTGACAGAGTAAATCAATCTGGTTGAACCTTATCATTTTGAAGAATTAGTTAATAATGATTTCATGATATATATATATATACAGAAATAATGTTCTTTTTAAAAAAAGTTTCATGTGAAACTGTTGTGAACCACTAACTTGGAAGTTTCTTCTTTCCAAGATACAGACAATTTTTAAATGATCGCATAATCCGAACTTATGGTCAAGAGCATAGAGCATGGTATACCTTACCACCTGGAGTAGTTTCACTTGAGAAAATTGACTGGCTTACAATTAAGAGCAGAAATCTACTGTTGACCATAGCAATCTGTCATTTCAGATATTGGACTCTGGGAGAACTACCCCAAACATTGAGATTTACACTTTTTAAGTACGATTAGAAATTATTAACCTAACACAGGTGGTAGAAGTTAGAAATAGAGGAAGTCATAAAATAGACTATAAATTTTTTCTGGATACTACAGTGTATGTATAAAATTATTTTTATACAGGTTCTAGTTTTGTCAAACTTGCAAAGGTCCTAACAATTTGCATTAAATTATTAATGTCTTGCGAGGTTGAAAATAATCATTTCTAGTTTACTGATATTAAAAAATTAGTTTTCATCAACCATGCTAAAATAAAATTTGAATTACATTTCTCTACTATATGCTAATAGATATATATTAAAACATTTACTCAAAACAATAGAAAGTGCATGAAAGAAATAGAAATATATTAAATAATCCAAATGCCTTATTTTTATGGATTTGATGATGTATGTGTATGCTATTTATCAACCTTGTAACTTTTATAATTTATTCTGACATTTATACAATGGCATTTTTGATGATCAAATTTTTACCTAATTTTGTAATTTATATTCTGTATTCATGCTTCTTAAGGAGAGCCCTCCCTCAAAGCTGGATTTAACCTTGTTATTAAATAAATTTTAAAGAATTAGTTTAATTCATGTATAGCTAAAATTATTTCCAATTTTAATTTAATAAAACTTACACTTTTTAACGTGTGAGTCAAATATCCAAAAATTAAGGCCAGATGGACACTTTTTATGTTTTACTTAATAACTTTTTAATCTTTTTCTTCTCCATCAGAGTGCAATATCCCTTAATGCACAGTCACCTTGAAATTGAACCTGTAGTTTCCTATTTCATCTAAGATAAGGAATAAGGCTGTCATATATGTCACCTTCAACCTGCCTTAGAGTAAAGGACAAAGGTTATATCCTCTTGGAAATGAAAATGTCAAATATGAAAGTTAGGTTCAATTATCTCTGAAAAGATATTTCTCTAAGTGGGCAATCTGCTGTAGAGAAATTCACATAACAGAATTACAAACAATTCTTATTTTTAAATCATCACTGAAAAGATACATAATATTATATACATTTCCAAGGAATAACAAAAAGAAGATGCATGGAATTCCTACTATGAAGCAATATAATCATACAAGTATCCTTTCAATATACAAATCTTCCCTTCTAAAATATACGTTTTTGGTTAAAAGTATAAGGATGTGAATAACAACACAGCCATTTGAATTTCAGACTAACAGCAAGCAACCAGTCATGATTCATCTAGGAATGTCTGCAGCAAAGTGTAATAATTTTTTTTTTTTTTTAAGATTGAGTTAGGATTTTAGGAGGTTAATGGATTGCTAGTTCACTCCAATCATGAGTTTCTTTTACTTCCTCGAATGGATTCCTATAATCTAGGGAACTAGTATCTATTACCTGTAGGCACTCAGAAAGTTATTTCCTTTGCTTTATTTGCCTTCACAAATCCCTTCTATATCTAAAGTGTCGCCTTTCAATTAAGATAGTTATTTTGATATTCAGAAACTTTTAGATAAACTTTTGATGTTTATTATAAAAGATAATGAAATACAAAAGATGCATCCTAGGGTTCTTTAGTATTTCAAGATTTATTGGTAATTTGTAACTTAATTAGCATGTAAGAGAAAAACTCAATACATGGATGCCGATGACATAATGTACATTACTCATTACTGTCTAAGTTTAACTACAGTAATAACCATACTGCTAAACCTGATTGCTATTATTTTTTCTTGATTGAATTTCTTAATCATGAACAATTATTAGTCTTATGGAAAATGGTTAATGAAGATAGCATTTATCTCAAACAATTGAATTTAATACTTTATTGAACACATGTTCTAACTCTAGAAATAAATTGAAGATTAGAGAAAGGCTTCTCTAGACATGGCAGTTTTAATGATACCAAATTAAATATCAAAAGAGTAACATAAAATAGAAATAACATTATGGCACCCAATATTAACAATATAGTTATCCCTTAAATAGATGACATAAAAAGATGTAAAATGTAGTAAATTATGAACAAATAAAAAATCAGTCAAGCAGACAAAAGAACTGAGATAACATTATATATCTATGCTGGCTTCATGATGTTGTCAGTATTATAAACATGTATAAATGCAAACACTGAAATATAATAGTACATTGCAGGGAAATTAATATTAGACCTTGTTGATGTCTTTTGTTTTAAATTAATTCTGTTGAAGAAGCTTTGTATCATAATATTATATAGGTTTAAAGTGTGCATCATTGTTTTATATGTATATGTAATTTATATGTATACTATATATATATATATATATATATATATACATATATATCATTAACCAATCCAGGTCTTCTTTCACCATATAATTGATACCATTTACCCAATTTGTCCTATCATTCCTTCTTTTCTTATAACCACTAATTTGATTCAGTATACTCTTTTTGGTCAATTTAGTACATTTGTTTGCCTAGTTTGTTAATGTACCATAAATGAGTGAAGTTTTATGATGTATTTCTTCCTCCTCTGGCTTATCACACTAAGCATAATTCTCTTTGGGTCTATTAATGTTGTTGAAAATGGCAGGACTTCATCTTTTTGATAGCTGAGTAGTATTAGTTTGCCTATGCATACCTCATCTTCTCTATCCACTCGCTGTCTTTGTATTTAAGTGGTGCACAGACCTCTTTTAATTATTGCTGTGTGTTGATGGCATCTTATGGATATTCCAATATCAATATTATGTGCAATCTCCATACTGATTTCCATAATGGTAACACCATTTTACACTCATACCTACAGTGTCTGACAGTTTCCTTTTCTACACATCCTCACAACATTTGCTGTTTCCATTCATTTGGATAATAGCAATTCTCACAGGTGTGAGGTGCTATATCACTGTTGTTTAGATCTGAATTTCTCCAATGACAAAGAGAGTTAGAACATCTTTTCCTGTACCTGTTAGCAATCTGTGAGCCTTCCTTGGGGAAGTGTTCGTTTAGATATGTAGACCATTTTTAATTGGTTTGTTTTTCTGTTACAGAATTTTATGAATTCTCCATATGTTTTGGACATCAACTTTTTGTCAGATTATGGTGTGCAAAAACTCCTAGGCAATAAGGTGTCTTTACATCTTGATGAGATTTTTTACCATTGTAAAAAAGATTTTATTTTTATATATTCCCATTTGTATAACATTGCTGATTTCTAGCCTAATAGCCTAAAAAGTCTTTTGAGTTGACTTAAGGTATCTCTAAATATTATATAAAATGTATTAACAAGTATTTAAAACATACTTGAGATTTACAAAATAAAGAAAAAGCATATATTCCTACAAAAATATTTCTGAAACATGACACATATGCTAATCAAGAATTCTCAAATCCAAAGAGCTTTTCTAAATGAACACAACAGCTATCTAATTAAGAATGATCTTTTCATATCTTTCTTACTACATAACTAATGAACAATAAGAAAATTTACTCTATTTTGAAGGAATATAGCATGTGGTTTTCAACTACAGTAAGAATAAAGAACATTATATTTACTACTTGTTAGAGTGTTTACTTTTTTCCCTTATGGCATGTAAACAATCCTATTTCCCCAAGCAACACAATATTATGAGATCAGACAGCTTAATATTAAGACAAATTCTGTTCGGATTCCCCAAGCTACTAATTGGAACTAATTCTTTACCAAAGATCAGGAGAGTATTAATTATTTGGCACAAATGACTAAGCTAGAGGATTTGGATCCTCAGAGATATCCTCGGAAATAAACCCATGAGAGCATTCCAGGAGTTTCAATAAGGAGATTTTCTATCAGAAAATTGCCCTAGACATTGTATACATCAAGAATCATTAATAAAAGTATCCAAGTAAATATGTTTTTTCTATGGGATTAGTCAATTTGGTCTCAAAAATATCTCATATTGTCTCATATAAACTATTAATCATAGGTAAGTCCATTTATTTAGGAAGAGTCTACATACAACTCATATTAGATTCTAGAAATAGTCATTTCACTCTGGAGATAAATTCTAACTTATTCCTTCAGTATTTAAGGTTGAGAAGATTTGAAGAAGTTATCAGTCTGAATTTCAGAAGAGATATTGTCTTATCTTCAATGTTTCTTTTTCTTGTTATGTATCATACAGAAAATGCCTATCTCAAAATATATCCTATAAACTTTATTTTTCTTTAGTAAGATGATAATTTAAGACCAGAAATGTTTATATATTGAGCTAAATTTTGAGTATTTTTAATACCAAAAGTCTTAATCTTAGCAAAAGTGAATTTTACATCAAAAACTTGAATCACTCTAGTCATAACAGAAAACTAACTCAATTACACAGAGAGGAGTTTGTATACTTTTTAACAAGAGTCCCAATGTTTATGCACATTTTAGAATAATGGACTATATGCAATTATGTATTTTCTATTTCCCAAAATATGCAAATTTAAAAAATATTTTACTACATAAATATTAGTCACCTGAATATTTAGTATTTCTGTTTAGAATTTTCTCAAAAAAAAACAATTTTTTCTCAAAAAACCAATAATAAGAGTTAAGGTAAAGGAAATGACAAATATAAAACAAACAAAAAAATCCTGAAACAGTATTTGAATTTTGTCTCAACCTGTTCACTTAATTTATACCTGAAAGTTATTTTATTAACAAATATATGTCCCTACAAATATGCATTAATAATATTTCACCTACAAAACTTCACTTTTCAAATATAAACTTAAATATAATGCAGGAGAATTCAGTGAACTAAGATTTAAATATTAATAGATTCTACTTTAAGATATTTGATATTACACAAATTCTTTCACATATATTACATAATTTAGATATGCATTCATATACATATGAGTAGATATTATTATCAGTATAATACATACACACATATGTGTATATATAATGCACATTTATATATATATATGCATATTTATAGTTCTAGGACTCTAGAAAATACCTTGTATCTATAAGCACAATTCCTAGCCTCCAAGTAAATTGTGAAGTCCAAGGGATTGAATATTCAATAGATGGCTACATAAACATCAGATCTGCCATGCAATCCTCTCAGAGATTAAAATCATTAATCTATAAAATGTTGTGCTAAGAGTTCACCACGCCCATCAGTCCAACTAGCAGGTAAGAATAATTTAGCAATGATTGAAAAAAATCTCTATAACACTTTTAATATAAACTTTCTTGAAAAAACTTATTCATATTTTTAAATTAATTAAATGTGTCACTATGTCAAGCTTTAGCAGAACGACTACATGTACATTTACATAACCATCTGCTGGTATTTGCATAGTCATACCTCCTGGGCTGCAAAAACTTATTCCAGAAAGATCACAGTGTTTGTCAGGACACTAGCACATCTGTCAGTCAGTTGTGGTCTCTAATTAGCCATAAACAAACATAGTAGAAAGAAGAAATTAACCTAATTCTCTAAACATATCACAAGTGATGGATAATTCCAGCCAAAGGTAAAATAAAACATTTTAGATTGCTTATACTGTTTTTATTAAGATACTAATTCTTAATATTTCTTAATATTGGTTTCTATGTTTTTAAAGGAGAAAAAGCACAATAATTCTTACATTGTGTATTATTAAGATACAATAATAATGCTTGTTATAAAAGATGTTTTTGATATTTATTGCACTATATATTCAATATACATGTAATTCTATTTCTTATAAGGCAGGGGTAAATGTAAACATACATCTGTTTACTCTATGGCTCTAATCCAGGATACTTTTTTTAAATGAAATGGTCAGACAGGAGTGAAGGCCAATAGGAAAGCAGGTGGAAAGAGAGGAGAATCATTTCATTTTATTTTTATTTAGTTATTTATCTTGGTTGTTATCCCTCACCCCAAGACAGGAACCCAGGTCTTTGGGTTGCAGGTGAAATTTTCTAACCTGGAGGCAGCAAACCTAATTGCTATTCCACAAGGTCATGCTCAGGAAATGATTTTGACTGTTCAAAAATTTCAAACTCCTAAGCAACAACAACATATTTATGCATGCAGGTGTGTGCGCATGTGTGCTTATGCATAAAATGAAAAAAAGTTTCTAGTAATCATTCAATATTTATTTATTAGAAACATAATAATAAAATAGTATAGAAGAATTTGCAATAGAACAGAAAATTTTCAACTATAAATAATAAAAATATGAAATAAAACTTCCATAATTTAACATTCATAGATAAATTTAGAGCTTAAAACTTGTATTAGAAATGAGAATAGGTAGGAAGTTAATGAAAGAATCGAAAATATAATAACATTAAAATTTAAAGGATGTAGGATGATGAAAATGAAAATAATCTTTTAGGAAAATGTTCATAAAAAGAAGGTCTACAATTTTTACTAATTGTAAATTAATGTAAACACTAATTTACAGTGTGCTCAAAATTTTTACTAATTATATGACTAAAGATCATGAAAGAATTTATAAAATCTTGTTGTTTTCATTCTTTATAAAATTTTATTAAGGACTGTTGCATTGAAATATTACCTATGTTTAAGGTATTTATACATGATAGTAAATTTGTATTTGTGTATAACACGTTTATCGCTATTGCCTTATTTTCACTACACATTTATTTCCCTTTATCCCCTTTATCACCCAACCTCCATCGCTTTCTGTACACACCGATTTGCTTTTATTTTTTACTAAAAGTTTGTTTGATTTATTTCATTTGATTAAAATATAATTATTTTATTATTTATTTTGTTTAAAAAACCATAATCATTTAAAAATATTGAGCTCACTTCTCAGTCTATTAGTATTATATACTGCACACACCACCAGAGTTCTCTAACCTTTACTACCATCTTGTTCCTTTCCTTCCCTCACTCACTCCATCCCCCTGGCAGCCATCATCTATGTCCTGGGAGTACTTCCTGTGGTTTATGGGTCTGCTTAGTTTCATTACGGTTCACATATAAGTGAAACCATGCTAGATTTCTATTCTTTCTGTCTTATTTCTCCTAACACAATACATGTCAGTTCCATCCAGATTGTTACAAATGGCATAATTTTTGTTTTATCGTTTTTTGCCTTTAGTTTCTTCATAGAATTCTGTTGAATATATATGTATATAAATGTATACATATATACCATATTTATACACTATAGCCTCTATATCCAGTCATCTGTTGATAGGCATTTAGGTTGTTCCCATGTCTTGGAAACAGAACTTAGCGGCATTGAAAATAAGTCAGGAATAAGGAAAGAAAATATGTCAAGAAAATAGTAACAAGATGTATAATTCCTATTTTGGTGTGACATATTTAAATCAGAAGTGAAACAGGAAATTAATTGCTTTTGTTGATCAGTTAAAAATGTTACTTACTAGGAACTTGAAAATTTAAAAAATTTATGAACAACGGACTTTATGGACAATGAGAAAAAAACTGTAAGTAAATTTGTCTCTTGAATTTTAAACTTTACTGATTAAGATAATTGGAGTATATTTTTTACATAAGGACTCTAGATGATTAAAAAGTTGTGTAAATGAAATATTATTAACTGGTACTTCTTTATTATTTTAGTAACTATTGTTGCAATTTCTCAACACAAAAATGCATACAAAATACAATTAAATAGATGATCTTCTATATTTTTATAAAACATATTTGGCAAAGGTGTTATAAAATTATTGCAAAAATAGCAAAAGTATATTCTCACTTCATTCTGTCAAAAGAAATCCTATGAGTGATCCGGTTTTTTCTTGCCTTTTATTTTGCATGTTGCTATCCAGTTTTCCCAATGTCATTTGTTGAAAAGACTTTATCCATTGTATGCATTGACTTTCATGTCATACATTAACTACCCACGGATGTGTTGGTTTATTAGTAGGTTCTCAATTTTATTTGAATTGTCTGTATATACGCTTTTATCACAATACCATACTATTTTGATTACAATTGCTTTGTAAGATAGGCTGGCAATTCCTCCCTTTTCTCTACTTGTTATAAGAATAGCTATAGGTCTTTTTTTGGCTAGATAGAAATTATAGCATTATGTTCTAGTTCCTTTTTTTGGGGTCTTTTTTTGGCTAGATAGAAATTATAGCATTATGTTCTAGTTCCTTAAAAATGGTATTGGAATCTTGATATGGCTTTATATAATCTGTTTAATGCTTTGGGTAAGATGATCATTTTAATAAAGTTAAGTCGTCTACATTTGAGCACAAATATCTTTCAATGTATTTGCGTCTTCTCTTTTTTAAAATTGTGTAGCTTATTGTGGAAACTGTATACTTGAAACTCATGCTAAAATACCTTATCCATTTTATTGTTAATATATAGGACAGCAGTAAAATTCCAAGGCACTGGTCATAGAGTATAAGTTTTCCATCTAAAATATCATGTACTTTTTGATAAGAAAAAAATAGAAAAATAGGGGAAAATGCTTGTATTCCTCACTCAACCAACAAAGATCAAGCTATCCTTCAAACTTATTTTGGTGTTGTGTTTTTTTCCTTTCTTCAGTTATCACAAGAAAGATATCTAATAGATTATTTAGTTCACATTATTATCAATAATAGCACATTTCATTGTTTTTGAAAACTATTCTAGTAGACTGAATTCTAAATGGAATTTATAGTGTTATATACGTTATTTTAAAACAATAGAAAATGACTTCCAACAGTAACTCATATCATGTATTTGCAGGACTGCTTCAAAAATATTATACATGGATAAATGCATTGTTTATTTAAGATATAAATACATATTAACTCTACACTTTAAGTTCTGCTGCAAATAGACCAATGTACCTTTAAACTGTTCCCAATTACATTATAAAGTATTTTTCTAGAATAACAATTACTACCTTTTTTCAGATAATTTTGGGAAAGAAAGATCATTGCAATGTGTATTTAGAGGATCAAAAAAAAGTGAAATAGAAAGCAGTAAGGAATAGAAAAAAAGAAAAATTCTTATTCATATTGTTTGTAAAATTTAAGGATATTCAGGTCTTCCTCTAGCTATCCATATTCAACTTTCAAAAATCCCCTCAGATATCATTCTGCAGAATTTTGTTTTGTTTGGTTGACCTTTCACTCCTTCCATGCATGATGACTGAATGTTCATCCTCTACTACTTAATACTCTATGCACATTATTACTGATACAGACTGGAATTTTCATAATTATAGAAACTATATGTTGTCCATGTTATTCTTTATAATTATCAAAAATATACCTGCCACATTTTTAACAAGCAGTTAATGTATACTGAATACTTAAGAAAATATTCTACTAGTCATTCAAAGGAGGGAACTCAAAAAAGTAACAAAAGACAGGGAGAAAGAGCAAAATTATAAAGTCCAACTATAAATCATTTAAAAACATATAATACATCAATTAAGTAAATAATTAGGTTGAATAAGTAAACAAGATCCAAGCATATGATGTATAAACAAAAGATGTGAAAGGTATAATATTTAAAATTAAAAAAACAAAGGCGTTTGTGCAAACATGAAAGTGATTACCTTATTAAATTTTTGTCACTTATATATGCTTAATTGCCTACCTTGAACATTAACCTTGATCTGAAATCTCTCAAGTTAGCATATAGGGAATTATTTTTAACACTAGAGAGCCCCTAGATTTCATCAAAATATAGTTTTCTGTTGAACAAATAATTTGCTTAAATGTTCAGACTTGAAGAAAAATGTATGATTATTGTGTATGGAGATGGGGAAGAAGTTTGGGGCCTGACTGTTATTGAAGCAGAATTAATCCTATAGTTTTCATTACCATGTATCATTCCTTACTATTTATATTTTAGTGCAATAATCAATCAGTTGTAGTAACTTTAGGTTTGCAGTATTCTTATCACAATGTATGCTGTTGTAGATTTCTCAGTCTTTAAAACATTTACCTTTTTCATCTGTTTTCTAACTTAATCCACTAACATCTATTCTCTTTTTCTTTTCAGGTGTCTTACCATTTTCATCTCCTTATTATCATACTAAAATTAGTTAAAAGAGGGCAAGACTCTAAATCGTCTCTTTCCAGATGTCTTTCCTTTTCAATAAATTGTACTAAAAATCTAACATGCTTGCTTGGGTATTCAAACTTAGTGTGGTAACTAGGAAAAAGGATGCGTTTGTAGTCCAAGCTAAAATAGAGAAACAGACATCAAAGAAAACAGAAAGAGTGTGTATGAACACAAAAGTGGGCATTAATTAATAGTATCTCAGTGTTAGTTATTGATCCCATGTGCAAATGAACTCCACAGCATATACTTTGTCAGGTGCTGTTTAGCTCCATGATGAAGGGCACCAGTTTCTCCCAAAAGTTACACAGATCTTCAAAGGTGGAAACATGGATATGGTGAAAGAACACACTGGGTTTTAGTTTGCCCCCATGGCTTTTAGTTCATCTTTGCTCATTTCCTCTCGTGTGTGTCTTTGATGCCCGACTGCTACCTTGTTTTCTTCAGGCAGGGTATTAAACATAAACTCAGTCTAACAAAATATTTAGCTAGCTCCCTGAATTGCCACAAGTCAAATCCCTGTAATAAAACCTCATTTGACATCCTTCCAAATAACTTCTCTTTTGATTGAATCTACTTCAAAGTTTTTGTTTGTTTGTTCTTAATGTAATCATTTAAATTAGTTAATGGATGAGAATGTGAAAGGAGAAAGTAAACTCTTCTTTGGGTTCCTTAGAAAGAACACACTCAGGAGAGAGGTCGGTGGCATTCTGATTTATACTTCCACCAGCAGAATTCTTGGTGTTTAAAACAGTTTCTACTTGGTAAGTCTTTTCAGTTTGAACCATTTTTGAGGGTACGCAATGCTATCTCATTTTGGGCTTAATTTGCATTATTCTTTTAGCAAGAATCTTTTAGATTCTTGGTCAATTTGCTGTAGTTGATGAAGTACATGTTTAAATCTCCTGCTGTTATTCTCTTGAGTTTTTTTTTTTCCTTATTTTTTTAATCATACATACATACATACATATATATATACACACACATGCACACAAATATATATAAACGCACCATACATTATATACATATATTATTTTTCTATAATAAAACCCTATGTTGGTTGTATTTGTGACACATATTTATTCTATGATTTGATTTTTCTCTCTTGATGGTAATTTGCTTTAGATATTTTTATTAATTATGCTGTCTTATTTATATTTTTATGGTTTGTTTTATGTAACATATATAAGAAAATGTTTCCTACTTGAGTCATGAAGATACTCTCAATAATAGTTTGCAGTTTCCTGTTAGAAGCACTGAACATGTTTGTTTAGAGTTATCTCTAGGTTCCTGTGTATTTTTTTATTATGGTAAATGACCTACTTTTTAAATTAGTATATTCTAGGGTTTTCTAATAGAAATACAAGATGTTTTGTAATAGACCATATGCATAGAAATTTTGGTGGATTCAAACAATAATTGCAATTAAAATGTTAATACTGTGGGCCCTATTGTAGTGTTGGTTAGGTCAATCGTCTTTGAAGGATGTAAGCCACATATGTTTAAGTTTGAGTCCAGGGTTCACAATCAGTGTGAACATCTAAATAAAACAGAATATACTTCTTCCTCCTCTTTCTCTCTGCCTTCTTTCTTAGCAGCCCAGATTCCTGCCTGCAACTTTCCTTTCCTTAAAAAAACATCAACACTAAACCAGTTAATACAAGAAGAGACTTTTGAATAATGATTTTTTGTTCAACACAACCATCTTTATTTTATTTTTTTCTGCTATTTTCTTCCTTAACTTTTTGCACTGAATAGGATTCCCCATCCAATGTGAATATAAATAGCAGTTATCTTGGATTTGCTCCTGAGGTAATATTTGAAACATTATGTCACCGTCATTTGTCACAGGTATTTGTAGACATATTTTACAAATTAAGAAAGTTGTTTTCTATTCCTAGATTATAAAAGAATGATTTTGATAAAAAATAGCTGTATAAAATACATTATATTTATCATTTTTGAAAATAAACATGGTAATTTTGTTTGTTTGGCAAATGTAGTAAATAAGACCAACAGAAGTTTTAAACTATTTTAAATATGTAGTAAATGCAATCTTATGAGTTGTTTATATACTAAACTGTGTCTGATTTTTTAATGAGTGAGTATGATATAAAGGTAATACGTACATTCTCTTTTTGTAAAAAATATTGATATATTTCTTATTAAGATTGTTCTGTTTTCATGAAACAAATTGGACAGAGCTCTATATGTTCTTCTTATTTGATGTATTTGTGTAATATTAACCATAATGAATTCTTACAGTATTTTAAAAGTTATCAATAAAATAATCTGAGACTTACATTTAATTTGTAGAAAAATATTGATTTAGTATTTAATTTTTAAATACACCAGCTTCTTTCTGTTTTTATTCTGGAAGTGGCAATTTTCTACAAATACTTTTATTTAACCTAAAATTTAAGTTATATCTGACAATTTTCCTTTAATGTTTTCTTGTGTTTCTTTTATTCCTACTGGAAGATTTAGTAAGTCCTTGATTTTGTTTAAAATATTATTAATTAATGCTTCCCTTTTCTAGTTACAATATCATTAATTTTGAACTTTCTGATATTACCAAGTACTGGATTTTTATTGCTTTATTGTCTTTTTCTCTTCTATTAATATCTGGTCATCTTTTATTACTTCCTATCTTCTGGTATTATTTTCTTTCTTTGGATCAAATTGTCTCCATTTATAACTTCTGAGATGAATAATTAGGTAAATTATTTCCACCCTTTTTAAACTTTTTAACATTTATAAATAGGTCTATCAATTTTCCTTCAGTATTATCTTTAGAAAATACCATTAGCTTTTAAGAAAACATTTAACAATCCTTAGGTTAAACCATTTTCTAATTTCCATTATTATTTTTTACTGTTTATTAGTTTGCAGTTTTATGTAATTTTTTAATGTCTCAGCTATTTATTATCTTTGAATACCTCTCTCTCCTTTCTTTGACCTATATATGTATATATATATACACACATATATATGTATATTGCTGAATATTAATCACATGTTTTTCATTTATTATACTCCTATTTGTAGCTTTCATCTGTTTGTGGATTTTATGATTAATTTTTGTTGATATTTTCCAGGTTATTAATATTCTCTTTAGCCAGCTTTAATTATCTTCCAGACATCTTCATTGGATTCTTATTTGTTCAACTCTAAATTTTGTTGACTCTTTTATAGATTCAGTCCTTTAGTCAATTTCTCAGTCTTTTATGTCCTTGACTTGTCATGAAACAATTACCTAATTCTCCAATGAAATTCTTTTATATATGTTTCTCTCCACTTTACATTCATATAGTGCTTGTCTTCTTGGATCAGGATTTACTACTTGCTGCATATAGTGTTAAGATTATAGACAATTAAGCTTTGAATGATATTTTCCTTTGGATAATTAGCATTTACATCTTGTAAGTTGCCTATATATTGGCATTTAAGACCATCTGAAAGCTATTTCAGGATTGCAATTAATTAAAGTTAGGTATCAGTTTCAGCGAAAACTTCTTTACTTTTGCTTGTCTCTTGCTATTAAATTTTGCTTCTTGAGTTCCTACCAGTATACAGAATTTCATAATTTTCCTATATTGTGATTTTGTACTCCAATTAATTACATTTTTCCTAGTCTCACAATGATCTCAAAAAAATCAACAGATTTTTGGCATCTGACCAACTTATTTATGAATAGTAAGACTCCCATATAAGAAAACAGATTTAATTATTGTTTACCTTTATGAATTTGCGTATTCTTCTCAAATGTTGCTATCATGTTCTTTACTTCTTAACTTTCCAATTCCTTTGAATATAAGTCAGTGTATGTCCATGTCAGATACAACGTGGGATTCATATATCAGTCGATTTCTATTGGTAAGATTTATATATTAATATTTAAAATATAATTATCAATGATATATGTTTTGTATTTTTATTAAGTTTTCAATCTTTTGTTTCATTTCTTAAAGTATTCAAGTTGACATTGAATGTGGTGAAAATGTGACTTTCAAATGGATGACATTGTCACAAAGTAATAGTGTTCAATATTTTTGATGAAACATAACTGGATTAATTTTAGAGCAATGTTTTTACATTTTTTACTGTAATTTTCAGTCAGATCTTATTTTTCTGCACATAAAGTTCATGATTTTTTATCTAATACTTAGTTCTTTGCTATAATATCCCATGCAAATTAGTGTGTATCATTACTTTGAAGAACAAGATTTTTACACTGATTTTTTTTTATTACCTGTAATTTGCAATGTTTCAGTCTTAGGGTTTGTTCTTATATTACACTGAATTAAAATAATGTAGATTTATAATAATGAATATGTATAAGGGACTACACAAACTATGAACTCCAAAAAAATTTTTTTGTACTTGATTTTCTTAAAGAGTTGAAAGATGTAGAAGTTTCCATTCTTTCTGATGCATTATCTTTTCATGTATTTAAGCACATTTTATAGCATTCCAGCATTCATATATCATATTGCATTTTAATAATTGCAGTTGAGCCATTGGTAGCAAATAATTGCCTACAATAGAAATGCAAATAAGTTTTATATTTCATATGATTGGACCAGAGAAATCAGCTCCCATTAGTACATTTCTTTATGTCTGTCAAACTTTCCATATCTAGCCACTAATAAAATTTCATTCTCTCCTCAAAGGAAAGTTTTCAATAACTTAAAAGATTAGTGATGAGTTTTAATGCTGTTTGATACTTTGTCTTTAATTTTATTCTCTCCATTTCATTTCACATTGCTCAGATCTCTTCCTACACCCATCATCATGTCAATTAACTTTTCTATTTCTACTCTGTTTAGGTGAATTATTAAGTTTTCTGTTCCCTTCTAATCATAGACAGCATAATTAACACAGATTTCACTTTTCATATAATCGCTAAATTGTAGCTAAATTGTAATTAAAATAAAAATACACTTCTAAATTTATCTTATGGCAATTATTTAATTTAAAGCTACAGGATAGGATAGCAGGGTTTGTAAAAAAATAGTGAAAAACAGGTATTTCTAAATTTAAAAAATGTAGTGATTCAGTTAATTGTCTTGTAATTTCCTAATGACAGTATATTAAATGGAATTATATTATAAAAAGGACTGTGATGTCTGTGTCAGCATTGTGTATATGTGTCTGGGTGTGTGTGTAAGTGGTGGTGGACCTCCATCAAAGAGAACTGCATTACTGACTTCATTAGATCTTCCTTTTCAATCTGAGTTTCCCACTTGATTAAAATCACCTTCTACAAGATGGTGTTTTCAAATGTTTTCTTTTTCTTTGTTCTTGCAGGAAGATAATTTCATGTTTTTTTTTCAATTTCATGAAAGTCATGCATTTACTATTGTCTTATACTTCTCGAGTAAAATATAGTTTCTGACTTTTAACTATTATATATTTAATTAATGTCTGATTTAACTTTTAAATCATATCACTTAGTATAGTGCAAATAACACCTATAAATGATCCGAACCTGTCATTTCAGAAATATCTATTATTGTCATATCATATATATATATATATATATTTCAAAGCAATTGCTAGAATATTTATTACAATTTAAGCGCTTTTCACAAATGAATTTTAAGAAATTTTTGAATAGTAGTATATGTTGGTTCATTGGTTACTGTCTCTTTGACCAACTGTAATTTACTAAATTTTATAATAAAAATAGAATCAATATAAAACTAAAAAATTTGATTAAACCCAGAAAAAAGATGTAGAATTATATTTCTCAGAAAAGACTTACTTAAAATTTTTCAGGGCTTACACACAAGAATTTAATTTAATAAGACATTAATGAAAGGAAAAATAAAATAAGTGAAAATAAGATGAATCATATTAAAAATGTGTCAGAAGAATATTAGTTGAAGGAAAATAGGCAAAGAGAAAATAAAATGATTAGAGTTCTAAAAAGTATTTTAATTGCATAAATATAATTTTTAAAGCTTCCTTTAAATAAAAGGCAGGAAATCTACATATTGAGAGTAAATTCAAGTACTTGATATTGACCTAGAATGACCCACTTTAAGGCAGACTCCTGTAAGTTATTGTCTTTCAAAGATAAAGATAAATTACTTAGCTCCCAGGCAAAAACAAACAGCACCTTACATGAATTAAAGAATTAACAATAATATCAGTGCTCTACAAAACAACATATAAAGCAAATAGAATCACAGTTTTAAAAATATTAAGGTAAGTGAGAACCAAAGATTTCATATCCCTCCAAGCTGCCCATTAAATGTCAAAGTTATTGAACACCAATGTTAAATGTGAAATATCTCAGGAAATTCACAACCCTTGAGCAATCGCTCTTAAAGGAATTTTCTAGAGTACAATCTTCATCCAATAACAACAATAACAAAATGAAAGGAAACCTATGAATAAAGCAATGATGGAAGTGGAGCATCAAATATTTTTACCTTGTGAAAGAATAGTACTCAAAGGATGCATATTCTGACAAAGTAGAGGTATTGCAATTAGTTATGAAGAGAAGAGAGAGGGAAATAAGAAAGCAGAATTCTATTATTCATTGTTGATTAAGTAAATGTGTTACTCAAAGGATACTACAAACCGATAGTAAACCAGATAGTATAAGAGCAGTTAAAAAATGCATAGAACGCAAGCATTCCAAAAAATAAAGGTTAATAAAATTAAAAAAAAAATAAAGTAAATAATAAAAAATAAGTAATAAATAAATAAAAATAAATGAATAAGAATAAACAATAAGAAAAAATAATGAAATAAAATAAGGTTAAAGGTCAATAAAAATGCATTATGTGAATAAAGGAAAATAGGATAGCACAGTATATATATGTGTGTGTGTATATATTTACGCATATATTTGCTATATTTTACCTACTTAAGTAATCTTATGAGTCTTTAAATTTATTTTTGCCTAGTTGAGGCAGATGCTATGTTATTTGATGCATGAATGGTCATCTGAGTTAAAGGTCAATAAAAATGCATTATGTGAATAAAGGAAAATAGGATAGCACAGTATATATTAGTATAAATTATATAAAATGAATGCCCTGGTGATGCAGTAGCGGTTAGGTACAATGCCTCTGACATGCACGGTCACATACATCCCAAGGACCCAGGTTCATGTCCCAGGGTATGGAAAACAACCAAGATGAACAAATAAATAAAAACATATTAAAATGTTTCTTCTTCAAATGTGCTTGCATATTTGTCTTCATTCCTGCCTTCACCCTTCCTTTAAAACTGCGAGTATATATAGCAGATATATTAATAAATATGTATGCCACTTATAAGAAATGTATTCCCAATTTTATTAACAAGAGCGATTCAACTATTATTTTATATATATTGTTAGTAGCTTTCTCACAAATACTTCAAATGCATCTCTGTATAATGAATAATATATATATGTAAATATACATTGAAACATTTGACATACATTTATGAGATCTGACATAAACCACATATAATGTCAGATCTCATAAATGTATGTCAAATATTACTCTAAAATGTCAGCATTAAATATGGGATCTACAATCACTGGGGGAAAGGTAAACATTTTAATAATGGTAATGGGATAATTAGATTGCTTTGGGAACAAAAAAGAATAATCACAATCTAAGTGTCCAACAATGATTTAATGGATAAACAAATGTTTCAATGTATATTTACATATATATATTATTCATTAATGATGTAATAATATTTTCTAAAGTTATTATTATAATAACTGTCAAATGGTGGTTTAGATATTTCATTACATTTACTAGTTGGAAATTAGCCACACGCTTGAAACTTCCATTCTCTCCTATGTATCATAAAGAAATAGATTATGTATGTGCTTGTGTATATATATATATGGATAAAATGTCATAGTATTATATAATGGATTATTATTCCGTCATTAAAATAATGAAACATTTTACATTGGAGAAAACTTGAAAGTTATCCACTGGAACCAGTTATAAAAGTCATCAGTAAAGGGAAAAATCATAGTTTTCTTGTTATGAAGCACTGAAAACTGAATAGCAAGTCTATGGAACTCCTGACATAAAAACATAAGCTATGTTTTATGACCATGGTGAATTGCAAGATAAATGCAAACGATAGACAATTTGTACTATAATTTTCTTTTCCTCTTCAAATATCAAGATGTAGAATAAATATTTCCAAATTAAGAAAACCAAAAGACTTGATATAGCATGTGATTCGTGATTAAGTTCTAGTATAATTTAGTTTGCTTCTGATGGGCTAATTGATGAATTTGAATATGTATGGATTACACGATCATATTAAATTAAAATTGATTTTGTTTCATTTATTGATAGACTCTCTTTTAGATTTTATTGAAGGAACATTCTACCATAACTTTACATGGGTTTAATGTGTGAGTTATTATAAATCAGTGTCTGTATATTCTACTGTTGCCAACAAATGTCTAATATAATTGACCCCTTTTAACTGACTGGCTTACTCACCCCTCCAGTTTCCTTCTGTTAAACACTAGTCTGATTCAGTAGAATAAAATTATTTTTATTTGATTTAGTGTGTCTGTTTGGTTTCTCTGCATATCACAAATAAGCTAAATCATAGAATATTTATCTATTTCCTTCTGATTTAAGTAATTTCATTGAAGTATATGGAACTTATTCAGTAGTATATATGAAGAGATGGGGAAAGGGAGAAAAAAATGAGATGGAGACAGAATATAAGAGAGACATTCAGAGAATGCAAAGCAAATATGTCAAAAAACACTAACAACTTTAATACATATGTAAAAGGCACATGGAAAGTTTAATTGTTTTTGAGATTCCTGTAATTATGGCATTAATCCAAAATAAAATTTAAAGTGTACTACAATATTTTCAACATTTACTTGTTCCTATTAATTTTTTGATTCGGTTTCAAATATTAACTGAAATTTGAAAACAACAGCATGTAAAACCAGTAAAGGACTTAAAATAGAAAATAAGTTTTAAAAATAAAACATTAAGAAATAAATATAAAAATATTTAATTACATAAAATGCAAAAACATAGAATAGAAAGAAATTTGTAGAGGTTTTGTATTAGAAGAAAAGATTTTCATTTCCATTATTTGCCAAAATTATAAACTAATATTACTATTAGAACAATACCTTAAAGGTAGGCAAAAGTTAACTCCACATTTTCTGATTCTTTTCCCTGTGATTATGCAGGGGAAGATATAAGAATAATTCATATATTCAAGCAAGGAACTTCTGAGGTAGAATTGAAATCCATATTGTTGAAGAAAGTGCACAAATTTTGGAAGTCAGATCTGCATTTGAATCTCTTTCGATTTCCAGCTTTCTGACAAATGTTAGTTCTCTTTTTATAGAAAATAAAATTGGCTAATTTTGTTGCACTTCGTGAATTTTAAGAGAAGTTTCAAAAGAACACAAGGAATTTAAATCTATAATTTTTAGTGGCTAACTAGTTTCATTCAGTTATGTCTTTGCAAGAAAATGATCCATATTTATCTGTATAAATTTTCCCATAGAAATTCTGCTTCAATTGGAGTGGAGGTGGATCCAAGAATCTGCATGTTTAACAATTACCATCAGATGATTCAGATGTACTTTACATTGTATGAATCACTGCTTTAAATGCAGATGCCTGAAGTTATTGCATTAGCCTAAGCTTGCTCTAAAATATTAATGTTAACGTGAATTTTTTCCTAAAATTCAATGAAGAAGTTCTGAACAGACCTCGCCAAGAAGTTCGGAACAGGCTTCAAAGAAGTGCCATTTTGGCAAGTGGGTTGTTTTCAGAAGCAATCAACAGAAGCCCTGATGGTTCAAAAAAATTTCACCGCTCCTTCATGACCTAGAATATTTTAAATTGGGGAACTTACTCAGAATTAGAATTGTTACCAGAAATAACTTTTATCTGACTATTATGTGACAAGACAAAGATCCAATTATGAAACTTGCTCGTCTTTTACATATAAAAATAAATTTATATATGTCAATTACTCCCTTTCCTCCCTTGTACCGCTAGGTACTTGGGAGTTTACCCTTTTAATTAGCTCACTATAATATGAATATAAATATAAACACAAATATACACAAACATCATCTCACTATTCTGTCCTCAGACCCCTCATATCTAAGTAGATTCCCTATGTATGCAACATTAATTTTCCCTCTATTAACATTGATGTTAATTTTATTATTTGATCAGTCTACAATGAACCCAGAGAAGTAGGTGAAATTTTTACTTTCTCTCACACTAAGAGGAAAAATACAATATTTGAAAAACATTCATACATTGCTTCTTCTTAATTACAGGTATCATTCTTGATCTATGAAAAAATACTGGCTCATTTTGAGTTGTTAACATCACTTATTAAAGCAAAAATGTTCACTGTAGTCATTGTCACTGTAATTTAAATCACAACAGTGGGACTAGTAATATTCACAAATCGATCTAAAATAGAATGTACCATAAAGTGGCTAATGGTTCTCTCTTTGACAGTGGTCAAATTGATATTTTGTGGAAAAGCACAATAGCTAAACTCCATGACTACATTTTTAAAACAATGGAGTAGGATTCCAGTTCCCTCACATGCATACACACAAAATATTCAGATACACTTTTTTAAAGACGTCTAAGGCAGGCTTTTTCAAAACGTTCACTCAAGTTTGTAAAACAAGGTCAATGGGGGCCCTACAAGACACAAGAGAAGCCATTATCATTAGTTTCCTAAGATTAACAGCTATAGAATCATGTTCAAAAATAAAATTTTTATCCAAGAAACTTAAGACAGAGCACACAATATAGACAAAGTTTTGTCATGTGAAGTCATTCCCTTTCATCATGTGAGATCCCTTTCTCTTTCCTTGATTTCACAGGTCCCTCTCCCATTTTCTAAGCCTAGTATGTAAGTCCTTGTTCTGTCTGATTTTCTTCAAATTTTATAACCATCTCCATACAAATGTTAACAAATCTGGTCTTTTTTCTCATACTAATATGTCTGATGTTAATATTTTTGCTAAACCAGCTCAAGATGAACCTCAGAGGGTTGGGGAACATTTCCCAGGGTCTCAACAATAGTAATGATAAACGTGACTGGTAGTACTTGTCAGCTCCTGAAATCCCAGACTTCTTAAAATGCTTCATGCAAAGACACTAACAATACACATTTTTGCAATATGTTTTATAAATTTTAGGGACCTGCTTCAATTTCATGAAAATTTCTAAAATATGAACTAATTGAACCTCAAAGAAAAACTAAAATTTATTTATTTTCAATTAAAGAATCATCAATTTTTTGAGAGCTGGTCAGTAGACATCTTTTAGATGTATCAGATAATATATATGTATATATATATATATAAAAAATGTTTCATTTGTGATTTATTATTATCACCATTTTTGAGCAATTACATTAGTCAAATCACTATATTATTATTAACAACTATTTTTTCATTACAAAATGCTTGCTCTTAAATTATAGTGGAGGTAATCAAGAAAATCTGTATTTCATAATATAAAGACTTGGATATAAAACATGAGCAGTATATATTTAATAAATAAATGTAAGCATAAACGTTTAATTTTATTTGAAAAAAATGTAAACATAAAAATTTTAGCATAAAAGTTAAAACAAACTGAACATTTAACAGCAATTTGAAAGAGAAAATATAATAGTGATATAGTTTAGCTTAATATCCTAGGTTTAAGGTATTTTCCCTATTTTTAAATTAAGGAAAGCTAAAGTAAAGTGTACTCTTCTCATTATATGTCTTTAAATATGAACACATAATTATATGTAACTATCTAAAACTATTCTTTTAGGGACAGTAAAACCTACTTTCACTGTTTCTGCACTGGTAAATAAATTGCATTATTTCTCATTTTCTCCTACTTTGACTTTGTAGTCATGCCCTCATTACCATATTCAATTAATTAGCGCACAAAGGTAATATTCTAGTGCTCACAACTCATGGAGATGCATTATTGACTCCAAATAAATAGGGCAGATTCTTAACGCAAGGTGAGCATTCAGAGATCAGAGGGAACAGAGTAAAGTACTTTATAGCTTTGTGGAATTACTAACACTGAAAAGTCATGCTTGACCAAGAATACCTCCTACAAGGACAAAGAAAGAGACAAAAGGAAAAGTTAGAAATAAAAGAAAGTGTATATTAAAATGAAATATAAATAGGAGAGTTGTATGCATTTTTATCCTAGCTTTACCTGACCTGAATGGAATTAAAAACAAAAATATTTTTCAGAGACTTGCCATCTCCCATGAGATAAGTCATAAATATTTTGGCTTAGTATTGGTTTCATTTATATACCGCCACTTAAAAGCGTATCAGTTAAGTTAAGTGAAATCAGTTATGTGGTATTTTTTATATCTTATTGTTTTCATTTTTTTAATTATTGATATTTATTCTCTCTTTTGTTCACAATACTACATTCACTTTTGAATATTGTATTATATCTCAATATATTTTTCACACCACATTCTCTACCAGAGTTCCAGGGTCTTTTACCACCACTCTTTCCCCTATTTCCTTCCCTGACTCTCCTAACCTCCTTGTGGTCATCAGCTTGTGGCCTGAGAGGTTTTTCTGGGGTTTATCTGTTTATTTGTCTCATCTCATTTTGTTCCACATATGAGTGAAACCATCTTGCATTACTCTTTTTCTTTCTGACTGATTTCACTTAACATGATCCCATCACACTTAACATGTTATCTTAATTCCTTGCTGAGTTTCTGCTGGAAGATTTCATAGTGTTGTTAATAGATTTGTTGAATAAGTGTAAATACAAATGTGGTTTAAGATTTTTTAATCCAATTTCCTGTTTTCAGTGTCAATAGTCATTTTAGCATGCAATTTGGACATAAGGTCTTTCTTAAAGACAAACTTTAAAATAATGCCTTATGCTTGATTTCTAAGTATAGCCAAATTCTTCTACCTGTAACATCAATATACATAATCCCCATACCATTCACTGAATTGTGGATCAACCACAGTCAAAGTTTCAGTCATATCGATTTTTCCTCTCCTCCTCTGATTATCTCTGCCAACACTTTTTCTACATTGCTGCTAACTTGAAAGAACCTCTTCATCTTGAGTAAAATAGTAAAAATAACCTAAAGCTATTTAGGTAATACAGGTACTTTAAAATGTCTCCTCACTTTGTTCATAGAATCTCTGGTTTGCTTGTGTTATTTTTAATCTAAAATGGGAAACAAGCTGGTGAGATTAAGCAAATTATCTCTTTTTATCTCTGCTTGTTTTGTACTGTCCGTCTCCAACCCCTTAGCCCTGACTTCAGGTGCAATGCTGTTAATAGCAGACATTTCCTCTTCCTGTTCCCTTAGTTTCTCACAGAAATACATTAAAAAAAAAAAAACACAGAAAATTAATATGTAAAACATTCCAAAAGAGCAAAGCTAACCTTGAATGACGGCTTTTAGGAAGAAAATTGTGGAAATTATAATCAGGCTTTAGAGGGCATCAATTCCTGTCTTTCTCTCTTAACCCTGCCCTTCTTTGCTACCTTATCTTCCCAAAGTTCAGTCTTACACCCTGTCGCATTCATATTCATCACCTCATTTTTTCCTTCTCTGAAATTTTATTTTCTAATTTCATCAGATTATTTTTGAATTATTATTGAATTTAAAAAGTTCTTAGAATTAGTATTTAACTCCCTGCTAGTTATTTATCTTGGAAAAAAGTTTGCTTTCTATAATAAAATTACAATGAATCAATTAATTATTTCACTTGGCTTACAACTCAGATAATTCTATTTATTAGACAAATTCTCTTACCTGGATCAGAAGATGCTTCTTGCTTATCACAAAGCAAACCATTGTAATTACTAGTTACAATCATGTGTCTAGAATTCTTTTTTTAATTTCGTAATTAGTTTTGTTTTTACTCATATGTAGAAATTATATCTCATTAAAATGTATGATGTTTTCTCAATACCTAGAATACACAAACATCTGCTTAAGAAGTAGGTGAATTGAGTATTTCCAGTTATCTGTGGTTATTTAAGGCATTGAAACCATGCTCTAAATTTTTTAGATGATTACAGCATAGTACAATTTGCAACTAATACTGACATATTTATTAGATCCTAGGACTTCAAAAAATTAATTTTCTTTTGATTTTAAGTGACTTGTTTTTGTAATGTTGGTAGAATAAGTTTGAGTTTTAATAATCATCATATTGATAGGTTTAATCACATAGATTTTAGTGCAATTGATTTTTAATGATTGTCAATTTTACAGAAAGGAATATGGAAATATTAAGAATGGCTAATGATACATAATGAAGCAAACATTCCTCTGAAGAATATTTTGAAAACTTTAAGTTATTTTGAATTTTTACTGGAAACATTGCTCTCCTCTCTAAATTAGAATAGTCCTTGGTGACATGTCATCCAGAGTTAACCAACATGGAAATAAACACAAAACTGATACATAAGAATATTTTAAACTCTGAAAATTTTGTCTAAATTTCACTGTGAATTCTTAGCAAATAAAATAGAAAAAAGTGCCAAACAGTATGAGAGACTGCAAAAAAAAAAAAAAAAAATACACATTTAGATAGTACTCATTATTCAACTGCTAAAAAAGTGCAGTACTTTTCAATGTGTTGTTCTAAATATATAACCTTACATGAAAGCAGTTGCTGTACTATGAGATTAGCTTCCCTATATCCAAATTAGAATAAAATAAAATAAATGGAAGTAGAATAATTCTTTAAAGAGGCATTATTGTTTGTCTAAGGCAACTCAAAACTGATAAAACTGTGTTTCAAATAGACATAAACAAAAAATGGCAATTGCATATTTTAACCATGAAATCCTTATAAGTTGAAAACAAAAAAAATTCCAGCATCTAAGTATAAAAATGCTGCCTTGTGTAGCAATAATATCTATTTCCAAGTACTGACTGATAGACATGAGAAAAAATAAGGTGGGAAGGTGGAAACTTTCTCTCATTTTTAGTTTTTAATTTAAAATATGTGGAGTAAAGCTTAAAGAAACCTGCCACAATTTTCCTCTTTTTTTTTTTTTCCCTGAATATCAACTTGTGAATGTGACATTGTGTTGTATGCAAGAACAGATCTTGTTTAAGAAATGTTTCACTGTTATGTTCCCTCAGGCTGAACGATCTTTTTCTCTCTCTCTTTGAATGGTCTGCATAAATAAAGCTTTCTGGCATATGCGTCCAACTGAAACAAATTAATAACTGTCCTCAATTGCACAGTAACATTGTTTTTGCACCATTCATTACTACATTAGTCCTTCAGTGGTTTAAGACGTCTCTCACATGCAAGAATTTGAAAAATTGGCCAAATGTTTCTGCCAGAGCTTCATTCCTTTGACAAAAGCAGTAGGTTTTACATTAGAGAACTGTCATCTGCTGCGACACCTTCAATAGTATGATTTTGGCCAGGAAAACACAACACACAAAAGCATTCAGACAAGTGATTCTTTTAATGATAGGATTACCTGTTTGAAAGTTCTCTCTTTTTATTTTCCCCTCTCTTCCTTCTCACTATGTTCATTTTACTAATATATACTATCATTCAATTTTGTTCAATCACGTTTTAGTCTCCTTTGCATTGAAAAGGAACATAATTTTTCCTTCTGAAAAATGTGCTTATTCCTTCACCTAATCTACTTTTTAGCATGAAGTTTGAACAAAATTGTTAAATGGGGAAAAGAAAAAAAGAAACAACTTTAAACAACATATCGAGTATAAAATAAAAATACAGAAATCATGTTGTTCTTCAGAGAGGTTAACTAAATTTTTCTGTAAGAATTCATGAGTAAGTATGATTTTGTATCAGTTAAACTAAATCAAGATCTTTTTCTTTTATTTTTTTCTGAGAAAACACATTCTACTCATCCATGTGAATTAGATCAGGGTGGTCTATTCAGAAGAAACAAAGTGAAACATAACAATAAGACCAGTTGCTCATTTTCTCAAAGGCTAACAGAGTAAATATTTTCTGCATAAAAAACTTCTTAAAATTTATTGAGCAAACATTACATTAGAACAGTATATAGGTTTAAGAACCAATGTTTTCTAGTGGGTGATTGTTACATGTTCAAAGTGACCTACATGCTATGAATTTCAAACAGAATAAACATCTATGTTTTGTCTATCTAACTTTCTTATCTTTTTTTTTTTTCTAACTGCTCACAGATGGGTCCATAAAGGACACAAGAAACATACTTTTTAGTTCTCAATTAGTGCGGATAAAAACCAGTTGAAGCAGAAAAATGTAATTATTCTTTTCTCTACCCCCCGCATTCATTTTGTCGATCTCAAATACAGGTACTATATGTCTCAAATCCAATTTGATATTAGAAAGATCCTGTTTGACAAAGAGATAGAGAAGCGAGATGAAAACAGACCATATTGAGGATAGTGTGATGTGAAGGAGTTATCAGAGATCATGATAATAATCACAGTCCTAATCAAGTTAAATTTACTCAAACATCTGTGAATCAGTATCATGCTTCTTTTTCTTTCCGGCCCTTTAACTCCAACACCATCCCTTCTCTCCTTCTTCACCCACTTCCCTCTTCTCTCTCCCTCCCTTTGCTTTTACTCTCTCTCTTTTCTACCTCTAATAGGATTTGTACAAGATTACTTATGGGTATGCCCTGATGGCTCAGGTGTTAAGTCTGTAGCTGCAGTGGTTTAGTCTACATAAAACCCAAGGACTCAGCTTTCCAAACTGGGCTAGGAAAACAACCCAAATTTACATTTATAGAAATAGATTTTTTTAAAAAAGCTTCCTTCTCCTTTCTGCTTGCCTGCCTGCCTGCATATTTGCCTTCATTCTGCATGTATCCTTACTCTTAAAAAAAAAAAAAAAAAAAGGTTACTTACGATTGCATAATTTAATCTTCTCCCACTCTTTCTTGGATTCTTTAAGTGTCAATAGCATTCAGTCACAGCTTATTAAATGATGATGTGAAATGAATGCCTTATATTTGTCTACCTAATAATAGATGTTCAGAATAGTGTACCATTTTGTAAACTGAAGAAAAACAAGATTTTTCCTTTTAGAATCTCACGTATCTGTTCAAACCTTTAGAAACCAAGCCCATGTTTTGGACCATGGCTCTGTATCTAAACCACTTCTCAGCATCTGCCATGTTCTAAAGGTGTGACGATAATGTCAGGTTCTGATTCTCTCTCTTCTCCAATTGTCTTTCTGTGTTTGCCGAACTTCGTGCCTCGCTGCCCAGTGTAGTTTGTAGTTCGTGACAAAGTATTTGTGCCTTCAGTTTGCCTAACATTGCAGATTTCTATGGAAAATAAATTCTTAAGAGAACCTTAAAGATGAGAATAAAAGATGACTTTCATAGCTATTTTATGACTATAATAATGACTTTACATCTTATTAGATGCTTAGTTCTACACTAGAAATTTGAAGATCCATATTAATTTGTTATTTAGACCTATTTGGACTATGTTTTATGTTTCCTGTGTCTTTTTCAATAGTCAACAAATATTGTTGAATGCCTGATTAAGGCAGGTTCTGGGAGAGAACTAACAAAATTAAAGTCTCTGCCTTCATGAGTCAATAGTCTAGAGCGAGAAATTGATAATAAACAAATAAACAGCATTATCAACAGAAAATAAGCATATATTCTATCAGTTGGTATAAGTTAGAACAAACAAACAAACAAATAAATAAATAAGAATACGGAATAAAAAATGCAGGGAGTATTAGAAGCATTTAATATTAAGCATATTAAGTTATTTAATAGTATGTCATGTAAGAATAGACTTGAATGAAGTTAAGGAGGGAGGCTACACTCTGCTGAATATTTTCAGTTGAGTTCTCCAGTAGTGACCAAGATCTTATCCTATCTGAATTCAATTTAATTTTTTTTCAAAAAAGAAAAGCTGTGCAGGTGTGAAACGGTAGAAACAAAATTCAAATCACCCTTTTATCTGATGTGAAATTTTTATTTGCTGATGGTGTATTAAATTTAATTACATTGTTTTTACTATACATGAACATTTGAAAAGCTAAATAGATATATATGTTTGAAATTAAAAACTGAAAAACATTGCATTCAAAAAAAAAAAAGAAAGTATTCATTAGCAGTGAGAAATAATTTTTGTTCACTGGTTGCTTGTGTTAAGACTCAAGCTTCTCCCATTAAACTACACTCTTCCTCCTGCTATCTTTAATTTAGGAAGAATTCTGTCAAAACTGGCCAAGCTGTTCTAACAGACTTGACACCATTTTGACAAACAAAGCACAGCATACCCAGAGGCATTAGGGAGCAAGACTTCCCAAAGATCATGTGTACTTTGGCCATCTGTGTATTTTAAATTTTGAGAACATCCATTCTCACAAAATTGGATATTTTGCACAGATTTTTGCTTGTTTGAATGCCTTTGATGCAGTTGAATATTATTTTATGAAACAGATGGATCCCAACAAATATTTTTGCAAAATCGATTTTAGAATATAGAATATTATTTCCCCACTAGTTTCATTGTATCACTTGATATGTATTATACCTGATGTATCTCTAAAATTTTTTTGTGAAACCAATTTCTGAATATAAGATCTTATTATTCCACTATTTTTTCTATAATTTGATATGCGTTTCTCTGAAACACTAGCTAGAAGTTTAAAAAAAATACAGTAAACTCACATTTCAGAAATAAAAGCTTTGGATACATTTTGAATGTCAAAATTATATTAATGCTCAAAGACTTTCAGATAGTAACGTAAACGATGATATAGTATTTTGGCTTTGGTATAAATGATAATTTAATTTTCTGAAGAAATGTGATGGAATTGAAGATCATGCAATGGTCTCAAATTTGCTTATATTAAAGCTTTTTTCCTCACAAAATGTTACAGCAAATGATATACAAAACCTAATAATAATAAACACCAGATTCTAGTCACTACTTTAAAGAAATCTTTTAATGTCAATAAGAGGTATTTCCTTTACTCAAAAAATTAACAAAAATGTATTTCTAAAAGTTATGCTGAAACTGATATTTAGAAATTTTAACTAACTTGTTTATAGTTATACTGTTCATACATAGTCACTTTAATTCTGATCTACTGGTATCTAAAACTTATGATCTTCAGCTCACTGCTCTATTGATTTATAACTTTATAAGTTTGCTGCATCCTAACTCTTTAAAAATTTTAGAAATTGAAGAACAATTTCAAAGTTGAGTGACAAAAAGTATACTTGTTAAAACACCATGGAAGGTTAAGATATAGGGATAACTCCATAGCCCAACTAAATAAAAACATATCTTATTTGCACAGAATTTTGTCATAGGAAGGAATAATAAGAAGGTATTAAAATATTATCTAAAAAGGTGTAAATTATTCACATATGTTTTTAAAATACTGTTTTGCCCACCAGACAATGGTGAAGAACACTTGGTGATTTTGTGGAGGACAGGGTATGTTGACATTTATCTGAGGAACAGGGTACCTATACCTGAGTTGATTTTGATGTGTAAAATTTTTTAAAGAGATACTATTTTTCAAGATTCCTTAATCCACATTCTTGTGAACTTTCAACAGGAATTTGTAAGGAATAACAAAACTGCATATATCTGTACATTAATCTAAGGAACGCTTTTTTCATTGTGCACATTTTCAGTAATTAGGAGATTCTGAGATAAATTACTGAGGCAAATTTTTCCAAAATAGGTAAAGAAAATATGATATCTTTATTGTCTTAAAATGTTTTCCTTCCAAGCTCAGATTCGTAAGACATTTTTAAAAGAAATGCAGAAAAAAACATTGAAAAAAATGAAATCTACTGTCTTTCCTAGGATTTCTTAAGGACAGCCTTCTAAGTGAAGAATAGCTGATTTACCATATATATATATTGTTCATGATCTGTCAGTATTCAGGCTGCCTACTAAATTATATTTATTTTATCTTATTAAAAATGTGATACTGAAAATATAGCATACGGGTTCCAATGGTTTTTAACATCTAGAGAAATTCCAGAGTTATATAAACACAATAATGCTTTTATAAATACTAGTACATTGACCAATCTTCCATTCCAGGTTAGTAACAGGTGGTAGGACTTGGTAAGAACAAGAGACAATTTATAATCCTTTGTCTTATTTATATTTTATAAAATTTTAAATTTAAGGTTAATATGATTTCAGATAAAAAAATCACTTTTTTTAAGTTTTAACACCTTCCTTATGGAGAAAATGAAATATAAAATAAACTTTGAAGAAAGGCTATTGTTCTAATATTTAGAAGAGTTATAAAGTTATCTGATTATAAGTAAAATTGTAGACAAAGGAAGACCTTGGTATTAATGAGTGTGAGGGATAGGAAAAAGGAGTCACTATTCATTGTCTAATATATAAAGAATGATTCTTAAAAGTCTCTCACTTCTGGATTCAGAAATACTAATTAAAACAAAAAATATTAGGATGCTTTGAAATAATAGGTAATGAGCAGAAGCTGAGAACAGTATAATAACACAGGTTCAAATTGTCGAGTGTATCTGGAAGACTGGCCAAGAACTTTCTCTAAAAATATTATTGAAACTTGTGTAGGTTCTTGACATGTGATAATTAAGAAATCAGTCTGGTAGTGACAAGCCAAATGTGCGGAAGCAAAAAATGTGTTTTCCTGACTATAGATCCTGGGTTGATGGTGGAATACACAGGGAGAGAACTTTAGTATTACTTGTAAAAAATAATTTAAAAATTCAGACAAAAGTTTGCAATGTAAAAATATTTATGTATTTATACAATGGATATTTAATACTTATATAATCATTTTATCCCTATGGATTTAATTTATTGATATCTACAACCTACTTTAAAGATGTTTCAAAAATATTGTTATTTAAAAATATATTTTAAGGTTATTTTCTATTTCATGTGACAATTATTTCGGATCTCAGATTGGGAAGCTGAAATAAATATAAACATATTAAACTAAATTCTTTCCCATCAAGCTCAAGATAGCTTCTTTAAGAGTGACTTTTCAATTTCAAAATTTTAATGAAATCCAGACAAGAAACCTTATTAAAAGTAGAAAATAAAAGTTGGAAAAAATATTTGCACATGTACAGCAGTATCATTGTCCTTTAGGCACTACGGCTGGCTTGCTTTTACAATTAGTGATGACTTGCAGTTATCCTCCAAAGTCTGACTGATTGATTACTCTTGTGCTTATTTGTAGTACAAGTGTTCTAAATGCAATAAGTGTTGTTCTAGCAAAGAAGAAAGAAGAGATGTTTAGATGCAAATATAAAACTGTAATTGGAGTTTAATTAACTAAATTTAATTTTATTATCCATATGAATTCTGTAAAACCACTTACATTATTTTTAAATGATTTTCTAATTTTATATTTTAATTTTATGTTGACTTCAATTCTTATACATTTTTATTAAAATAACACTGTTTTACATTTTGTTTCCAATATGAATCATCATATATCAATTTCCATATGTACTATAAGTGTGCTACTAAAAGTTCAAATGTATCTTGATGTCAAATGAAACAATAAAATAATTTTAAATGTATTATTTGCTTAAATTGGCATCCCATTATCATTTCTTTTTTAGTAATGTCATTTAATACAAAAATTGATATCTTTAGAAATCAAACCATTGCTTAATATGTGATGTTTGATCTAAACACATAACTACATATCGGTCAGCAAATTGAAAAAACATCAGTCCATGATTTTAAATATTCCAGAGTTCAAATTTCTCTGTCAATAATCTATACATCTTGAAGGAAAATATCATATTACATGATGGTCTAAAAATTAAGACACACTATTCACATTGTTTAATCTAAATGAACAGAGAAAAAATAAATACCAAAAAAAATTTTTCAGAGGACAATTACAAATAACATGACAAATACGTATCATAATTATAAAAGTGGATCTGTAGGTTTAGAATATTTTCTCTACTACTTATTATATATAATAAATTTAAAAATAATCATTTACATGTTAAAATAATTTTCATTTCATTTATCTAGTTACAGCATAATTTGTTTAAGGCTGATCATTACATGGATGTTCTTTTAGTATAACTTGGTTTATCAGGCTTATGGTGAAAAATACCTTATTTTTATTTCTATTTTTCATTTTTCCTAAAAAAGAAATCTTTAAGCTGTTTGTGAGATTATTTCCAATCAGAACAACTCTCAGGAAATAGTAAACCTAATCAGAAAAGAAACTCTTGCTATAGTTCCATAAGCTATATTGAAACACTCTGGCTCACTGCTTGGCTATATAATCCTCTTTCACCTGCATATCAAGGATATACTCACAAAAAGTATGAGGATTAATAAAAAAAGTCATTAATAGTATCTTCTATATTCTTCCTTGTTCCAAAAGACTTCAATAAGAGATATTTTTGTTATTACTTAGAACCTTTCCAAAAGGCATATAGGTAACAGCAACCTTAGAGATAAGAAAACTAATTCAAAGGGATTAAAACTTTACCAAAATGATGTCAAATATTTGTTTGAAAAGTGAAAAGTCAAAATGCTCAATTGGTTGGTTGGGTCAGTAGTAAGAAGTGGTAGACAAGCAAATCTTCAATAAAAATGTCATTGAGAAAGTGCTTTTCTTGATGAACTCTTTTAAATCATTCTATCACAGAATGACAACAAATCACATAAAAGAATAAAATATTAGAAATGACAGTTTCCTCAGAGATGATTAGTTCTTCAGAATAAATAAAAAGGCCACCCTGGAAGTGCAGTGAATACTTTGGACATAAAAAGAGTGATGATTTTTATGACTCCAAACCTACTGAAGTTGGTAACATTCGATCAAATGAATGGTTCACTCATCATATATTCTTTCAAGACTGTTTAATGCTTTGTCTCAGTCTGATAACTTTTTCTTATGAGAAATTTTGTTAATTTGTCATTTATATTTTTACAAATGCATTTTTTTCTTTAGAGAAACCATCTGATGCTGTTTCCTTGGGGTTTAACCTCCTGGATTTAGATCCAGAGCTGATTCTCTCAGTATCTCCTGGTCTTTATCAGGTTAGTACGAAATCATAGAATTTTAGGACTAGGTGGAATAATGCTGATCTTCTCCTTTCACACATATATTTTCTCAATTTAGCTACAGAACAGTTAAACTAATCTTGAGTATATTGTAGGCAACAAATTCTCAATTTACACTTTTGTATTAACGATGTATTTTTTATTCTGAGGTGAGGTTTTATCTATATTTTTTTTTTTAATTTACTGTTTCTATGTCTTATCAAAAAAGGAAAATGAGTGAGTTAATTTTGCTTGAAATATGTCAATATCTGAAGGTGACTGTAGTGCCATTTCTTTCCCAAATTTATTTTTAGTCTATTTTCATTAATATATCATGCTGTTTTTTCATGTTTTTGAATTGTATCATAATTCTTGTTATTAGGTTTATAACAATTCACTCCAGTTTGAATTTCTATCATTCTCTTTGAATGTGCCCTGCCAATAACTTAACATAATGCTTCTATTAAGGTTTAAAGGCATTCTTAAAAGTTAGCTTTATTGGATCCTTCATTATAAATAGAAGATAATAGATAAAAATACCTGATTTAGTTATTTGTATTTTACTTTAAGATGATACAAAATGATGATTAATTAAAAGTTCAGTGAACATTTAACAAATAAGTGCTGGAAATGAATAATTAGCTCTACCCATCTCCAGGTACTGGAAACTTAATTTATTTCTGTGAAGTTTAATCTTATACTTTGACCACTATTTCTAATGTTACACTCTTTTTAGTTATTGGTACAGATATTAATGTATTTTCTATATTCTTAATGAACATAATTCTGTAAAAAGTTTATGGCAGCTCAAGGGCACAGACATCAACTAAGTTATTAAATTTCCCTTCCAGCTGCAAAAATTAAAACTATAATACTGTCTTTCCTAATCAGAAGACTAGTGGTTAGTCAGATATGTCATTCCAGAAGTCATTCTCATTACTCATTAATTCACCAGAATTTGAATTCTGACTTGTTCAATTTTTTCCCAATAGCAAACCTTTGCTATGAAGCACTGGAGTATGCATGTCTCCCATGGTCTTCTTTGCATTTGTTCTGTTTCCCATCATGAACCTTAGACGTCAATTCACTGTTTTGATTCCCTTTGACTATATCAGCACTGATTCAAAGGATTTGAAATATTTTCACATATTTAAAATAATTACAAAGATTTAACATTCGATATTCCTTTTCCTCTGTTTCTGATCTTTAATTTATTCACAATTATATAATTGTATATTTTATTAATATATTCCTCTTTATGATTACATTTCTGACTGCTTTCATTCAGGTTTGTAACCCTTTATACCCAATGGTAAAAGACAGTTCAAAGTGATGAATTCTAGAGGCTCTACACTTTGTGTGTGTACATAGAAACACCTCAGTTATACAAACCTATACTTCATTATTTCTTTTTGGAGGACAAGAATTACAAAGACCTGACATGCCTCAGTGACTCAGGTGCTAAACCAAAGCTGGGGTGTGCACCATGCAAAAACCTAATGACCAGGTTTAGGAATTCAGGGCCGAGAAAAAACTAAATTATTTTTTTAAATACTTTTTCCTTTTCTCCCTTCCTTCCTCTCTTAAAACAAACAAACAACAAACAAACAAACAAACAAACAAACAAACAAACAAAAAACCTTTTAATTCTTATGTGACCCTCATAGTTCTTAGGGCACAAAAATGAAATTAACAGTGGACTCTTTGTATTTTCCAGGATTACGTTCTTGTGATAAATAATTACCCAAAAGTCTCCACCCCTGCCCCCCTGTCCCAGGTTTAGGTTCCTTGGTACTAAGGAGTTGCTGCTTGGTAACCTATTTTTTGTTATAAGGAATTAGCTTTAATGTAGATTGTGGGATGATCATTTTATTATTAGCAAATTATCACTAATAAAATTAACCAAGCATCCAATAGCTAATAGTAAGTGTACAAAACACATTTCAAGTATTTGAAAGGCTCATTTGCTGTATCCAATTTATTTGCTTCTTACTAGGAAGCATCTTAGATACTTGTGAACATAGAATATGTATGTTGTGGACATGTTTCCACAACAGATTTTCATTATGATAGCTTAATAGCTAAATTATGTATTTAACACCTTCCAGGCACTTTGCTAAAATTTTACATCAATGATCACATATAAACTCCAGATTAGGTAATGACTTGCTCTTTGTTTGCATCCTCATTTACAGTTGAAATTTAGCAATGACAGCTAGTTACTCAATAAACATATGAGCATCAAGTTGTAGAGCTGAATTTTAGATCCAGCATTCTTCCTGACAGTTCTTTAGATTTTATTTAATTATGTCTGAGCAGAGCACTTTTTTTTTCTTTGACTTGTATATGCTGATCCTTCTTATCTTGCAAAAGTCTTTGTGTATTAATAATTGCAAATCAGTAATTTTGCTTTTCTGCTTTTGGTTTATTTTATGTTTTTATTTTCAATAATAAGGACTTACAAAAAGTACTTTCAACCTATGATAGCATTGCATAAGTAGTTAAACACATTTCAAAAAGGTGGGGGAGTGCTTGACCAAAAGGCCCTAAGCTCATCCCATGGTATTTAAATTAAGAACCTACAATGCACATGAACATTATTTGGTTTTGTGGAAAATCCTAAGAAATATATCTTCATGTTTCATATTTGTTAAGTAGCTCATTAATTTATGAACACCTATCTCTGAATAGAAAACAGAATTTTAAGTTCTTTCTATTCTACCCAGGCAATATTTAGAGTTGCAGGTTCAAATGGATTCTGCATTATGACAACTAAGTGAATGTATTCAACCAATTATATACAATTCACAATTTATTTTTTTCATATTTTTATAAGGACCTTAACAATGAACTTCGAAGAGAGAGGAAGCAGTACTTCTGTAATATATTTGACAATGAGCTTACTGTTCTATTGAAAATACTTGGGACATGATGTTTTAGAGAAAAAGAAAGACTGATTTCTACTTCTGAAAATAAATGTGGTATGTCTCATCTTCAAAACAAAGCAGGAAAAATGTTTGAATTTGAATCAGACAGATACATCTCAGATTAAAAGAATAATCAAAAAGTGAAGAGTGAAAATTGAAATAGTATATCATATGATATAATTTATAGGTTATAATAATACTTGATATTGTAATATAATAATACTGTACTTAATGGTATAGAAATATGCTCTGAGAGAAAAGGAAGTTGATGCAACAGTAGCAACAAACTACTAGGTAATGTTTGAAAAAATATCTGTGTGTTTTGAGTTTTTTTATTAATTAAAATTGTTCAAAAGTAGTGCTAAATTTCTGATTTAATATTCTATTCATATACACTTTTTCCTTGTTGATGTACATGTACTACTTATGGCATATCATCTTCAGCTTCACTCAAATGCTTTTTACTAATCCAAAACACAGGTCAAATTTTCCAGGCAAAGCAAATATTAGATTTCAACGTTTTAAGAATAATGAGTATCTCATAAGGCTAGTTTGTTTTTACTCGAGAATATTTTTCTTCAAAAGGGATGGCAATTTTACTGTCAAAATATAAATAATGAATATAAACTTAAAGGTAAATTATAGTGACCTTAATAGGTATAGTTTTTTAGCCAGCAGAACTAGAAAGGTACAAAAATAAATGGAAGATTTATAACTAAAATGTCCTACTTCTCACAAAGTCTTGATGGTTGCACATAATTAACAATGAAGCTAAAGTGGTGAGGAATGGCAAGAAGAAACTGCCTATCAGTTTTCTTGTACCTACTCTTATCCAGACTGAGCCTATAAGACAGAAATGGAAATTTCGTTCCAAATTGCCAAAGCAACCGTTTGGCAAATGGTTTCGATTAGTGTAAAATAATCCAATTAATGCACCCTACAAAGGACTAAGTAGAAATACCAGTATCAAATACTGCTAAAGAAACCAATCTTCGAAGTAGCTGTTTTGAACAGACTATTAGCAACATCAAATTTAGTTGAAATGTAACCAACCAGATGCTAGTGCTTGAATATAGCAAATAAAAAGATTGCTTTGCTATTAGAAAGGTAGCATCAATGTCTCCTCTATGCCACTTAGCGCTGCCAAGAGACTCACAGAGAAAGATTTGACTTCCATTGGATCCTTTCTTTGGATTCGTATTTTCTGTGTTTCATTTAATTTTAGTTGCTAGTGCACAGGCTGTATTTTGGAAGACGAAAAAATTCATCTCTAAAGTCTATATAACTTAAGACTTTGAACTTTGAAAATAAGAAAAAATAAATAAGAATGCAATAGCAAATTACAACTCTAGAAATTGCTTCTGAGGGAATAAGAATTAAAGATGTTTCTCTTCTTTGTTCAAATAATTCATTTTCAGTGTATAGTATAGAGACTTCACTTGTGGAATCAATGAGAGCATCTGGTTTAGAAATAAATCTGAGCACAAGGAAAATTAGAACAATGAAATTACTATGTATGATACTGTGGTGGTGAACAAAAGACATTATACAGTTGTCAAAACCCATAGAATGCTAAAAACAGAGTGAATCCTCATTAATGTAAATAGGGACTTTATTTAATAATGCATGTACAGAGACTCATTGGTTGTAAAAATAATTGCACATTAAAAATGAAGTCAATAATAAAGAGAACAGAGAGCATGAGTAACCTGGTATATTGCAACGCTATACTTTCTGCCCTAAAACTTTACTCCAAACATTAAAGCACTAATTAATTAAAAATAGAATTATTGCTATTTGATATTCACTTTAGCCTATAAAATATAGGCAGATTCAATATATGTTCTATATTATATGGCTGCATTGACTGTTTCTCACCTTAGAATTTTATGAATGTGGATAATTTAAATCAAAAGCACTCCATAATTTTTCTTTGTTGCTATATTAAGCATGTGTTTTCTTTATATCACATTTCTGAATATATTTTTCAAGACAAGTTTGCAATTGTTTTTAAATTTATAAACTGCATTACTATTGACTGAATTGTATCTCCTCAATATTCATAGACCCTAATCCCCAATTAGATGGTATTGAGAAATGGGAATTGAGGGAGTTTATGAACACTTGAAGGTAGGATCTTCCTGATGGGATTCGTGTCTTTATGAAAAGAAACCCTAAAGAGCGTGACTTTCATCTTTTTTCCACTCCTCTTTTCTCATTTCTCCTTTTCCTCCTGCTATATGAGGAAAAATAAAGAAGAAGGAAACTTCTATAAGAAAGAAAGCTGTCACCAGAAACCAATCATGTTGCAACCTGTTCAAAGCATTTTGCCATTTTGTTAAAGAAGCCCTATCATATTATAGTAACCCTTCACTGAGCTTAGGGTATGCCAAAAGGAATAGTGGAAAGAGCACTGAGCCAGTATTCAATATATTTGGGGACACAGTCTGTCATTTGAAAGAATCCAACTCTCGAATATAATCATTTATTATATCTTTTTAAACCTGAACATTTCCACTTCTTAAATGAGACGTTGCATCTGTCTCTATCAACCAATCTATCTCTAATCTTGTATATTCAAGTTAGGGTTGTCAGATAAAATATAAGAGACTCACTTAAATTTTAATTTCAAAAAAATAACTCCTGGGCTTTAATATAAGTTTATTCCATGTGCTATGTGTAACATGCTTATACTGAAAAGGTTTTATTCTAATATTAGTTGTGTCCACTTTTGTTGTTAGAGGTGGTTATTTGGTATTTTCTGGGAATGATAATTCTATTAAGTTTCATGTGATGCTGAAGCTGAGGAAACCTGGATGACAGAACCATGAGCCTTAATATCCCTTCAAACTTTTAAAGCAATCTTCCTCAATTAGTCCATATTTTGCCATTTATGGAAAATAGTTTATTGAAACAATTAAATCATCATTTAGGAAAATTTGAATTATTTTGAATTTGATATATTTTCTCAAAACGTCATAATAAAGACTTTTAAAATATGTTAAAATCATTTTGTTAAAACTTGCTAAAAAGAGTATAATTAATATTCTATATAAACATTTGCTAATATTTTTTCCAAGTTAGGTCTCATATACTATTACATATTTTTATAAATACAGGCTGTGTTCTTGTAACCTTGACACAACTTTTTTCTTCTTTCCTTTGAGGCGGAACTCTCTAATGAACTTTGGAGTTATATATCTTCTGCAGTTCAAATAACTCCTGAAGAAACAAATAGCTTTGGTGATGAAATAGCCTTAAGCTATTTTGCCTTTTCAGTAGATTTGTATGTAGGAAACACTGTATCTCTACTGAATAGTTTCTATATCCCTTTCTGTTTCTCCAAGGGTGTAAAAGTCTTACCCTAACCCTTTCCTTCAGTCTTATCTTCTAGTTTTGAGCATCCAAGAGAAATACATCTTATCTCCTATGGCTCCCTGTTGATGTCTAACCCCCATTTTTTTTTTCCCTGTAGGAATTTGTGAGGCACAGGAAAGAAGTTCTAGCATTTTTTATCCAGAAAGAGAAATTGTTATTATGCTTATGCTTCTTTTCAGCTCTTCAAATAACTTTGTTCAAAACTTCTGACCCTCAGTAGGGGTAATAGCTATAGGATGATACTTCAGTATTAAGATCCACATTGTGAAACTTAAGCAGTAACTGTGTTTATGGACTTACTTTGTTTTTATTTTCAATATTGATATACAGCTGTTTATATGATATCTATATTTCCTTCAGAAATCTCGGTTTTTGCATATTAATTTTTGCCTTTGTGATTTTCCCTTCTTTTAACCCTGTGTTCTTGCAGTTCCCAAGACATCTGTTTGTTCTTTCCTTAATATCCTTTATTTTCACTCTTGAGCATCAATATCTAAAGAGTCTTTCTAACTATAACTATTATTTGTTCTTTTATCCTGAATGCTTTGCCTTGTCCCATTGTTTCCCAAATTTTCTGGTAACAATAAAAGAGACATCTATGATATTGGCTAATATGCTGTGATTTATTATTATGAAAAACATTCACTTTCTTGACTGAAATAACAGCTATTTTCAGAAAATTTACTTCTATGTATTCTTTAAGACATACATGGGTTTCAACATGACTTACTCCTATTTGCTTATTTAAACTTTTTTGGCATTTAAATTACATTGATTCATGCCACTGTTGTGGAACATGTATATGTGAGTGTGTGTGTGTATTCACATATGTGTTAAATATAGGCAAATATACAACATGATGCATATGCTTGTATTTCTTATGTAATAGTTTTTATAAGATAGAACATCTGATTAAAATATGCAAAGGCATAATTGCATATAAATGTTGTTATGACTGTGGATAAATAATATATGACCATGGAGAGATAAAATATTTGCATAAAAATTCCCTGAAATAACAGATGTTAATAAGTTATACCAAGTGAAAGTTCTATTTCAAGAAGATTGAATCTAAATAAAATAAGCTATATACTATGATAGAACACCAAATACAGCTTTCCTTAAAACTGCTTCCATTTCTGTGGAAGGATAAAAAGTTTAAGTATAGAGCAAAGAGTCACAATAGTACAATCATTCCAGGATGTTAGTAAAGAATTAAAATTTTAAAAATACTTCGTTGGGGATAAGGTGAGCTTCTAGAAATGGCAAGAAAATTCAAGTTTCTGTGAATTTGTCTGTCCCATCATGTTTTGGAAGGCAGTTACCAAGAGGTCAACTTCTATGTATAAATAAATATGTTATGGGGGAAAAAAGACAAATCTATTAATTTAAGCACTGGGAAATCCATGCTGTCTGTAGTCATTAAATTGTTCAATGATAATGATTTTCAATATTATCAAAGTTAGAAAAGTTAACAAGGGCTGCCTAAATATATACTATGTGCACTATTTTCTATTTTCTAAAAATGTAATTAAGGAGAAAACTGTAAAACATAAAAATAAAATAACCATGATAAAATATCAGAAATCAAGAAATGTATACACAAGTTTCTCTCAATAATATTTATTACAATTACTCACATATACTGAGTTCTGAGCATGAATGAGTCACCAAAAGAATTGGTTTTTAAACATTGTCTTATTTTGTTATCAGTGAACTTCATTAACAATATATACTTGTCTTGGCTTAATTTCCTAGGTTAAGAAACAAAGACTTAGAAAAACTAATGGAAATTTCCAAGGCCATATGTTGGTAAAGAGGCACATATAACCTGAAGGTAGACCCCACCCTCTTAAATTTTGTGGTAAACACCTTTAGTGAGATGATTTGAGCAACAGCTTTTGAATATAATGAGAGAAAAATTTGTTAATTCATCACTGGAAAATATATTCGATTTTCTACTTAAAGATATGCATATATAGGAAATTTCATTTTGGCCAGCTTTTCTTTTGTTTTTTATGCAGTTTAACTGTCACCATTTATTGAAACACAAAAACATTTCTAAGGATATGTCAGGGAAAAAATATCCAACATCCACCACTAGTATCAAACTATAATGATTCTAACAACAGCCTTTACTACTTAGTTTTAAAGGTCATTTATGTGATAACAAAATACAAGTTTAAAAGGTTAGATTCCAAGAAGCTTTAAATAGCAAATCAAAATTATGTTTGCATTAGCTTTATTCAATGCTGCTTCCGTTCTACCATCTCACTATAAACCTCTTCAGGGAATTTCTGCTTAGTTTTCTTTCAAAAGTAAGTCCTAGGCAAAGTGCCAGAGAAATATTTAAAATTCATTCATCTCTAAAGAAAATAGTAAATATATGTGTATATAGGTTATCTGTGTACAGTTAACAATCAATTAAATAAATTTAGGAAGTTTATTATATTCAATATTGTTTTAAAACTATGACTGTTACCTTTAACAAATGCTTAAAAGTTATTTGTGTGATTATCTTTTGTCTAAAATGCAATGAAATCCAAGACATATGCTTACTATAAAATTTTTGAATTAATAGCACTGATTTTGTGCTAACCAACATATTATTTTATTGTATTTCATTTCCCTTTTGTTTTGAATGAAAATTATCAATAATTATGTCAATTTGTTTCCTGTAACTTCTGTGATAAAGTTGTGTGGTTTTAGAAGACTAAAGTCTATTTGTTGTGATTTTGATTGACATTACCAGTTTAAATCAGCTGTCAAAATGATGTCTATGTTAATGATTTCATATTCAATTAATAGCGCCATGATAGTCTCTAAATGAGTGAACTTAAAATATTGTGAGGAACCCAAATGATTCAGATTTAAACTCATAAGTTACTGACAAGGACTATTTTAAATGATTACATAAGATGCTTCTTTTTCCATTGTGCCTATTTGCAGAAAATATAATAAAAATGGTATGAAAGGACAAAGAAGAATTATAAGTAGATTTAATAAAGTAGAGACAGCAGAAATAACAATATGTTATGTACCCAAGTGAATTTAAAAAAATTGGAGAGAATGGTTAGTCTTTTGTCCTCTCTTGCACATTGGGAAAAATAAAACAATGAAACACTTTGCAGCTTCTGATAATGCACGGTCTTGAACAATTCTGCATGAACAATTCTACAAAGATATATGTAGACATCTCAGGGCTAGGAAATAGTTCACCACTTCCAAGACATTGCCTTTAGTTAATATATTTGAGAGCAAATGTCATTCACTTCTCTTGTTGCTGTGTAAGTAAATTTCTTTGTATCTTCAGTTCTTATAAGCATTAAACAAAATTAATCCATAAGTACTCTTTTTGGCTGAACTCAAAGGAAGGAGCAAATGTAAGTGAGCAAAAGACTCCAGGTTTAAAGTATGCATCATAATAAATCAATACCTGTATGCAATACATTCAATTTACTACCAACAGTCCAGTTTCTCAGATGTGATATTACCAGGATTCAGTATTGTGTAAAATTGCAAAAACAGGACAAATACATTTAATTCAACTTCTGCCTTCCATTCCTTCAAATACCATGCAAAGAAGAGTGTCATTATAAGAACTGAAATATCAGTATGTTTAAACTCAAGCAGATATTTAGCCTTCCCTTTAGTCTATTGCCCCAGATATAAGTACTCTACCATTTTCCTCATCATTGCACTCCTAACCTCCCTGTGGGGTTAGAATTTATTGCTATGTCATTCAAATCAGTCTTAGGCATTTCTCTCTCTCTCTCTCTCTCTCTCTCTCTCTCTCTCTCTCTCTCTCTCTCTCTCTTTATGGTAGCAGTTAGAAGATTTCAGAGTAGGAAGTAAAAATCAGCACAACGAAGAAATAGAAACAGAATCATCTATGAGTTGATGTAGAAGGCCTGTTTTGGAAATAGCGGAAGTTAGTAGGAAAAACAGTAGCAAGAATAAACCTAAATACTGAAGGAGTGTTTGAGTTGTGGTCTGGAGCAGAAGGAGTTTATTAGTCTACTCAGGCTGCCATAACAAAATACCACAGACTGCACGGCTTAGATAACAGAAATTTATTTTCTCACATTTGTGGAGACTGGAAAGTCAAAAATTAAGGTTCCAGCAGAAGTTGGTTTCCAGTAAAGTGTCTCTTCCTTGTTTGCAAATGGTTGATTTGTCCTTCTACAGATTTTCTCTAGGTGCAACCCAAAGGATAGCAAGGTCTCTTCGTATAAGTTTCCTCTTACAAGGATAGAAATCCTATTAGATCAGGGCCCCACATTTATGACTTCACTTAACCTTAATTATTTCCTTAGAAATTTCATCTTCAAATACAGTCATGCTGGGAATTAGGTCTTTGACATATGAATTTGCAGGAGACACATTTATTTCATAACAAGGTATGAAACTTCAAGTGACATCAGCAGATACCATGCAAGGAACATTCTGTCTACCCAAAACTCTGCTACTTGGCAAATAATGACTTTTATTGTAATTTCCTGGTGATGGAGAGAGAGACAAATGTAACAGGGTGATTATGAGTTTCAGAATGAGCCTCAGAGTGATTTCTGAGAGGAAGGACACTATTTACTTCTTGTGCATTTTAATTTAAAAACAATCATCTGGTTCTCTATAGTCTCTGGTTATTTCAATTTTTGAATTTACAGGAAGAAAGGCAGAGACCTCAGAGAAGAGAGCAACAAGAAAGAAAACAAACTCTTGAGTACAAAAGTTATGTGGGGAAATCAGAAAAAAATATGTCTATAAATATAAAAATACAAGCTTCATAGCAAAGCATCCTATTTTGGTAACAGGAATCTGTGAACAAAACACCTTTCACCTTTCTATTCAGACTTTCATGATGGTTCCATCTCCAGTCTTATGTGTATTGATGTTTCTAAAGAGCCTTAACATTCTGCGCCTCTTCTGTCACAAATAAAATGAGTTTTCAATTGTGCTATTCCTCTTCTATGCCCACCAACAACTACTATTCTAATTCACTCAGTTTTGGTACTTAAAATTTCCTGGGTATTCTCTGCAAATATTTTGTCCTAGATATTGGGAGAGAGTGAAACCTTGAAAAGCAATGCAGAGCACTTTATTGTTTTTATCAGAATATGGTCATTTATTTCCGTATCCTTAAGTGAAAATGCTCAACTTTAAAACATATTCATGTTTATTTAGGAATTTAACTTTTCTGGCTGCTTTGTAGTTTCGTACTATATGTTTTACATATCTTCCAGGAGATTGTTTTCTACAAATTGTGACATCTGAGATTTTGCCACTTTTTAATTACAAGTAGTACACAGAAAAATTTTTTTTATATAATAATCATGTATCCAATGACTTGAAAACTCTTTCTTTCTTTCTTTCCTTCTTTCTAATTGAAAAGTGCAGGCAGGAACAGAGAAGAAGAAGTATTTTATTTTATATTTATTTTGTTGTTCACTTTGGCTCACTCCCCTCCACTCCCCTACTACCAGAAATTGAACCCAGTGATATGTGGGCTGAAGTCCTTCAGAGGCAATTGACCAAGCTGATACTCCACCAGGTGTGCCTGAAAACTCACTTATTTCTCACACTCCTAGTAGATGCTTTTAGACTTTTACGCTTACAATTATGACATTTGAAATACGTCAATTTTATTAATCTTAAGTGGCTTATCATGTTCACAGATTGGAGACATACTTGCAAAGAAGCTAGTCTCCCCCAAATTGATCTAGATAGACCGTAGCCCCATTCAAAATTCCAGTGGATTTTTATGGTAAAAATTAGCATCCATTCAAAAATATATTTGCAAATATAAAGGACCAAGAATGACTGTGTGAATCTGAAATAATTAGCTGGAGAACTTAAACTATAAATATAGAATGTTATGATAAGCCTTAAGTAATTAAGACTATGATATTGGCAAAGATAGAGAAATTAACTAATGGAGATTTTTGAATGATACATACTACTTGATTATTTGATGCTGTATTTTATTAAAATATATTAAAAATTTTGAAACTGGATATTCCTTATATTCAATTTATTTTGAAAGTTTCTTAGAAAAGTTGTATGTCAAGATGTAATATTTCTCACTAAAATGAAGTTAGAAACGCAGTCTATGAAATTGAATTCATAGTATGAAATTGAATTCATAGTATGATGTTTCATGGTAATTGCTTTGTACTCTTAGATTTGGAAAGCAATTAATGATATTTAATATGGTTCTTCTTGCCCTGAAGTTGGGGTATATTTTATTGAGGTCATCATGATTATGATGACAAAATTATAGCTTTGTTTTAGCAAATAATGGAATATGGTGATGACTATTTCAATCTTATTAAATGTGACAAATATTTCTAATTTAATTTTGTGGAAGGAAAGAAGGAAGGAAGGGAGGGAGGGTGGGAGGAAAGGAAAAAATTCATAGTTCACTATTGAAGAGATTTAATTTTACTTGATGCTTAGACTTCAAGAATTTAATTATACAACATGCTATTGTCTGGTGTTCAAATGATATGTTAAGCAACTAGAATGCTTTAAGATGCCACTAAGTCTTAAATATTTTTGAAAAAAAATTATGTAAATGATGAAAATTTGCCTTCTTAAAAAAAAAAAAAAAAAAAAAAAAAAAACTAAAGCAGGCAATCTCCAGAACAACAGCAACAACAACAAAAAAACTCCTAAATATGGTGGGTCTTGTTGGAGCAGTTGTTAGGTCAATTGCTTCCAAAGCAACAAGTCATATAACCCTGAGTTCCAGTCCCTAGTCCAGAGGGAAACAACCAATGTGAACATCTAAATAGAATAAATGTTCTTCCTCAAAAACAATCCCAAATGAATTAGTTATACAATTTTGAAGGGAATTTGACTTCTTTTTAAGAATAGAGTTACAACTATATATACTGGAAATGTCAAGGTGTACTTTGAAATATGTAAAACTTTCATCAAATCAGAAAAAAATGCCTGACATGGCTAGATACTACACAGGGTACCTTGTCTAAATCTTGGTTCTTTCTCTAGACCTCAGAAAAAGCTAAAAATATGAATCAAAATGAAGCAACACTTTCTCACAAAAACTAATTCTCGCACATACCTGCACACAAGCATGACCACACATGCCTACACACACACACACACACACACACACACACACACACACACACACACACCAGGAGCTCAAATTCAATCACAAAATGTCTTCATACATTAGACTTGGTAGAACACAATGACTCAGAATTCCTGGAGAAATACAAATACTGAATGATCAATCACATACATGAAGCAGAAACAAACAAAAAAAAGGAGCACACTAAACATACTAAACAAATATCAGTATTTGGACTGAAACAATAAAACTGAGATTACCAGTGTTGGGGGTGATGCAAGTAGTGGAGGTGCCCAGTAAATAGAGTTAAAAGACACTTGGTAAATTGGTGGTGGGCTAAGAGTGTTGTCATATTTTTGAGAAGTGGTGAATCTACACTTACGGGTATATTGCTTTGCAAATCAAAGTTACTGCAATAAATATTAAGATTCACAATTCTTAACTAATATAGTCATAACACTGATATTTCTAGAAGAAATAGAAAAATATTTTAATAAGTTATGTTAACAAGCTATGGCATCCTCATTTTTAACTTTCGTATGTGTATATTGTGCTTTGGATAACAACTTATGCAGATCTTTTCTTTTTACTTCCAACTCTCCATTAACCATTTAAGATGCTGAAATGTAGAATAATGTCTGTGTGATCCTAAAAAATAGAAAAAATAAGTGTTTTGTACATTCATTAGCTAAAGTTTTGGGGTTTCGTTATATGTATGCACACTTCCCATTGAATGTAATGAGTTAAATGCCATCGCCTTGTTTTTGGAGCTATGTTGTTATTTTCTGTATTGGGCTTAGTAACATCAGCACTAACTAGATAGATACTGCCTGAGAAAGAACCAGCAGATTTGGAGATTTCCATGTATAAACATACATACATACACACATATATGCATACATATATGCTGTTTTACTAATTGTATGCATCATAGCAATCAGTTATTTTTAACTAATAGACAATGAATTTAGAGTCATTTGAACATTTAAATGATTATTTACATTCTTTAGATGACAAGCATTTAAGGTAAAATAAACATTCTTGTAGATAATGTTATATCATTAAGACAATTAAAATATTAAATATTTTATTTAGGTTTATATCTAATGCAAACATTTTAAAAGCAAGTATTATGCCAACTTTTGCATATGTTCAATGAAGAATAAAGATCCTTACTTAAATTTTAGACACTTTTAAAATTAGCTTTGCTTATTTCCTAAACAAATACAAATGCAAAATGCTTACAATAAAAGAAGAAGAATAAAAGGAAGGAAGAGAAGAAGGAAGGGAGGAAAGAGGAAAAAGGGAGAAAGGGAGGAAAAAATGGCAAGCATAAGAGAGAAAGATTTTTTTTCTGCAGGTTAGTTGATATTCCATGAAAGAAAAATACACTCAAAGATTCAGGATGTTTAACATTTTTCTCAAAATTGCTACTTTACTTTATAAATATATAATAATTAAAAAGCAACTTTTATTGTTTAGATATTCATAAAATATTTTTAGTTTTTGCCTCATTTCTGCTAAAATTATCATTAAAAAGGTAATATTAATTGGATAACCGATTAATTTTCTATTATTTTATCAAATATTAATAGTTGAGTTACCTAAGTGTTTTTAAACACTTACCTACTAATATATATAGTTATAATACCAGTTCAACTTAAAAATATTTATGTCAGCAAATGCTATAATCACACCATTTCCACATAAAATTCATTGCTCAAGTGCAATTATTCAACATTCATTTTACGATATTAGGTCTATTTCTTTTTAACCTAAATCTAGTATTTTTTTTTTTTTTTACGAAAGAATGAGAAATGCAGTGCAACTTCATTTATTATTTGAGAACTAATTTCAAACATACCACAATATATAAATGATATTACAAATTGGACAGCTGATTTTATGTGTTAACTAGGCCACGTTACCCAGATATTTGTTCTTTCAGCTATCTCAGTGCTTTTCTAAAGGCAATTTTTAGATAAGATTAACATTTACACTATATGTACCAAGTAGTTCATCATGCATAATATGAGCAGTTTTCATCCACTCAACAGAAGACTGAGATCACTTGGAAAAGAGAATTCTGCATCCAGTCAGATTATCTTTAGACTTAAGTTGCGACATCAGCCTACCCATGGGTCTTCCAGTTAACAGCTTTACCTTGCAGATTCTGGATTTGTCAGGCTCTGTAACTGCATGAGTCAAGTTCCTAAAATAAATAATTTGTGTATATACAAGCACATTCTATTGGTTTTGTTTCTTTGAAGAACTCAATACACAAATAATCTTGCACACTGTGTTCAATAAATTAATCTGACAAACTCAAAATAGTCAATTCAAATAAAAAAAATTAATGAGATGAATAGATAAGCCTTTCAAATAATAAATTAATTTTCCTCTGATTATACTTCATATCAGTAATTTATTTTATGCCTTAAGTATTTTGAGATATTCTCTTTAGTAAATTGGTGTATATTACTCATTTTGTTTCTATGATACAACACCATGTACTTCGCTACATAAACTTTGCATAAAATAATAAATATTTAGCTATAGAAATTTAACAAAATAAAATTGTTTATTTTCCTTTTTTTTCAGGTAGAAGGATTTTGACAGACATTCATGGATTCAGAATTAAAAACAACACAAATGCTTATAGTTATTCTTGAGATGTTAACTTAATAAGGCTATTTATCTAGAATCCTTCAAATATTATGAACCAGTCTTGATTATCAATGAATGAAAATTTCATTGCATTTAATAAATATAAAAATTTAAATTTAAATTTTATAGCAGTTATCTAGTCTCAATTACAATTTGAAGGAAAGCCATCCCCTTACTATAAGTAACTATTGTTATTGAAAGTAAGCAAAAACATCCACTGTTAGGTTTATTACTACTACTATAAAATATATCAGAATCCATAATATGCATAACCTAATATATTAAAGAGAGCTTTTACAGTTTTAGAACATGTTCTTCAAAGAGTCTAATGAATAAAATAATTGGAAAGTACTCAAAAACTCAGTTTTAGAGTATTCATGATGATTAAGATTAAAAATCATATTGCTTTTTAATAACATATCTGCAATTTTTGAGGTTCAGTTATTTTTTAATAAATGTGAAAATATATTCTTCTAGAACCAAAGAAGGTAAGATGGGAAATGTGTGAATTAAAGCGGGGGAGAGGCAGAGATACATTCCCCTTTTATTTTGTTTTGAAAAAGTTCAAACGATATTATTTCATGCATTAAACCTTAACTTCGAAACAAAATAAGTGGTTGAATAGTTTTCCAGCTACACATATGTCAAACGACGAAAAGACTTGTTACAAGACTTGAACTTATCTATGAATTGTGGGAAAGAGTTTAAAGCAGGCAAAGCCCTGCCTTAAACTTGATTTGGTTTTAATGTCAGAAAGTGAATGTAAGTCTGTGATTGTGTATCTTCTTCTTGAGTAGAAGGCTACAGTGAGTCTAAAACTAGAATGTGCATAGAGGCAAAATCTCTTATTTTAGACAGAATAGGAAAACATTTTGCCATTTTTATGAGTTGAGCAATGTTTGTTGTGTTCAGACAAGAGTACAAAGTGGTCTTGTTTTTGTGTGAACCATGATGTTCAAATTGAATACTGATGCTGATATTCTATGAGGTCATTTGTGTGCGTTATGGAAAACCAAAAACGAGCTACCAGGCCTTAGATGTCAGTCCAGGTCCAAGATGTCAGGAATTACTTTACTCTTTCTCACTAATCTGTGAAATTTCTCTCAACATATTTCCCTTTAATGCATTTCATGGAGGGATATATAACAATTTTTTTAATTTCTTGATTTAATCTATCTGTTCACTGCAACATTAAAATTGCAGCTAATATCTCTTAATACTGTACTGCTCTTACACTCATCAATCATCCTTAATCTTTGATATTTTCTGAGTTAATGATAATGAGGGATCATGGTTATTCTATTTTAGCTCACAAATATTATTTCACTTCGTAACTTAGGCACATGAATCTCTTTCATAAAAAGAGGAAATTAGAGAAAAAAGTGTTGTTCAAGCATCAAAAGTATTGCCACTAAAATATAAGAAAATATTTTTGGTCATTGCAAAATATGTTTAAAATATGAAATATATTTTGGCACTTTTATTTTGTGTCCTTCTTTTTTGATATTTTTGAACCATATTTTGCACCAAAAAGAGTAATGTGAAATAGTCAGGATTTCCAAATGAACTGATACAAAGTAGTTGAACTTTCTGACAAAAATAGAGAGCAACAATATAAATTTTACCCTTTTATTTAGCTTCCACAAAAGTTTGTTAAATTTATAATTATTTGAAGCAGAGTGACATGGAATTGCAAAAACTAGAAAACTTATAGAAAGAAGGAATAGGCAATTTTCTTGCCCCTAACAATAGAAACACACACTATCATCACTAAATAAACAAATTAACTTAAATAAATATAAATGAAAATAATATATTAATTGGTTACTAGCAAATTGAGTATATTATTTTGAGGAGCAAAGAACATAATGGAAAATCATAGCACCTACAAGCTTCATTATTTCATTTCATTTTACATGTATGTAAGTGTACAATGTTTATGAATATAGGCATATGCACTATGTATGCATAATATACATATTTTACACAAAGGACCGTTTTCAGTTTCATTATACATTATCTGGTTTTCATACATTATTTCCTAATGTATCTGTACGTATTATTCTCTATGTACCTTTGAAGTGAAAAAATAGCTTAAAGAAAATTCTGTAAAAATCATGCTGCTGAACATGTATCTGTTCAGTCAATGAGGAAATCAAATGCAAAATGAAAAAAATATACCGGGGGTCACATGAAAATGAAGACACCTTATCAGAACCTTTAGGATGCAACAACATAAGTAGTAGTAGGGAGTTTTGTAGCAATGTGTACTTACCTTAAGAAACAAGAAGAATCACAAAAAACCTGAGCCTAAGCCTAAATAAAGTAATTAAAGAAGAAAAAAGTCAGTAGAAGAAAGGAAATAATAAGAGAGCATGAAGAAACAAAATAGGGATCAAAAGAAATTCGAAGAATCAATGAGCCCAGGACCAAGTTCACTGAATAGATTAAAAAAAATGGACAAACCTTTTAGTCAGGATCACAAAAAATGCAAAATCAGAAGTAAAAGCGTTTTACAATGGATACTGCAGAAAGAAAAAGTATCATAAGAGAATATTACAAATACCTATATGGCAACAAATCGGAAAATCTAAAACTAGTAGGCAAATTCGTAGACATAGCCTTTCATGACCAAATAATGAAAAAAACAATATCTGAAAAGACTGATTATGAGTGAGAAAACTGAAATACTAATCACTTTCCAAAAAAAAAAAAAAAAATCCCAGGACAGAGCCATTCCTCTAGAGAATTCCAGCAACTTTTCAGAGTATTATCACCAGCCCTTCTCAAATATTTCCAAAAACTTGAAAAAGAAAATAAAATTTTAAGCACCATTCATGAAATCAGCATTACCTGATTTCAGACATTGATATCACACATATAAAATGTTATAAACCAATAGCTCTGATAAATAGCGACACAAAATCCTTGACAAAATACTAACAAACCAAATTAAAACATTCAATAAGATATTCATAGAGAATCTTCCAGGGATGCAAGAATGGTTCAACACACCAATTTTAATAAGAATGAAATTCCCTGAAATAAATTTGAACAAGAAATGAATAACTCAAACACTGAAAGTTTTAAATAATTGTTTAAAGAAAGAGGAAGACACATGGAATTGGAAAGATACTTTATTTTTTTTGTGTTAGAAAAACTAGCATTTACAAAAGGAGTGATTACCTAAAGTAACATACATATTTTATACAATCCCTATAAATCTCCCAATGATGTTCTCCCCAGAAATATCATGAAATTTATTTGGACTACAAAAGATTCCAAATAGCAAAAACAATTCAGAGGAAGAAAAAAACAAATATATAAATATCACTTTTCTTGACTCCAACTTATACCACAAAGCAATGGTAATCAACTTAGCATGCTATTGGGAAAAAAAAAATGGAAACAGATTAATGGAATAGTACTGACAGTCCAGAAATAAGCCCACACATAGACAAGTAATTAATAATAAAGATCCAAGAACACACAATGAAGCAAGTATGGTGCCTTCAGTAAATGATATTGGATAAAACATAGTTGCATATTCAGTAATTTAATTACATAAATAATATCACAAAATATTAACTCAAATGGGTTAAAGACTTTAAACGTCAAATTTAATACTTTAAAAGACATAGAAAGAAACTACAATAGATACACTCCTTCACATTGGCATTAGAGATACTTTGGAACTATATTTAATATTAAGGGAGAGTAAAGCCAAATAAATAAATGGAACTACATCAGACTAAAAGGCTTCTTCACAGGGAAATAAATTATTATCAAATGAAAAGATCCTACTGAATAAAAGATAGTTTTACCTCAAATACTGACAGGTCAATATCCAAGATATATAAAGAGTTCATAGAAATAAACAAACAAAACCCTAATAATCAAATTAATAAATGGTAGAGAAACATAAATGACCAACAGCCACATGAAAAGATGTTTATCATCTCTTAATAAGGAAAGGTAAACAAAAACCACAATGAGAACAAAAGACTGTAAACAAGTATTAGTAAAACTGCAGAGAAAAGGAAATCCTTAAACAATTTGGATGGCAATGTAAATTGATCCAACCATTATGAAAATTATGAAGATTCTTCTAAAAATTAAATTTCATAAGATCCCATTATCCTACTTCTGAGTATTTATTGAATAAACATCAAAATGCTAACTCAAAGAGATGTGTAGATGCATCCCATGCTTATTGCAGCATTATTTACAATATTCAATAGTTAGGAAACAATCTAAATGGCCATAGACAATGAACTGGATAAAGAAGTTACAGTATATATATATACAATGGAATACTACTCAGTATTAAAAAGATCAGGAACTATCATTTGCTACATAGATGGACCTAAAGGGAATAATTATTAGCTACCTATGTCAGGAGGAGAAAGACAAGTACCCTATTGTCTCATTTATAGGTGGTATTTAAAGAAAATAAGCAAACACCAAATTAAACAAAAATAGAATTTCATTCTAAAGGACAAAATAAGTGGTTACCCGAGGGAAGGGGGAAGAAAAGGTGGACAAAACAGCTGAAAGTGATCAGTTTTATAGCAAAGTACAGACTTAGACTGCTGTTGGTGAAACTAATGTTGTATATTCAAGATATTGATTTATGATGAGGAACACCTTAAACTGTTATAAAGTTACAATGCAATATGTCTTCAATAAAATAAAACAATGTATAAAATAAAATTCTGTAAAAGCTTGAATGCAGAATCCTTCAGTTTGTATTATAATTTTCCTAATATTTTATTGTCAATTTTATATTCACTGTTTTCTAATTTACCATCTTTGAGAGTCTCATTATATTTGTATTAATAAGCATTGGTAAATAATATTTAATAGCATTCTATATATAAAACAGCATGTCTTTCAGGAAAAATTTCCTTAAGATCACGTTGCTTGACTTAATAAGAATAGAATTATGACAGCTTTTTTTAGACAAACATTGAAATTGCCATAGCTATGAGTATATTGTGATAAACACTGAAAAAGAAAAATGTTAGGTAATTCTGAAAGTTTTTAGCTCAACATTACGCAGAGATCTTCTACTGCTTCCATTTAAGTAAGGGAATATAGATAAAACTAAACTGTCTTAAAACTCTCTTGAAACATTTTATGCATTCTATGTATAAAATGCATTAGGATATATAAATTAATTTTTTTTACTATTTATTACTTTAAGCCAACAGCCTAAGGATCTTTACATAGCTGATGTTTTTGAAAAAAATGCAATATTTTTACATGAGCATTGAGTGGAGTATTTTGAAAAATTAATATAAAAATTGTATTTTTTCACAATATCTAAAAATGTCTTTAGTATAATTTCCAGAACATTTTGGTGTCTTTCAAAAAGAGATCTAAATTTGAAAACATTACAACAATTAAAATGATGCTTTATTATTGCTTTATCAATTACTTTATAGAAGAAAATATTCAGACCGTATTTTGCTCATTCCTGAATTAATGCATGTACAATTTTGTGTTATATCTTTTTCATATGTTTTCCACTCTTTACTGTCTAATGCATCAAGTATCAGGAACATTGTTTTTCTGTTGCAAAATCTGCCTCTTTGAAAATGTTCAAAAGTGTAAAGAAAAAATATCTCATTAAGAGAGTTCCTTCAAACCAAGCAGACAAGCTATCAGTAAACAGAAACCCTATCTGCATAAAGTCACTATCTTTGATGACTATTCCTTCTTACCTTCTGTGGTTGACCTCCTCCATCTCCTCCACCCCACAGTGTTCTTTGAGTCTGTATTAAAGTGTTTAGTTTGGAAAGTAAAATCAAGTGGCTGGGTCACTCAACCTAACTGGGCTTCTCCCATGTATACAGGAGACATACAAGTAATAAACTTCTTTTCACTTTTTTTCTCCTAAAAAACAAAACAAACAAGCATGTGACAGACCTTTGACACATTTTCTAAATGAATAGAAGTATGCAACCATCTAATTTAACACAGATAGAAGAAAAGCAAATTCTTCCAAAGTGTGAAAGTTTGGAAAATATTTGGGGTGATTAAGGACCTTGGACATTGTTACTATAATTAGCGTCCTATTTCAGATCATGTTAAGCAATCTAGAACTTACATCACATTTTCTTCTGTAAAACAAGGTATTGGACTAGATGATGCTTACAAACATTCATGCCTCCAACGTTCTATAATATAAAATTTACATATTTCACTCAAAATTCTGTGTTTTGATTTAGATGATTCATTGGAGTTCATGTATTTAATCATTTTTATTTTCCATTGGTTTCTTCCCTTGAGTTCCTAAAGACCTAGGATCCTCTCTGTTCTGCTGTTTTCTCTCAGTCATGATCTACAATGAGTGATTCAGTAAATATTTACTTAAAGGCTGAAAGAACTGGATGTGCAATGTGAAATCTCAATAAACTAAAAGAAAAAAGCTCTTAGAAAGAGAATCAATAAGGAACAAAAAAGTGCAAAAAAATTGTGAATTTAGTTCCAGGGAGAGGAATCAAAGTGGCTCACATAAAGGTAGGGCACTGACCACATTAATCAACTAGAAAAGGTTAAGAACAAGGACTTCACAATTCTCATAATAAAGGTAAAAGAAGTTCAGAAAAGGCTTAAAAAAATATTTGTGGTTTGTTGGTCTCCCAGAGGGCATAATGCAACCAAATGTAGATGTGTTCATGAAACAAAGAAAAAAGTCTGAAAGATCTCTCTCCCCAACTTACCACCTTGGAAATTTTGTTAAAAAAATTGAATGTTAAATAGTTAAAGTGAGGGAAAGTCATTATATTAAACTAAGTCCCTTACAAAAAATAAGACTGAGATAGGGGAAGACACTTATAGATAGGTTAAGACTTAATTTATAATTGGAGATAATGTAGTACTACCCTATAGGATTTTGAGATTTGTACTACACATTTGAAATTCCAAAATAATAAAATAAGGATTCCAAATTGATAGATATATTGATCTTTTCCTTGGTCCAACAATGATCTGAAATTCAAGGAATGTAAAATATGAAGATAAAAAGCCCTGATTTTGCAAAATTAAATTAACAAAAAGATGACTGAAATATGTAAATATTATAATCCATGTATTTCAAAAATCAAAAGTAGCAATAATCAACAGACCTATTTTAATGTAAATGAATAAAGACAGATATCAGACATACAAATAAGAAACAATGTAATAAACTCAAGAGAAATTTATGTCTACTTCAAAAATTGTGCAATAGCGTTTTTTTCTATATTCTCAGTTTCTATCTTTTAAAGTGTAGAAAATGATTTTCACTAGGTGTCAAAATAGAATGTTCTATAGTTTCATGGACATGAGTATGGCAGGATAGTGATACTTTCAGAGGTTAGTATATGTCATCCACAATGAACAGAGAATAGTGACTTAGAGTCCCTATAAAGGATGCTCTACACTCTGGAAAGAATGTTTAAATCTTAAAATGTTAAAAATTTTCTCATCTTCTCCAAACTGATCCTAGAAGTATAGTATAAACTTCTATCTAGTTATAAGCATTTTCCTCATTTTTCCCCCCTAAAGGAATCAGACAAATGTAATTGTCCCTTACCTTTTTTTAGCTAGTTAAATATTAGTGTTTTTTAACAAAATTTCCAAGGAGGTAGTTGAGTAGGGAAAATTTTCAGACTGTTTTATTTTAAGATACTGTGTTTTTCAATGTTACTATTTATTTTTTAATGGGACCTAGAGTTAAAAGAGTTAACTTTTGTAAGCAAAGCGTGAAGAAAACATTGCAACTTGACATAATAAATAAAATAATATATAAGTAAATGTTAAATTGCATTGATTCCACAGTTCTTATTGAATATGTTAAACAAAGCAAAGCCAACTGAATCTTGATACATGACACTGATTATAAAGCTTGAACATCATTTACATTTGAAGGAAAATTTACATTTATTTATATTCAAATGTTTGAATAGCAGAATTAGCTCATTAAGCCACAATTAAGTTGTCTTCAGATAAAATGGTAATAATAACTAGAAGGAGTAATAAACTGATTTATGACTTTCATACTACATGAGTAGTTATGAGATATCATAGTCAATAGTTAGCTATGAGATATTATAAAGATGTTAAAATTCTCAAAATAAAATTCAGTTTAATTGAAGGAATAAATATGCACATTTCAGAAACAGTGGACAGTATATAAAATAAAGAGCAGTACCATACCTAATATTGACAAAAAAAACAAAAACAAATGAGGCCTTAATGGAATTCGTACTTACTATTTTAAATTGTTAAATAGAATGAGTCTACATTTATATACATAATGAATACATTGTTATTTTTAAATTGAAACATATGCTGATGAACAAAAAAGTGACTAAAAGAACTGTTCTTGAATCTTGTATAATTTCTTAAATCATATAATCACAATTCCTAAGACATTGTTTTTAATAAAGTAACACATGCTTCCTTTTGTTGCTGTTCACTAACTAATTTTTGGTTTACTTTATTAAGGACCAATTACTTTTGTTTAATTTGTTTGCCAAAGGTAGAATTTTCTGCCAGAGTTATTATTTAGCTGCACAGAAAAATCAACTAAACTATATTTTGCTTAATAATTTTACTTAAATAATTCTTAATTGAATCGTGAGTTTCCATGATTCTATAATACATATAATAAAGTAAATATAGATGTATGTAATTATAATATCAGTATATATTTTTATAATTAGCTATATATGTATATGTGTATTTATATACGTAAATTTTATATATATATTTAAATTACCTCTTTTAAAGAGTCCAGAGAATCTACTCAGAGCACAAAGTAGCATCTGTGTTCTAATTAAATAAGCTGCTTAATTCTGGTGTGCCCTGGTGAACTAGCAAATAGCCACCACAGCATAATCTACATAAATCCAAAAGACTTGGGTTTAGGACCCAGGCTAGGGGGAAAACAAGATGAACAAGTAAATTAAAAAATAAAGTCTTTCTCCTCTCAATTCCCACCTGCCTGCTTACCATCATTCCTGCCTGCACCTTACCTTAAAAAACAAAACAAAACAAAAAACAAAGAAACAAAACAAAAAACATTTTATGCCTGTTTCTCTCTGGTTTTGGAAATAGTAAATAGATTAGATTAGGCCACCATTCCACATTATACAATTACTAATATTCCATACAGAACATTTTCTTAATTTAGTGTTAAATTTCATGACATTCATTTGTACAGTCTTTACAACCTTGATAAAGATTATTCTATTACCTACCAAATACTTAGGTTAATCTTACATGTAATGTTCTGTTGCCATTATTCCCTGAACAATAGAGTGTAATTATTCACATAAAATTTACATTTCATTGAATATTACAAGTAATCTGGAAATGATTTAAAGTATACAGAAAGATGTTCATAGTTTATATGCAAACATGACACCATTTTATACAAGGGACTTGAGCATCCTTGGATTTGGGTACATTAAGGGGGTTCTGGAATCAATCCCCTCAGATAAAAGTGAACAATTGTAGTGAGTTATCATATTCAGATAGCTTCAATAGGTCTATGGATCTTATCCATATGTGGATATATATAGATCTTATGCATATGTCAACAACCTACAATGTAAGTAAGTAAACTGTGAACCCTGTACTGATCCACTCTTTTTGAAGTTACTGTATTTATTGTTATAGCCTGACTAGTTACTTACATCCTATAGCTGTTTTTGTGATACAGTGGTAAAGTTAAGTATTTGCAACAGAGAACAGAAAAACTAGTAGCTTCAATATTTTCTTTTTGGCCCTTCAAAGGAAATGTTTGTGACTATTGCTGATCTAGACTATAGATCATAGAGAAAAAATATCATAACATCTTTAAATAAATTAGCTTAAGCATTTTTGATTTATTATCAGAAACACGAATTATAAACAACTCTTTGAACATCATTTGTAGATGATTCATTAATGACAGTCTTTTAGGTAAATAAGTTTCCTCTAAGAAGCATTTTTTTTTCATTCATTTTTATTTCAAATACAAAACATATTAGTATTTGTTCAGATACAAAAATAAAATTATCATTGATATTTAATGGCACTAATTGACATTTAGCAAAATTTCTAAATGCTATTTGCTTAATGATGAAAATATATTTTAAATAACTTTATAAGAAGTCAGGAAATACACTAATACTTATCATTTACCTAGTATCTGGAGTAATGTACTTTAAAAATTTAACAAAAAGTAGACTGTAATTATAAGAACCAATCTGGTGGTTACCAGAAGAAAGGAAAGGGGGTGGAAGATGTGCAAGTAAGGTAAAAGGGGTCAATTATTTGGGAAAGAATAGAATTGGATTGTTAATAGTATAATGCAGTATTTGCATATGTTGACTCACATTGAGGCACACCTGAAATCTTTTATAATGCAATGTTATTGAACAATGCATTTAAAAATAATGAATTAGTAAACATCCAAAAATATTTCAAATTAAAGCAAAGTGAGCAGACATAAGTCTTTTATTAAGAAAAGGTATAGGCAGGAATGAGGATGAGTAGGCAGGCAGGTAGGCAGGAAGAGAGAGGAAGAAGAAGCTCTTTGTTTTATTTAGTTTTTATCTTGGTTGTTCCCCTGGCCCTGGAATACAAACCCAGGTCCTTGAGATGTAGGTGGACTGAACTCAGACAAAGGTTACAACTTCATTGCTGCTTCCACCAGGGTATGCCAAGTCATTCTTATAAACAAGAACTCAGGAGGCATAATTAAATTTCTCAGTATTAAATTTAATCATCAAATAAAAATTGCTAAATTATTTAATATGTCAGATTGTTTAGAGAATCTAAATCACATATTATATAAGCATTGATTGCAGAATAAACCAACATATCATTTTCCATGAATTAAAGACAAAACAGTTCTTGTGACTGTCCAAAAGTTGGACAGGTAATAATTATTGAACCAATAATGCCTAGCTCATGAATTCAGGAATATTTTTGAAAAAGCAGATAACTTCAGTTCTTGCAGATTGAATAACAGAAATTTTATCACATCAGCAGAAACAGAGGCTTTAGAATAAAGAAACCTGAACTGAAAACTCAATTCTGTCATTTAGGGAATGGAGACTCTAACAATTGGCTAAAATTCAACCCAAATCACTTAATATCATAATGACTTGTCTATATGTCAAGGAATGAATACAATAAATGCTAGTATTTATGTATTGATTAATCTTCAGACATTGTGCTAAATGCTTTAATATATTAGTTTGTGAAATCTTCAAAAAATATTGGTAGCTTCCTTAAACCCATATTAATTGTCCTAGAAAACTATTATAAACTCTTGCCATATCTTTAAAATCAAATTTTAAAAAGATTTAAAAAACCACTACATTCTAACGTCTTCTTGATCATTCTCACATCTTACAAGTCCCTAAGATTATTCTCCATTGTAATAATTCACTCAGGTTCAAAGAATTCACCAAAAGTTGTTTTATTCAGTTATTGTTTAATTGAGTGAAAGAGGTGTATGGTGTAGAGGCAAGGAAATTTCCAAATGTGAAGCTTCCAGCAATACACTTTCAGTGAAGCTGTACACAACACTAACAGCTTCTAGTTATGGTATCTGATAATACACTTGCAGCACTGGCCAACAAGGGAAGATCATCTGAACCTTGGTGTTCAGAGATTTCTTGGAATCTGTTCATGTATGCTTGGATGAGTGTCCATTTGGCTGACTTCAGCCTCCGGCTCATCCAGGGGTCTAACTTAGACGTTGTGGTCCAAAGCCCCCATCATAAATTGTTAGCATAGACATCATGCCAGGCCCATCGGCCCCAGAAAAACTAAGACATATCAAGCAGGATGTTCCAAAATTATAAAGTTTGCCATTTGAAATGATGAGGCAAAAATCAAATCTCTTATTGGGTAAAGTTATTTTTCACTACGGTAACCTGTAGATAGGGTTAAATGTGATTGGTCACTTCCTATGCAAAAATATGCAATAAAATGAAAATACAATTTCAAATACCTCATGGAAGGAAATAGTAGCAGAACTAAATGATAAATACACAAAAACATATATCTTGTTGCGCAAAGCATCTTAATTAATATGTTATTCATTTAAATTTGGGAATGTTAAATTCCTTTTAAATTACAGCTACATAATTCCAAACAGTAGTATATTGGATATTTTTCTCTGACTTAAAAATGGAAAATATCTTTGTCATTGAAATACATACTCAGAATGATCATCTTGATTTGTTCCCCTTTTGCTATGTATCCAAGAAATTGCTAAGAATGATAAAACCTCAGGTGAGAGCAACAAGTAAGCATGCTGCAATTCCATATCGGGGAAGCTATATTTTCCTTACTTATGAATAAAACCTTTATTACAAAATATTCAGAAAAGTTGTGAAGGATAAGAATATAAATAATTATATTCTGATGGTGATTTCAAATTAAAATGTGAATATAACATTAAGTGAATTTACTATGCCAGACTAAACATAGTGAACTTCACGTACCAGTGGGAAAAAAATGCACATTTGTTTTATGGCATCAATATGCTCGAATCAAATATTTTGCTTGTTTGGGAGACTATGTAAGATGTGTTGATGTGGAATTTCATTTCAATATTTGCTGTAGAGCTGTTAGGATATAGCTGCTTTTAGCATGCTGATTTCTAATCTTAACAACTCCTTGCACTGAAAATAAAATGCATCATTTTGGACATTCATTTCCAATTTCATCTGCCACGTGCAATGTTGTCACATATAAGATCAATAGGCTGATCTGACCAAGCACACAAATCAGATTATACACTCTCTTTTCCACCAATAAAAATTTAAAACTACCACAGCACATAATACATCATTCTAAGGTTTCCAATTTTTGGAAACATTTCTACAACACACAAGAGAATTTCTTTGGCAAGCTAGTGAAGTCCGACTAATTGGCTATTTTATTTAACAGTACCTTCATTAAGATCATGTTTATAATTCCATTAATCAACTTTCTCATTTTCTATTAACAGATGCATGTCAAATGACATATACATTATATTGTCTATTTGCTACATTAGACTTCTATTAAAAAAATACGTTTATCTTTCAGAGGTATATCATATATTTTTCCGAACTCTAAGCATATAATTCTGATGACTAAAACCAAAAGATATATTAAATATAGTGTTGAAAATATATCATTAAAATCACACTGCGGTATTATGTTTGGAATGGAAAGAACCACTCTTTTGCAAAAATGTTTTCAGCTTTTAGTACACAGAGATTATACAAAAGGGGCTAAGTGAATATATTTTGAATAACATTAATACTATAGGACTTTAATTAACGAGATAGCTATGAGCTGCCTTGGGCTTCTGAAAAGTGTCAAACATTTCTCCTGTTATCAATTGAATAACCACTCAATAATAGAATAAATGATTTTATCATATCTTATTAATTCCCATCTTTTTCACATTTTTTTTGCTCATAGTTATCAAGGCAGTTATCAGATAGGTATATATCTCAACATTTTTTTTAAGCTATCAGTAAATATAAAATATAGGTCAAAGTAAAATGTAGGCCACTGTTAATGCTTCTAAATTTATCCCACCATAAATGCTAGAAAAGTACATAATCATAATTTTAAATACAAATGATACAAATAGACTAACTTGTATAAACTTTATACAGGCAAAACTAAACTGACTTCAAAAGCAGGAAAAACTTTTATGAGCTATAAGCAGTCTATGAGTTACAGAAAATGTTCTATTTTGTATTTCTAATTTGAATGACGACATATATTCTAACATATTAATTTATTTCCGTTATTATTTTGTACAGTATGAATACTTAATATGGCTAAATAAATGAGATGACTTAATAAATGTTTCTGTTTTCCTGAAGACTGAATGAATTCTCTTTTGTTACAAGATTTATTTTTTAAATGTAATGCGCTCTACATTCATTGTTTTATTATTTAAAAAAACTTATATTTGTGTACCAAATCAATAAATTACCATTATGTTACATAATTCATAAGAATTTATATAAAATTACTTATTTCTAGGCTTTGATTTGTGATCACTTTTTAATCTAATTTAATTCAAAATCTAAATATAGTATAATACTCCTAATGGAAACCAATCTGCCTCCATATCTTCAAATACATAGGATTCCCCACACTACAACTCAAATTAGTATTTCTGTATTAGAGTTCATTTATCCTACAAATCAAATTTACTAACGATTGTGCTTTTCCTCCTAATTTGTCTAAATGAGCGATTATCAACAGCAATTACTCTGTTTCCTGGTCCAGAAGCCTATGTGATATTATTCACTGGCCCATTAGCTTTCTTACTTCCATGTCTAACAGAAACACAAGTGAATTTTATTTTCTAAATGCTCCTTACTCTTTCTCCTACCAATGTCCACTAATTTTGTCATGATATCATTAATTCCTCATTGAATTTCTTCAAGTTATTATTGTTGCTTCAGAAGTAATTTCCCACACATTCCCTCTGTGAAAATATTCAGCAATATAAAATGACCAAGAAATCACACTTCTCTTCTTTGCTCTACTGACATGAGCTACCATGCAACTTATTAAAAATAATTGTGATTGCATAATTTTTCTGTGTTTAAATATTTCAGAACACCATCACTAAAGACAGACTTTACTTTCTTAAGGAAAGATGTCTTCAAGAGTATCCTTGTATATGATCAAAATATTGATGAGAGGTAATAAAACACAGTGGGAAGAGGACAGTCGTCAGTAAATGATGTTGGGGAAACTAGAGTCACATACAAAAGACTCTAACTAGAACTCTATCTTAAATTAATTCAAAATAGATTAAGCCTGGAATACAGGACCTGAACCTAAAATAAAGGATACATGGTTGGCTGCTTGACATTGGTCTTGTCACTAATTGATTTGGAGTTCATATCAAAAGAAAAGGCAATAATTGCAAAAACAGGTGGGACTCTATCATAATTAGGAAACTCCTGATAGCAAAAGAAACTAGCAAAATAAAAGGGAACCATGTAATGGGGGAAAATATTTGCAAATCATATCAGCTAAGGGCTTAATACACAAAATATAAGAAACTGCAATTCAGGAGTAAAATAATTTTATTTCAAATTGGCAAAGATCTTGAATAGAGAACTCTCCTAAGCAGACACAGAGATGGACAAGAGGTATATGTAAAGTTGCTGATCATCACCAATCATGGGGGAAATACAAAAACCACAAGGGGATACAATCCTACACCTATTAGAATGAATATTACCAAAAATACAAATAATAGCAAGTGCCGGGTGATGATTTGAAGAAAAGGGAACCCAGGTGCTCTGTTGGTGGGGAGTGCAAATTGCTGCAGCCACTATGAAAAATAGCATGGAGTTTCCTCAATAAATTAGAAATGGAATCATTATATGATCAGGCATATCCAATCCGGGTATTTATCTGAATGAAATGAAAGCACTGATAAAAAAGATCTATATACTTCCATGTTCATTATAATAGCCTTATTTAAAATAATAAATACATGGACACAATATACAAGTCAGTCACAGATGAGTGAAAAAATAAAATGGAATATCTGTATATAGCAAATGTTACTTGTTATAACATGAATGGTCTAGGGTATTTTGCTAAGTGAAATGATTCAAACTAAGCACTATTATTTCACTTATATTTCAAATCAGAAAATGGTTAAAAAACAAAAACAAAAACAAACTCTTAGAGAACAGGTTAATCATTGCCAGAGGTGGGAGCTAGGCATGATTAAAGTGGGTAAAAGTAATAAAGATACCCACTTGTAGGCTACGGAATAAGTAAGTCTTAGGGGTATACTGTATAGAATGATAATTATTTTTAATAATTCTGTACTATATATACCAAATCTTAAAATACATAGTGAAGTACATTTTAAAAGTTCTTATCCCAAGAAAAAATTGTATTTCTATAAGGTGATGGAAGCTAAGTAAACTATTTTGGTGATTATTTTACTATATATTATATTGATCAATATTTTACACGTCTGAAATTATGTCAATTATATACCAATTTAGAAAGGAGTACAGAATAAGCAAGTCAAGGTAAAATAAAATCTTATCTTTCAATTAGTAAAATTTATGCTGGCTATTTTCCTGTACTTTAAAATTGGAAAATATCTTTGGCAAGACTGATATAATATATACCCCATCTCTAGAATTTACTAACTGTGTATTCTTGGTAAAGTTACCGAACCACTCTGTATCTCAGTTTTTTTTCATTTGAAAGTAGACAGAATAAAATAGAATTGATCACACAGTATTGATGGAAATATTACATAATTTAATTTTTAATGCACAAAGAATAGTGGTAGCAAGCTAAATACTACATAAATGTTCATTTTTATTTCATAAGCACTTACACAAAATTATGCCATTAATCTTCAAATAAGTTTGCAAATTTATTTGCTAGACTTTTCTCAATACATCAATCTGAAATATTTTCTCTGAAAGAATGTCAATTACTATTATATTTAAGATGGATAAGAGAAATAAATGTTTTGGATTCTGAGTTCTCTGAAAATTCTGTCTCAGTAATGTTGCTCCCCATAACTAGGACGCAGCAGGATATCAAAATATAGTAAAGTTTAAGAATTTCTCACTTAGAGATTAATTATACAGCCTATTATTATTTTAAAAATAAACTATATTAACTTTTTGCATGCCTAATTCTCTGCTGGGTAATATTTGTCCAACTAATGTGGTCACGGTGGGAAAGTTCATTTTAGAATAACTTTTCTGCTTCAAAGCAACCCAAGATGTTTCCATTCTCATTGCTTAATTGGGGAAAACAGTCCTACATTCTCTATTTGAATTCTGAAAATATTTTCCATAGATATTAGATATAGGTTGAGGTTAATGATAATGGAAATATTGCTGTATTTCAAGATGGTTAATATTATTTATGAAGCACTTAATAACTAATGATCATTTATAGTAAGATTTCTAAGAGAAATGAAAATATTCTTGTATCAAGACATTAAATTTCTTAACCTGCCAGTTTTGGAACATAAAATAATGGAAGATAGGAAATATTTATAGATTAATATAAAAAATTAGAAGTTTCTACCATCATCTTTGCCACAATGCATACACTATTTGGTAACTTTAATGGCACTGAATTCAGTAAATGAGACAATTATTGAGGCTGAATGTTTGCAGTTGCTTTGAAATTTTGATTAGTCCCTGTTATTTTAAAAACACAGGAAGAGTGAAATACAGTGAAACCAAAAAAATCAAATATATTTGCACAGATATTGACTAAAATCCTAATGAGGAAATTTGAAACACTGTAACAATTTAACTAGATTTTTAAAATTATGAATGGATTTAATTTACTGAAAATAACACTGACAACAAATAACAGATAATTAAAATCTAACTACTGGATGATTGTGTGTATATGTTTGTGTAAGGGGTGGGGTTTGTGGCATCAATCATAAACCACTGAAGAATGAAAAATATGGCATTTTAATTATCAGTAGATATATCACACACATTACAACACTGATGGAATATTTGGCAAGAAAATAAACTTATTAAATAATATTTTTAAAGCTATTCTTGTCAGCTAAGAACCATGCTACAATTGGCATGCTATAACATCTCAGGGTTTGAAATTTTATTAATTATTAGCTATTAGCTGTTAATGAAATAAATATTTTGGAATTATTGGTCAGCTCTTGCCACAGCCATTTCTATATCACCAACTCCTCATATATCAAGAAATTATCATTTTCACCTAGTCCATATTGCCTAAATGTCAGTGAAAAACAGACAACTTTCCATGCTCTGGTGCTCATATTCTTTGACCCTTGCTCCATTATCATCAGCTATTCCGCTAAATTTTTGTTGCTATCATTCTGGAAATATGTGTGTCCATGGAAGAATACAGAACCGAAGGGCCAGAGGCTTCCATATATTCCAGACTCAGGAAATCCACAAAGACAGCAAGTGGTTTCTTAAATAAAATAAGTCCCAATATTATTTCATAAAAATATTTTAGTTTTCATGTATTGTCCTGATAGTTGCTATGTAAATAATTTCATCTTGAAAGTGAAAATGATTACTCAGCATTTCTACATGCAAAAGATTACCTTATTATATGTAGTATAATCTTTACAAGTTTTCCCAAATAATAAAGTTGAGAATCCTTAGTACTTAGCCATATGTTATGTCTATTACACTTTTGTCCTAATTCTTGAAAAATTAAAAATATTGTTAGATATTGCATTAGATTTCCTTGGAGTCACTTATTATTTTAAGTAAAATGCTACCATTAATATATGTTATATATCTTAAATCTATTTGAAAATTCAGAAATTCATTGATATATCTTCTTATACAGGAAACTTTATGGTAAACAAAAGTTTTGAGAAGACTTTTTGATACCTAATGTAATTTGATTAGGAATTTGATGCCTAATTCATGTCTGTGAAATTTTACAAGGTTATGAAATGGCACACTGATCATTTTATTGAAAATATAAACTAAAACCTGGATATGCACATATATTTATAGTTGTACATAGCTAGAATATATTATTTAATGAATTAATACATTTTTTAAAAGAAATAGACCCATAAGTAATATATTTCTATACATATGAGTAATATAAGGTGGTTCTTGTGATATTTAGGGCAAAAGCACAGTTTTATTTGGTTAATACATGCTGTGCTATCACATGCCAACCTATGCTTTTCTCATCACACTTTTCTCATCAAACACAAAAGACATTGAATAATATAATTTTATTTTAAATAAATAGATTTATTTATTACTTAACAGTACTATAAGTCATTATAAACCCTACTCATGTAAGTTCTACCTTTTGTAAACCCTACTCATGTAAGTTCTACCTTTCTTGACAGAGCAGTACCAGACTGATTCTCCTATTGAGGTTTCCTTTCACATGTATTCAGTAGTTTTAAGAATCAGTAAGTACTCCAAGTAAGTCAAACTTTTATCTTTTGTGATTGTTTAATTTTAAAATATTGACTCCCAATAATGTTCTTTTTGCTTGTTATTTTGAAGAACTTATCTGACGTATACCTGGAATACTTCATATATACATTTTTTTCCAACTTTATCAGGCTACAATTAACAAGCAACAATACATACATTTGAGGTATGCTTTATGTTGGTTTGGCACACATATATTGCAAAATGATCACAATCTTAACCTCATTTTTCTCTTATCATATAATTACTATAAATTTTTGTGGCAAGAACATTTAAGATCTACTCTCAAGTCTACAATAAGGTATTGCTAACTGTACATAACATGCTATTCATCTTCTACTTTGAAGTTTAACTCTTTGACCAGAAACTCCTCATTTCCTCCACCCCTTCCTAGGTCCTTGGAAACCATCATTTAAGTGTCTATTTCTACAAGGTTAGCTTTTTTATATTCTAAAAATTAGTAATTTTATTCATTCATCCGTTGATTTATAGGCACTTTGCATAATTTATTGACTATTGTGAATAATGCTGCAATAAACAACTGAGTGCAGATATGGCTTTGAGATTCTGTCTTCTAATACCCCCAAACTGTAATTATGGCGCCATAGTGTAGCTCGACTTGTCATGTTTTGTGAAAATACCATACTGCGATATGTAGTGGTTGTCACAATTTACATTCCCACTAACACTACAAACATTTGTGAGGCACTCCCTCCCCCATCACATACACAGAAAGAACATAGCTGGACACATTATACTTATTGATTTCGAACTAATCAGCAAATCTATAATAATCAAAAAAGTATAGAACAAGTAAACAGATATATAGACCAATAAAACAAAACATGAATCTCCAAGGTAATTCCCATTCACATGTATATAATTGAAAAATCACAAGGAAACCAAGAACACAATGAGGAAAGAAAGAACAGTGTCATAAATAAATGAAGTAAGGGAAACTGACTACATGCAAAAGAAGTGAACTGCTATCTTACACTACTTAAAAATATAACTCAAAATGGATTAAGATTTTAAAATAAAATCTGAAAGCATAAAACTGAGGAAAAAAAATAAGGAAAAAATTCCTCATCATTGCTCTTGGCAGTGATTGTTTGGAGCTCAAGAAACAGAAGCAAAAATCAATAAATAGGACATCATCAAAATAAGCACTTCTGAACAGAAAAGGAACTATAAAAGGAAACTATAGAATATAAGAAATATTTGAAAAGAATAGGGGGTAGCCTATTATGTAAGACCTAATTATATCAGTGAATAGTCTAGGTACTTTACAGTGAATCGGTGAGAAAACATTAGCATTGCATTAAGTAATAAGAAAATAATTAAATATATTCATTGGACAATTAATTTAAATTAATTTACCAATATTCTAGAAAATCAAGTGCCAAGAAAATTAGAGTATGCATAAGTTTCTCTTTTTTGCTTTTCTTTCTCAATCAGGCTTACTCCCTTCTCCACAGGTCTTTAGAAGAGATAAACACGCATGGGGAGCAACGGAAAAGTAAGTCGATACTACCAAGAAAGCACTGGGCCCATTAATTCCTCCTCTTGCTCATACTGTCTCCAAATCACAGTTCAGATATGAAGACATAGTTTTTTAATTCCTCAAACTTCCCTCTCACCTACAAAGGAAGTGCAATTGTCAGCAATCTTGTAAAGGTAAATCTCTATAAGCATTTGAACTGAAACCAAACTTGACCCAAGGATGAAAAAAATACCTTAATTAACATTGGTGCGCACACACACACACACACACACACACACACAATACAGTTTTTAACTTTATAACCAGCTGATATTCACCTAGGTTTTAAAAAGTGTGATATTTTAGAAATAAGGGATTTAAAGATATAAGGTAGTTATAAACATATGAATAAGAAATAATTTGGAAAGGAAAGAAAAACAGGGTCAACAAAGTCATTATAGTCAAATTTTCATGAGTACAATATATGGAAAAGAAGATGGAAGACAGTAATTTAGTTGTAAAATATATGAAAGCATTGATAAAATATATCTCAGTTTATGCATGTAATAGAACATATCAAGTAATATAAGCAACGTCCCTTACAAATGCAATAAATTATTACATACATTATTTTTCTTCTCTTATCTTCTCTCCTTTTTGTCCTCCTTCTCCTCTCCCAGACTTCCTCTCTTATCATATATTCATTATTTTTACTGTCGAGAATATTTAAAATAAACATTTCTGTATTAAATATCTGTCCTTACAATTTCCTTCTGATTAAATAAATCAACATGTTGTGTACTCTTCCTGTCTTCTCAATGAACATTACTTATTTCTAATAAATCATAAGAATTATAAACATATACAAAAATGCTAAAAACATCCCATGTTTAGCACAGTATTCTTTTACAATACCCAAAAGTTGAAAACAGCCTAAGTTTATAAGAAACAGAACCAAATGTTTGAATAAAGAGAATGTTGTTTATATACACAATAGAATACAACTCAGCTATTAAAAAAATATGATGAACTCCCTTCATTTGCCACAACATAAATATACTAGAGGATATGTACAGAAAAACAAACTATAACTTCATTTGTATGTGATTTGTAGAGAAACAAATGAGCTAAATAAGCAAAATAAACTTTTAGAATTTAAGACCAAATAAGTCATTCCCAGAAGGGAAGGGAGTAAATGGGTGGAAAAATTGAGAAAATTACCTCAACTTTATGATAAAAGATGTAAATGCACTTTTCGTAATGAATTTTATGTAGTATATGCAATCTGTTGATATATACCTGACATTTAATTCAATACTATTCCAATTAAAAATTGCTTTAAAAGTAACCATTTTTTTTTTAAAAGTAATTATTATCAACCACTTGGATGATTAAAATAAAAAGAGGTGCCATATCAATTATTGGAATGAATGTGGAAAAGCAAAAATTGTAGTAATTAGAAAAAATTGACAAAATTGAATAATCTCTTAAAAAGAGCAAAAAGAAATAGAGGAGAATGAAAATAGATTTGAAAAACAAGGCTGGATGGTATTACCTTAGACCCGATAGACATTAAAAGAATATAGTGAGAAATATATGAAAACATTTTTGCAAATAGTTTCAACAGTTTGAATAAGATAATTACAAGAAAAGCAGCTTATTAAATAAAAATAATAGAAAAAAATAATAGCTATTTATTGAAAATTATAAGTTCATAATAACATTTTCACACAAAAATATTAGATACTATAAATTGTATCCAAAATATAAGGAAGAAATATTAAGAATTGTATAATTCCTCTTTAAGTAAATAGAGGGAACAAACTTTATTACATATAAACATGCACATGACCTTTTTATTTTAAAATATGAAAAGATATCTGAGATGGTAAATATGATGTTCCTGTTTAAATAAAGTTCCTGTGGTTTTAGAAGTAGCTATTTTTCTGAGTCTATGCTGAGATAAATTTAGAAACATTAATTACAGTACACACTTTCATTAGTCTGTATTCTATACTTACTATTAGGTTAAGAAAACATTGGGAGATAAGCATATTGTTTATTTATTTTAACATAAAAATTATTCTATACATAGAATAATATCCTATGTATAGGTTCCCCATTTCTTATATATATTTCAACACACCGTGCCCTCCTCCAAGTCATCAAGTGTTCTACTCCATTGTCCAGTGGGTTCCACCACCATTGCCCCCTCCTGTCCCATTTCCTTTTGGTAACCTCAGTTCTGTTGCAAATGTTTCAGGGTTGGTTATGTTTCATCTTTTCCTTTGTTTCCTGTATTCACATTCCACCTATGAGGTCACATGGTATCTATTTTTCTTCTTTTGACTTGTATCACCTAGCATAATCCCCTCTATTTCCATCCATGTTGATTCAAATGAGATGGTTTCATCTTTTTCAAGGGCTGTGTAGTATTCGGTTGTGTATATGTACCACATCTTCTTTATCCATTAAGTAATTTTCAGTTCTTAGCTATTGTGAATAGGGCACAATAAGCATGGGGATACACACATGTCTGCAGATGGATGCTTTTGTATCTTTTGGGTAGATGCCCAGAAATAGAATGATGGAATCATATGGAATTTCCATGTTCAGTTTTTTGAGGAATCTCCAAACTGTTTTCCATAGGGGTTGCACCAATCTGCACTCCCATCAACAGTGCAAAAGTGTTACATTTTCTCCACATCATCGCCAGCATTTGGTGTTTCCAGACTTTTGGATAATAGCCAGTCTTTCAGGTGAAAGGTGATATCATTGTTGTTTTAATTTGCATTTCCCTGATAGTCAAAGAGTAAGAGCATAATTTCCTCTGCTTTTTGGTCATCTGTATATCCTCTTCAGAAAAGTGTCTCTCCAATTCCTCCTCTCATTTTTTGATTGGATTATCTGTTATTTTGTTGTAAAGTTTTATGAGTTCTTTGTATATTTTAGATATTATGCCTTTGTCAGAAATATCAAATGCAAATGTATTCTCCCAATTGATAGGTTTCCTTTTGGTTTCAGTGATGATTTCTTTTGTTGTGAAGAAGCTCCTTAGTTTGATATGGTCTCAGTTCTTTAGTTTTCTTTTTGTTTCCCTTGATAGTTAAGTTGAGTTCTCAAAGGCTTCTTTACGACTGATGTCATGGAAAGTCTTTCCTATGTTGTCTTCTAAGATCTTTATGGTTTCTAGTCTTATATCCAAGTCTCTAATCCATTTGGAGTTAATTTTTGTGAATGGTGTTAGAGAGTGGTCTAGCTTCATTGTTTTGCATGTGGCTGTCCAGTTTTCCCAACATCATTTGTTGAAAAGACTTTCCTTTTTCCATCATATGCTTTTGGCTCCTTTGTTGTAGATTAGCTGACAGTACGTGAGTGAGTAAGTTTCTGGTGATTCAGTTCTATTCCACTCTGCTATTATTCCAGTTCCATATTGTTTTGATCACTACTGCTTTGCAATATAGTTCAAAGTCTAGAAGCATAATATCTCCAGATTCACTCTTTTTTCTAATGATTGCTTTGGCTATTCGGTGTCTTTTGTTGTTCCATACAACTTTTAAGATTTTTTGTTCTATTTCAAGGAAATAAACCCATGGGATTTTAATAGGGATTGCATTAAACCTACATATTGCTTTGTGCAAGATGGCCATTTTAATGATATTGATTCTTCACAGCCACTAGCAGGGGATATCTTTCCATTTCTATGTTTTTCAGGAAATATTTATATTTTCATTGTATAGATTTTTACTTCCTGTTAGGTATATGCCCATGTGTGTCATTCGTTCAATTTCTATTTTAAATGGTATGATTTTCATGATTTCGCTTTCTTCTGGTGCATTGTGTATAAAGACATAACAGATTTTTATGCATTAATTTTGTAGCAGGCCACTTTACTGTATTCATTAATAAGTTCTAGAAGTTTTTTGATAGAGTTTTTGGGATTTTCAATACATATAAGCATGTCAACTGAAAATAATGAGAGTTTTGCTTCCTCCTTTCCAATTTGGATTCCTTTTAATTCCTCGTCTTTCCTGATTACTCAGACTAAGACCTCCAGTACAATGTTACATGGCAGTGGTGAGAGTGGATAGCCTTGCCTTGTTCTTGACCTAAGAGGAAAGACTTTCAATTTTTCCCCATTGACTATGATGGTGGCTTTGAGTCTTTCATATATGGCCTTATTGTGTTGAGATATGAACCTTCTATTCTGATTTAATCATAAATGGGTGTTGGATCTTGTCAAAAGTTTCCTCTACATCTGTTGATACGCTCTTTTTATTTTCTATTTCATTTATTTCCATTTGAATTTTTATTATTTCCTTTATTCTGTCGATTTTTGGCTTTAATTGTTCTTTTCTCATTGTTTTCAATGTAGTCAAGCTGTTTATTTGTGATTTTTCTTGTTTCTTGAGATAGGCCTGGATTGCGATGAACTTTTCCCTTAGTACTGCTTTTGCTGCATCCTATAGATTCTGGTGGCTCTTGTCCTTATTCTCATTTGTCTCTAAGTATTTTTTCATTTCCTCTTTGGTTTCCTCCTTTACTCAAGAGTCCTTCAGGGGCATATTGTTGAGTTTCCAATTAGTTTGGGGTCTTCCAGCTTTCCTTTTGTGGTTGGTTTCCAGTTTTAGGCCATTGTGGTCAGAAAAAAATGCTTAGTATGACATCAGTCTTTGTGAATTTGTTGGGAGGTGTTTTGTGTCCCAGCTTATGATCTATCCTTGAGAATGTTTTCTAAGCGATTGAGAAAAAAGTGAAATCTGTGTACTCATTGGGTGAAGTGATCAGTATACATCTATTAGACCTATCTGTTCCAGGGTGATTTAAAGTGGCTGTTTCCCTGTTAATTTTTTGCCTGGTTGATCTGTCCATTGTTGTAAGTGGGATGTTGAAGTTCCCTATTATTATTGTGTTACTGTCAATGTCTTTCATCCCATCTAATAATACTTACTTAATATATTTTGATTATCTTTTATTTGGTGCATATATGTTTATAAGCATATGTCTTCCTGCTGGATTGATCCTTTAATCATTATATACTTTCCATCTCTGTCTTTCACTTTATCTGTTTATCTGATATGAGTATAGATGTTCCTGTACTTTTGTGGTGGCCATTTGACTGTACGATTGTTTTCTAGCCATTGACTTTGAATCTTTGCTTATCTCTGGAAAGAAGGATGTTTTCTTGAATGCAGCAGATGGTTGGGTTATGCTTTTTAATCCATTCAGCCACTCTGCATCATTTGGTGAGATCAGTCCATTAACGTTTATGGTGATTATTGATATATAGATGCTTAGTATCAAATTTGTCTTTCGAATATTGCTCTAAATGACACCTTTGTTCTCTTTCTTTTCTTAGGTTGCATGGGTGCAGTTACGATTTAATTGATTTTGTCTTTTGTTTTCTTCTTTGCTTTCACCCTGGGGATGTATTTTGAGGTAACCCTGAAGTTAGCACTTGCAGTTCTGTGTTTACGACCTAATTTTATTGGAAAGCATATTAGTATTCTACTCATTCTAACTATCCACATTTTTGTTCTCTTCTCTTTCACCCCACTTTTAATATTTGCTGTTTTACTGGTTATCTGTGTGATTTCTTTATGTTTTATAGAGCATCTGTTAATATGTTTAATGTGTTTTGCAAACCTGGTTTTGTGATGTACTCCTTTAACTTTTGCTTATCTAGAAAAGTTTTTACCATTTCATCAGTTCTGAGTGACAATCTTGCCGAATATAGTATCCCAGGTTGAAAATCCTTTTCTTTCAGTACTTTGAATATAATATGCCATTCCCTTCTGGCCTTTACAATTTCATCTGAGAAGACTGCTGATAATCTTATTGGAGCTCCTCTGTATGTTACACAATTTTCTCTGGCTGCTTTTAATAGCTTTTCTTTATCTTGTATTTTTGACATTTTGATGATGATGTGTCTAGCTGTATTTCTGCTTGGGTTTCTTTTATCAGGAACTCTTTGAGCTTCCTGGATCTGGAGGCTTGTTTCATTCCTTAGATTGGGAAAGTTCTCATCTATTATGTCTTCAAATGTGGTTTTTGCCCCCTTATCTCTCCCTTCCCCTGGGACCTCTATGATGCGAATGTTTCTTTTGATGTTATCCCAGAGGCCTCTAATGCTGTCTTCAATTCTCTGATTTTTTTTTTTTTTAATCTCTTTGCTAGTTTGCTTGATTGAGTTGCTTTGTCCTATCTTCCAGGTCACTGATTCTATTGGAAGCCTCATCCATCCTATTGTTGAGTCTCTCTAATGAGTTCTTAAACTCAGCCATAATATTTTTGTCAGTTTGATGTCTTGTTTTATTTCTTCTCTTTGCTTCCTGACATCTCACTTACTGTCTCTACTGATTTTTGGATTCCCATGAGTATGTTAATCACCATTACCCAAAATTCCTCTTCAGGTAATTACATAGTCCGCTCTATTCATATTTTACTCTGGGTTTTTTATTGGATCCATCATTTCATTTATATTTCTGTGTGTCTTTGCACTGTTTGGCATTCTGTTTATATTTCTGAGGATTTGATTTCCCTGGAGATGTTTAAGTTTGACTTGCCCAGGATTGGCAATCGGAATCAGGCTGTAGTTTCAGCTCTACCCACAAGGTGGCACTAGCAGGTAGTGTTGAAGTTTGATCCCACATGGGACTGCCCTCTCACTGTAATCCTGGGCTTGGGAAACTGGCCCGGCGTGCGGTGGGTGAGATTTCCGCTGGGTGAACCCCAGGCTCTGGGGTGAAACTGCTTTGGAGGTGTTCCAGCTTGGAATTTCTTTGGCTGATTCCCAGTTATGGCTATGCCCAGTGCAATTTCACTGTACAGGCTCCAGCTCAGCTCCTGGTGCACTGGCTCTCCTTTCTCACTCCTCTCAAGTCAGCCCTCCATGGCTCCATGTCTTAGCCCCATTGGGCCCTCCTCTTACTGCTTCCACAGCTGGTTCCAAAAATCCCTAGCCTCCACTCCATCATGTGTTTGGAGACTCCAGGGCTCTGTTTCAAAATCCAAATCAGTGGATTAGCTGAGAATCCCGCCAGACACCCTCATCCACTGTTAGTAGTCAATCTGTCTCCAGCTGAAGTACCAGTTGTTTCTTGGTGTTTGTCTCAGGAAAAATAAGTGATTTGGGATTTGTACTTTTTTTTTTTTTTTCCCTATGGGGACAGACCTGAAAGTGCTTCCTTTTGAGTCCCTATGCAGGACTCGAGATATACATTTTTGTTAATTGCCCTTTGACAACTGCGCAGAATGAATTTTGTGAAGAGAAGGAGAGATAATAGGTTGTGGGGAAATCTTTCAATTCATTGTTGTTGGTTATTAGCTTAGTTATTATTATAAATGTTTAACACTCTCCAGAAGGCTGAAGACAGCCCTTAGATATCTCTTCATTAAAGTACAATAGCATACATCTAAATAACTTTCGTTAGAATATATTCATTCTAAATTATTTTATGATCAATATTAGTGGGAACTAAAGATATTAATGACAAACAGAATTTTTTTCCTTGCCCTCAATATCACAGATACTATTTAAGAGAAGTTTGAGGAATTGTTTTGCACATAATACATTTTGATAAATACTTCATTTGCATCTATATAAAAAAATCGTCCAACTCACTGGAGAGAATAAAGTCAAGATTCAAGTCCAGAGCTATAATCCTGTAAAAAACACAATTTATTGATGTTTTTAGCTTTTAGTAATTATTTCATGAACATATTTAAGCAATTGAAAATATTTATTGAATTTATGTCAAAATGCTTTGTCCAAATTTTAGTCAGTTTCGCATGATATTAATGACTCTACTAGCAATGTTTTAAATGGCAGACTATTAATATGCATGAAGAGTAGCTCATATATTTCTTTATGTCTCAGTATTTTAGTTGTCTTCAATTTTCCATTATTAGAAATACTATTACAGTAAATATGATTGTGTTAAATATGTTCCTTTATTTTCTTCGTTATGATAATATTCTATTATAGGGCTAAAACAGCAAAATTTGGAATTAGCAGAATAAAGGATATATAAGGGACAGGGGGTGCTACATATTGCTTAAAGTGATTTCCTAATAGCTGCTAACCTGTTTACAGCCTCATCATCAAATTAGTTACATTCATATTAGCATGAGGATTTTATTTTAAAGTAATATTTTACAGAATATGGAAAACTTATGAAAGACAGAATACTATAGAAGCAAACATTTATCACAATGATGTGTTAACTCATCAATAAAGAAGAGGGATATTTGGGGATGGAGAATTAGAAACTGTTCATTGTATAAGGCTAAAAGATATACAACACAAATATATCCCAACTTTCAGTTTATTATCTATTGAATATAGATTTATAAATATCTAAACTACAAGCTAGAAAGCAAAGTTCCTTATAAGATAAACATATTTGTGTTCACTGAGAGGGAGAGAGTACAAATTTGAAAAATGAAGTGTCTTGTGGAAGAGATGAAACTCAACCCAACTTTGAGAAGTTGCATACTTTTTACTTTAATGAATTTACATAGAATACATGTCTAGAACGACATTAGATTTCAACATACTGATAATGTACAAAAAATATGTGGCTCAGAAATGCATTTAAATGTAGAGTTCTGTAGCATAAATTCTGAAGTGAGTCTCACCTCAAACACAATTCAGCTAATTTCTAGTTTTGTGATTTTAAGCTACTTTTTATTTTTATTCAGTTTCCTTTTGCACTAAGAAGTATGATAAATGCCTTTTTGAATAAGGATTAAATTAAAGGATGATTAAAATAAATTTGAATAAGGATTGTTTTTAAATTAGATTAAATTTTTGACAACTGAAGTGTTGAGGGTATTGCCTAACATATTATATATGGCTAGACATTTTTGTTATTAATATTGTCAGCATCATCATTAAAAGTAGATATTTGTTAAATTAAAATAATTAGAGCATATATTTTATCCAAATGGGGGGTCTGATATAAAACATTAATACATTATCTTCTAAATGTAATAGAAAAATATTGAAATGATTTTCATAGGAATGTATTAATAAAATTGTCTATAAGATAACTTTAGCAACAATACATATAATAATTCATCAGTTGGTGATGGTAAGGATAATAATTCAGCAGTTAATTAAGAAATGACAAGGATAACAGTAATGAGGAAAAACTTATTCTTATGCATGTTTTTGTAGCGTATGAACTGAGTACAAAATACACAGCAGATGCATGCAAAAAAGATGATCATCTTAGACTCTTCATTTAGAAATGACATATATAGAAAGCCACATTCATATTTCACCTTATAGACTAGAAAAAGAAGGAACCAACAAACCTGTTGTTTAAAATGCAAAAACTCAAACACTTACATTTTATTAAAACTGTTATTTCCAATAAGTAATACCTGAAAACTTCACTCCACAATTCTATACCTACTTGTACAGAAGCATTTACTGATTCATTTTATATTTTCATACTTCCGAGACACCCTATTTGTTATAAAATATTCTTTTCAGGAAAATCCCTGGCTACAAACTATACTGCAAAGCAATAATGATCAGTACAGTATTAGAATAAAAACAGGACTACAGATCAATGAAACAGAATTAAGAAGCCAGAAATAAACCCACATGTAGAGCTTATGATTAATCTTTGACAAAAGGAACTGAAGACTTACAATAGGGCAAGGATTTTTTGTTTCAATAAATGGTATTGAGAAAACTGAAGGTCACATGGAAACGATTGAAGCAAAATCACAAAAAAAATAATTTAAAATTGATTAGAGACTTAGATGTAAGCCAGGAAAACCATAAAATATATAGAAAAAAAACATAGGCAAAATACTATAAAACATTGACCTAAGAGATGCTTTTGGGAACTTAACTCCAATATCTAGAGAAATAAAAACAATATAAACAAATGAAATTGCATCAAATAAAAAGCTTTTGCACAGTAAAACTTGCACTAAAACAAAAAAAGATATCCTACTGAATGGGAGAAAATATTTGCATTCACACATCTGACAAGGGGTTAATATTAAAAATATATAAAGAACTTATCAAACTCAAAAGAATCCAATTAAAAATTTACAAGTGTTCCTAATAAATACTTTCCTAAAGAAGACAGAGAAACAGCCTACAGTCACATGAAAATATGTTCTATCTCTCTTATGATTAGGAAAATTCAACTGAAAACTTACTATGAGTTACCACATTATACCAATGAGAAAGACTATTATCCAAAAAATGGAGACAAGTGCTGAAGAGAATATGGATAAAAGGGAGCTCTTACACAATCTTGATAAGAGTGCAAGATGGTACAATCATTATGGAAAGAAATTTGGAGATTGCTCAAAAAATTGAGAATAGAAATCCCATTGATCCAGTATTCCTTTACTGCATATCTACCCTAAAAATACGACATGCATTTATAGAGATATATGCAACCCCATGATCATTGCAATATTATTTACAATAACAACTAGAAACCTAAATATCCATCAACAGATGATTATATATATGAAAAACAGGTATGTGTAAATACATATATACATGTATCTGAATATGTATATGTATATAATGGAATGCTATGCAGTATAAAAAAATAGAGATTCTGAAATTCATGACAGCATGGATGGACCTCAAGGGAATTATGATTAACAAAATAAGCTAGAACGAGAAATATAGATATCACTGATATCGCTCATATGTATAGTATAGAGAGTAAGCAAATAAACAAACTGAAATGAACAAAAATAAACTTCAAAAATAGAAAATGAACTAAGTCAAACAACAATAGACTTTTAGCAAAAAGAAAAGAAGCAAATGAAAGATTTCATGAAAGTAATAAGGAGTTGCAGAGGGGAAAATAAGGTGGAAGTTTTTAAAAGTAAGCTTAAGGAAAACAGAAATGGTGGTTAAATTACTATATTTTATGTAGATGTTGAGCTGGTATGACATACACATTAAACCTATTTAATGTTGAAATGTGATATCCCTTCAATAAAATCAATTATTAAAAAATAAAAATTATAGGAATTCTGAAAAAAAGTTGTCTTCAACCCTCCTTAGACTTTATCACTGAGAATATAAGTCTTAATTATAATCAAAGCAATTTTTTTTCAATTTGAATTTTATGAAAAAGTAGAGCACAGTAAAACCAACACCAAATCTGATGAGTAATTTTCAAATTGACACTAACATCCATATAGACAGTAAATTGACATTGGTCTGTTCTTGTGGCTCTTGCCATTATCATTTCAATTATTTCATGTGTTCCATATGAAAGTTAAAAGGTATCTTTTACAGAAGACAAACTAAAATAAGACATTAATACATATATAACTTCTCTTTTCTAATAGACTGCACTTTTTTGAAAAACAAAATGACCTGCTTATTAAGTCAAATATAAAATTAACGTAGTGGGGAAAAATGCTTAGTTGGTCCGATTATAACAAAGAAACAAAACATGCAGAATATTATTAAAATTGACTTTAATTACTCTCACTGTTAAAGCAGATTTTTTGACATAAATAAATGAAATTAATGTTTTTGTGAGAATTACCCTTCTTGTGAAAATGGTCAATTTAAACATATCTGTGAGTCTGAAATAGCCACTATTAATATTACTGATCAAGGATTATCCCTTAGTGAAGACTATTTTCATAAGCTATTATAAGGAAACAAAAAATTCAAAGTAGTTATTATATATCCTGAGGTTATCATTGAATTCAAAATTTAAAACTGAGGACTTCTGATTCTGGTCAGATAAACACATTTTCCCCTATATTTGACATCAATTACAAATGACAATACTGAATATTACATGCAAATATCAAATATAAAAAGAACCTGAATGATGGAAAGAAGGCAAAGTAGGGATCTTGAGAACCAAAAAATCAGATGGTGAAGAGTTCTTTGACTATTCTTTTTGTCTCACATAGCCCTGACATGGAGATAAAAAATAATAAGCTTGGAAACTTGGAAATGAAAATGAACACAGACAAAACAAATCATCAGCAAAAGTCTGCTCTCCTTAGCCAAAGGACAATTAAAAGGGCAACTTATTAAAAAGGAAAATATTTAGTCAGTAAACAATATATTTAGACTGAACACCTTACAAAACTGTTGACCCTACTACTACCCAAGGCAGCAAAGGCCAAAAGGCAAGCTCATACCTCTACTCTCAAAAACATATCATGGATTACTACCGGTGACCACCTCTAGATTTTTCACCATTCCACAGGGATAGTGAGAACAAATCCAAGGTGGTGTTAGTGTAGAATATATGGGAAGAGCAAAATTATATTCCTTTCAAGCAGCAGTAAAGAAACATGATTTTGGACTGTCTAGCTGGATATGTCAAGAAGATATTCCCTTTCTGCTTGTTAAACTGATGTCAAATAGCTAGCAAAAACAAAAACTTTAGATAAGATAGTCCTATAACAATATGCCAAATGTCCTGTTGTTTATAAACTATAACTTGTTATATCAAGAAGCAGGAGGGTCTCAAAATGAATGCAAAATATAATTGATAGAAGCCACCATGATTACCAAATGCTAGACTTATCTGACCATTATTTTAAAGTGGTTGTGATAAAATGCATCAATGATTAACTATGAAAGTGCTTGAAACAAATGTAAAAATAGAAAGCCTCAGCAAATAATTAGAACATATAAAAGATAAATGCATACTTTATGTAAGATGGATTCAAGGTGGAAATGGTCAGAGGACATGTGTGAAAGAAGTCAGAAGTAAACAATAAATAGAGACATCTATTCATGCTCCAAGGGAAGAGGGGCCAGACTAGAGGATCATTGGCACTGAATAGTCAGAGAATTAGTTTCCTATAAGGTTGTGTGAGAGTAGCAGCTGAATGGGATCAGGTAGCTTCTCAGCTTCCTACAAGGCTGAGAGATAGGGCAGCCCTCTCTTTCTCAGGGGCTCCATGGTCTGGAGCCCCAGGAAACAGGATGGTCTTCCAGTCTCTCACATACCTTCCATTGCTGAGAGGCTGTCCAGGCATTTTGAATGGTCTTGTATCCTCTGGAAACAACTTCCATTTTTCAGACAGCTTTTGATGGTTTATTTTCATTCTCAGACTTTTCGAGGCTCACATCCAGAATGTGGGTTCCGGCTGCTGGGGATCTTGCTGCTGATATCTCATTTTCTACACAGCGATTTTTTCAGTGACCTAAGGCTAAAGACAAATGCTGGCTAGATATACTTCTTAGTCTTCCCTTACAGTTTGGAGCTGAAAATATAATTTTATAAAACATGAATTTTTACTCAAGATATTAAGTTCAGTGATTAGTCTAACAGGGAAATAAAGAAGGAAAAGCAAACAATCAATAAACTGGAAGGTAGAAAAGTGGAAATTAATTATTGTGGTAGACACTCTGAGAATAAATTTGAATTTCTTCATGCAATTTTTTTAAATTATCTTTACTTTCACAGAATACCTTATCCACCAAAGCTTCCACCCTATATTGCTTCCAATTATAACACCAATCAAAGCAAATGAGGTGTGGAAGTGGAATTCAATGATCTTACTAGTTTCCCCACTGTACTACAACAATGGGCTGGATAGAACTGTGGAATGACTTTTTTTAAGAGAGAAAGTAAAGGAGAGAAGCAAAAATAGGGAAGGAAGAAAGGAGCGGTGAGAGGGTTATTTGTTCATTTTGGTTTTCAATCCTGGGTCCAGGTCTTGAAACCTTGTCCTTGGGTTATAAGAGTCCGCACACCATTGTCTCAGCTGCCTAAGCCACAAGGTTGAACCTACAATGACTTTTTGAATACTTGGGAATAGTACCAGTTAGGTAATAATACCTTGTAGCTCTATTCAACATTCCCTGGAGACTATACATGCTCTGCATTAGTTTCCTAATATTGGTGCCGTTTCTACAATTGTCAGGAATCATAGATCCACTCTTATCACACCTACTGACTTTTTAGTCAAAAAAATTGCCCCCAAATATCATGAATTTATGTTCTACTGACCTACAACTCATGATTCTCAAAAGAAAGGATGTTTATAGCAGAAGACATGATAATAAAGTTGCAGAAGATAATCAGTCTGTTCACTTGGTGAACATCAGCCAGACACAAGCCAGTTTCTTTACTAGAAAAGGTGTAATAAGGATACAGCACTACCTCTCTGAGTGCTCAGCTCAGGGGTTTTGGGATAAGTAAAGGAAGTTGGTGGTGATTTTCTAGAGAAGATTCTAGAAGTTTCTGGATTCCAAGTTCATGCTTGACCATGCTTGCGTGAGTTAAAAAGTGATTGTGTGAGGTCACCTTGCGTCAGTTCTGGTAGTTCTATAGACCATGGGTAGATCAGAACCACTTAGCCTGGTAAAATACTTTATTTACTTCCCCAACACATTTCTCTTTTATTGTGGAGAACTACTGGATTTTGAACTCAGTGGTCTAGGTTTCAGGTACTCCATCAGATTTTCAGAATGGCCAAAAGGAATGCTTTTCATTTCCATTGTTATGAGGTTCTTCTATTGAAGTCCCACTAACAATAATTTCATTGAACAGGAAGTTAGAACTGCTATCTACTGACTCTGATTTGACTTGACTTTGAATCAATTGGAAAGAAGAAAGAATAGAGGTGGTAACTAGTGCTCCACAATGGTGGTAAGAAAGACTATTTCTCTGTATAAGAGATACCTTAGTACAATTCTTAGCAACTTTATGTCCTTTGATTAAAGTGAGTGAAAAAGTAAAACAACACAAATCAGATAGACATACTATAGATCCATATTCCTTTAGGAATGAGGTCTAGGTCATATCACTGGGTAAAAAAACAAAACAAAAACAAAAACAAAAAACAATGCTTTATATAATAGTGTTAAATATTAATCTAACTTCATAGCATTTAAGTTAGAGGATATCAAAGGAAAAAGTGAAAAATTCCTCAAGCACTTCATTTTTTTCTCTGGAGAAAGGTTTAATATGTCTTTGGTTATATAAAGGATGGAAGTATTAGTATTATGTTAGATGGAAGTATGACTTTTTTATGTCTTTATTGAATAGTAGATACTAAAGTTTGACAAGAGATGGATTTATGATGGCTAATTTTGAGTCAAAATGACTAAGGCATATATTGATCATATATTTCATAAAACAGCAGTCTAAAGGTCTCTGTAAATATACTTTTATATGATATTAACATTTAAACAATAAAATTTTGAGTAAAACAGAATGCCTACAGTAATATGGGTGGACTTTTATCTGATCATTTGAGAGTCTAAATTATATAAAAGGCAGAGGTTCCTGGAGAAAGAGGGAATTTTACCTCCACAATACCTTGAAATTCAAGCTGCACCATCCACTCTTCCTTGACTCCCTCCTTAAAGATGACTCTGTTGTTCAATATTTCTGCAGAATACTGAAAATTGATCACTGAAGTAGAATAATAAATCATTTGTCCTATTATGACAGTCTTATTCCTAATAGTATAATCTCTTCAGGGTTCATCCATGTTATAGCACGTGCAAGACTTTTCTTCCTTTTTAAAACACAGTGATTTCTGTTGTATATATGTTACACATTTGGTTATTCATTCATCCACTGACGGTCATCAACTTGGTTTTTTACACCTCTTTTTGCTATAGTGAATAATGATGCTATCACTATTGCTGGAAAATATATTTGAGTGCCTGATATCAATTACTTAGTGTATATATCCAGTTGTAGAATTGTAGGATCATATTGTGATCACAATTTCAATTTTACTTTTTTGAGGAAATGTCATAGTCTCCAATAGTAGTTGAAGAATTCGAACGTCCTATCAACAATACAAAAGTACCAATTTCTCTACATCCTTATTAACACTTGTTATTTCTATTTTTTGGTGATAATCATCCTAATGGACATTAAAAGATATTGTTCTGTGGACTTTATTTATATTCCCCTCATGATTAGATATTTTTAAGCATACTTTCATGTATTTATTGTAAAATATAGATCTTCATTATAACTATTTAGTACCTTTGCCAATTTTTAATGGAAATTTTTTTTGAGTTATAAGAGCTCTTCGTATTTTCTGGATACAATTCTTACTATGTATATTGTTTGAAAATATTGTTCCCAATCTGTGGATTTCTTTTTCAATTGGAATATATTGTACTTTGATTTTAAAAGATATTTAAATGATGATAATTGATCAATTTTTACTTTTATTCCCTGTGCTTTTAATACCGTGTTCAAAAAATTGTCAAATCCAGTATCATAAAGGGACATTGGTTTTGTAAAATAATTGTATATTAATTTTATTAGCATTTTTCTAGGTTTCTGGTCAATTTTGAGTTTATTTTTGTATAGGATATAAGGCAACATCCAACTTTACTTTTTTTACATGGGTGTATTCAGTTTTGCCAGAATCATTTGTTGAAAATACTTTTCTTTGAATGATTTTGAACACTACTTCAAAATCACTTGAACATATATGTGAGTGATTATTTCTGGGTTTTCTGTTCTTTTATGTTGGTATCCATGTCTTACTTTCTGTCTTTAATAAATTTTGTTTTATTCCCATACTTTGTAGTAAATTCTAAATCAAGAAATGTTAAACCTCCAACTATGTTCTTTTTAAGAGTCTTTCAGTTTTTTAATTCCCTTGATATTCCCTGTGAATTTTAAGATGGAATTATCTATATATATATATAAAAAATCTCTGGAATTTTGGCAGTGAGTCATGAATTTCTTTGCAAAGTATTGGCTTAAGTATATTTTTATTCAATTAATAACATGAGGCATATTGAAAATTATAGCAAATTTAATTTATTTTGATAATTTTTTATAGTTTTCTGTATAATGCATTTACTTCCTTGATAAAGTCTTATATGCAATATTTTATTCTTTTTGAGGCTATTATAAATGAAATTTCTTAAAATCCTGTTCATATTTTTTATTGTTAGTATAAACAAATGCAACTGAGTATTTTTGTGTGCTGTTTTTTTATCCTGCAAGTTTTATAAATTTTATTTTATGTGTTCTATTGAGTTTTTCTTAGAATATAGTAATTTTTCACATAATATCATCATAGCAGCAGCTAAGTATATGTTAATTTTTCCTTTTCCAAATTGAATGTATCATTTCTTTTTCTATCCTAATGTTTGGGGCTATGACTTCTGTTTATTAAATAGAAGTGCAAAAATCAAGTATTATTTTCTTTTTCCTTATATTAGAAAAAAGTATTTCAGTTTCTCACCATTAAGTGTGATGTTAGCTGAGAATTATTCATATATGCCCTTTTTCATATTGATGTGATTTTCTTCTATTCCTAGTTCATTGAGTGTTTTTATCATGAACATGTGTCAAATTTGGTGAATTTTTTCTGCATCAATTGAGATGATTTTGTGTTTCTGTTTTTGCTTTTCTTTTTTTTGTTAGTATAATATATTACATTGACTGATTTTAGTATGCTGAAATATCCTTCAAATCCAAGAATAGGTTTTATTTGGTCATGGATTACAATTCATTTGATATACTGTTAAATTCCATTTGCAAGTTTTTTGAAGATTTTTTTTCTTCAGTATTCATAAGGGATACTGATCTTTAGTTTTCTTGTTTTGCACTGTCCCTTATTGGTCTTAGCATCGGTTAAATGCTGACCTCAGAATTATTGGAAATGTTCCTTCCTTTATTAGTTTGCTCGGGTTGCTTTAATAAAATGCCATAGGCTGAATGGTTAAACAACGTGTATTTCTCACAATTATTGGAGGCTTGGAAGTTCAAGATCAAGGTGCCAGTCATTCTGATTCTTACTGAGTGAGTCCTTTACCTGATTTGCAGATAGCTGTCTTATCGCTATGTCCTCAAATGACAAAAGCAATCTATTTGTCTTTCTTCTATTCCATATCCACAGATCTCATCATTAAAGCCCACCCTCATGACCTTATCTAATTCTAGTTACCATCTAGAATGCTTACCTCCAAAATAAGTCATAATATGGGCTAAGAACTCAAAATATGAATTATTTGGAGGACACAATTCAATTCATAAATCTGCCTTTTCGATTTTCTAGAGGTATTTGAGAGTTGATATTCATTCTTTATAAAATATTTGGTATATTGGACAAGTAAAGATAGTTGAGTCTTTGCTTTTCTCTGGTTGGAAGTTTTTATTACTAATAGAGTTATCAGTCTATTCGGGTTTTCTATGACTTGATTGAAATTTGAAGGCTATGTTTTCCTAAGAAGTTGTCCATTTCATCTAACTTATACAAATTGTTAGCATAGTTTTTGATAGTACTCTCTTACAAACTCATTAGCATAAATACCGCTGCATTTAATAAGTATACAATTATTTTTGTGCTTTAATCTTTTAAATCTTGCAGAAAAATAAAACATGTAATTGAAAATAAAATGTATTATAATATTAAAATTAATTAATATAATGTTAATTATAATATAATATTATTATATACTGGGTTTTGTGTCTGTTTTTACATTTTCCTTTATCAGAGAATTTACATTTTCATATAACTTCATGTTAGAATCTAACACCCTGTTATTGGGATTCTCAGTTGACTGTTTTGTTTTCAGGACTTTAAATGTATCAGAACAATACTTTTCTGTCCTGTCAAGTTTCTGCTGTGAACTCTCGATATTTTTATAGAGGATCAATTACTTGATGAGTCAAATTTTTCTTTCTTATTTAAAGATCCTCTATTTTGTCTTTCAGCAGTTTGATTATGTGTCTCAATATGGCTCTTTTTGGGTTTATACTACATATGATCTGTTGAACTTCATATATTTATATGTACAGTCACACATTGCTTAGTAGTGAGGAATGTGTCATTAGGTAATTTGGCAATTGGACTTAAATCTTGATAGTATACAATATAATACACAGGCTATATGAAATAACCTACTGCCTCTTGGCTGTATAGTATGTTATTATACTAGTAATGCAGGCTGCTATAACACAATGGTATTTATGTAGGTACACATACCTAGACAAAGAAGCAGTATCACAAAAATATTGTGTAAAACATGGCATGCTTATATAGGGTACTTACCATGAATGAATCCAGTAGGACTGGGAGTTACTCTAACTGAGTCAGTTAGTCAGTGGTAATTCAATGTAAAGACCTAGGACATTACTATAGATAGCTGTACAATTTATAAACACTCTACATTCAAAATATACACAATTTAGAAAATATTTTTCTTCAGTGATAGACCTTAGCTAATCATATCTGCATAAATTTAAAAAATTTTGATTCTTTCAATAACACTTAAGACACAAATACACAATGCAGTTGTACAAAATTTTTTCATTTTTATATCCTTATTCTATAAATTTCTTTCTACTTAATTTGTTTTAACAGTTTTAGCTTTTTGTTAAAACTAAGACAAACATTAGCTTAGGTCTACATAAGGTCAGGGTCATCAATATCACTCTTCAAGCTCCATATTTCACTGAAGTGTCTTCTGGGGCAAAAACTTGTATGGAACTGTCATCTCCTATGATAATAATGCCTCCTTCTGGAATACACGCTAAAGAAGTTGCCTGAGGCTCTTCCTGAGGAGAGGGTCACACTTTTCAGGAATATGTCCATGGTGTTTTGCTTGGTATTTATTTTTTTTATTGTAGATTTACTTAAGCATATAATGATTCATCAGAAACAGTCTTTCTATTAACGAAAAATTTTCAATTTTGAGGTCTGTATTTCCAAATATTTTAGGTGCTTGTTTAGGTCTGAAATTTTTTGCAAAACCCTTCACTGTGGATTTTCTTGAGGATTCTTCTTTGTCTTTTCCTCTTTTCTTTTTGCCTCTTCCTCAGTTACGTGTGCCTCTTTCTCAGCTATGCATTTATCCAATTTCAGCACCTCTGAAGTCCCTCAATGTCATCTTTACCAATGCTCAGGCTAAAATTGCTTGCCATCTAAACCATAGTTTTGTTGATTTTTGAAACCATCTCATCCTTGACATTCCTTTGAGGTCTGGGACGAACCTCTTGAGTGTCTTCTTCCAGATGTCACTCATAGATACTTGGAAACATTACCCCTAATACAAACAAGGTTCTTCATGCAATAGTAGTTGTTGAATCTTTCTAAAATTGCATCAATACCTTCTCAATGTCTTTCTCATTTGAAGAACTAGCTTGAGCAAATATTCTTCTCGGATAGTAGGATACAGACAGCTATAATATTTGATTCATTGGTCGGATCAAAGAAGCAGTACTTAAAGGGAGGAAAAAACACCTTGATACTGAAATAAAGATTAGCAACAAAGGAAGTTATATAGGAGCAACATAAATAATAAATTTTGAACGGCATTTTATTCTCCGAATAGTATGCCTCCAGTTTGCTGATAGAGCAAATCAGGAGCACATCTTGGAAGAGGAATTAAGTCATCCACGACTTATTATTCTTATAGTATGTTGTCAGTGTGTGTTTACTGATATATTTGAAAACTTTGGGGAACTTACCGTGTCAGATCACAAAGGATTTTAATTTGTAACCTTCAATACAGCTCCCATGGTAGCCTTTTATCCTGTCCTTAGAAAGGCTTGAATCTTGTCATTGACTTGGCTACTGTATGGATGAAACTTTCAGGTACCTATTTCAGAATGGGGTGGTTTCATCCACATTGAATATTTTCTTTGCCCAGTAATTTTTCCACAATCTGCTAATGTGGAGTGTCCATATATTTTACATTTGCCTTTATATCAGCAGTTACATACTCACTACTCACATTCACAGTATAAAATGAAAAAAATAATTCTTGAATGATTTAAATTTCACAGAACTAGTAATTAATTTAACACCATAACCTAATCCAGGCTCTTCTTTTAACATAACAAATAAAGATTTTGTTTGGGTCATAATCATCACAGTTTTGAATAGGATATATATTGGTGCCTAGTTATCAGTCAGTTCATTTGAATTCTCTCTTTATCTTATATAGAACTTTATCAAATATTTGTTAGTCTTATTTCTTCACTGAAGAAGTAGATCCTTTACAGTTTTCATCACTTTGTTCTTATTTTTTGTGATCTTATTTATGGTAGAATGAGACGTGCCTGACTGACTAGCAATAATGATCATTGATTTTTCACTTTAATGGTAATTAATAATTTTTAATTTTTAATTTTGTCTCCACTTGATGTCACCTCTTACTAGGAAACTCAGATATAGATTATGTATCCTTAGGAGGTATGATAAACAAGAAAATATGAGATTAAATTAAGCACAAATAAATATGATGCTGTGGCATGGCAAATACATATGAGCTACTGTCAGCAAAAATTACTATCATGTTAAAATGGCTTAATACACCAGTAGGCAATAAGATTTGGGACCACCATCAAAAAAAATGGTCTACATTGCCAAAAAATCATGTGGCACATGGGTGTACATTTCTTTTCTCAAATTGGTGAAGGTATCAGCCATTATTTGTTCAAATAAGCTCTTAGCTCTTCTTTTGTCCCACTGATTCAAATCTCTTGATCAATCAGATTTTTCCCATCTCCAGAATTTTTGTTTGGTTCTTCTTTTTAAATAGCAGTTTTGATTATATTTTTAAACTCATCAAATATTTTAAGAATCAGGTGATGAAGATGATACCAAACTCACTGAAGTAATTTTTTAACAAATTTATTGAAGAATGATTGATACATAAAAGTTGGATATATTTTATGTATGCAACTTGATGAGTTTGCAATAAGTATATATCTTTGAATCTGTCATCATGTGTATACTATACATAAGTCTATCACCAAAAATATTGCATTCAATATCTTCTTCTCCTCCTTCTTCTCCTTCTTCTTCTTCTTTTTCTTCTTGTTCTTCTACTCTTCCTCTTCCTCATCCTCCTCCTCCTTTTACTTTTTTCCATTCTCACTATTATTAATATCATTATTATTGGCTGTTGTAGTATTTTGTAATAACATCTAAAGAACATATATCATCTTAGAACATTACAGGTATGTTATAGAGTATCATTAAATATAAAGATTATCTTAATTACTGTATCTCTAAGAACTATTTGTCTTACATATTTGAAACACTGTACACTTTAACCAATATTTTCTCAATACCCCTCTACCAGACCATAACAATTACCATTCTACTTTCTGCTTTTATGAAATTGACTGTGCTTATTTATTTATCTTTATTAATGTTTCATCATTTATAATACTGTTTCAAGTGAATAGATTCACACCTCCATCAATGTTTATATCACATTGCACCCACCACCAAAGTGATTTTAGTTATTTTTGATTCTTCACATAAATGGTAATATTTGTCATAGTGATTTTGTTATTCTATGTCTGGTTTAGTTCACTTGCAATAATGTCCCATTTCATGTTTTGTCAAAAATAATATGGCACTATTTTTTTAAAATCAGACTGATATGTATTTGTATGAATATACAACATTATTTTTATCCATTCATCCACTATAGATCATTGAGACTACTTCCTGGTCTTAGTGTATATGAAAACTGGGTCATGTAGCAGTTTTATTTATAATTTTCTGAAGGAGTTTTCGTATTATTCTCCATAGTCATTATAATAATTTGCATTCATACCAACAGTGTAGAAGTCTTTCTTTTCCTCCATATCCTCACTAACACTTGCTACTGTTTATCTATTTATTTATTTATTTGTTTATTTACTTATTTATTTTAGTAATGGCTTTCATAAATGGCATGTGTGATATATCATTTTGTTTTTTATTTAAATTTTCACGATGAATAGTGATGTGGCCACCTTTTCTCATACTTTAAGCCATTTATTTATCTTTTGAAAAAATGTATATTCAGACCTTTTACTCATTTTCCAGTGATGATGATGATGATTGTTACTGAATTGTATGAATTTCTTATATTTTTAATATTAATTCCTTATAAGATAGTTTGCAAACATTTTCTCCTATAGATTTCTTTTCACTCTATTATTTCTTTTACTGTATAGGAAATTTTTAGTTTGATATAGTACCACATGTTGATTTTTGCTTTAGTTATATTTTTGCTTTGCATCAAACCTAGAAATCATTTTTAAGATCAATGTCCAAAATCTTTTCATCTGTTTTCTTGGAGGTTTATAGTGTCTGCTATTGTGTTTTAGGTTTTAATTCATTTTTATTTTTGTACCTAAAATAAGGCCCAATTTCAACTTTTTGCAATTTTTCTAATTTTCTTCATCAATGTCTGCAGGTTTCAGTGTACAAATCTTTCATCTCCCTTCTACATTTATTCCTAAGAATTGTATTCTTTTTGACCATCCTTCTTTGTTGTTTTTAAATAACTTCTTTGTTTTTGTTGTTTCATTTTTTCTATGATCCCAGATCTCAAAAATGGGTCCTTAGATTTTGCATGACATGCACTTTAGTCACTGAATATATGTTTTATATATATATTTCATCTTCTTTATCTACCTATCACACTTAGCTTGTTTCCAGCTTTGGGCTATAGTAAATAATGTTGTGGCGAACAAATAGATCATTCTCTCTTTCAGTTATTCTTGTTGCATTATTGAATCAATACCCAAAAGTGATAAAACACTATCATATGAACTTTTCATTTTTAATTTTTTGAGAAATTGCCTTGCTCTTTTCCATTATGATGGCACCAAAATATATTCCCACCAAAAGTGTATAAAGTTATATTTTTCCCATATCCTTGTCACCACTGTTTATATTCAGTCTTTTTAATAATAGCCATTCTTACAGGTGTGAGGGATAGCTCACTGCTATTTTGATTTGTATTTCCTTAATAATAAGAGATCATAAACACCTTTTCTTGTGCCTGCTTGCATCTGCACATCTTCTGAGAAATGTCTGTTCAGATCATCTCTTATTTTCAATTAGATTTTTTAATTGTTGACTATTATAAGCTCTCTACAGATTTCATATATCAACCCATTTTCAGATACATGATGTGCAATGATGCACAATTATCTATTTTCGGTGAGTAGAATGTCTTTAATTTGTATGCTAGTTTCTTAATTTGCCAGGATCTTTTTGGTTTGGTATAGTTCTGTTTGTTTATTGTGGCTCTTATTTTCCTTGACATTGGAGTCAATTTTCCGAAGACATCTGCTAGGTCAATGTCAAGAGTGCTTAACTTTTTTTTTATGCATTTTATCATTTCAGGTCTTATAACCAAGTGTTTAATCTATTTGAATCAATTTCTGTGTATGGTGTAAATTTGTATTCTAACTTCTTCCTTTTTCATGTGACTTTCAAATTTCCCAATACCTTTTGTTGAAGAGGCTACCTTTGTTCATTGTAATAATTGGCTTCCTTTTTGCAAATTAGTTGTCCAAATCTGTGGGTTTATTTCTGGGCTCTCAGTTCTGCTCCATTGATTTTTGTTTCTGTTATTCCAAATACCATGCTAATTTGATTACTATTGCTTTGCAGTATAACTTGAATTCAGATTCACTTTCATTTGAATTCCTTTTTTTCCTTAGAAATATTTTTGTTACTCAAGGTCTTTTGTATTCCCAAATAAATTTCAAGATTTTTTTTTCCCGTTTCTGTGAAGAACGTCTTTGGGATATGATGGGGATTGCATTCAATCTGCATATTACTGTAGATAATGTGATTATTTTCACAATGTTAATTCTTCTAATCCATGAATCTGGAATATCGTCCCATTTTTTTGTCTTTTGTTTTTTTAACAATGTCTTATAATTTTCAAAGTATAAATCTTGTACTTCTTTCATTAAATTTACTCTAAGATATTTCATTCTTTTTTGACACATTATAAATGGATTTTCTTGAGGTTTTTTTAATCCTAGTTCATTTTTTTGCATTTATATTGAAAATATTTTTATGCTAATTGTATAATCTTCCTTACTGTATTTATTTCTAGCAGTTTTGTGTTGGAATCTTTAGAGTTCTCTCTACATATTATCATGTTATCTTTAATAGTAATAGTTTCTCTTCTTTACAAATTTGGGTAAGTTTTATGTCCTTTTGTCTAATTTCACTGGTCATAACTTCCCAAATTATATTAAATAATATTGGTGAGTTTGGACATCCTTGCCTTATTCATGGTTTTAGAGGAAAATTTCAGTTTTTCTTTGTTTGCAAATGATGTTAGTTGTTGATTTAATATGTATAGCCTCTACTATGCTGAACAGTCTGTTTTAATTTTGTGGGATTTTTACATATAAAGGGGATTCAATCATATCAAATATTTTTCTGTGTATCTATTGAGATGCTATGTAATTGCCATTCCTTTTGTTGATATGGAAATCACATTTATTAATTTGTATTTTTTGAACCATCCTTGCTTCCCTGGAATGAATCTCACTTGATAATGGTATCTGATTCTATTAAACAGTTGATGAATTTTGTTTGCTAATACTTTGTTGAGAACCTTTACATCAATACTTATCAGGATTTTGGTCTATAACTTTCCTTTTCAGCGATCTATTTTTCTGGTTTTAGATCAAGTAATGTTGCGATCATAAAAGTGTTTGGAAGTCTATATTTTTTTTAAATAAATTTAGAAGGGCTGCTATTAATTCTTTGAAAGTTTGATATAATTCACCAGTGAAAAAATAGTATAAAAGCTAATTATTACTTTTTTAGTTTATTTTTTTTTCTATGTATCATACATGAATAAAATCACATTTTCTTTCTTCTCCATCTGACATACTTAAAAAACCATAATACCCATGTGGTCTATCCATGTGATTTTAAACAGTAGTATTTAGTCATTTGTTTTATTAGCTGCAGAGTATAGTACTGTATATACATATCATTCATACATATCATTTTTATGTCACAGCTTTTTTGTGATCCGAGGTTATTTTCAATTCTTTCCTATTATAAAAAATGTTGTAATCAAAATTAGGGTTAGTATAACTTTTAGAATAACTCAGCATTTTTACCCAAATTTTTTCAGTAAACAACCAGAGGAGGATACCTAAATTGCATGGGATTTCTATTTTTTTATTTCTAGGAATCACTTTGCAGTTTTATAGCATGGCTGAGCCAATTCGTATTTCCATTCCTTTCAATAGTGTATATATTAAACTTATTTCTATATTCTCTCCAACATCACATAGATTTCATTGTGAATAATATCCACTCTCACAGAGATGATATATCATTTATGCTTTGATGTACTTTTCCTTAATATCTTAATATCCAACATAAGATGTTATGAACATCTTTTCATGTGCTATTGTCCATCAAGATGTTATGAACATCTTTTCATGTGGCTGTTTTCCATTTGTATGCCTTCTTTAGAGAATGTCTATTCAGATAAAAATGGACAGCATTTTAATATTTTAATTGGGTTGTCTGTTTTGTTGGTTTTGAATTTTTTTAAATATATTTTGATATTAATCCCTTGTCAGATGTATAATGTGAAAATCTATTTGGGATGACATGTTTTCATTTTCATTCACTGTGCAGCAGCTTTTTAGTTTGATGTAATCACTTTTGTCTATTTTTGCTTTTGTTTCTCTTTCCATTGGAGTTGAATTCCCAAAGACATCTCTATGGCCAATGTCAAGAAGCATATTGACTATGTATTTTCTCTGTGTTTTTTGTTTTGTTTTGCTTTCTGTAGTTTTAGATATTGCATCTTTGTGTCTAATCTATTTTGAATTAATTTTGGGTATGTTTTAGATAATTTCTTAGCTTCATTATTTTGCATGTGTCCAGTTTTCCAAGCATGATTTCCTTTCTCCACTATATGTTCTTAGTAACTTTTTTTATAAATTAGTTCTCCATGTATGTGTGAGTACTGTTAGTCTTAATTTTAGTTCATTGATCTGTATGTCTATTTTCATTCCAATAACATGCCATTTTGATTACTGCTAACTTATAGTGTAGTTAAAAGTCAGAAAGACTAATTCCATTTCTTAGTTTTTCCTCAAGATTGCATTGGAGATTCATACTCTTATGGAGATGCAAATAAAGTTCAGGAATCTTTTTCTATTTCACTGAAGAATGTAATTGACATTGTGATAGGGATTGCATTGAGTTTTTTCATTATCTTAAGTAAATAACAATTTTAATGATGTCACTCACTGGAATCTACTATCATGGGATAAAGTTCTTTGTGTTTTCTATTTCTATTTAACAATGGTTGAATTTTTTCAAAGGGACTGTTTTCCTGATATCTCTCTCTGCTAATTAATCATCTGTGCAAAGAAATGTAAATGATTTGTGCATACTATTTTATAACTTGCCACTTTACCAGATGGCCTCCCTAGTGGATTCTATCTAACATTCAAAGAAGCATTAAAGCTGTCTTTGTTAAAAGTCTTCAAAAATGGAAAAGAAGGAAAGCCCACTTTATAAATTTAGCAATACCCTGATTTCAAAACCAGACAAGGGTACCTCAAAACAAAGAAACAAAATAATTCCAAAGAAATTGAAAAAAAAAAGATATAAATCACTGTGATGATGGAAATTGATAGAAAGATCCTTAAAATACTAGAAAAAATCAAATCAATACATTAAAATAATCAAAAAAGATTGATGGGACTAAAACATGACACTCCCAGTTGTCTCAAATGTTCTCCAGGACAGCCCCAGGGGCAAAGGAGGAGCTCCTGTTCTTCTAAACATTTAGCCCTTCCCTTAATCAAAGAGCCATCTGCCACTCCTTGGGCATACACACTTTTCCTATTCCTGAAATAGTCTCTTGTCCCTATTCTCTAGAAGTACATAGAAAGGGGAGTTATTTATCTATAATTTTAGAATTTAGTGCCATGTGTATTCCCATATGTTAAATTTTGTTAAATCTGCATTTTCTCTTTCTAATCCTGCTTGATGTCAATCTGTTAATTTGTCTGTGAAGAAACTCAGAGACATGGGGAGACTTTTTCTTTGATTTCCCCCTACACCATCATCAAGTGGAATTTCTTACAAGAATGTTTCAGCATGCCTAAATCAGTATGTGATATGCCATATCAACAAAAGGAAGACCAAAAATCATGTAAATCACCTTAAATGATGCCAAAAAATATTTGGCAAGATTCAATATCTTATGATAAAATTGTTCAATAATAGAAAGGATATATATTAAGATATTAAAGTCCATATATATATATATATATATGGCAAAACACAGTATCATACTCATGGTGAATAACTGAAAGATTTTCCTCTATAATCAGGAACAAGACAAGGAAGTACAGCCTCAATACTGTTATTAGAAATAGTGTAGGATGTTCCAGTCGGAGCAATTAGGGAAATATATAAAGACATTAAAATTAAAATAAATAAAATTATCAATATTTGGAGATGATTTTATAATATTCATGGAAAAACTCCAAAGACTGCAACAAAAATCCTATAGTAATGACAAACAGCATTATTCTTAGTAGCCCCAAACTGGAAATAACACAGCAAATGGTTAAACTGGCCAATGGGTAAGCAAACTTTTACATACATAACATGGAACACTACTCAGAAATAAATAAGAACAGATTTTTGATAGATATATAAATCTGACTGACTCCAGAGAATTTAACTAATAGAAAGTTTCCAATCCATAAATTTTTATTTTTATTTTTTGTATAATTCAAAATATAAAGTTTCTTTGGCTTGAGAAATGGAATACTCCATAGTGGTTTCCAAACTTTAAGTGAATGAGTTGGGAGAGAAGTTACTTTGGTTATAAAGGACAACATACAGATATAGATGGTGACAGAAATAATTTGTCTTGTTTTATCATTATCTTCATCGTGAAATTCTATTATAGTTTTCCAAAATGGTATCATTAGTGGGATTTAGGTAAATGGTACTACGGATTTCTCTTTATTATTTCTTATGTGGGCCAAGAAAAACCCAGAAAACATATAAAACAAAAGCATTTATTCAGGATCTGAGATTTGCAAATTATGGAGTACAATTTCTGTTAACAACTCACATTGTTTCCTGCTGGAGTCCTTAAGATTTTTTAAAAGACAAGAGAGAGGTAAAAAGAAACTATTGCAAAAACAACTTAGCAGCAATTAGGATTAGTTTTAGATTATATCCCTTGTATTCACTGGCTTTTAGTCAAGTTGGTCTTGGTTACTATGGGAAGAAGTGAAAGAACAAAAAGCATAATTTTTATACTTCTCAGAGAAGGCCCAGCCTAGTTGGATTCAGTCAATAAATTATTTTTAAAGATTAAAATTTCAATAAAATGGAGTTTTAAGCTCAAGATAATATACTCTGCCTGAAATATCCCTTTTCACACTTAACTACATGTAAATTATTACCTCAAATAAAGATTTTAAAGAACAACTACATGTTTACAATACAAGGTAAGGTGTCATCTAAAGAATATAACTGAAGGAAAAGGTCTCTGTGCTTGTGATCAATAAAGAGTTTATTACTTGATTTTACTGAGGATTTCAAACACTGGAACAATCTGACAAATTGCTCTCTGAGGACTGCTCACTGTTTTAATTGTGGGTGAAGTTCATTCACATATTCCAGTTAGGGGCAGGTGCAAGAGAAAAAGAAAAAGGCAACTAGTTAATTTAAATTTTGAAACAAAGAGCCTCAAGCATATATATATATATATATGTATATACACACACACCAAATAAAATGCCTATACTTCTCTTTTCAGCCCAGTGACTCAAAGTATTATCTGGGAACCTAGGAAGGCAAGCTCACAGTAACTAAAATGTATCTTATTTCAGAGAAAGTAGGAAGGAGTTTTCCTCTAGCTTATTTGAATAGAGGAACCTATTTTCCAGTCGGTACATTTCAGCAGGATTTCCTCACAGAGCTAGGCCAGCTTTGTTCTGACTTCAGACTGAGCAGTTCTGAACCAAGGAGGGACAAGTGCTCTCAAGCAGTTTTTGCTCATGAATACTAGAAATTGCTAGAATTATTTTTAATCATGAAATAAAATCAACTGAACATCCTAAACTTTCTTATTTTATATAAGATAAAAAAGTAAAATTGTAACCAGGTAGCAAATTGGGACCCAAACTTAGTCATCCAGTAAAGCTGAGGAATCCAGGGCATTTGGGTAACAATCTAGCTACAGACAAGCTAAATCAGGAGCAATCAAGGATGGAATTAGGTCTTTTCCATCAAGGAAGAAGAATTGTAATTAGACTGATAAGGTAGCAGAAACCGGACAGCACCAGTTACATTGCATGAAATCACCAAGTGCAGCAAATACCGCATCTTCCCCCACGTTATGTGCCACTCCTTCATGTGTACTTTGTCTGTTTAATTTCAGGGATCTCTTAGTGGGCAAAGTGGATTTCAGCAGATTGTTTACTTCCTCGATTGACGCTTCTGGATAATCAGCATAATTTTCCTTCGTCAATATTCCTCCTCTTGAGTATTGGTCTTTTCAGAGCAACAAACAGCAACAAAATTACATATGGTTAACAAATGGAAATACCTTTGTTGTAAAAATGACCTATCATGAAAAACAAATACTATAATTTTAAGTAGATTAAAAATGTCATGTTTCTTCAGTTGATGACAACATAAATTTGTTCTATAATATAAAAAATTTGAAAAAGAAACTTTAAAAAGTTATTTAAAGGCAAACTAAAAAATTGATATTTAATCTGTTGTCTTCTAAATGTGAATGATATTTATAAGATATAACAATACATTATTCTGGTGGTTATAAAATTATTTGGAATTTGTTTAAAATTTATAGTTATGTGCAGAAAACAATACAATTATCAATTTTAAATATTTATTTTAAATATATATTTATTTCATAAAATTATAGTGACTATCGAAATGCAGGCCGTAATAGTCAGTATTAGTATTTGTGTTTAGTGGTAAAACTATAGAATCATAGATGATATTTTTAATAACCTATCTTGCAAATTTCCTCTAGCACCGAGATTACCCCTCCCCCAATACACACACACACACACACACACACACACACACACACATATATATATACACACACACACCTATATATATGAAATTCTAATTAAATTCATATATGTTCATTCCAGGCATCTTCCTATGACTGAAATGTTACTAAGAAGTACATTAAAAGACTTGGCTATCAAAAGTGAAAAAAACAAAACAAAACACAAAACCTCATGCAGTCTTTACTCAGAGGTGAAAGCACACTGAACATATTCATAAATTGTGTATTTAACTCATTTATTCCTGCCATTTAAAATTATTTTATGAATTCTAGGTATGATTTAGAATATTCAATAACCTGAGGGACTGAACATGAAAACTCAAGCTCTTATTTTCTAGATTACTATCTAACATAGAATTATATCCTCTTCTTTCTTAGCTCAACACATCAAAAATGCTCAAAGATAGCCACTTTAACCTTTCCTGCAAATCAAGCAAAACAATACAAATTAAAAACATTTTCCTACACCTTTTTCTCCGTAGCACTATTTCGCCCTCTGCTCTCCCTCCTTTCCTCCTTTACTCCCGTTCTTCCTTCCTTCTTTCCTTCTTGCCTTTTCTTCCCTCTCTGTCTCATCCATATACACAAGCATTGTTGCTTGCTAAATTTTCATCTAACACCTTAAAAATATTCAGTTCTAACCCCTATACCTATTAAAATATAATGTAACCTTAATCTTATTTGGATAAAGTTTTTACAAGTATATTCAGTTAATATCAGATCATATCGAATTATCATGTGTCTTAAATCCAAGGTAACTGTGTCCTCAAAAGGAGAGACATAGGGACACGCAGGGAAGAATGCCATATGACAAAGAACACAGAGGTCAGAGTGATGAACCTATATAATGTAAGGAATGCCAGTATTCCAGTTATCACTAGAAGCTGAAGAGTCAAGGAAATAAACTACCCTAGGTTTTCTGAGAAATCATGTGTCAGAAATAATTTACTTTTAGATTTAAATACTCCTGTGCTGTAAGAGAATAACTTTATGTTGTTTTTAGACTAGTATATATGGTAATTTTTTATAGAGCCCTAAGAAGTTAATGTGCATATTTTCTGAATCTTTCAAGTTATTTGTTAACTCGTCTTCCACAACACACTCAAGTCCTAGCCACTTCTTCATACATACACATTTTCACTATTTCTATTTGAAATGAGAATTAAGAGTCTAACTAGAGAAAGTTAAATCATCCTAGGTAGTGGGGGGAGAGGAGTAAAAATGGTAAACTCATTTTTTAGCGTACCTCTTCATATGTCAGGGACACTCAGCTCAATATTACTGAGGGAGAATTTTAAAGTAAATAAGAAAATATGGAGCAATATGGTGAAACAAACTTTCTGAAGTCACTGTTATACATTATCTTTAAACTAATTTACAGATAATTCACCTCCTACTATGGAACTAAAGATAATGTGCTAAATGTTTCTGGTCTACAAGTGGCCTCTTGCAAGGCTGAAATCTGAGCCTATAGAAGAATGGGAAGTCAATTAAATTAACTTTGATTCCTTTAGTTCTTAAGTTATTGCTCAGTGTGATTTGTTACTGGTACTTGGAAATGGGCAAGTGTTTGCCAGTTTTCAAAATAGTGAGGAAAATCAGAGAACTGTAAAATGTCCCTGAGAGAAGAGTAAAACAAACTTATTAATGGACATAACAAGATCCTCTTTCTGCTCAGGGATTATCAGAAGCATTGGTCAAATTTGTGGAAACTTGAAGGTCAGAGAAAATGACTCTTCTGACTGTGTCTCTTACTTTAAGTAACAAAGTCACTCAATAAATCTCATCGTTTTCACCTAGCCTTGTGTCTTACTGTTTTTCTAGGTCTGTATATATCTTTTCAGCAATTGCATTGTCTCTGGAAAAACTGTGTAAAAGGAATCCAAAAAAATGTAAGGTAAAATGTCTCCCTTAGCCGGGTTTTTATTCTACTGGTGTTCTGAAATATCAACCTTATCATACTTGCAAATTGAAATGAGAAATTAAAAGTGTCAAATTAGTTCTGACATTATATTGCACAATTCTAGCTATCAAGGAAATTATGCATAAGATGGGAATTCATCTATTCTTTGGTGGTTTAGAGGAATTGTATAGACCGGAGAGAGAAATATGCATGAAGAAATTCGTAATGTTGAAAATACAAGATATATCACAGGAGAAAAATCAGTGTAGATGGTAAGAAAAGTTCATGCCTTTTCTAAGCTTAGACTCCAGTCCTTTAGTTGTCTAACAACTGATACTTATGCATGCTTGATTTCAAGTATAAACAAAAACAAAATGCATTTAAGTATTTTATTTTATATATTTTGTTAGTATAGAATCATAATTTGCTTCTTTACACTTGGAAGTATATATTTAGCTAAATATTTAGCTTAAGTACCTATTCAGTAGTGTATTTTCTTTTTTAAAACATGTGTATTCATTTTTAGAACTTTAGAACTGTATTGTGCAAGTACACTAGAAGTTATTATATAACCTGTTTTGTTTAACTTTTTCTCATAAAGTATTGGTCGATATGCTTTTGTTTACAAAATATTCACTATTATACATATACATATAAATATTAATGTAATACATATTATATAACCTGAAATATAGAAACAAAAATAAATTCATTTTATTTATGGAGATACAACAGTGTATCATAGAAATCAACTTTTTATGTCAATTAACAAGGGCATTTCCTTTTGGTATAATGGAGAGTAGCAGAACTAAGGATCTATAAGAAGGATAAGCAGAACTGCTGGAAACTACTGCCTCTCGACCAGAGTGAAAGGAATAAATCTCAGTGTTCTATTAGCTATTGCAGTTGGACTTTATTTTTTTTATTTGCTGTTCCACATACTACAGATCTTAAAGAACTTGAAGAGAACATTCAATTGGTTGAGACTAAATCACATGATTTCTAGCTGTTTCTACCTGCAAAAAGGAACATAAAGCTCTTCTTGAGTATGGTAACAAAGGGGTTTGAATAAATGGATCTTCAGCTAATCAGAAAGAAAATTAAATGCTTGATACTCAAAATCATTTTTTTTTTCAAAAAATGATCCCTGTAGAACTAGGAAAACATATGTAGTTTAGCCAACTGGTTAATAATATTAAGCACAATTTAAATATTCAAAACCATGCTACTACTCTAGCACCTATACTAACACTGTAGTATTTTAACTCTTCTCTTAGCAATCTTGCAATCTATTGATGAAAGAATGATATTGGTCTCTCTGTCTCTCACCTATATCTATCTATCTATCTATCTATCTATCTATCTATCTATCTATCTATATATCATCTCTCATCATTGTCTATGTATCATCTATCATCTTATCATCTATGTGAAAAACAAAAGTCAACTACCAGAATGCTCCAGCTAACACATCTATACACCCTAAAATTTAGATATACTTTTAATATTTTCTTAAAAAAATATTTAGGGCAAATGAACTAAATCAAACAAAAACAGACTTCTAAAACCTATAAAATCAAATTAGTAATTACAAGAAGGGAAGGGGAAGGGGTGGGAAAAGTATGCAAAAGCAGTCAAATATATGCTGAAAGAAGAACTAGGCTGGTAGCGGTAAGCTTAATATATTTTATACATATGTTGATTTACAATGCTACACTTTAAATTTGTATAATGCTATGATGCAATGCTATTTCAATAAGACTTTTTTCAATCTGAAAAAACAAATCATTTGTTTGCTTAAGTTATCGAGATACCTGGAGAACAAAATGCAAATATATGTCTATGGGACATAATTTCTCAAGCTGAACTTAGTCTGTTTCTTCAACTTTCAAGCCCTTGCCCCTTTCACTATAAATTCAGTACACACTATCTACCATTTCAATATGTTAGTTTGTTTTTGTTCTCTCTAAAATTTACTCTCTCCTAATCCTGTTATGTCTGAATTCCTCCCCAACATTTAGAATTATCTACCCATTCTTTCATCATTGAATTGCAATATTTAAAATTAATTGTTTATTTTCTAGATAGTCTTTAATATAACATAAAAGTATTTTAACTGTTTACCTGTCTATTGTTTGACTTTTGATAATGATATAAATGTCCTAGGTACTATAAACACTGACCAACATGGTGCTTTGATTACAATACTTGAACACTCATTATCTGTTAATTGATAAATAAATGTTGCTTCAGCTTTAGAAATCATGACACTAGATCACCAGGCTGAAACTTAAGAACATATTGTTTTTTAATTTGCTTTCATTCCAGAAAGAAAGGAGGATTATATAGATATTCTAGAGCTTTACAGAAGATAACAGTGCTCACCTTTTCCTGAAGATAATAAATCATACTGAAAAATATGATATTACCAGGTATATAATTCATGCTTCAAGCCAGTTTAAAGTCTGAAATACAGTATTGCTAATACTGAAAATAAATATGTATATGAATATTTCCCCCAAATAAGTAGAGAAACAGTTAAAACTATCTGAATTAATCCTGCAAAATAAAATAGCTGTAACAAATGTGAATGCAGAGTGACAGAGGCAGCTGCTGGATGGTCTCTGAGGCCATCGTTTGATATGCTCTGTGGTTCAGGATGTGATAATTCTTTGGCCCCAGTACATGATGGTTAGAGGCTTTCATTCATTGCGTGAAGTGGGTAGAGACCGTGGAAGATCTCCATATAAAATTCCTGACTACTAACCTAAATGAAGGTGAAAAGGTCTCTATTAAAGTTCACAGCTCAAAAAAAAAAAAAAAAAAAGGTAACAACAAACTCAGCAACTAAAGGATAACTGCACTGTGGATTAGAAAACTGTCAAAATGCAAGCAATTATAAACTTTAGAGGTAATTAAAAAGTTCATATTCTCAATTATTTAACATTGATAAAAATCATACACAAACATAACAAATTAGCGCCAAAGAATTATTAACTGAAAAAAAGAAAATCACATAAATATTCTATACCGTAAGTTAAGAATTCAAACTGGGAATGAGAAAAAGTGATGAGTGATAAAATTTAATGTAAGAATTCCAATTTGTTGCCTACTTTTTAAAAAACTATTCAACTTTGAGAAATTAGAGATACAATGCTAAATAATTTTAGAAAAGATCAATTGTCTTTTGCTATTCTAATAAGTTAAACTGGTAAGAACAAATTACTTAACTCTAAAAAGTGATGCCGAAATAAATTTGACTTGAAATTTTTGAAAAGTGAAATTAAATAGCATCAGAAAGGATAAAAAACTCTATTTCGTGCTTTTTGTGACAATTTAATAATTTCATCAGTGTTAACAGAAATGCTTTTTGCTAAACAACATCAGAAAGAAGAAAAATACTATGTGATTTCACTCATATGTGGAATATAGAAAAACAAAAAAAGGAACAAACAAAAAACTCTTTTAGATTCTGAGATAAAAATGCTGGTTATCAGAGGGGACCAGAAAGGGTGGGTAGGGGAAAGGGATAGAGGGGTGGATTCCGGAGTGGTGAAAGTGAATGGTAATAAGAATTTTGGTAGCTAGTAGAGCGTGGTATATACATTCAACAAAGTTTGAGGCTGTACTGAAATTTACATAGCATTGTAAACAGAAGTTACTAAAAACTATGGAAAGATTTTAAAATATGAAGGGGTATGTTTTGGTTATCTACTTATGCAAATAAATAACAACAAAACCCAGTAAGTTAAATGAATTCTTAACTTTCATTATTCAATGAGTTGATTGAACTCAACTATATAGTTCTACCTTGGATTGTTTCAATGTCAGATTTTACAGGTATTTGAAAGTCATTAGAGGTGGATATTGAAGAGGATCTACTCAGAAGATAGAATTGATACCTATTGTTTAGCAACTCTTGATCACTCTACGAGAGTATTTATAATCTTTTTTAGGGATTTGGGTTTCTTACAAACGACACCTAGATACTGAAAATGAGTGTCACAAAGTCAGTAGTCTAAGGGACACATATCTGCCACTATCTTAATTACTGGGCCCAGATTCACTGACATGGTCACCTAGTAATTTTTTGTTACACTGAGCTGTCATAGAATTTGACATATCAAAGTGAAGTCGCAGAAATGCTCTCTCTCAGTGGGAGAACAGTCAAAATATTTGTTTTCTTTTTTGTTGTTGTTTGTTTGTTTTGTGACTTGTAGAACTGTTTCATTCAAATACACAGAAGTTAAAGCCTTACTTACATTGGAGCATTTGGCTCCCTTTAGTCACAGGAAAATAACCATGATGTCAATGATGTGTCATACATCTATTTTCAAAATTTCATCTATAATGGAATATAACAATTGCATTAGTATGTCGAGCCCACCGCACCGTTGCTGGAATTTTGAACAGGTATAGCAAAGCAAAATCTATTTATATTGATTGTGAAATATTGTAAGCAGAAATATACAAAAGCAACTTGACTTGATTTTCTGAAATTAGATTGTCAAGAACATAGCCACTTTTTTTTCTTTACCTATAACAAAAGATTTCAGTATGAGAACATTGTTTTCTGTATATTCTTAGAAATTTGACTTAGTTGACTCCACAGGGCCTGTAGAAAGGAAAACATGTCTGAAGACTAAACTTACTGATATGTCTTCATTGTATTTTTCTCAAGAAGGAGACTTGGAATGTACCCAGAAAAATACATTCACTTCAACTATATTTTGGTGTTCTCTAAGAGAGATCTCCCTGGGGACTTTTAATACATATGTGTGACAAGAAAAAGAAACAAAAAACAAAGAAAAGAAACTATTGTACATAAAATTTTACCAAATATATGCACATGGTGTTTCTCAAGCCATCTTATAAAATGTATAAACAAACAGATTCATGACCTAATTTCTAATTCTGTTGATCTATCTGAATGATACCAGTGAATTTTTGAAACCTGGAAGAACATGAGGTAGAAACATAGATAGTATTATGTTAGATAAAAGTGTGGGGAATTTTGCAAAGCAGTTATGTTGTTTGTTTCATTTCAATTGTTTCTACAGAATATGATCTATTTTAAATTTCAAAAGGAGTCTAGTTATTTTCAGAACTTGGAAGAAATGGGACAAAATAATGACTAAAGGAAGAACATGAAGTTATGCTAACTCAAAGAAAATATTTAAAATAACAAGGTATAGTGGAAATTTTGAAGATTATGAAATTATGAAACACAAAACTGACAAAATGGATTTGCAGGTCTGAATGTAAAGATTTTTTTTTAAAGGAAAAAAAATGTAGAATCTATCTGGTATATAGTAGTTTCCCAGAAAATACCCTTTGGGAAAAAAATTGAATGAATTTATGACTATAAAAACAAAACTATATGACAAACCACAGAATCTTAGAAAAACTTTTAAAACAATATATTTTATCTTCTGTTAGTTGTAGCAGTAATATTAGTAGCTCTCTTACTATTCTATCATATAATCACTTGAAGGGAATTTTTAAAACACCCAAGCTATTAATAAAGTTGGTCATTTCTAAACTAAAATCAGTACATCTATCTATCTAGATAGCTAGCTAGCTATCAATGATACGTCATCTATCATTTATCCAGTATCTATGATCATCTATATATATATATCTCATCTATCATCTATTAATCAACAACAAAATCAACAATCCACAAACAAGCAAAAGGAAACAATTCTTACATAATAAAACTGTATTTGTTAAAAACCAAAAGAATAACCTCAAAATTATAGAGCATTAAAAAAGAAATGTTGAATTAAAAGTATTTTCATTGTCCCTGCTTCAATAGTGCCAAGTACCATACTCTATTCCTTTCAAAGCAAGTTTGGCCTGGTCTATACGCAAATGTGGCACAGAATACCGATATGAGTTCTTGATAAATCTTTAGGAGGCATGTTTATTCTTGAAACTCGAAGTCTTGTACATTTTTTTCTTTTGTATCTCTCTCATAATATTTATTTCCAATGCTATTACATATTCTCCCTGTTTGTGTTTTTCTTCTCTCTTTCTCTTTAGTTTCTTTGCAAAGGCATAATTGTTGTGGCAAAGAAAATCTCCAGGGTCCTAAAATAAAAGTTCTCTTAAGATAGGAAGCACTGCATTGGTTAATAGATTGGAAAAATCAACCATACATATCCTATTGGGATGGATAAAACTAAATATAAATTAAAGTAAGTTAAGACTTATTAGCTTTACAACTAAGATATTACCTGGGATGTTATTAGTTCATTAAATTTATTCAAAGTACTCCTACATACATGTGCATTGAAAGGACCACAAATTTGTCTCTATAAATTTTGTCATTCAAAACATAAGAACTTTTTAAAAAGTCGTATGTATTATGTTGAAATAAATGTCTGACCCAAGAAGAGGTCACATTTATTTAGGTGCCATATCAGCAAACCAAAATTTAGATAACTTTCATGTTACAATAAATGGTCCACTTGACAATAAAAACAGTTTATCTAGACAATCAATCTCCAATGCCAAACCAACTCTGGCTTATTTTTTGATGTTGCTAAAACAGGTCTGATCAAACCCTGTCAAGTAACTTAAGCCTAGTATTTCTTCCTTATTTCTTGCTTGCCTCTTTCTATAAAATCCTGCTCCCTTTTCCCTTACTTTATAGTTTCCTGCCCTCATAAGAGTAGAGACTGTCCACTTCATGTGAAATATAATTTGTTAAGATAAAACAAAGTTTTAGCTTTCATTGTTTTAACTATTATCTATACCACTGCAACTAAATTAAAAAAACATATGCAAAGAATGAGTCGAATTTTACATTTGAAAAGAAATAATTGGCCATGATAACGCTCCCTAAGTGAAAAATACTTAAATTCTAATAACAAGCCTTAGTGAAGAAATGGTTGAGCCTGCTTGCTAAATAAGGCAAAATACTTGAAATAAAAAACATGCTCATGACAAGTACTATTCCTGTTCTAGAGTCCGATATTGCAGTTTTCAGTCCTTACAGTAGTAATCTTTTTGTGGACTCAAGTACTGTCTTAGAACGTATCAGGGTAGTAAACTGGAGCGATAATAATGTTCAATTATTTTGTTTCTTTTCTCTTAGCTCACTCTCCTTCATTACCTGATATTCATTATCTTAACAAAAAAAGTCATATATTTCCCCTATTTTCTTAATGCATTTTTGTGAGTTTTTGATTTTTGCTTTGTTTCATTTTGAGCAGATTGGCAGTTGTACTCCTGTTGCTTTTTGATGATAAAACATAGAAATTTCTTTTATTGAGGCTGTGGAAATCTCAAGATAAAATAACTGCACTATTAGATCTTTACATCTTTCCAGATAGGCTCCAAATAAACTGTTATTTGAACATATGCAAAGAGTTACTATGAATTTCATCTATTAATCTTTTAAATTTTCAAGTATTCAGATAAGGTATTTTAAATTCTAACTATGTCTACAAAATTGAGGAAAATCATTAAAGTAAAACTCATCAGACATTTAATTTTCAATTTTATCACTTTATTAAGGATATTGACTCTTAAGATTATTATAAATCAGTGGAGAATGTATGCAGATATATTCCTATGAGTAGAATCAAATTGTGAATCAAGTTAAATTATAATATTAAATACTTTATGACAATGACCTGATTCTTATATTTTGGGTACATGTTAGTAGCTCTATTTTGTGTTATTATTATTTATTAGACTGTGCAATACTTCAAAATACAGCAAGAGAATACTTAAGGCTTTAAATAATACCCTGGACTGAAGGAAAATAATACACTGATTATTTGTAGCTCAAGGTTGTATTGGAAAATTCTGATTGTATTCTTACAAGAAAAAGTGTTACAAGTCATTTGAAGACAACCTTTCTCCATGCAATGTTCTTCTTTGTCCTTTAAATATACTATAACTTATACAAGAATCATTGAAACTTTGCCTTACAATCAGTATATATTCAATGTAAACATTTGCTTTATGGCATTTAAGTGGCGCTTCTGTTGGACTATAAGGGAAGAAATAAACTGCTCTTATTTTTCAGTGTAGACAACCACATTCCAACTGAATGTTCACATTTATGGGCTCAATTTGTACTATATAATTATTTAAGAGCAGATTTTCATGTTTGAAATTCCTTTATTTTCAGCAGCACTATTGTATAAAACAAGAAAACAGCCTTTCATTGACCTTGTATTGAGTTACAAAACTTGCTTTTGTCTGTTGAATTGAGAATACCTTAATTAATGTGTTACTTTGTATTGAGCAATTTCAAGATCCACAGGCAGTCACTTTTGTGCAACACTCAATAGCACAGATAGTCATAGGATATAGTCAAATGATCCATTCTGCTTCGTAATAATCATTCACCATAATCCAAGAATAGATTCCTCAATAAAGTTTACCAGATATTATTATTAGAAATAAAATCAAACCATGCATTATTTCTGACACCAGAGCATTATTTACACAAAATGGTCACAATTTCCAACTCTCTTTGATAAACAACTATTAAAAAGAGATTTCAATTATCCTTAAGAGATAAATTAATACATATGGGAGCTGGATATTGACTCACTATATTATGCAAACTACAGAAGCTTGAAAATCAGAGTTAGAGGAATAACTGAAATATTTCTTACTAAGATATTTTAAATGACAATCCACTGACCACTCCTTAAATTCTTTGTTAAAATAAATCTAACATCAAGGAAGAGAAATGTTCATGCAGCCTACCTGCAGTCTAACCAGCAGTCTGTTTTTGCTTGTTTGTTTTTAATGCACTATAGTAAGAAGATCAAGAATCACTTATTTTTTTAATGAAAGTGTTAGGATTATGTGAAAGTTATGGTTCATTGCAGTATATAAAATTTAAAATAAAAATGTGTTTATTTAGGCATTTAAGGATAAATGTATTTATTTTGTAACTTGATTGACCAGGACCATGTTTAATGCATTTCAAATTTAAGGATAGCTGAATGTATTGTTTAAATTGATATAAACATATCATTTATTCACCTTAAAATCAATCTTGGAAGAGTATACCTAAGACATAACATAAAAAATTGCACTTTTTCCAGTTTTCAACTCTACACATCAAACGTTAGCTGATATTTTTCATGTATTTGCCTTCAATGTTTTTTCAGTTATATACAAATATAATAGAAAGAAAACATTAACGACAATAACACACAAATAAAAATAAAAAATATATACCCTAAAATAAATACTCTTTTGCATAGCTGATACCACAATCCCTCACTAGAAACATCGAAATTGCTACATATATGATTTACTTATTTTCTTTCTCACAAAAAGAAATCATACGCGTTTTTTGCATTTTATTGAACTTTTCATGTACCTAGGCAATCATTGTATACTAGAAATACGAACAATTGATATGACTGGCATGTATTGACCCATTTTGCAATTATAAAATAATGTATTTAATATCTTTCTAATTAATAAATATATACATTGTTTTTACTTTTGAAATTATGATGTCAAAATTTATTTTTGGTTGTGTATATTTGTATGTAAATTTGCACTCCTGCTAGAACTGAAGATGTTTGTGTTTTTACTTTGTATTTAATATATGCCAGTGACAAAAACACCCTTTGAAAATATTTCACCGATTTTATCCCTTCCTCATAAAGAATTAAATTTGATTTTTCCACACTTTCTCACCAATAATAATTATTATAAAAGATTTAATTTTGATACTCTAATCAAAAAGATATCTTCTTGTGGTTTTAATCTTCATTGCTATAATTATAAGTGAAATTTAGCATTTCTGTCTGTTAAATGATAATAAGATTTTTTTCTGAATTGTTTCTATTTCATTTTGTTATATATATGTATGTATATATATATATATATATACCCTTCTATTGTATGCACATATACACATAGTAGCAAAAAAATAAGCACACTAATCTGTGCCCTATTACCCTTAATGACTGAATACCTCATAACATTGTATGCTTCATTTATTGGAAAATAGACAATCATTATGCAATTTTATTCATTTTTAGTCTAAATATACTTCCTCATAACATTTCCACCTCTAGGAACATGCCCTATTTTTAATAAAATCTAGACTTCGAGATGTTTGACTTTGCTCTTGTAGCCGTTTGTGCTGATTTAGTGAAGTGTACTCAATGTGCTTAGATAAAATGTTTTCTGACAGAAAAAATAATATTGTTCCCATCTAAAATGCTTTGTCTCAAGGTAAAAATAGCCAATTTCAGTTTTTCTTTAGAAAAAAAAAAATCATAGCATTTATATAATAACAATGTGAGAGTCTGAGGGGTGGCTTACCAGGCTATATTTCTAGGAGACTTCCTAAAGCCAGAGTTTCCAATCATACAGGGCCAGTTAAGCCCTTCATCTTCTCTAGGGTAGATAAATTGAGTGCCATGCACTTTGCTGTGCAGGGAACTTTTGAATGAAACCTTTTAAAACAAAGGACTGGTTTGCTGTGAGTGAAAATCAAATGAGAGACTTGCAATTTTTATTAATAAAATAGGTTTACCAGGTAACTGAGCCTGTCTTAAAAATTGCTTGACATTATTATTTACATAATTATATAACATGATAAATATTTTAATAGCATGTTATGATCAGTTGTCCTCTGGATAAAATTTAATTTTGATTTGTAATTTTATACAAACCACATTAACTTTGAAAATTGTTTCATTGCTATTTCGTTTACATTGCTGTATTTCTTCTAGGCTATTGTATTTACACCTGAGTCTGTGTGCATTTTATACCACATCCACCACCAGAGTTTTAGTGCTCTTTACCACCACCTTGTTAATGCTTTTTTTTTCACTTGCTTCTTCTCTCCTACCACTTCCCTTATTTTAATAGGAATACAATAGAAAATGCTTTCAGACTTAATTAATCTGGTGCACTGGTATGTAGTTAATGAAATCACTTATATAGTGGTAAACTATATAGTTATATAGAAATCATTTATTCAGTTATTTTTTAAATAATTGTCAAGACTAAGTGATACTTAAGCTAAGAAAGAAGTACATATATGGAGAAGTTAAAATATATAAAACATAAAGTATATTATACATACCATGCATCTGTAAAATTATTTCATGTTAAAATAGTAAATACCATTCAAACTCTTCTATGATATTTTATTATAATTTAATCTGCCAATAAATACAACTATGTGATTCTGAAATTTTTTCCATGAAAAGATAAGCATTGTATAGCATTCAGGCATTCTACTCTGGAATCATTAGAACTGGACTCTTTCTGGTCAAATGCCTAAGTAAATTATCTAACTGACTAAATTTCAACCTCACGTGATAGCTATGAAAATTAAATTAGATTTGTACATGTAAAGGCATTTAACATACTTCTTGGCACATATTAAGAGTTAAAAAATTAATTATTTAATCAACATGGCAAATAATTGCTATTCTCTATAAGACAAGTATAAATTATCTGTGACAAAACAAGAAAAGAGAATATTGTTAGATTTACTACGCATTTCTGTGTTTCTGAAGTAGTTGAGGGAAATAAAAGAAGGTATGTTTTCATTTAAGATGAAAGTGATTCAAGTGATTACAAAGCAATGCGAAACAACAAAGAATAAAAGTGAGAAAGTGATTTAGAACAGAACTAATGAGAATATAAAAGGGATATTAAGAACCAAGAGAAAAATGCAAATGTTTTATTATTTGTAGATCACAGTAAACATTATTTTTTTGGGTCATCTTGCCATACTGTCGCATTTGTAAGGCTTGGTTTTATACTTTCTATTTAGCAGATGAGGAATTAGAGACTAGAAATTGCACGTGACAAAACCAAAGTTTTATCATGAATAAGCATCAGAGACTGAAATTAAATCCAGTTATTCCTTAGTGCTTTTCCATATCAAATTATCTCTAAATAAATCTTAGAGAAATGGATTATTTCAAACCCTTGGTTCAACATTTATACGCGGAGAACTCTGTCACAAACTCTGCAGACATCTTGTCATTCAAAACTTCTAAAAATGTGAATATGCTATAAGTTATAGAAACAATATGAGAACGCAGAAATATTAAGTAATTTGTCCTAAATTATAAAATATCAACTTGTAAACTGAATGTTTGGTTGAAAACCAGTATATCAGCTCCAAACAACACCCCATCTTTTGCATTAGGTTTCCTAGTGAATGGCACTGATTACTCACTCCATAAATAATTTTTGAAAACCTGGATGAGCTAATGAATAGATGTGTGTTGAATATACTCACTGTAAAGTCTTTGCACCTCTGCCACAGATGTCTAGGAAGCAGAAGTTAGGGAAAAATAAGAATGGCATAAGAAAATACTATAAAATTATTTAAATATATTAAATTATTTAAATTAATTATTAATTAATTAATTAATTATAAAATATTTAAATTGTCCCTAGTTGCTGCACTTACAAAAAAAATGATATTGTAACAGGAATACCTACTAATCATTAATTTTTATCCCAAACAAATCTCATTCTAAATGCTCATCTCAAATGAAGTGTCTCTGTCAAATTAGGTGGGACTATAGTCTTCCTATTTACTATGGAAAAGCAAAAAACTGTCTAATCAAAAACTCTGGTCCAGATAGGAGTTCATTCAGAACAAAAATATCTATCTTTTTCTCTTTTCTTATGGACTCAAATTTAAGCCCTTTGACTCTGTTAATTCAGATTTAAGATGAAAACACGTGTCAGAGAAAATTTTTTTGCTATGTCATGTTTTAGATAAATAATTATGAAGTTTCTAAAATGCATAGAATTACTAAGATTATCGATTTTAAAAATTAACAACAAAATCAGTTTTGGGATTTTAAAACTTGGGAGAAGCAGTTTATTTCAGAATCAGCATTAAGTAAACGAACTCAATTAAAATACTATTGAAATATAAAGACATGAAATTCTGCTGTAGTAATCATGGAGTTTTTCTACCCAATGTGTGCATATTCTGTCTAGGAAGCTTATTATATAAAACAAAACAGTTGTCCTTGGTAGTCTGTTATAATTATTCATAAAATTTGCAGTGTGTGGTAGAATGTATGTACATTTTTATACAGAAGTAAAAGACATTACTTTTATTATCTCTACTACTATCTGACTATCTTCTAGTAATTTTTAAAAATATAAATTTTTAAATCACTAAATTTGTTATGCCTATTGGATTCTGGGTTGTGATTTCAAATTAAAATTGAACTTGAAAGGAAAATGGTGCATGTGTTTGTAATTAAATGTAGACTTTTACAGAATTACAATTAAATCAGTATAAGATTATGAGTTTATCATTTTAAGCAATTTAAAATCTTTTTAAAGCAACTGCTATGGAGCAAATAATAACCAAGGTCAAATACCAGAATATGTATCAAAATCAGAATGTATTATGAAAATATTTCTCAAATATTCAGTTTATTTTTCTTTTCAACTACTACCAATTTTCAGACACTGATTTGATCTGCAATTGTTTTAATCAATTCAAACATGTTCATCATGTCTCTCTACCTAACTCCAGAGTATACACTAGTCAGTCCCTACAAAAGATGTTTTTTTTCTTCTTTCTAAACCTCAGTATTTCCCAGGTCCTGGAAAAAATAATTTTGCTTTATTTTAGATAGACTGAAAGCTAGTGAAGCTCACACAAAAAAATACTGTCTAAATCAAAAAGTGGTTCTCAACTCTCAGTTCAAATAACTGAAAATTATCAGAAAGAAAACTAGTATATAGTTGATTCCAATGAGTGTCCTTACCTCTGTCAACTTTAAACATTTTATTAGTCAGTGAGAAGCTTATGCCACAAAATCATCAGTAAAATCACAGAACACCCCTTCTCCATTCTCACTATCTCCACAAATATGCTCTCATCTTTATAACTCTGGGCAACCATGTTAATGAAAATATACATTGTATCAGAATTCCATAACTCATAGGCATATTATTTTTTTTCACATGTTCATCTTAGGCTAGCTTTAACAAATTCAATATTTTATGAATGGTTGTTTTATTTTCACATTGTATAAAAACTTTTCTCACAGGTTTAAAATCAAGTCAATGGTTTTTCAAATAATCTATCATATCTATCACATAATTAGGCCCATAGTTTTTGACTAAATCTTTTTTTTTAAACTTGAATACTTGAGAAGTTGAGTATATTGATTATATCATTTAACCTGAAATTTCTGTTTTTAATAAATGAATCCGTAGGAATACCATCTACGGATCTGAAATAGGACAAATTCAGGATTATCTGTTGGTACACTCAAAAACTTATAAGAACAAGGCTGCTAAGTAGTTATTACTTTTCTTTTCTGGACACACTTAACAGGTACTCAAAGCCTTAAAATTAACAATAATTCTCACTAATGTTCAAGGGCCTAATCCCTCTTTTTTTCATCTGCCATTAATACACACACACACACAAAATATCTCTCTATTATGTCTCCTATTTCTCTTTTAAACATTTGACACTGTCCTCATAAACAAATTGCAAATAATTATCTTCTAAATAAGAGCAGTTTTAAGGAAAGTATTATTTTAATAAAAAAGGACACATTGATAGTGCATGATAATTTTCTTTCCTTGCCTTCTTTTTGTTAGACTCAGCTTTGGATAGGATGATTGTAACTTTAGTAATCTTTTTCCAATCATGGAAACAAACATGAGGATATAACTTAAACTCTTAGTACAGTGAAGTGGGAAGATTAAGATATTCATTATGAGCACTTCATTCAGTTCCCTACTTACCTAACTCTGAACTACTTGGTTACACTACTGTTCATTGAGACTTTTTTTACACATTGGAAAGTACATCTACCTGATGCATTAACATCTGTTATGCAAGTATTCAAGCTTTGGCAGAGTAATGCCAAGGCTAGTAAATCAAGGGACCAAGGGAATCACAAAAAAGATATGGGTGGTTAGGACAAAGCATTTATTATTCTCACAACAGGAAGTCCCAATGGCAACTAACTATAAATCATGTCTACCTCTCATATGAAGGCCATTGGGACTTTTTAAAGGAGATATCAGCACAGGGAAGGTAGTCGGTGGTCAAGAAAATCCAAAGGTCAAGAACAAAGAACAGCCAAGACAGGCAAGGACAGCAAAATTCCAGGGCAGGGCATCTCTGGTAAGTCAGTGCTGGCAGAGGCAGTTACTATCCAAGAAAGTCCATTTGTTACATTCAAAGTCCAGCTCAGTGCTGACCAGTCACTGAGCCTAGTTTCAGGGTTGGGCGTGGGTCATGTTCTCATGCTACCCTACAACATTGCAATTTGAATTTATAATCAATATGAAATTTATTTACAATAGTCAGGTAAAGTAACAAATGTTATCTGATTTTTATATCCTGCTCTCAGACTGTTCTGAAATATTCAGTAGGAATATTGAAAGCAAGGCTATTTATCCCAGGAAAAGGTAGAGTCTAGGCATTAAAAAGACATACACAATTTCAAGCTTTGGCATATTTTACCACATTATAAAATGAATCATATGAATTCCCCTTTAAAAAAAACAAAGTGATACTGACATTGGCCTGCTCTTGGACCTCATTTTCCATTAATATAGTCATATCAGATTGAGATGAAAATGTGCACTACTTTTTTTCCAACTCTGTGTGTGGGAAATACACTTTCCCTTGATGTTGCAAAGACTACGGAGTTAAATCCTTATCGCCTGTGTATGATTCAAAGAGGACAAGCCTCAGCGAGCTAAATAGTGGAAATAATTACCCACAATCCACTCTCACAGCTTATGTGTGTGATCTTGCAGTATTGGGATTTTAACTTGACATATAGCATTTGAACAAAAACTGCTGTATTATTATTTTTCTTTCAAGAAATTGAAAAAATCATGATATACTTCTGTAAGAACAAAAAAATAAAATGTACTTTTGTTTTGAATTTGACCTTTTTGGTCCAAAAAGCAGGTTTACACATGATTGTAATTCCCAAGGCCAGTTAAACTTTCACTGAACAGTTTTAAACTATCTTCTTTGTAGCTAAAATCTGAAAAACATACAGTTAAATAATTTTTAAAGCCATTGATTTATTTAAAACAAAACATCAGATACTCAAAAAGATTATTTTAACTTTTCAAATATATTTGTAAGAACATCAAGGCAGTGTGTGTCAGGGTACTATTAAAAATCCGTATTGATTGTACCGACATTTATTGTTTAGAAGAAAGTAGCATTTTATTTGTTTTCTCATATTATAGTCTTACTGGGTGATGGGGGCATTTCTAATTTTTTGTATAAAGATATTGCTTTTATGCACCATGAATGTGCTCCATACAATTATTTTGACAAATAGTAGTAAACTGATAATCAAATAGGCTTTCCCAATGAAATTGTGGCATAATTTAAGTGAATTCCTTTTATTTGGTCAGAGATCCCAGTTTGTTTGTTTTTATAGTTTAAAAGATAAGAATAAAAATAAAATATATATTCTGATCTTTCTGCTTTGGAAATCTGAGCATTAGTTCCTTAGCTTATTCCTTATACTGGCTATCATCTGATATTAAAAGTACAAGCATTTTAACTCTGTTTTATTAGATCTCTTACAAAAGAAATAGTGTTTAACAGGATAACATTATAGATATTTTTTGCCATCTATTCAGTAACTTTTTAAATATGGAAATAAATCCAGAAGGGAATGGCTTATCTCTCCTAAGGAAACAAAATATCAATACAAGTTAATAAAGATTTAATTCCAAATCACTTACGAATGCTAAAAAAAATGAATCAAATTAATAAGAACAAATAAATTGATATCAGGTGATCTAATGTCATTAGATTTGCTAATCCTTACAATTAATTTTCTTTGTCAGATTATAACATTATATTATAGATTATATATAGATATACAGATTATAGATTATAACAAAGTGCCAACTTGAATGATATCACCTTTCTTTTTACTATAGGACTGTCTTAATATAATCCCGAAATTTCATTAGTCAACACAATATGCAACATAATCTTTCTAATTTCAACAACTTTGTATATGCTGGATCCTATATTTGATCATATGTATTAAATCGAAGAGTTTATCAAGAGTTTGAATTATTGAAGAGTTTGTGACCTTACTGAGCAATATTTTTTTACCCATTTTCTATTTTTAAATATTTTTATTAAAGTAGCATTGAATTCAAACATCATATTGCAGGTGTGCTTTATCATAAATCAATGACTATATATACTACAGTAATTCTATCACTCAAAGTCCAATTCTGTCTTCCACCATATAGCTGATGTTGTTTTGCCCAATTTGTCCATTTCTTTTTCTTTTTCCATTCTGATAGTCATTAATTTGGTCTTATGGACTGAAACTTATTTTTTATTTTACATAGTAAATTCATTTGTTTGGTTTCTTTACAACCCACATGCAAGTAAGATCATCTGGTGTAGGTCTGCTGTTTGGCTTAATTCTAGGCATAATAATTTCTGGGTCCATCCATGATTTTGAAAATAACAGGAGTTTAACAATTTTTATAGTTGAGTGGTATGTTACTAAATCTATATAGCACATCTTTTTGTTCATTTAGCTATCGGCATTTAGGTTATTTTCAACTCTTGGTTGCTATAAATTATGTTTATCAAACCTGGGGGAGCATATATGTTTTGAATTATTTTTAAGGCAATAGTTCAAAAGTGAGATAACTGGATCATATGAATTTCCATTTATAGTTTTCAAGAATTCCCATACTGCTTTCTAAAACAGCAGATACAAATTACACTCCCTTTTATAGTATATAAGGATTGCCTAATCTACACATCCTCATCAAATTTTGTTGTTTAACATCTTTTATATATTAATCAATCTTATATGTTGAATAAGAGATGATGAACTTCTTTTCATGTGCCTGTTAGCCATATGTGTGTCTTCTTTGGAGAAGTTAATACTCAGATGCTCTGACCATTTTCATCATATTGTCTTCCTCTTGTTATTATTAGTTCTTTATAAATTTTGTATATTAATCCATTGTTAGATATATGACATGCAAAAATTTTCATCCAGTAAGTATAAGGTCTTTTTGTTTTGATGATAGTTTCTTTCAGTATCCAAATACTTTATTTTTTTTTTAAGTTTGATATAGTCCTATTTATTTTTGCCTTTGTTTCCTCGATTTGGAGCAATCCCCCAAAGACATCTCTAAGGCTGAAGCCAAGAAGCTTATCGCCTATGCTTGTTTTCATGTATTTTATGGACACTGGGCTTACATTTAATTTTTTAATACATTTTGAATATATTTTTTATATAGTGTTAGTGATATAATTTCATTATTTTCCACATCATTATATGGTTTTTCCAAAATCAATTGTTGAAGATATTTTTATTACTTCATTGTATGTTTTTGACTACTCTGTCATAAATTAACTGACTGTATATATGCAGGTTTATTTCTGGCTCTTAATTCTGTTCCATTGATTCTGTATTTTCTTTTTCTTCTTATTCCAATAACATTCTAAGATGTTTATTTATATATTCCACATTATAAATATTCTCACTCTCTAAGACATGTTTCCAGGTAAGAAATCACAAATATACTAAGAAATCCAAATATTTGTTTTTTATTTACTAGTAAACAGGAACATCAATGATGTCAAAGGTCACAATGTATTAATGTTTGGTTGTATTTTCCAGGCAGAGAAATAGAAACACATGTTCTCTATCTGTGGCAGAAAGTTACTACAACTCTTTATAATGGCCACTTCAAGAAAATTTATAGTGTTTTATGTAAATTATAAAATCAGTATAGACTCCAATCTATATAGTCTCAATCAATGTATTTTCCAATGGAAAACACATGTGGATATGCAAATACTAAAGAAGCATAGGATCATTTGTTTGCTTCCATAATTTGTATAGTTATTCCAAAAGTTTTTATTGAAAAATAATTGGTTTCTAAATGTTTACAATTTATGATTATCATTGGGAAATTCAGATAAATAACCAAATAGTTATAAACATTTCTTGTGAATTGCAGTAGTTATGTTCTATAAGGAAATCACCAAAAACATGCATTTAGCAAATGCTGAATGGCTCAGAAAATAAAAGGGGAAGGGTAACAGTCTAGTGAAGCTCTGATTACATTTTTATCACCCAATCAGTAGAAAACTTGTGTTAGACATACTTCTATTTAAAATAAACTGTTTATATATATTGTTGATTCATGAACACTAAACTCAAGTGCAATATCATTTTTTTTTTTAATGTCTGGACAAGACATTTAATACATGTATTTTCTCTGTAAGGCACTTAACAGCCTTTTTACACCAAGAAAACTAGCTAACACTTTATCACTGTATTTAGGGTTCACATTGAAGAACAAAATCACCAACAAAAAAAAAAGCACGTTATTAAATATACTGTGGACACAAAACTCATTATGCAAAGGAAAGCTAAAACAATAAGGCAAAGTGTAGTCTTGTTCTACTTGAACTGAAAACTTGTACATTAAGTGACAAATTTTTGGCTGCTCCTAACAAATTGAGAATGAGTATTAACATACCATGAGTATTCATTTGGGGATTATATGTCAATTTTAGTGATGAAGTGAAGTCACAAACCTGGAACCTTCATATAATGAAATAAACTGCAAGTAGATACACAAAATACAACTTCTTTTACATGGTTCTGTTTCCTCTGGTCAACATTTAAAAAAAACATTGAAGCAACATTAGAGTTTTGAGGTGTGGATCATAAATAAACATCTACATATACTACTTAAAGTTCATCACTAAAAGTCCAATTCTATCCTTCACTATGTAGTTGAATTCCTTTTACCTTATTTGACAGATTCTCCCTCCCCTTTGCCTTCTGGTAACCTCTAATTAAGTCTTGTGGACTGAAGGTCTATTTTTGTTTTATTTGGTTCATTTTTTTTTGTTTCTCTATATACCACGCATCAGCAACATCATACAGAGTTTATCTTTGTCTTTCTGATTCATTTCACTCTGTATAATTGTTTTATGTCCATGTTGCAATTGGCACAATTTCTTCATCTTTTATGGCTAGGTAGTATTTCATTATTTATGAATACCAAATCTTCTGTATCTACTCATCTCTGGAGTATTTAGGTTGTTTTCAGCTCTTGACTATATATAAATAATGCTGATATAAAATTGGGGGAATGGTACATATTTCTTTGAACTCATCTTTTGGTATTTTGTTTGCAAATACCCAGAATTTGTGTAATTAAAACAGGGAATTTTTACTTTCAATTTTTTAACGTGTACAAATGCATGAATATATTTATTGTATTTTATTTATATACTGTATTATACAAATATGTTGTAGCTCATAATAATTTTCTTTAGAATTTTTAAAATTTTACTCATTTGTATGAATATTTTAGCTAATATTTCTTCTATCACATTTATAGCAAAATATTTCTCCCCATTTTATCGTTAGTATTTTCTGGCTAATTCTTTCTCAATATTCATTCACTTTGTCTTTCTGTTAAACGGAACTCTGAACATTGCTCCAAAGTTACTTCCTTTGAAATCTTACCCATTTCAATTAATGGTCACTCACTCTTCTCAGATTCTCACATTAAAATATTTATGGTGATTCTTGACAGCTCTTTCCACTATATGCTGCCTTCAAACTCTGTCAGAGCATGATATGTAACTCCATTCATTTTTAATACTTCCACTAATGATTCCCTCTGTGTCACTATCATTTCACATCTGGATTATTGCAATATCTTTGTGACTGACCTCCTAACTTCTACCTTTGCCCCCAGTCTATTTTCCCTATAGCTGCTAGAGTGATCCCATTAAAATGTCAAGTCAGATCAAATAAAACAAAAGTTTCCTCTGTAAAAGCCAAATATCTAACATAGCCTAGAGAATGATTCATTTTCTGTAAACTCTTAGACCTCATTTTCCATCATGTAACCTCACCATTTGGTGTCTAAAGAACTTTCTTCTAAAGAAACTCTTCTAAAGAATTTTGGTGTCTTTCTCTTCTTCAATCAAGCCAGGTTTGCCCCATCTTAGAGTGTGAACTGATATTTCCTTATGTCTGCAATGCCCTAGGGCATGAGTCCCTTAAAACAATTCCTCTACTCTTTTAATTATCATCTTTATTGTGTTTAGATGAACTCAATGGGCATACGTCTTTTCTATATTAAAAACATATATAGTAAGAATTACAAATACTCCTCTTAAATGCCTCACTAGTGATATGCATTCATTTTTACATTATTTAACTATTTTTCCATTACAACTTAGTAGTAGTAGACCTATAATATGCAACCAATTCTGAATACAAGAACTACTTATAAGACTGCACCCTGTTAAGACACTATTTTTCAATTGAATTGTCTTTTTATTTGCAATATTTAATCAAAATATATGCTCTATAATATTTTGATGAATTAAATTATTATTTACAAAGGTAAATTAATCCAGAAAATATTAACATCTAGAACATTTGATCATATGAAATGTAAAACTTAAAATGCAGTTTATTTTAGTGATTTGTAGTCATTTCAATGCAAAACAATGTAAAATTAAAGAAGAAAAATGAAAAGCATAGCATAATAGCTAACCATGTTCACGGTTAAGAAGTACATGCTATATAATACTTATAAACAAAAGATGATAGGTATGAAGGATAATTTTGTTTGTAGATTTGACTAAGTTATAGCATCTGCCTGGTAGGTCAAATACTTGCTAGATGTCACTATAAGGATATTTTTTGCAATTAATTGACTCTAAGTAAACCATATTACAAGATATAGGACTTCATCCAATTTGTTGATGATTTGAAGAAAAAATGCTAAGGTTTATGAAGGAAGAACTTAATATCAATAGTGTAATATGCAAATTCTGCCTAAATGTGTTGCTTACTGACCTGCCCAGCATATTTCAGATTAAGACCATGATATCAATATACAAAATTAAGTTGAAGTTTTTTACACTAACAGCAAACAATCCAAAAAGGAAATGAAGAAAATCATATCAAAAAGGATAAAATGCTTAGTAATAAAGTTAACTAAGGATTCACAAAGACTTGAACATTGAAAATTACAAAACATTGAATAGAAAGATTAAAGAAGACACAAATTAAAAGATATTGTGTGTTCATAAATTTGAATAATGAATTTTACTCAAATCACATACTACCCGAAGTTATATTCAGATTCCATGAAATTTCTTTTAAATAAAGAAAATAAATTGATGAAATTAGAAAAGGTGAAATAAAATGTACATGTAACCTCAGAAGACTCAAATAACCAATCTTGAGAAAGAAGAATCAAGCTGAAGTTTTTATGTTTCCTGATTCCAAATAATACTACAAAGCTAAAGCAATTAAAGCAGCATTATACTGACATAAAGACTGAATAGAAAGACCAGATATAAATGCATACACGGTCAACTGATCTTTGACAATAATATCAAGGATACACAATGGAGAAAAGATAGTGTCTTCAACCAAAGGGTTAGAAGAAATGGATATATCTATTCAAAAGATTGAATTTAGACTCTTGCAAAATACACAACGTAATTCAAAATTAATTAAAAATAGAAATTTAAGAACCAAAACTGTAAAACTCTTGTAAAAGAAAACATAGGATAAAAGTTTCATGACATTGGTCTTGGTAATGACTTCTTGGATATGACAACAAAAGTGCAGGAACAAGAGCAAAAGAAAACAAGAAGAATTCTATCAAACTAAAAAATATCTGCACAGCATTTTAAACCATCAACAAAATGCAAAAGCAACCATTGCAGCATTTACAAGAGACAAAATATGGACACAAAATAAATGTCTACCAATGGATGAACTGAAGAAATTTGGTATCATTTAAACTTTAAGTAAAAAGGATTGGCCTCCCTAGTGGTTCAGTAGTTATGTCTGTGTATCTTTTGAAGCATAGGTCATATAAAAGCTGGAAAACCAAGGTTAATGGCCCAGAACTTATAGGAAGAGTGTGGGGTAGGGAGGAACAACCAACAAGAAAAACGAAATAGAATGCTTCCTTTCTTCCTGCCTGCCTGCCTGCCTATTTTCCTTCTGTCCTGCCTGGTGCCTTCCTCTAGATAAGTATATTAAAAAATGATAATCTATCATGTATGACAACATGGGTAAATATTGAGCAAATTTCACTAAGGAAATTAATTTAATGAGAGAAGGACAAATACTGCATGATACTCAAACTCAAAGAAAGTAGAAATTGAGTGAATGGTGATTGTCAGATACTGGAGTGAAGGGGAAAGAAAGATTGTTGCACAATGGATAAAAAATTCATTTATACAAGATGAAAAAATTTCAGATAAAATGTACAGGATTGTGATTAACTACCATGTTGCACATGTAAATATTTCAAAAAGTGAAGATAGTGTGACTTTTTGTTGTTTTTATTTTGATTTAAGAGGAACACAGGAAGACAGGTAGGCATAAAAGGAGGCAGGCAGCAGTCAGGAAGGAAGCAAGAAGAGGAAGAATCATTTTATTTTATTTTATTGTTCATTTTTGCTGTTTCCCCTGGTCCTGGGACATAAACTCATATCCCTGGGCTATATATGGACTATAGCCCCAAGCATGGGCTTAACCCCTGAGCCACCAGAGTGAGTGATGAGGATCTTATTAACCATAGTAAAGCATACACAAAAACAAGTTTCTCAGAGTGCTTATTCAAATAAATGAATAATTAAATAAGGTTTACATTCAATTTGTATTATAAAATTACATATATCAAGTGGGTAAATACCAAATTACTTGAGGTGGAGAGCATTGGAATTAAGGTAATTGTTTTTGGAAGGAAATTTGTTTACGAGTATATAATGAGAGATGGACATTGGGAATAAATGATTAAAGAGTTGGAGAATTTTTCATTGCAGACTTCCAATTTCAAAATATTCACATTCTTAATTTTATTTAAAGATATTTTATTTTTCTAACACAAAAATGGGTAAAACTTAAGGAACATTGTCATAGAAAACTGAGCAGAACTAAATACACAGTTTCAAAATGCAAATTAATATTTGAAACATACATAGGAGTGGATATGTACTGTTGTTTTTGTTGATTGCTAGGAAATAAACTTCATAATTTTGAAATTGATGAAGAATTCTCTTCATTTAATAATTACTTGATATTCCTTGCCATGAATGATGTTTTAATAATTGTATTTTCTCTTTCAGCAGGATGTTTTCATACCCAGTTTATGGTCATACCTTGTAATAAATGGTGTTAAAAGATGATAAAATGGCTTAAATTTTAATGTGCTTTTTTTGGTGAATCTTATGCAGATTAACTTTCAGTTTGGTGGTAGGTCCTAAATACATATCTGCTAATCATTATTGGATAATTTCCAGTTGATAGCATGTGACAAGATTCAATACATATGCCTATATTTTTTCCTATTGAAAATAAAAGAATGTATTGACTGGAATCATGCAACTTTTCATTCTCTAATGCTATTACTTAAACTTAAATATGCTAAATATCCCTATAAATGTTTTTTTTTAGTTTTTAGCCTTTACAATGTAAATAGTTTCTTAACTTAGGTACAGTACAAAACATGCACTGCATAAACACATATAAAAGGTCCAAATAAATTATCTACAAATAGGTTTTATGGAGGTCCAAAAGCTTTGTTGTGACACTATTATTGCATAATAAATACAGAAGAAAATAACTTTATGTAGCTCTGAAATAATGCCCACCTTCTATCAGTTCTCAAGATTGCTTTATTTGTCATTCAAAATGAATGATGCCACCTCACGATTTCCTATAAAATCTCAAATTTTCTTAGAAGAACTTTTATATAAATGCGATAGATTTGATGCTGCTGTTTTATGAAATGACTAAATCAGAACTCATATTGTCAAGTTTGCATGTTAAAAAATATTGCCATGATATCGTATGCCTTGATTTGCTTTTATACTTTATTCCTCATTTTTCATCCTTTTCTAACATACACTTGAACACAAAAAAATCATGGCAGGTTCACCTTTGATGTGTCATATACTATAAAATATATCTCCAAACAATTGTATGATGTATAATCTAATGATTCTTGAGTATGTTTACATTCATTGCTTGTGTTAGTTCCTACATCATTTATTTCATCTGCAAATGAATTGGCTATTGTATATTGCATTGCATCTTGAGGTAATTTCAAAGCATTATTCTTTTCCTCTAATAAATAAACATTATATAAATTCTTTGTATACTGTCTATTCATTTTTCTTACCAAACTTACAAAATATATTAATTTTAAAAGCATACATTTTTTACATTTGTGGAACCTGGAGTGCATATTGACATTTGGGTATATTTGCATTATGTTACTACTTAAATGCCTTATAATAAAATATGTCAAGTATTATAAAAGTATAAGAGATGCTGCTCTCCATAAATGTACTTAATAATTATCAATCAATTCTTACCTCGCTATAATTAATCTCTCTGGTGTTATTTCATAAGTAATGCTTAGCTGTTAATATATATTAGCAGCTATCATATTCAGTGGGTTGAAGAGAGATCAGCCAGGTATCTCAATTGAAGGAAATATCATAAAACCCAGAAGAATATACAGTTAAAATTTTATATATTACACTTATTCATTGGGAATTTTTTACCTGACTGTTTAACACATCATTTTATCTAAAGAGTGACATTCTAAATCATGCAGCTAGGCGTCAACCTGGTCTTTAAGGCATAAGGCATAAGAAATTAAGAGGAACCATTCAAAGAAAAACAGAACTTGTACAAATGAAAGGAACCATAACACAAAGAGAGAAAGTAAAATTGTAAATATAAAATGACGTCTGTTACTCTTTCATAAAATTATTAGGAATCTGTATATGTTAGTTTGGAGGGCAAAGAAAAAATTTCCCTATTTCTCTGAGGTTCTTCACAGGCTGAATAAATGAACAAATCATCATTAGGAAGGGTTAGTAAGAGAGAAGCCCAGATTTAATAATAGCATATGTATGGAGAGTTTACGTGGCAGTAATTTTTGAGGTTGTTGGGGCATACACATACAGATGTGTTTAGCTGAGACATGGAGATCTCAGGGGAGAAAGGAGGTGTTCTCCAAGTGCCAAGAAGGAATGACTCATCCCAACTCTTACTCTGAAAGTATAGATATATAATTCCCTTTTCTACATTCTTCTAGTAATAAGAACCAGAGACCATTTCTGAATTAGGAGAAGGGTGGATGCCTAGAGTATCAGATGGTTTTGACTAAGGGAAGGGCTAAAGGATTAGAATAGAATCTTTTCCTTTGCCTATGAGGTTGTTCTTTACTGTCCTTGGTTCTTCATGTCAGAGTAGGACATATACAGGGGATAATTCTCAGTTAATTTGTGGTGTCATGTTTTAGTCGCGTCAGTAGGATTATGAAAAGCAGAAAAATGTCCTTGCTCTATTTTTAATTAATGATTAGAAAAATGATGTTTTCCTATATAAGTTTGTAGGAGAAAAGTTTGATTCAATGACAATATGAGAAATTATTATAGTTTTCTTAATGTAATTTGTCTGTGAAGATAAAAGACAATAAGATAATATGTGAATAGGTAGGTATTTAAAAAATAAATAAATTGATACAGAAGGTTAGATGAAGAAATAAAATCTCAGAGATAGCTAGAGACTGAATTCAGGGTTGTCATTAACAAATACAAATAGAAAATTGTGAAGTATTATATCCAGATAAATGCCTAGCAAGTTCCTAATCCTGAAGCTGAAATTTGGAAGCTGTAGAATTTCTCAGTACCCATAGGCATTGTACTTGTATATTTGCCATACATTTGCACTTATTTTTTACATGGTCTCTGAAAAGTTGTTTGGAGGCCATGAGGACAAAAATTTTTTTAAAATATATTCACAGAAACCTTTCACAGATAGTGACTCCTCCAGATTTGTTCTGTGTATCTTATAAACATACTCAGCTATATAAATCTCTCTCTCTCTCTCTCTCTCTCTCTCTCTCTCTCTCTCTCTCTCTCCTCTCTCATTCATCTTTATTTTTGTCTCTATCTCTCTTATCTCCTCCATTAAACCCATGTTGTATAGAGGACTTCCATTATATATAATATGTACAGAAAAATACAGATGCTGTTTTCAATGAAGAGAAAATAAATGTGGAATGATCAGAATAGCAAGAAAATCAGAAATTCCACCTTGTGAACAGTTACACAATAAAAAACAATCATTAAAAATGTACCTGTTTTGTTAATTTCCCTCTCTCAAAGTGTAATGCATGGACTAGGTTTCAGTAGTTCACTTATTAAAAATTAAAGTTGAAAATTTTGCTATTTCTAATAGATGGATTATTTCTCCTTGACTGTCTAATTACATGTGTGCACTCCTTCTCACCTTGTGTCCCTAAAATTCTCATTAACTTTGCTCTATTTTCATTCTTTGACTCTATTTTTCAATCTTTCACCTATAATTTGTTAGAAAATTACTTGACTGTTGCTTCTCTTCTTCCTTTTCTACTCTAATCAAACCAATATTCTTTTACATTAACATTTATCCCCCCCCAAATTGTTTTCTTCAGGGTTAGGAATCATCTCCAAATTGTAAAGTTTGATAACTCCTTCCTCATTGTGTGTAGCCTCTTCTGTAGAATTTGAGGGTTCAAAATCCTTTTTAAAAATCTGCTTTTTTGATTCATGCAAACTGAGTCATTTGTTCCAGATTAAATTCTGTTTTTTACTTTTCATAGCAAATTTATTATCTTTTATTTTATTTGTTTATTGCAACATACTGATCTTTAAGTATTTGATAATCTCATAAGCAAAGAACATAAAAGTTGTTCTCAAGTAGTTAGCACTCCAACAGTTTTGTTAAGAATACGGGTACTTGCAAAATGCTTAAATGAAAGAGTATACATAAGCATCTGCAAGGGCACAAAAGACACTTTCTGAATTTGGAAAAGTTTTAGAGTTAGATCACTAACGAAAACCCACCTTGATGTTGGACTAAATTTCATCAGCACTAGATAAATTACATATTAACCTCTATTATTTTTATAATACATTTTCATTGATGGATTCATCAACCTTGCTTGTCTCTGAAAACAGAATCATCTATAGGTAAAATTATAGTTTCATATAGCACTTTATTTCAATTGTCTACTTTAGACACCATGTCAGGAGGCATTTTCAAAAGTGCAAAGTAATCATTGCCAATTATAGAACAACTATGTTTGCAAATCAACCAAAGGTAGGTGTCTCTAAATTTTTCCAACCTATACAGAATCATACAACTTATACACAATATTTTACCTACTTTTCAGAATAAATTTAAAGTAAATAAACTATATTCTCATTGATGTATTTAATTAATAAACATTAAAAAAAGACATTTCAGAAATTCAATATGTAATTATCATCAAATAAAACAATATACTTTTATTCTTCTAGTTTTCTAGTAGACCAAACAGTATTCTCAGGGATGACCTAATGAAATAGATCAAGCTATTTAATTTGTGCAAATAGTAATTCATTGTATACACATGGATATCTATGATTTAGAAATCACTACCAGTTAAAAACTTTCTCAGAAAAGAAAAACTAGTATATTCAATATTTTTAGGAAAATTAATGAACCATTTATTTTGAGTGATGTGTTCTAAGCAATAATCATCAAGTGAAGGAATAAAGTTAAAAAAAAGGATTTCCAATTTTATTTCTTGTGTCTTACCATTATTCTGTCTTGTCCTTATTGATAATATTCTTTTCAAGAATGTAAATATAAAATTTATTTTTAATTGTAAATGCAAGGCTTTCCCTGATAGATCAAAAGGAACAGAAAGAAAAGTTGTAAAATAAATTTTACATTGATAAATCTAAAGTAGGAGCATTTCAAATAGTGTGTAGTTCTCTTTAAATCTGAATTCAATGTCAAAGTTCATAAGCACTAATTAATTCTATGAAATGAAAGTCATGAAACTTTTGAGGACTATTGTGGCAGTTACTTAAATCTTATAGTTTATATTGACATAGTCACATAAACAAAGCAAAACAAAATCCTGAAGAGTATTTTAAGTACAGTGAAAGAAATCATCAATAAAGGTGAATAGTATACAGTGGTGAGGCAGAACTGCACAGATTCAAATTTCAAATAAAGAAGGTATAAAAGATAAAGAATTTATTCACAACATCTGGAAATTACCTTGGGATATTAATCATAATAACAGTAATTAGATGATAGTTGATGAACATTATGAAATTTGATAATGCCAGTCTTAAAATGAATCTATTTAACTAATAATTATAACTAAGGATTCTATTTTTATGACATTCCATAAATTTTTAAATTAATTAAAATTTAAATAAATGATTCACTAGAATGAAATAAATAATCCCTTAGTACAATGAACTTTCAAATATTGTACTGATGCATCATAATGAGGAAAAAGCTTTTTAGATCACGATTCCAGTAGCTATCATTATTAAATTATTATACCTAGATACTATTAGTTGTTACATTTTGCATATTAAAGAATACAAACATTGTAAAAATGAGTAAGTTCGCTTAATATCATCAGATTGTATGTGTCTTTAATTTCTACTATGAAAACTGTTAACTAAAATCAATTTATCATAAACTATATCCTAAGTCTACATTCCTAAATCATCCATAGAGACCTAGAATTACTACTATCTGCAAAAAATAATAGACTACTTAAATGATGTGATGGATACTCCTTAAAACATATTCTATTTATGAAAAAGTTCATCCACATAAAGATGAGTGAGTGTTTTTCCAAAGGTATTTTTATAGATTTTAAGTTCATGTTATATAGGAGTGGAGATCACTTTTTCAAGATAAACATAAGCAGTATGGATATTCTGAAGAACAGTGTCATGGACCTTCATCTACTTAGTAAAAATAATATCTGGTAAATCTGTAATAAGAAACTTTAAGACAGTTAATCATCCTCCATTTACAGCTGGAACTGCAAAAGCCTAAGAAAGTTAACTACATTGTCTAAAAGTCTGTTTAAAGCAAGGTTGTGTAACCATTTTAAAAATGGTGAAATTATAAATAGTAATTCCTATCTATCGACAGTGTTCTTTTCTTCCTTACTATAGAAGATAATGAGTCATTTTTTTTTTTTTTAATCATTGAAGTAGCAGGCAAAGACCACTTTACATGTTAGTCTCAGCTTAGGATCAGTTGTAGAATTTTATTATCAGTGTAACTCTCATGGAATTTTTCACCTGAAAGAAATATAAACATCTGTGTCAATATCTATATGTTCAGTTAGGATTCCACTTTTAAAAATTTGCTTCTTATTGTGAAATTATTCCCAAAGAGAACCTTCTCATCTAGGGTGAAATTCAATGTAAGGCTTGTTTTTCTAATCACTATACATACTAGATGATAGAGCTGGACCCATTTTGCTCCTAATGTTGCCTTTTCTGATACACTTCCTCAAACTCAATTATGTTTTTCATTTGGGGAATACATGATTTACCTGATATGTGTATGAAATTGAAGCAAAAAGAGTTAGACAATGATAATAAAGTTGCAATCTGTTTATGAGACTACCTTCTAGTATGCAGTGATCCACATTAGAATCAAGAGAAAATATAGAAATAGATTTCAGTTTTGTCCTTGAAGCAAAAATTGAATGATAACTTCATATTTTCAGTGAAAAAATATTATAAAAAGAAAATAAGAAATATACACAGTCCACTGATATCTATAGGAGTTGAAGGCACTTCACATGGAAAATGCAAATATTTTAATCTTAAATATTGTCTAATTAGTCCTGTTGTACCCACAGCTTTGATTTGTGTATCTTCCTTCAAAAGAGAACCTATTCTCTGAAAAGTTCTTCAAAATACTAAAGTATATATTAGAAATATTCGTAATTTTGCAAAATGTATAATAATAGTTGCTTACATCAATATATTCAAATTAAAAATGAAGTAGATTTGATGGAATCTCATTTGTTTATTTTGAATTTTATTACCTTGCTATTACAAACGCTCATCAAAACAAATATACACTCTACTGAATGGAAGAAGATATTTGCACATCATATATGTGACAAGGGATTAACATCCAAAATAAAAAAAAAGAACACATAAAACTCAAGAACAAAATAAAAAACACTTTTACAACATAAATTAAGGAGTAATTCTATTTTTATGTTTATAACTTCCTATGTATGTTGACCTCTCTACCAAATAGACTCTTTATTAGATGGCAAACTTCAGGTGGAATCTGCTTTTGATTTGCTGTATACATTTTAGATGGTTAATAACTTAAGGATCTGTTTACCTTTTTTTATGTAGAAGGAGATTTCATTTGTGCTTGATATAGTTATTTTTTTAATTTCATCAACTTTCAGTTAAAATAAAAATATGAGACAGTACTTTATTTCAAATAACTTAATCAGGTTAATCTTACAACTGAAAATTAAGCCATCAGAAAAGAATGTATGGTTGTGTCAGTAGCAAACACCTATAAATTTTGATAATCTGATTTATATGCAATAATTTGTTAAAGAAAAATTGAAAGAGTGATGAACTCAATGTATTTTATATAGATGTGGATTTACAATGATGTATTCCTGTAAAATGCTAAATGTATAAAATGTTATAATGCAATGTTCCATCAATAAAATTAAATTAAAAAAGGATACACAGGTCAGAAATTTTCAGAAAAATATTAATAGAAACTTTTAAGTAAAAATGAATTGAATTTAAACACAAAAATGAAGCAGTTTTATTATTATAGATATTTAACATATCATGTTAGTTTTCTATTTTATGAGAGTTTCATGGGACACATAGGTTTATTTTACTGGGAGTTTATTTGATATAGGGAAATGATACCATGTACAGAAATACTGTGTTTTTCTGATTTATCACCATAGCTGCACTGATTAGATATCATCTACTATCTGATTTACTTAAACTTAGTCACACACTACAAAATGAAAGTTTTCAACATGTGGTCATCACCCAACTAGATTTCTTTGCAGTAAGGTTTGCAAAGTTAATATTAGATATTAATTATGCTAAAAATAAGATGATACATTAGGTAGCAGCATTTCTTCTGAGCACTTCAAGTTCAAACTCCTCTTAGTGATTATACTTCATTTGCTTTTGAGTACAGGTTAGGAAGATGATTGTCACTTTAAACATAGTTTCACTTTAAAAGCACAGAAACATGTACAGGTACATTTTATACTAGAGCAATAGGCATTTGAGAATGATTTTTTCTAATGGACGATATCATTGCACGATTTTAACTAAAGCAGTGCATTTTAGAATTTTGAACTCACTGGTTTTTAGTCTAAGGATGATATTAACATAAAAGTAAATATGATTTAAATACATGACATAATTGTTTTAAAAGATGGAGACAATCAGTTTTGCAAACATTGTGTAGAAAAAAGGTACTCTGTGAACATTTTCACTTCTATAGCTTACATGGAAGAATTGCACCATTATGCTCGTATAGATTTCTTACTTTTTGTTTCTCTAGACATTTTGCTCTTATTTCCTCTTCTTTAATCGCTTCTCTTTTTTCCACAAATTTGTATCTACAGTTTGCTCCTGACAATCTCCCTGTTAAATTAATAGCAATATAACCATTGAAAATAAACTACCTCCATTAGTCCAATTCTATTCTTCACCATATAATTGACTGCTTTTATTCAATTAACCCATTCCTCTTCCCTTTCTCTTCCGTTAATCACTAATATGATTATATAGACTAAAGTTTACTTTTGTGTGATTTGGTTCATTTGTCTGTTTGGTTACTTTATATATCACAAATAACATTTAGATAAACAAATAAGCAAATAAGTAAACTATTGCATAGAAATCAGATTAACAAGAGTGATAGCTGTTTGCTATTGTCCCAACTATATATTCATTTTTGTTGGTCACATTTTTGGTTAGCCTGATTATTTAATTTGAAATAAAGGACTGCATTCTCATATTTTTATTTTAACAGAAAATCTATGAAATAAAAATATGAAAATATGTCAAGCAAAATGAAATTGTTTTCTGTAGATAAAAATAGGTAAACATATGCACTAATTGTCAGCCATCTAAAATATATATAGCATATCAAATCAAGATTCTTTCTGGAGTTCTCCACCTAATAGTATGTTTAGTAGGGAGATCAGTACACATAGAAAGTTATAAATCAAATTACTTCTTACTCTATGTTGTGTAAAGTGTACATGCTGACGCTGTCCTCAGATGCCATGTTTCTGTACTGTTGGTTTAGTAACAATAAAACCCCTAGTAGTTTTGGGTTTTTTCCCCAATTGTAGGAAGAGTATTTCATTACCCTGTCATGGATGCAAAATCTATGAAGAGTAAATTTGAGTGATTCAATAAATTAGTTCCTAAAGAAACTTTCCAAGAGGATATATTGGTGACTTAGACTCCAGGGATGTTGCAATATAAAGGAATTTTCAAGTATATTCATTAATCCAACTCCTTTTTTGCTCACAGCAGACATTCACTACTAGACACTCAGAAAAGGTATGTGATGAGCTGTGATTAATGTTGGTAAGTTATTCTCCTCTCCGCACCAGCCCCATGTAATATCACATAGAATTTTTCTACATTGTACTTTTGAAGAAACATTGCAAGAATTTGCTAGTGTTATTTTATGTGTTTGATTCTAAAGGTAGTGCATTCTATCTGTTACCTGTCTCTTGATTGTTTGATAAAGATCTAAACTATTAACTGAATATTATAAAGATCATTTCCATCTTACTCCAGATTGAACATTTAATTATTTAACTAGGTTTATAAGTGATTGCCTTACTGACTTTTTTAAATTCAGCTCAGATGGCATCAGCTCAAATGGCATTTCTATTGATAAAACTTGCTTGATTCCACATATCAGAATTTGTGACTCTCTTCAGTGATTCCCACTTTGTGGGACAGAGAGAGAGAGTGGGTGTGTGCACTTATCTGTCGGTCTATCATCTCTATCTGTCTACCTATCTATCTCACCTTAATTTCAGGAACGATCAGTGTTACAGTGAGATTATGAATGTATTTACCTTCCTATTACTCCTGGAATACTTCTATATCTAACAACTTAAATAAATATCCCATTAATGGGCTGGTTGATGAAAAGAAGTATTTTTTTATTTTTTTAAATTTAAGTCAAGACAAAGAGAAATGTTGATCAAGATAAAAGGAAGAGGAAACTATTACACCTTAATATTGTCTTTCAATTTTTCATGCTCTCACATGTGTGTGGAATTGTAGAGCTGTGAGAATTATTTTAAATATAAAAAATCCATAAAATTGTTTAAGCCCAAATATGCCATTTAAAAATATAAATTGAGTACAATATTCTATCAGTATGTTATTTTAAAAGCTTTCAATTAGACCTCAAATCTTCAAAGCAGAGTTTATAATTGATATGAATTTGTAAAGATAAAGTACTTTTTAAAAAATAACTCATTCTAAGAAAATTTCCCATAAAGAATGGAAAATAATCTGACCTTAAAACTAGGAAAGATGTATTTTCTGTTATCGAGAAAATAACTCCCCTTCCAGAAATAAAATAGGGAACAGCCAACTAAAAATCAATTCACCATATCTGAGACTGCCAGTTCCAGAATGCACAAGAGCAGACATAATATGATTATGAGGACTCAAAACATTGAGGACATACAGCTGAATCCTACATAAATTGTCAGTCAGAGGGAAATGCTGCTGAATGCCCTACAAACAGGGATTTACAAGTGAGCTTTTGTTAGGTGTTTCTGTGGGAAGGTGGATTGCATGTTCAAAAATTAGACTTTGTTAGTCACAAATTTTGTCACCACTTTAGCCCACTATTTCTAAATAAATTATTGAAGAATAATCATAACATCAATATTATAGGACAGTTAGTTTCTGGAAAAAAAAAAACTGAACAAAAAAAATACTGGTTAAAATCATCCTTATTTAGATAAAAATGAGACATGAAAATAAATGTTTTTGTAGCAAGATGCAGCATAGTAATGCAAGTGATATCCTTTAGGATTAATTTAATACTGTGTGTGGTCTTCAAAAATTACATTATAAAATAAGAACAAAGAATAGGAAAGCTTTCTCTTCCAATATCTGAATACTTAGGAATAAATCTTTGCAAGTGTGTAGTCATTGAATTATATTTGATATACAAATACTCACATGCACATGCACACATATACTGTGGATATATATCCAGATTCCTTTACTCTAAATGATTCATTAAATCAGAAACATAAGGGTTATCCTTTACTGGTGTACAATACAGCTAATCGTGCCAAGCTGTAATCTCATTATGCATTTACTATATCCCAGAGAACATGATTTGCATTGTACATCTCAGCTAAATGACCCTAAAAGGATAACAGCATGCCTTAGGTCAAGAGAGAACAAAAAATAGCAGTCACTGATTTTAATAGCAGGTGCCAAGATGATGCTCAGAAATGGGACTATTCTGAACCTATGTAAATTAGAGTATAACTCAGGAAGACTGAAACTCCACACAACAGAAAACACAAAAGGAGCAAGGTGAGAGGACTGATCCTGCAGCCCCACATTTAATGCCCAAGGGTCAAAAATTTCCCCTACACCAGGACAAGATACATAATTGCTTTAAGGACTTGAATGCTGAATGGTCAAATAATTACACAAAATGATGTTTTTGTATAATGAACATGAATGGGATGCTATCAATAAAGTTTCCAGGCATCTGCAGGATACTTGAAACTTTTATTATAATGTACTACTACTTAAATAGGAAATTTTTGGCCTGTTGATTGATGGATAATTATTTTTGTAATTTGTCATTCCCCTGGCTATCTATTTTTATTTAATTTTAATCTGAAATATTACCTTTTACATAGAAAACTGTCAGTCACCTGTTTTGTCCAAAGGATGACTCTGCCATGTAAGCATACTGCTTCTCCTTTTTTTCATCTTTCCTGTGCTATCAAAGTAGAAAAATTTTAATTTGTCTTCTTTGGATCTTAGAATGAATAAAAGCATTTTCCCCCCAGTTGAGTCCAATGAGCAAAAATATTCCTTTATTTTGTAGACAAAATTAAAGATTTGCCACTTCCAATGAATTATTTCACCTTGGGGCAGCCACATGGCATTGTTCTGTTAAATCATTTATATCCACTTTGAGACAGAACGAAATTTGACTCACAGTATTTTCCAACCACACAATCATGAAACATGTTAATAATAGGAATTTCTGTATCACAATATGTAACTTTTAGCATCTAGTTTGCTATTCATTAACAGACGATACATTTAAGAGTTGGAAAGTTCTACTTTGATAGATTTCTTCATCATCTTCAGATAACAATACTGTGATTTGGAAAGAAACCTTAACTAGCAGGGAAAATACCTGATCCATCATAACCTGCACCAGTGAACAATTGTTATTTTTGCTTTCCAAATCCTAGCTTCCTTACTAGAAAAATGAGGGTTAGAGACTACACATTTTAGATGACAATTTATCCTTAAAATTTTGTGAAAATAAAATTTTGACCATTGCTTCTGCATTGACAACTGTTATGATAAAAGATCTCTATTGAGCCAGTTTAACATTTCATCCTTTCTAAGGTAGATGCATGATGCAGGGTCTTCCCTAACCTATGCAACCATGGGAATAAAGCAAACTTTATGTACTCCATAAACATTTAAATAATAGTAAATCAATTAAATATAAAATAAACAAAGCAAAATAAATAATAGAATGAAATAAAAACAATTCTTAAATGGAAATCAAATTGTTGGATACCAGAGAGGAGAGGAGAAGACAAAAAATGGTTAGAGGTGCTCATATTGATGATGGTGACTGGCGCAAGATTCTAGTAGAATATGCATTGTGATATACATATTTATCAAAATGTAAAGCTCTATTCCTAAACTTATATATTATAAACCAATGGCACATTAATAAGAAAATAGTATTTAAAAATTACTATAAAAACAGAATAATTATATATACAGGATAAGATAAATGCTTATAACATGCCTGATCATCTGCAGTATTTATAATTTCTGTATCTCAAGGTCTGTAATTCTAGAATATGCTGTATACTATGTCTACGTTCAGGACAAAGTAGTTCTTAGCATATTTTTTAGAAGGTGAGACAGGCTGAATAGGAAAAAAAGTACAATTTCTAGCTTGGAGTAAATAAATATTTGTTTGAAGAACTAATAGTTTTGAATATCAGATTGAGAAAAATGTATATATGTGTAATAATACATAGAATTTATATCTGTCAAAATCAAGATATAAATGATCTCATCACTACAAAAAAAAAAACAAAAAACTCAAAAGATCCTCACTCATTCCTCTTAAAATCCATCCCTCCTCATACTTTCTTCCACTGGTAGCCATTAATAAATGCCGCTCATAGTTTTAACTTTTCTTCAAAATCATATAAACATGTAAATATGTGGAGGTTTTTTTGGATCTGACTTCTTTCCCTTAGCATAAGGCATTTGATATACATTAATGATGTTGCACATATCAGTTATTTTTTTCCATTTTATTGATGAGTAATAAAAATAATTATATGAGTTTATCATAGTTTGTTCATCTGTTTTTAGTTGAAGGATAGTTGTATTGCCCAACTTTTGGTCATCAGAAACAAATTTGCTATAAACAATTGTACTTCTTTATGGAACATACTTTATAAATTTATACTGGCTAATTATTTGGGAATGGAAACACTGCATAAAATATTAGGTATGTATTTAACTTAATAAAGAACTTACAAATGGTCTTCTAAAGTACTGTAATATGTTTGGTTTCATCAACAATGCATGATATTTACATTTGCTCTACATCTTTGTAAGTTCTTGGTATTCTCATTTTTTAAATCAGTTTTCCTTATGATGATGTTGATTTATTTTATGCTTATTTGATTATATATGTGATGTATATAGATACCTATACATCATTTATACATATGTATGCATATAGGTTTATATATTTGTAAAGTGGTGAAGTGTTTGCTCAAAGAATGTACCCATTCATTTATTGAGTTGTTTGTTTTCTTATTAATTTTAAGACCTCTTTATATAATTAGACACAAGTCTTAGGAGACATGTATTTTGAAATTTGATTCTTTCACCCATCTCTTTTTCACAAAGAATTTTTGGAAGAGTAGAAATATTTAATTACAATAAAGACATTTTATCAAATGTAGTTTCTGTAGTGAATCATGATTTTATCATCAAGGTTAAGTATTTTAATGAATATCTAGATATATTCTATTAAAAGAGGGTCTTAGAATATTGGATTTAGAATCAAATATACATATTTAAGTAGTAATTAGTACTCTAACCTTGAGTAAGTATATGAATTTCTGAGTTTATTTTCTAAATATAGAATTTGGTATTATAATCATGACCCATATGTAGAATTTCCATAAGGGTTATAGTAGAAAATGAATGGAGAGTGGACGAGTTCAGTGTTATCAGTAAATAAATGGATGCTGACCATTGTTGTCTCCTACCAGTTCATCCCAAGAATAGAAAAAATAAAGAACTCATCATTGTGTCATATATTCATTCATTTATCTATTCATTGGACAATACCATTTGAGGAATATATTTGCACCGATTATGTACTAACTGTTGAGAATTCAATGAGAAATTAAACAGGCTTGAAAAAGAATGATAGAAGCTATAGAAGAAAAGACAACGTCATAAGAGAAAATAATGGTGACCTCCACATTTGTATTTGAAGTTTAGAGAATTGTTTATTTGGAGAAATAATATTTTCCCTAAAGCTCAATGAATATTCAAGAGATAGCTATTCATAGAGTGATGGGCTGACAATTTCAGAAATAGGAAATATGTGTGATGCCCCTTCTTGAGGAAAAACAAAGTCTAAAACAGGGAATTGATGAAAGAACTGTAGGACTAAAGCAAAATATAGGATAAGAAAATTTGACATTGAAATAAAGACAAACCAGATTGTGCAAAATCTTGTAAGACAAAATGACCTGGCTCTATGGTAGAATATGAAAGATAGAAATTTTGGGGTCTAATATTTTCAAAACATTCTGCTTGAAGAAATATCATAGAATCTATACTCAAGCTAGGACTATCATTAATCTCTTTATCTTTCATCATTACTGTATAATCACCCATTGTGACTATGCTAACAATTGGGCATGAAAATGGTACAATGGGAATATGAAGGGATATCTGAAAGCACTGTGAATGAAACTACTCAGAGAATCAGAAAAATGGATGGGCATAATTGAGCCTCTGCTCCTATCAAATAGAGGATTACACATGCCTTTGAATAGCCAAAATATGGGAAGCATGCTGTTTCATGGTTCAACCAACTTGTTGATTGGGGATATACTTACTAAGTCAAAACCTAGAGACTTTTGAGAGGGATACTTTACTCACTGGCCTTCTAACACATAGCCAGAAGCTACACAGATCAGCATTCAGCTTTTAAGGATACAATGACTCTGAAGCCTCTGATGCAGCATTAGGTCAACTAATGCTTTCAAACTTTGACTCCTACCCCTCTACCTTTACTATAATGGTCTGTTTATGATAATAATGAGTGGAAGAAGTATGAGCAGAAAGAACTGAGACATTTTACCTTTGCCATATGTTATGATGATGGGCATTATATTATTTCATTTCAACTTTATTTTAGCTAGCCATTTCTAATGTTATGTTGCTCTAACATCTCCACTCCTTATCCATATTATATACTCAAAAAATAGATATTTTTAAATAGTAGACCATGTGTATAACAAAATCCATCAGGAAAATGTGTTGTTGTAGAAATGAGCAGAAAAATCAGAAAAAAAGTATGATGAAAAAAAGATATGCAGGAATCTGAAGTTTCAGAAAATGTAAACAAAGAAAATGCCAATGATCCAGTTGTAAAGAATATCTTGATAATATAGGACGAAGGGACACAAAATGGAGATGTGAATTCATTTAGAAGACAAGAGATTATGTGGAGTAAATGTGAAGAAATAAGCTCTTAAAATTAATGAAAAAATAATAATGGGACCTTAGGCATATGACTGTAAGTTTTATAGTTGCTGGGAAAGAAATGAGGGAGTTTCTATCTAATGACTTCTATTTTTTATAATGAACACTATGTCAATATCATCAGTTGAACTTATTTGATGGGGGTATTAGGAAGAATAAAAATGAAAATAAAATAAAATATTGCGGCAGTATGTGGAATACAAGAAAATGCGGTGGAGGAAGTTGGTATCTCTGTCCTTTAACCCACTTTGAAGAAATAATTAGCATGAATCCTCATTTTTAGATAGATTCAAGTTATAGCAAGTGTGATGGGTAACTTCAAAAAAAATAAAGCATAGATTTTGACAATGTGCAATAGCCTGGGTGAAGAAGTGAAAATGTATTTTGAGTTTCCACTATTAGATAACTGTACACTTTAGACAAGTCACATAACCTTATATAACCTCTTATTCTAAAATTTCTCTAGCCTCCTATTTTAAATTTTCTCATATGAAAAATTAAATAGTAGTGAATCTCATATGTTGATGTGGTAAAAAACAATCTTGATGTGCATAAAACATCTACCCCCAAACCTGGTACACACTGAGAATTCAGCAGTAGTATTGATGAGGGTAGTAGTAGAAGCTATAATAATAATTTCAGACCCACTTGATTAAGTCAGTCATAGCACATTATATCATAATCTACTCCTCAATTTATTCTTCATACAAATCTCTCCAATGTTATCTGCTTGCTTCCTTCTCTCTCCACATAAACATTTTTTTCAACTTTGTTGTATTCTAGTCAGGCTAAACTATTTTACAGAATTTTTAAAAATACCATGCTACTTTAAATATGTGCACTTCTTTACAAGGTTTTCTTTCTACTTGGAAATATAATAAGAACCACCAGCACTCCCATCACACACACACACACACACACACACACACACACACACACACACAGGCACTCATACACAACTCTTCTTTTGCAATGAGTGTTTTTCTTTAAAATTGAACTCAGTCATCACTCCCAAAAAGTCTTCGCTGAATACAGTTTAGCAGCCATTCCTCTATCCATTCCTCTGATAAAGTGAATCATGCAATATTTTATTTGTCATAATCAATTTGATTGTGATCTCACTACAAGAAGGGATAATTTCTTCTTTACATTAAACTTTATACAGTTACTGAAAAAAGAATTCATAGTTGCTCAATTAATGCATGAAACTACTGAATACAGCAATAATTCCATGCACAGTTTAAGTGGGACTTTAGAGACAATATATTTTGTACAAGATTAGTTTGGGGACAAAAGGGTGGGAGTTTTTCCAAGTGCTTAAAACCTTACCAGGTCAACATCAATAAGAGTGGCAGTAGCACAGCTCCAGGGTGGTGCCTGATTGTTAAGAAAATCAATCAACACTCATGAAAGAGAATAAAACATATGATATAGGTAAAGTTAGTGTACAGTTGAAGGAAGATAATGGTGGAGATTTCCCAGGAATAAAAGCTTCTTATACTCAAACTCTTACATCCAAATAAAATGAATGATGATGGAACAAACCAAAAGTTTTTGGAGAAAATGATTTAGGAATCAACTTCCCCTTCTATGAAAAGAAATGTCATAAGAAAAGAACCTAATTATGATTTTAAAGAGAAAATTTATATTTACATTTTGGTGGATACTGGCTCTTAGTGCTGTTTTGAGGTTTTATTTTCTGCCTGTAGAGTGGATTCTGAATTCTCCCAGCTTTCCCCAAAATCTGGCTATGATAACCAATACTAATAGTTGCAGTTTTTCATCCATTCTTTCTTACCTAGGACTATGATGGTCTTTTTTGAGATGGAGAACTGGATATAGACTCAGACCATCACAACGCAATGACACCGTGTAGACAAATCATGTAGCTGAGACTGCTTCTAAGTAATAATTTTGCCACTCAACTGCTGAATTGCGAAACTTCTGGGGAAGTTTCAAAGATGGGATTGTAGGGTAACAGAAGTTTGTCACCCCAAACACATCTTTCTGCCAAAAATATTTTTTCAAAGAGGAGGTCTGAGGAGTGAGTGGTGTCTGCCATTTTGAAAGGCATTTATATGTGAAAGGAAAAATCACTCTTTATAAGGTCATCTCCCTGCCTAAACCAGGAAGACCTAGTCACTTTAATAAATCTAATGAGACAGCAGTACCTGCCTATAGGCCTCAATCTTTTTTATTGTGCCTTTTCTCCCTCAGCAGCTGAACTTCATTCCCCTCTCCCTCATTGCCTCTTTTGACACTGAAGTTATTTACACTGAAAACAAATGTCATGTGGTAGGTTACGTAATAACTAGTTGAGCTTCTTTCATGGGTACAAGGGGTACACATGCTATCATTAAACTTCTATTTTATTTCTCTTATCAAAAAAATCTAATAACAAACTAACATGTTTTCTACATTTATGTGCATTTACTACATTTTATGGTGAGTTAATTCTGTGTGATATTTGCAAATTGCATTTTCTATTTAGCATTTCATCTATGTCCTGTTTGGAATTTGAGAGATTCCTCTTGTGTGTTCATTTAATTGTTTTGTGATAGGTGTTAGTGATTAATGTGGGGTGTATAGATGACCTGCAGGTGGTTAATAGATTTTTCCACACTTACAAAGAATTTTGCTTCCCATTTTAACAAAATACATTATTATTTATATAATTGACTGCAGTGTGCTTCTTAAAAGCAAAAACATGGATTTCCAGAGATAAAGAGAAAAACTAGGAAACAAATTAAGTAGACACATATTTTTAGCTCACCTTCTGTATGTTTTAGCAACATTACAGTAAGGATATGTGAGTCTGGTATTATTTAAAGGTGTGGAGAATAAAAGATAACCAGTTATCAAAAGCAGTGTTCAATGAATAGCAAACTCCTTTACATTGTCAATAACTAATGTAGTTCCCTTTCTTTGCTTAATATGACTTGCTATAAAGTAGAATTCTGTGTTTTGAAGATTTTTATGATGACTCACCAATAATATTCTCTCATCTTTAATCTCAAGTAAGATTTTACTGACCTACAGTTGCTTAGATAGACAAGAGGACATTGCAGACACATATTGGTGAATTAACTGATTCTCAGATAAAACTTGTGTTGAACAAGGTCATTTCCTTCAGGTTGCCAGAGAGTGTTCTGAGTGACCCTTTTGTTACATCAGTGAAGTTGCAGAATTGTCTGTCAGCAGAAGATACATGATTCCCTTTAAAGGAAGGGATTGCTATCAGTCCATTAAAAGAAAGAAATATAAAGAAGTGTTTCCAAATAACCAATGTTTAAAATTTAATTGCATGTAAGCTAACATGAACTAGTTTGTTAATCTGTGAAGAATCATAACTGATTTAGTTCCAGATCCATTTGAAAAAAATGTGATGTTGCAAATATTCAAGAACACTTCAAAACATCAAGCCTCTTTATGTACCATTAAAATGCTCTTATGTGTCAAGAATATTGCTTTCAAGAAAGAAAAAATCCTATTGGTCAAAGAAAATTATGAGTTTTCTGAAATCTGCTTTCTACACTTGCTTGATAATTGATGGTAGATAATTAAATTTTGACATATTTTGTTTCAAAGTGGCTTAATCCTTTTGATATGTGTTGTTTCCTCATGAATCACAAATAAATCTGAAGTTACTTCTTTAGAAGTGTCTAACACAACTGGAAATAGTAATATATTAGAGGATCTTTTTAATTGTGTTTAATAAATTTCAGATAGTATTTGTTTTTCCTGATGGTTGAGGAAATTATTTTATTTATACACATACACATGTACGTATATACATGTTCAGTGCCTTCATATTATTAGTGAATTCTAGTTGCTATGGGAAACTTTCTTCTGAAGAGATATATAGCTAATGTTGTTTGTATTCTTTGAGGTTTCTCATAAGTGTTATCTCTAATTCTCATAGCAGAGTGTTTATTACATCTGTTTTATAGATGAGGAAGCTGAGGTTTCAGGAGAATAAATGGATTGGTTAAAGTCACACAAGTTATTGTTGGAATCTCAAGGTTTGTCTGAGTTCAACCAATTCTCAGCAAGTCCACTTCGAAGACTCCTGTGACACAGTTCTTAATATAACTCATAAGTTTAGCTCTTATTTCTTGAATACTCATTCTAGGTTTCCTTTGTGACTAATCTTTTCAGATTTGATCTTCCTCTCCAGGGCATTGCCTTGGTTTTCTGAGTTGCAGTATATAAAGTAAGCTGGTTAATGTTGCAAAGGCCTGATATTACAAACACCTAACATCAATTACAAGCAAGGCTAAATATAATTGAACTAGGATCAATTTGGCTGGTAGATATATTTAACTCTTCCCTTGAGTTCTACCTAGAGATCTGGTTTCAGTTTCTCATAGTCAAATAGAATTTCATGGTATAATATTTGTAAATAGAAACAATTTAATACTGTTCATCCAGTCATTCAGTGAATTAATTTAGAACTTATTGTTTATAATGTTTTTATAGGCTTTTGATAGGAATATGTTCTCCCAATTAGGTAAAAATTATTTATTGTGTGTGATAAAATAAGTATTTGATGCTCAAACTTTTCAATTTGAAATTGCGTTTCAGGTCAAAAAACTTTATATGTCAGGGTGGATTGATAGGTAAACATTTCTACTGTGGCTTCTCTAGTTAACTGATAGTGCATTAGGATGCAATAATGAGTGTGGACAGTAATTTGTGATTGCATCACTCTTACTTAGGGTTAGACAGCGATATTGACAAACATTCTTGTGATGAACTCCATACATTAATAAAATACCCCAATTTTCTATTAAACATTTATCTCTTTTAATTGCCCAAAGGTATTATTTCTATTAGAATGATGGTTCCTGATGACATTATTTTCAGTTGAAACCAATTATTTAAATTCTTCCATTTTCCAGGAGAGATCAACTCACTGATTTTTAGAAACATACACCTACTATTCATGGGCCCAATATGATACTCATGTCCTACTAAATCTTCAAGAAGCCTCACAATTTGATCACTTTACTTATGAAGGATTTTTAATTTTTACCATAGGACAGGCTCTAAGACTGTTCTATTAGTGCCTTAACAAATTATGACAAGTTAATCATTAGCATATGATTTCTCTCTTAGAACTACTCCTGTTAGTAATCTGACTCTTTTCTGAAAATTGCCAATACATTGTTGTAAAAGGAACTATTTAAAGCTGCTACTCTTTTTATGGCAGAGGAAACTTTGAATTAAGGAAAAACAGTAGTTATATTTTAATAGCATTTTATGAAGAGACAAGTACTACAACAATCACATTAATTTGAAGAAGTTATGCATTATTATATTAATTAACTAAATTCATCATCAATAAAAGTTGATCAGTTAATGGGAATAAAATTTTATTTTATTAGATAATTTCTAGATATCTACCATAAAACATAGTGCTAATATTTAACAAATGACTACTGTACACTTAAAAATGTGTTGAAAGTAGATACTATGTTCAATACCTTTACAATGCAACAGAAAAAAAGAAACCTAGTGAAAATCTAGATGGTGTTAGATAAGCCCATAACCTTAATTGTAATGATAGTATAATAGGTATCTACATTAGTCCAAAGTATCAACTGTATACTTCAAATATGTACAATTCTTTATACATCAATATAACTGATAAATTTTTAAATGTATAAAGGCATAGAAAAGATAGAGGAAGATGGTGAAGTAGGAACCACTGATTATCTCCCCAGCTATGTAGTAATTATACCTACAAAATCTATCTGATGACTGTTTTAGAATTCTGAGCCTATTGAAGTCTTGCTACTTCCAAGGCAAAGGTTGGATAGTAAATTTTGATTAACTGCAGTCAAATTTTAACTCTTAGCACAGGAGCAGCTATTCCCTTTCACCCAATCCTTTGTCAGTCAGTCCTGCATGTAACAAGTAGAAAATAGAATGGGTTAAAAAAGGAATCTTTCTTCCAATATTGATGATTGGTGCTCTTACTACTGATTGCTTCTTCTGATCTCAGAGTTGCAAAGTGAAAAGCAGTATTGTCGCAAGAGCCTTTCCTTCTTTCTAAAATGACTAAAAGGGAATTTAAAAGACTATTGCACTTATTCACTTCATTTGTCTCATTTCCACTTTTGTGAGTCAAACATTAAAGATTGAAATATTCAAAAGTACCTACACATACAGCAGAAATTTTGAAAAGTCACTACATATGTTCAGAGAAAGGCATAGATGGAGAAAAAAACCTGAGAAGACTTTGAGTTTTTAACTCAGGCTGATCCTGGCAAATGAAAGCCAAGAAAGAAACAAACAAAAAATGGTGGGACAATAATCAAAATAATGCAAACATGACAAAAGGAAAAATGATTTCCAGCACTTACCATATTATTGGTTCCAAATTTCCAAATTTAAACATTAAAAAAATAATAATAATAATCAGAAAACATACAAAGTACTAGCAAATATGGTACTTTCAAAGGAAAAATTAAATAAACTAAAAATTGCACTGAAAAAAATGTGATAATACATCTACTAGACAATGACTTTAATACAAACCGTGGTTTTTATCACAATCTGGGTAAAATTGGAGGTAATTATACTAATGTACATAGTTAGAAAGAAATAGATAAATATCGAATGGTTTCACCTACATGTGAAATGTAAAGAAACAAAAGAGGTGGACATGCACATTAGAACCAAACTCCAAGGACACAGGACTGCATATACCGGGGAAGTTTAAACAGAGAAATAAAGTAGTTATTATGGTCATAGTAAAGGGCATTGGAACTGTGGTGTGGTGACAGGTGTGAACTGTAACATAGAGTGAGGTGGGAATTTAATATTCTAAAAGTCATATGGGGATGAAAATTAAAGAGACCAAAACATTAAAAAGTAAAGAATAAAATTTTCTTAATATTTAAATTGTCTTAAATATGTGTAAAGAAAGGCAAGATGTAAGTTTCACTACTACTTTTTAACAAACATGGGATTTCTAGGCAGATAAATAAGGCACAAAAAAAAAATTTGAAATACATAAGAGAAAATTATTTTTTCCCAGAATATATGATATAATATGTAGAGACTTCTAGTGATTCCATGAAAAAATATTAAAGTAAATGGATTCAGCAAAGGAGCAGGATACAAAATCAACTTGGAAAATCAATTTGTGTTTTTATACATTATCAATAAATAATACCTGAAAGAAATCTTTCAAAAATTTCATTTTCAGCAGATTCAAATAGAATAAAATGCTTAGAAATTATCTTAACCAAGGAAGTGAATTTCTATGAAATGAAAATTACAAAGTATTGCTAAAAGAAATTGAAGATATAAAAGAAACATCCTCGGCTTATGGATTGGAAGGCTCAAGGTATTAAGATGTCAATGTTATCCAAAATTATCCACAGTTTTAATGTAATCTTTATCAAAATCCAATTGTATGCTTTGCAAAATAGAAAAAAATCATTGTAAAATTAATACGGAAACTCGAGACCATGAATAACCAAAACGATCTTGAAATAGTAAAATAAACCTGGGGGACTCCTGTTTTCTGATTTTGACTTTTTCTCTAAACCTGTGATAATGGCATAAAGATAGACATATAGGGAGAGCTAATAGAATAAAATACCTGGAAATAAAATTTAACGTATACAACCAAATGAATTTTTGCTAAGGATGCAAAGAATATTAATGAGAAAAGGACTGTATTTTCAATAAATGATACTGAGAATATTGGACAAATTAATGCAAAAGAATAAAACTTAATCCTTACCTAACACCCTGCACAGAATTAATTCAAAGACCTAAACATAAGACTTATTGTAATAAAATTCTTAGGAGAATATATAGAACAAAATCTTATGACATTGGATATGACTGATTTCTTGGATATGACACCAAAATCACAAACACAAAAGGAAAAATACAGAAAAAAGACTTCTTAATTAAAAAAGAAAAATTGCATCAAAACCACTATCAACAGAGTTAAAACAGCCACACAGATAATAGAAGGAAATATTTACAAACTATATATCTGTAAAGGGATTAATTTTCGGGATATAGAGAGAACATCTATTCAGAAACAAAAACACAAACACAAAATTTAAAAAATGGACAAAGAACTTAAACATTTCTCTAAAGAAGGTATGAAGATAGCTAATCAAAATATGAAAAGATGTTCAACGTCATTAATCATTAGGAAAATACACATCAAACTCCAAGGGAATACCACCTCACACCTTTTAAAATGGTACTATCAAAATTACAGAAAATAACAAAGTTTGACAAGGATGTGAAAAACTTGCAACCCTTGTGCTCTATAGCTGGTATGGGTAATAGAGTGGTGGCTCCTCAAAAAATTTAAAGAAGAATGCAACTTATTCCAATAATATATAGCCAAAATAAAATGCAGGTTGGTTATCATGTCTATATTTGAGCATCCACATCTGTAGAAGCATTATACACAATAGCTAAAATGTGGAAGTAATCTATGTCCATTGACTAAAAAGTGATAAACAGTGGAATATTATTCAGTCTTTAAAAAGGAAATTCTGACATGTGCTACAACATGAATGAATTATTCTTCCTCTGGGAAAGGCATTCTCTGTTTATTTATATGTGACAGTAGAAGAATACAACAGATGTGTAATAATACCTGAAATAAAACGTATACTACACACAAACTTAAATCATATATAGCTTAAGCTTTAAGGTGCAGTTATGAATTATGCTTTTTTTTTTCCATATGTAAAAAGAGAAAGATTAGAAAAGATGCAAAGGTTAACATTAATATGACCATTACAATGAAAACAATATAGACACCGTGCAGGGAAAGGAGTTTTCTTCTTGTCTGAATGTCATGATTTAGTAAGTTATAAGAAAATGCATATAATATTTAACACATACTACTTAGGAATATACATAAGAGGAGTCATGACAAACAGCAGCACCACTTTGTGAGTCATATTCTGTGTTATGCAGTGGCCTGAGAAGTTATTTAGAGAAATAAGGTACTGATTGAACTTATGTATTATTACATACAATATTCCTACTTAAGATTGTTTTATTGTGTGCACCTGTTTTTGGAAAGTATCTTTCTTTTTTTCCCATACCTGATAATAGCTTTAACATTTAAGGCAAGCTCATAGACAGGCATTTAGTTCTTCCAATAGTTTCCATTTTGGCTAGAGCTGTCTCCAAGTATTTGGAGCCCTGTAGATTGTCTATGTCTTTGATACTAGAATGAAATAAGTCAACATATTGTAAAAGGGCCCCAGAGTAAAATCTAGTAATAATTGTCAACTTTATGTTTGCATTTCACAGTATAAAATAGGCCTGTGTGTTTTCCTACTATTAATTTAATTTATATCAACCAAATTTTATGTTTTTAATTTACACTGGGAAGCAAAAACAGGATTGATGATGATGTGCCTGTTTTACCCTCAGGTATAGAATAATGCTCTGTTCTAGATGAGGAAATTGCCAACTAAAAATATTTTGCAAAAATCATTTTGCCTTCAGTTTTTTGAAAGCTGGATTTAGGGTCGTTCTGTCTGAGGGCCGAATTCTATCTGCACGTGCCATATTTGATCATTTTGGATTTACTCTTCATGCTAAAGTTATTAATTTCAGGATGAAAATCTCCAAAAATTACTCTTTGTATTCTGAAAACTAAAATAGGAGTACAAAAGCATTTGTATCATATTTCCTAAGAGCAATTATTTAGCATTTATTAAATATTTAAATAAATAATGTATTTGAAATGCCTTTTAAATACTAAAAATAATGAACAAATTTTTAGATTTAAGTGTTTATTAATATTGAACTTGCAAAATAAAACAAATATACAAATATTGTTCTATATATCTAATAGTGCATTTGATGCAGTGATAAGTGATCTGATTATTAGTTCTACAGTGATAAAAATGATTTGCAAAATATTACACTCAAATGGGCCAGACTTTCAGGGCAAAGATACAGTTTGAAATTTTTGATATACTTTCTGACACCATTAACAAAGTATATTTTCAAAGACATCAGTAATTTTCTAAATCCATGAAATTCACAATAGCATAACATTTCCTCAATTTTATTTGTATAATTTGTATGTTGGCATCAATTTTACCTCATTTTGTCTGTTAATAGCATGGTGTATCATATGAGTGATAAGGCCGTTCTGAAATGGAGTAGCCATCCAGGTTTTAACCCTCACCTTATGACTCCCTCCTAAACATGAATGACATTTGTTTTGTGTTTCAAATTCACCTCTCATCAGCTGAAATACTATCATTTGTAATGAATTGGTAGGATACTAATACTACAAATGTTTAAACTTGCTATCCAAGATTCACCCTCACTATGTTCTCCAATTCTCTCTCACTGCCCAGTCTTTCTAAAGACAAAGAGAGTTGTCTGGTGTCTGCTACAATTTTCTTTGCTTCAACAGCAATGTGAATCAGAGTTGTATTGTTATTTTTTATAAACTCTTGTACTTAATAACCTTCATTCTTACATTTGTTGTTTGATTTTCAATTACCAGAGTATAGATTATATGAAGACAGAATTAGGTAAGTACAGGTGCAGTTTCTTATTTAAAGCTCTGTGGGGTTTTTCCTTAGTGAAACCATAGCAAATCCTAATAGTTCCAAATAGATGTTATTTGCTAACCTGCAAGAGAACAAAGTGAATTTTAACAGCAGGTAATGGCCGCAGTATTCCAAGGAGGACCACATGAGCTATGGATGAAGGATTGAGCCTGAATAATCTCGCCTTTGTGATGCTGCCCAGTTCTGTAAATGACTTCTTCATTTCTCTCAACCCCCTCCATCCAGCTACTGGCCAGTTTATTTTATTTAAATTACCCTGTCTCAGCTTCTGGTCTAATCAGAATGGTAGTCAGTGCTGTTCAACTCATTGTTCCTACAGTGCTCAGCTCCATAGGAGTCAAAATATAATGGACATACATAATGGATGGCTGAATTGGAAATAAAAATAAGCTATTTGTTTGAAATTTATCTCTCATTTATTATACACTTGCATAGGAGGTCTCCTAAGAATCTGTAGGAAAGCCTTTCTGTAAAAGTTATATAATATATGTTTATGTACTGAGATTGGAATATACATGTGATTACCATAGTGTTTCATTGCTCTGACTTTTTAAAAAATAATAAAGCCTTGAGGAAATTGGAATGCAAGTCTTGCTACCAAATACATGGCTAAATCACTTAATGGTTACAAGAAAGGCATAGAGGTACATATACATATTGACATAAATGACAGATAACTTCTAATCATTAGAAGGTTTGCAGTGTTCTTCAACTGTACACTATGAAGAGATGACAGTATTAAAAGAAATGCTTTATTTAAGTATACTATGAGTTCTGTCTAGTGTGAGAGCCCATCATCTAATGATTTAGAATTAAACATTATAAAGATTAATTCTCCATACTCTGAAGGAGCTATTACTTTAAGAATAAGTGCTGTTATTGAGAAGAGATATTTTACCCATATATCACCCCATGTGTCATTGAAAACACACTCCTATACATTTTACATTATTATTATTACACTATGGACATTCAGCATGCAGTCATGAAAGTGCATGATACATGACTCTCCAGTTGAACACCAGAAAGCAATGAGCTTGTGTAATTTGTCAGCTCTGGAAGGGAGTGTCACTTGATATTCATGAGTCCTAAATGGAAAGTAAGGGTGATATACAAAGGCTTACAGAACCAGCAGCCTCTATGGGAAAGAGTTAACATTGGTAGTCTGACAGTTTAAGAAAGTATTAAGAACAAAATTCTTATTGTTGCAACCTGTGTGCAGTAGTTTGTGAATGTATCTGAACCATGAGTGTTTTCGTGCAAACTTTTAAACCAGAGACAAGCTTTATTTATTCCAAGTGTTTCAGATTAGTGCAAATCTCCTCCCTATACATTAGAGATTATGCTACTTTATTCCAAAACTATAAAACAAACAATAACTATTGAATATGTGTGGGGAATAACACACAGAAATACCACTGCTTTGAGTAATATACAGAAAAACAAAGATGGAATGATCAACTCATCTCAGTTTTCCTGGTTTTAAGACTGAACATCCTCTAACCTGGAAACTCCCTTAGTACAGAACAAACTGGTTTGGTTCATAAACCTTTATAGGACAAACTGGAAAAAAAGCAGTAATTCCTTAGTAGAAGCTTTTGATATCTAACAATGGAAGGTAGAAATTTAAATAAATTTCAGTTCCAAACCGTAAATGTACAGATATAAATATACACATTAATATATAAAAGACTGAGTAAGATCCACAAAGGGGAACTGGGCTAGAAACAGGAAATAGATTATCAATACATTCCGAAGGCAAAATAAAAATGAAATCAATAGTGATCATATTAGCTGATAACTACTAATTATGAGGGTCAGTATGCATACAAATAAGCAATATCTTTAACACAATATGGGAGTAAATCTTTGGAGACAGAATTCCTATAAAATACAGATTATGATATATGCATATTTAATGCTATTATCTATTATTTGTGTCTTAATGCATATTTATTGCACATGTATTTAATATATTTGAATACATATGTTACTTAATATATCTAAAATACCCATTTTATACTGAGAATATTACACATGCTGTTATTACTCCTTCATCTGTTATTTGATTTGAGAAACAGAATACTATTGATTTTGTCAACTATTTTAACATTTTCTTTTGTTATTGGTATGACACTAAACATCAGGAAATATAAAAATTAATGTACTATGTATTCAGATATTAAATTGCATAATCTGTCTTGAACATTGGTTTCATACAGTATCAGTTAGATTACCCTGAGATACATATGATCATACTTTCTATAAAGTAAATAGTTCACTTGGAGTTGATAGTTACATAGGAGAGTCATTTTTTAATGGTCACATATTTAACACTAAAAGTATTTTTTGTAATACCTTATCACACTCTTTAGAAACATTTAAAATTTTATTTATGTAATAAGTATATTGCATAATCATAATTTGATTATATGTGTATATCCTATGATCACAGGATACAGTGAGCAAAGAAATATTAAATGAGCGAAGATTGGTCCAATTTTTAATTGCAACTTTAATCAATTTTGTATGAATTTGTCATTTAAATAAAACTCACTAGTAATACTGTGATACTTGATTATGTACTGATTTATTTGTAAGATGAAGGAAATAAGTAGTAGAGAATGTGAGTAAGTGACTTGGGTTTGGAATGTATTAATGGTAGTGCATTGATAAACTTTACATTTCCTTCTTACTTAATTTCTGAGGAACAGTGAATAAAGCATTTAAGAATCAAGATGCATTCATTACCTCAAATAGAACAAAGATTTAAAATCTATAAAGGCCATAAAACTCAAAATGAGGGTCCTTTATATTTACCTTTAAGTTCTCTATTACTTAATCAATATTGTAGATATAAAAGAAAGGAAACAAGATCAAAAAAGATTGAATTAATACATGAAATTAAAAAAAAGCTGATTATCTATTAAGAGAAAATTCTGTTTTCTTTACTACTTCATCAGTTATTACAAATTATTCTAAATTTCATGGGGAATGTTTTATAATCTTTACTCAGCAGAGTGGTATATTTAAAGAAATGAAAATATCATTACTATTATTAATTTATAATTTAGTTGATGTGATGCTTATATTTAAAATTTATAGTAAGAGTTTTGTAGATACTTTCATATGTGTTCCCATTTAATTAGGATAATGCTCATTACTGATAGCTTCAAACACAATTGTTTAAATAATAAATTTACGATCTAAAATTAGCATTTAAAATTGAAAGTAAAGCCTGTTAACTTTTGAAAAAATATACACATTTTACACATGGTAAGGAAAATTTCTCTCCACCTTTACACAAAAATGTGAACATCCAATATGCATGTTTTCTCATGTATTCATCTTTCTTTTTATAAACTTACCCAATCATCCATCACCACTCATATAATTACATATTCATTAATTAGCTCATGATTAATGGAATTTAGAAATATACTTAATTTTAGTCAGATTAGTCTCAATATTTTGTATATTTCTTTCTTAAGATTTCCCACTTTGTGTAGATGATAACAGAATTTTAGTCCCTTTCAAGAATAAAATCTAAGATTGTAAAAATATGATTACAACTATCACATTTTTCCTCTATAATTCCAAAATTTACTAAAAAGGACTGAATAGAAATAATATTTTGGAACTTAATTTAAAAATTATTTGGACTATGATTTTTGAATATTGAGCAAAAAGGGTTTGAAATCCATTTATTTTATACAATGATTTAAATTTACTTAATATTTGCAATTATGTAAATATTCTTGAAAACAATAAAAATTTTTGCTTGTAAGTTCTTTAGCAAAATTCTATGGTAGCTTAATTACCCTCCATCACCTCACATTCACTTTTGCTAATATTAGGATAAAGATATTTTTGGAAATATATTTCAAGTATTCAATATATTTGAAACACTCACGAGCTTTTCTAAGAGCCACTGCTATTCATTGATGCTTAAATTATTCTGTATTCAAATAACTAAATTTGTCATTTCAAAACATAAACTGAAATGAAAATTGATTTAAAAATAAATTTGTGACATCTTTGAGAATTTCTTTAATATATCATTTATTAATTCCATAAAATTCAACTTCTTTTGTAATATTTATTCTTTGAGATTTCAGTTGATTTTAATTTTGTTTAATACTGTTAGGTATTTATGACTTTTCATAATACTAGAACAAAGTAATTATGAATATTTTTTGTTAAATAATGGGAAGAATACTTGAATTGGGGCCAATCTTCAAATGACCTATATTCATATTAGGACTTTTTATACCTGCATAATATTTATTCACCTTGAGAAGTATATGCTTGAATCATAAATTATTTATCATTCAGAAAATATTAAATTGAAAATGTGGTGGAAATCTTATTAAGAACTTAATTTTTTTTAAGATTTAACTATTACTGTGTGATTACAAGGAGAGAAATTTCTGAATTTGTATTTTTGACTATAGTGATTCCACAGTTCAGTCAAGATATCAAAACATATCAATTTGTATAACTTAAATATTTTCAGCTTATGTGTGTCATATAAGACTATAAAGTTTATAGATGATAAATTCAAAAATTATAGCATATTTACAATTTTTAATGTAATATGTGAAAAGAAAGAAAAAAATATGAATCAAAACTACCATCATGACCTCTGAAATTATGTTACTCTCTGTATATGGATATATGAATAATAATAAATTTAAAATAAATGACAGTCTCTGGGAATCTATATTGGGAGCATAGCAATGTTATATTAACTGCCGTAGGCTTGAGATAAGTAGAATTGAAAAGAATGACATAAAATAGCTACTCTGAAGTAGAAAATGAAATGTGTAAGTCCACTGTAACTCATATAATCTTAGAAGTTGCAGAACTTCTAAAAAATGTTACTTTTACTTATTTTTAAAAACTCTATTTTTTTAAATGAATAATTTGTCTTTGAAAATAAGAAAAAGTTAGCTAGGTAACTCATGGAGGCTAAAAGAAAGAGAAGTCAATCTAGGTGAAGGCAACATCTATTCTAAACTGCTAGGTGCAAATTGTGTTCTTGGGCCCTTTGGTAAGTTACTCAGATTCTTCTCTGATGAATGAAATATCAAATATCACAACTGACTGACAATATGGAACATCATTTCGGGCTATATATTTTATCAATGGAACATTTATTTCTAGGATAACAGTAGCAAATCCTGGGAATGACAAACCTCTATTAATATGAAATGTCACAGAAATCTAATAAATTCACAGACTTTTAAAATTTCTTTAATGCTTTTTATTTCCATACTGTGAATATCATACACTCCTAAAATTTGTATAATGAAATACAAACTGAATTTAGCTCTGCCCATTTTTTCCTACTAGCTCGCTCATGTGAGTGACACAGCATTCTATCAAATTGACTGTATCCAAGATAATTAGGAGATGAGTGAGAGTAAATAAAATCAATAGTATAAAAAGTAAAAACAGGAGGAAAATATTGCATAGATTAATGTATATTTCTTTCTTAATAGTGATAAGGAATTATTATTCAATGTCAACTCTAGAGTTGCATAGAATTCTTAGGCAGATCTTGAAAACAAAGAACCAATTGCTGTGTCATTAATGATATAAGTAATTTCATCAGATTTAATGTCCTTAGAATTTGCAGGCAATCATCTAATGACACTTATACAACTATGTTTATGTATGATGGAATGTCTGCCAGGAATACCTATCTGTCTTATCTATCATCTATGTATGTATCTATCTATGATCATCTATCATCTACCTATCTATATATTTATATATACACATATATTTTATGGCTGAGATATACACAGATATCCATATATAATGGCCGAGTCTCTTACATTATAGCTAACTGTATTATTTATTAATTTCTAAATTGTTTTGTATACTTTGGCTAGCTGTCCCTCTTCCAACATCAAATCATGGTGAATTGTGCGTTTGGAAACATTTTAGATGTTTCTACATCTAAAATTTCTGAATCAAAAGAAAACAGTTAACTATACTGTAGACCACCTGGCATCGCCTCTTGATGATGAGACTACCAGGAACTCTGGAAGATTCTAGACCATTGTATTGAAGTTGGGTTCATTTCATGTTAGAAATGAATGTCTTACATTTGAGAAGAATAAACAATGCAAGATAACCAGAAAGGCAAACAGCAGAATCTGATATTTCTATGCTCAAACACAAGTTTATACTTCCCTGCCTCTTAAAGTCGCATGTAATCAGATGACTCATATAACATGGAATGTTAACAAAGGAATATATCTCTCCTCAATAGAAGATTTAAAATACAGTGGGAAATTCACTAAGTTTGCTCTTTCTGCTTTGGCTCTTGTAGTTGCCTGAAGTTCAGGTCTTTGGCAACACAGAGCTTCACTTACTACTAAGGGAACAGCACACTCCATTTAACCCACAAAAGAAAGGTGGGAATGAAAAAATATAACCTTCTTTACTGAAATTGCTCATAGAGAATTGGAGGGTTTGCTGTTACAGTTATTTCAACATAATCTAGCCTAGCTTTTCAGATACGTTTTTCTAGTTATGCCTTTCCAAACTATCTAAACAGGACTAAATGTAAAATAATTGATAAGAAGGCAATTTCATCTTGCAGGTCATGGAGTTGTAATGAGAGGTGGAAACACTTAGTATTCTCTAGAAATATATTCTCCATAATTTCCTAGGAAAAAATATCTATATTCTAAAAAAAATCATTTCCTAATCATCTACATCTAAAGTATAATAAATTTAAGCTTTATCCATTTCTGCAGCCTATGTCAAATGACCTATGGTCAGTAAAGAGTCAAATGAGATTTCTCATTGTCCAACACTATTGACTAGCATTTGTGAGCATTTCCTAAGACGTGGAAATGTGTAATTTTTTTGGACTTTTGTAATTCTCTTTGAACATTTTTAACTTATTTTACTTTGAGTAGCACTAACATACAATGCTGACACTGATGGCCTTAGACTCAGTTTGCTGGCTTTCAATATAGGCTGTACTGCTCAATTATCTTGTGACCTTATTCAAGTCATTTTACATTATGATGGAGGACTTTTTCTTATGTAAAATAAAAGTGATGCCAGTCTGTGTATTACATAAAATAATGCTCAGTAAAGACATTGGCTTTTATCATTCTTTCTCTTACTCTTAACTTATATCACATGCTTTCTAGTGATGCTCAGCCTCTGTTAAGCATAAAAATTACTGAGAAAAAAAAGTGTGATAAAACACAGATTTCAGACTAAAATGAGTATACGTAATCAACATCTGTTTTCTAATTTGCTGCTTAAGCCAGCTTCAAGAGTGAGTCTTGCTCACCAATGTTTATGTATAAAAGGAGTTTTAAGCAAATAGATCATTTATAGATATTTACACCACTAACCCAGTGATACCTTCTCTAAATTCTACTCCATATGTGAGACTCTGATCTGAAGAACAGCATATCTATGAGATGTTACTTACACGATTGCAATCTCTTTTAAAACCCATAAAGCAAAACTAGGGGGTGATTTTTTTTCCTAGAAACAACACAAATCACTACATAATTTTTCTGGTTATAATTTAATAAATTTCTATGCACAGATAGTGCATGTCATAAATTAAATTCAGTGTTTTCATTTGTTCATGTTTTATTATTTCTCTAAATTTTTCTGAGATAGTTTCCATGCCCTCCAAAAACTTTAAAATGAAAAGGGGCCATTCTTGAAGAGTCTTGCTTAGCTTATGAAGAGTCTAAGCATAAGGAATAAATGATAACGTCTTTATTTTCAGTTACTTTTACAAATCGCTTTCCTAAACGATGGGAAACTGAATAACTGAAGACCCATAAAATGGATGTTTTAGTCCCTTTCTCTAAAGAGAAAATGAACTCCAGATTATTCTTCTCCTTTGCAATTTCAGTCCATAAAACACAGACATAAAATATTCTCAAACAGAACTTTATTCTCATCATTAAGAGAAAACTCACTGAGATAATGTTTCTTCAAACTATAGAAATGTTTGCCTAAGAAGTAAAACAACAAATTTAATATTGAAAACAAACTTTAAAACTTTATGTTAATATTATGTTTTTAAAAGGTACATACTAACAATGAATAAAATATAAAACATTTAATTATTTTGGGTAGGAAACAATTGAGATATTTATATGCTTTATAGTAATCAAATTCAAAATATTTTTTGCTGTAAGTTTTAAGAAATATATTTCCTTTCTTTAAGAAAATAACATTTTGTCTGAAGACTACAGCTGCAGTAAAGGGTAAGAAATGTCAGTTTTCCAAATACTTACAGCAAGGATACAGGTAGTGACTTTTATAGGAAGCAAGCCATCATCATTCATGTGCACTGTTGGTATTGAGTGGGCTTCATTCAGGCAATGGCGAGAGGGATAGTTGAATTGCCAGTTTTTAACAACAGCTGAGAACATTTGTGACTCCCTTAAGACAATATGATGAACATCAATGTGAGAAGCTGGAACTTTTTCCCAGGGGACATCAAGTCAATGTAGTGCAGCAGACAAAGAAGTCAAAACAATACTTACCACTCCCAGGGGAGCACTTGGAATCCAGCAAACATAAAAAAAAGCCAAAGCAAGTCCAAAAGAGTTCAGATCATCCTATTCTTGTAGAAAACCTTAGTGTGGCTATATTTCAAATATTGCAAGCACTTCTAAGCATAACATTTCAAGATGAGTATTGGAAAATGTCCAGATAGGAAAATGCAAATAGTAAAAGGACATGAGAGTCAACTGAACATAATGGTTCTCTCGTGATGGGGAGAAAAGAATAAACAACAGCAACAGCAAAAAGAGTAAGGCACAATGTAAAATACATATATACATACATACATATATATATATAACCTTAGCAACTCACTTTCATTAATTATTCTGACCAATGTTTCACAAGTTATGCCAATTTTATTTTTATAAAAACGTCTCTTACTTTCGAGGTTCTGTTAATTTCCTTCTTCAGTTACCTCACAAAGTTACCAGCATCATTTTCCAGAATTACTGAAACAGTCATGTGAATAAATAACCTCATATAACGCTCATATGCATTTGCTTCCCCCAGTAAGTACCCTGCAGTCAACGTGACTTTAAACCTAAAGACAATCATATCAATCCATGCCAATAGAAACTCATTGCTGTAAGTCTAAAGACTCTTACTATTTGTTACAAAGGCTGATTTGTTCACTTCAGGGCACTCTTTTAGGCTCTCCAATCTGGTATTACTAGTCAACCCAAATGTCAGAGTGCTTGTACATACTATCTCTGCCTGTAATTCTACCTCTCTTTCTCCTACTTCATTTTGTTACTTGTATTCAACCTTCATTATCAGTCCAGAAATTACCTATTTACTTCCAAAAATTTAATATCATGCTTACAATAAATTCAAAAATCTCCCTATGCTTAGTCTTTATTATTAATATAGTATTGTTGACTACTTTCTGTCCATCATTAGACAAATAGTTCAATTAGATGGCTATGTCTGACATGTTAAAGGTATAAGAACATAGCTTGAATAACTTATGTCTCTAGTACCTATATATAAGTGTCTAAGTTTATTGCATGACATATTAAATATGTGAATGATACATGAATAAAATATAGCCACTAAACAGGACCATTAGCAATTTCTGCCTTTATTATGCATATATTTTTATTACATTGAGTAACAGAAAACTTCACAAATTATATTCTTTATCTTCCAAATCTATTTCTTAGGAAAACTGGGTGTTTTCATTTCCCCTATTGTTAGCAAAACCAACCAGCAAGCTATAAGTAAATCCATGTTGTCCTGCAGTGGGAAGAGAGAGACAACTAGATGACCCAGAGAATAGGATACCCCAAGAAGAGAAGATGGAAGATGGAAGAAACTTAGAGTGTCAAAGAGGTGAACCTTTCAGCTTAATTCAGTTGTCAACTGAATATAGTCAAATACATTTTCCAGATGACTCCACAGGAGCTGAATAGAAAACCTGTACTCAAATCCTAACCACATAGCTATGAGAAATCATAGTTCATTGGTTTAAGTCCCTGAGTTTTAGGGTGACTACATCAATTGGCAGCAGAAACAATAAATAAACATTAAAATTATCAGAAATAGTCTATGTTTTTAAAATGTAATATTTAATATTTATTCACATATACATTATATATAGAAGACCATGGAATATAAAGTTGAAATATATAATGCTTTCTATGTAAATAGACAATGTATTTTCAATAAAGAGCTTCAAAGTAGAATATTGATACTATTGAAACTATTCCTTAGAAACATAAATCTAGGTATCATTAAAGAGACATGTATTTGTGTTGGGTTATATGTCATTATGTTTACATGGGATCAAAGAAGACTGGTGAAATATATAGAAAATAATATAAAAACATACATGCAAAAGGAAATAGGAAGGGAAAATGAGATAAAGTCAGTAGAAAATAAGCTACAGGGAACTTGTAGAATTTTTCTCTAGCATTTCTAGTAGCTCTTACGATTTCTGTGGAGATTTCCTTAACCTCCTTGATTAATGAGTTCTATGCAAGTGATACTTTCCTAGACCAACACTAATACTAGACCCAGAGTCCATTTTTAATGGTCTGGCCCAGGTCATTTTTAAAATGGCTTACCATAGTTTTTCTGATCGGTTAGAATCCTAGTTCCATAAATTATCATAACATTTTCTTCCCTTCAGAAGGTAGGCTATATGCATTATACTTTGATCCACATTTTCTGAATGCTTTTTCTGAACATTCAGGGGTAATTTTCCAATTGTTTTTGTAAAGATTTATCTTCAGATTATGGACCTCTTCTTTAAAGAGTTCCATAATTCCTATTCCATATACTTGGAATTAAGTATATTTCAAAATTCAAAATTTGAGCATCTTAGAAATATAATATTGACCACATGTAGGGACCAGGGGACTAATAGATAATATAGGAGATTAATATTTATGCATCAAATATTTGACTAGTCACATAAAGTGAGATTCAAGATATCAAGCATATGATGCGAATGAGGTCATGCCCAGGAGCATTTATCACAGAATTTGTGGTCAGTTACCTGATTCATGGTACCAATATGGCAAAATAAATATAATTAAGTAAATCAAGAAATAAAAATAACCTCCCTAGTTGTGCCCTAGTGGTGTAGCAGTTTGGTTCACAGACTGAACACAATCTGTATATTCCAGGCACTGAGATTCATGTCCCAGGACCGAGAGGCAACCAACATGAATAGCCAAATAAAACAAAGAAAAATGCTTCCTCTACTCTCTCCCTGCCTGCCTGCTTAGTCACCTTCATTCCTTCCTGCATCTTTCCTTTAGAATAAAATAACTTGCCAGAAACCTATCATACAATCTTTTTCTTAAATATTTGTAAAAAGTTCTACCCCAAATGGTTCAAAGATGGTGGCTAATAAGATTTCAATCTCGCTTAGTCCTTACAACAAAATTGCACCCATTTAACAACTATGGCATTTGAAAAAAAAAAAAAAAAAAAGAGGACAGCATCCCCTTAAATGGAAGTGATACAAGTCATTATCAGAGGCAGAAAAGTCTAGAAACAGTCTTGGCACAAAAACCACTCAGTACTGAGACTCTGGTGTCCATCAGGAAAGACCAGCGATACAGAACCTCTACCAAGCCAACTTCTCAGAACACAATGGTGAAAAATTGAAATCAACCACAAACAAACAAACAAACAAAAAAAAAAAAGAAAGGAAGCTTCCACAAGAGGTAGTGGCTAAATAGTGTGCTTTTGAATAACTGGGTAAAAAGGAAATCAAAGAAGAAATGAAAAAATATATGTAATTGAAGACCAAATAAGAATCACAACATAAATTATCAGAACTATGGGATACAGCAAAAGCAGAACTATAAGAAAAGTTCATCGATATTCAGGTTTACCTCAACAAACCAGAAGATCATCGAAGAACAAATCTAACCTCACATACAAAGCAACTATAAAAAATATGAAGCCAAAGTCAGTAGGAGACTTTCCACAATAAAACTGAGCAAAAATAAATGAAATATAAATCAAAGAAAATTCAGAACATCAATGAAACACAAAGCAGATTCTTTGAAATGATAAAATGGACAAAACTTTGTCTGAGTTCACTAAGAAAATCAAAGAGAAATCTCTAAGACTAGAATCAGAAATGAAAAAAGAGAAATTGCAACAGTTACCTCAGAAAAACAACATATAGTAGGAGACTACTATGAATAGTTACATGCCAGTAATTCAGACAACTTAGAGGATGTTGACAAATTCTTAGAATCATACAGTCTGCCAAGGCTGAATTTAGGAAGAATTATAATTATAAAACCTGAATAGACTATTATAACAAAGAAATTGAAGAAGCAATGAAAATTCTCCCAAAAAATAAAAATCTAGGATCAGAGGGTTTTCTAGTGATTTTTACCAAAACTTCAGAGATAAATAACTACTCTTCTCAACTCTTTCAAAAGATGAAGAACAGGGAACACTTCCACTTTCTATGAAGCCAGAGAAATACAGTTACCAAAAGCAGACAAGGACATCACACAAAAAATAGAAAAAATACCAATATATCTAATGATTATTGATGTGAAAGTCCTCAACAAAATATTAACAAAACAATTTAAAATGCAGCAAAATTTTCCTCCATCATGAAAATGTAGGATTTATACCATGAATACAATATAATTCAACAAATGTCAAGCTCTTAAAATAACACATCATATCAATATAGAAGGAAAAATTGTATGATCATATCATTAAATCAAAGACAAGATTCAGTACCTATTTATAAAAAAAATTCCCAATAAAATAACAATAGAAGGAAAATAGCTCAAAATAACAAAGTCTTTATATGATAGACCAATCAACATCATACTAAATAATGAAAAGTTGAAATATTTTCCTCTAATATCAGGAACAAATCAAGGATCGAAGGTGTCCACTCTCATCACTGCTGTTATACACCACATTGGATAATCTGCCCAGAATATTTAGACAAACAGAATGAATAAAAATAATTCAAATTAGAAAAGAAGTAAAACTCTCACTACTTGCAGATGATGTAATAATGTTTATAGAAAACCAAAACTCTGCCAAAAATTATTAGAATCAATGAACACATTAAAGTGTCAGAATAAAATCAATATATAAAATATGTCAAATTTTACATGCAAATAATGATATAGAAGAAAAAAGAAATTATGGAAATGTTTTCATTACAAAAGAAATAAAGTTAACAAGGAAGGTGAAACAACTGTACAATGTAAACAAAGAACACTTTATTAAAATAAATAGAAGATACAAAGATTTAGAAGCATATTCTATGTTCTTGGTTGAGAGGAATCAGCATTGTTAAACCGACCATCTAACTTAAAGCAATTTTAATGAGATTCTTATAAATTTCTATTGACATATTTTAAGAAATAGAAAAAAAAATTAATTTGTATCCCACCACAAAGCCTCCAAATAACCAAAACAATCATGATTCAAAGAATGAAAGTGGAAGTCCCAGATTTGAAATTGTACTGGGAAAATTATAGTAATCAATGGTAAGTTACTGGAATAAAAACAGACACACAGGTCAGTGGAAGGAAACTGAGTCCACAGAAATCAACTCAAATATAAATTGTCAGTGAATTTATGACAAAGGAGTAAAGAACATAAAATGGAGAAAAAATAATGTGTTTTCAATGAACGATGTTGGGATCACTGACAAATCACAAGCAAAAGAATAAAACAAGACCATTTCTTACATCATGAACAAAATTTAATTAAAAACAGATTAAATATTTTGAGGTAAGGCCTGAAACGACAAGATACATTGAAGGAAATATACAGTATATTTCATAGCATTGGTCTTAGAGAGACGTTTGGGTACTCAGCTTCAGGATCAAGGAAAATAAAGTTAAAAATAAAAAATAAACAATTGGGACTAAATCATCGGCAAAGCTTCTGGACAATAAAAGAGGCTGTCATCCAAATGAAAATAAATCCCCCTAAATGTGAGAATGTATTTGCATATTATAAAGCTGACAAGAGGTTAAGATCCAAAATATGTGAAGAACTAGTAAAATAAATGAATAACTCAGCAACAAAAAAATAAGCAATCTAATAAAAATGGTGAGAATAATTTGAATAGACATTTTTCCAAAAAAAGGTATAGAGATGTCCAGTAGGTACATGAAAAAGTTCTAGATATGATTATTATTAGAGAAGTTCAAGTGAAAATAACAGCAAGTTATCACCTCATATGTTTGAGAATGGCTTTTATTCAGAAGATTGGAAAGAAATGTTGGCAAGGATATGGTAAAAAAGGTACACTTATACACTGTTGTATGAAGTGTAAATTGATATAACCACTATGGAAAGAGATATAACTTAATCAAAAAATTGAGAATAGAAATTCTATTTGATCCCATTATCCCACTTCTGAGTATTTACCCCCAAAACGCAAACAAAAAACTACTTTGTAAAAATATGAACCTTTTTGTTTATTGTAGCATTATTTGCACTAACCAAGAAATGGAATAAACCTAAGTGCCAATCAACAGATTAATAAATAAAGAAAATGTTTCTATACACAATGAATACTACTACATGGCAATAAAAAATAAAGATGCAAAATCCTGCCATTTGTGACAAAGTAGATGAACATAGAGGTTGTTATACTTAAACAGATCAGAAGGAGAAAATACAAATTCTGCATGATCTCACCCAGAGGTAGACTATAAAACAAAGCAAACAGACAAAACAATACTGAAACAAATCCTTGGACATTCACAATCGAATTGAGATTCCCAGAGGGAAGGAAGATGGAGGAAGAAAGCACAGGATAGTTTAAGATGGGCATAATGCATTGTCATATATATGATGAAAAGTAAAGCTACACATCTAAACTTATATTGTTTTATAAATAAAAATTGATTCAACTAAAAAATCAACTCTGTAGCCTCATTAAGATTATATAGGCAATTGTAGTTATATTGTAGTTCATTGTTATATAACAATGTGACTGAACTGCAGTTACTAATTGCTTAATAAAAAAAAAAAAAAAACAAATTCAGGTACTGCTGAAAGTGTTGTGGCTCTCCAGGCAGCGACAAACTAAGCGGGCAATTTTTTTGAAAGCATTTTAGGCAGATTTATCACATGTGCGGTCTCAGCTGGGATCCTTCCCAACGAGCTGAGCATGGATGGCAGTTTGGGGCACACTTAAGGTTAAAAAACACAGGAGACAGGAGGTGTAAATTAGAACGGGGATTACAAGCATAACCCAAGTTAGTTATTTGTAAATTCTTCACATGGGCAATACACACGGGATTAAGCACAGGATTCAATTTGCCGGACACATATTTGTAAGATATACACAAGATTCCATTTTCAAGTAATAAAGTCGTTTATCTATTGAAACCTTATTTTCTGTCAGTATCTCAGTAAGCTCAGACTGCAGGGCGCTTGTCAGCTGGTTTCATGTTGGCTGGAAGCTGTGGATGTCTTTTTCCTTCACAGAAGGACAATTTGTGTATGTGATAAAAGTCCATAATCAGTTGAATTTATATAAAATAGATTGTCCTGATTCAAAATCCATTCCAAGTCTTCAAGAGTAGAAGCAAGTGTTTTCTGAAGAAAAGCTACCAATAGACAGCGGTTTCGTCTCATGTCTGATAGTCTCATACTCTGCTGCTCTGTGGATTTAAAATTTACCTTGCTCACAATAATTGCTTAAGCTTCTTCCTTCTTACATGTCTCCCATTATTTCTATCTTTTTAGTTGAACATTTACTGATAAATCAGTTAATTGGATTCTTAAGCACAGAATCATGGTATAATTTCAATACCATCTTTTAAATAATATAGCTCAGTGTAAATAAATACGTGGCATAGAATAGAAAAAACAAATTTGTAGCATTGTTTTTCAGCTGAAGGATAGTCCTCCCACAAATGTCCATAATAATCCTTCCTAAGATGTTTCACTTTGGCATGGGAATAATTTTAAACTAAGGTCAAAGAAAAACTGCAGTCTCAGTGAAACGTTTTTTTTTCACCAGTCTCTTAACTACCCGGAAGAATAAAAAGAGAGTACAACTGAGATTGGAATTATCTTCAGAAATACCTATCAGATATATCCCTAGCTATATAATACCTGTTGCATAAACTATATATTACATGTACTATCTATGTCATATATTACATGTATTACATATTAGATATTTTATATATACGATACATATACAGATAATACCTAACTATATAATAAAGTGAATAGGTTATTACAAAGTATCTGGGCCTCTCCTATCTCCTTGAAGCCTTAGGCCCATATTTCATTCCTTAATAAGGATAAAAATTCTTAATTTGTTCCATGTACTTTAGAATTAACATCTTTGTAGTTTCTCCATATGCATGTCATTACATTTGTTCGTTTCCCCCACCAAACTGTCTGATGTTAGTAGGATTGCTTACCTAGTCTGATAAGAATCCACAGGAGTAGAGAAAATTTCCTCTCCATGCCTACACAAATAATTTCAAACCAAAGCACATATTGAAAATGATAATACTGTAGTTTTGAACTACCGTTGTAAAAGGAGAATGCTTATTATGGACAGAAGCAAGCAATCTAAAGGATTCAGCCTGGGGTCCTGTGTGGTTTCCTCATATGATTAAGGAATCTGTATCTCAGCACTTCTGTGATCCAGTGAGCAGTGAAACACTAGCTTGGCAATTCTGTCTTGGAGGACCAAAATTATACGATCCAAACACACCATTCTTTCATGGATTTTTTTAATAAAGAAATAGACTTTAGAACGAAACAACAGCCTTCAGACAATTATCAATCTTTTCTTTCAACAGTTTTGATAAGAATCACAATTAAAGTAAGCTAAAGATTATTGATACAGATAAAGAATTATAGTCCAGCATATGCTCAGGAAAAAATGTATTTTGTGACAATAAATATACAATTTAAATGTATTATAAGGATATGTTTTTGTCACCCTTAGCACAAAGACACATCATAATCAAGAAATAGAGATCTAAATCATAACCATAATAATTAATGCTTAATTGACAAATTGCTTGTATTGTTCAATTTAAAGAAATTGAAATAAAATTAAACTTTCAAGTTTCATTGAAACTTTTAAAATCATTTGAGGCAAAATTACATGCTTATAAACAGAGTAAGTTATTTTTCATTGCATATTGGTTGATTTATAAAAGACTGTAATGATGAGTCAGTTAAAATATCTTGTCATTCCAGCAAGTAGTATCATTTTAGATTTAGTATAGCAGAACTGTAAACTTTATATATATTTAAAAGAAAAAAATAATTGCTATCAAAGAGGAAAAAGGGTGGATTAGTTTGCAGTAGCGCATGACACAAATCCCAAAATATTTGATGTCTAATAATCTCTACATAATGTAAAGATGGAAATTGTAAGAACATGTATTAGTGTCTCTAATAAATAGTGTTAGGGAGCAAGAAAGCCAAATGCAAAGGAACTAAACAAGACCACTTTCTAACACCACACACAAAAATGTATCAAAATGTATCAAAAACTAAAATGTGGCTGTAAAATACACAGAAGTTACAGAGATCATATATTCCTTGACATGGATTTAAAAGATGTCTTTGGGAACTCAACTACATTGTCAAGGGAAACCAAATCCAAAAATAAACAAATAGGGCTACATCAAGCTAAAAAAGCTTCTTCACAGCAAAAGAAACATTCATAAAAATGAAGACATCTGCCTGAAGATATTTACATATAATATAAACACCAAGGCATTAATATTAAAGATATGTAAAAAATTCTTAACAATGACAACAAGATTAATCCATTAAAAAGTGGGTACAAAAACTAAAAAGACACTCTTCCAAAGAAATACAGGTCAGTGAACAGCTACAAGGCTTGCGCAAAAACAAGTTAGAGTCAGAAGTGACAGTCCCATCCTGTTTCAGCAGACGTGGAGACCCATATCCTGTTTTGAGAGATACCCACTTCTGACTTCGAAATCAACACTAGTCACATTTAATGGATCCTGTGCCCGCATTGTCTCTGCTGAAACTCCCCATTCCCATTTTACCTATTCTTGTCTCCATTCTTTTTCTCAAAGAAAACCAACTTACTGATGGTTGTTGTTTACCCTATAAAGAGTGTACCAAGACTGGAATGCCCATTCTGCAGTGAGCTTTCTCGGTCTGCAAGTGGGACAATAAAGTCATGCCTCAGAATGCATCAACTCCCTTGTCTCGGTTTCTTTCGTTATGGGTATATCAGTCTGCAGCCTAATGAAAAAATATTTTGTATCTCTTGTCATTAAGGCAATGCAAATTAAAATAACAATATCACTCAGACCTGTGAGAACGGCTATTATCCAAAAGAATGGAAACAATAAATTGTTGAGAATGAGAAGAAAAGAAAATCCTTACACGTTGGTGGAAGTGGAAATTTTTAAAAAGTCAAATCAAGAAGAAAAAGGAAATTGTATTTCTAGGTAGAAAATAAGTCTAAGAAAATTACATGTTTCATATCTCTGTGATTGTCAAAATGATGTTTCATTGAGAGAAACAGTAAAAAGGAAGATGACCAACAGTAATGGAATGGAGAAGAGAAAGCCATAGGTTCTCAAGTACACACAACTTCTAAGAATTCAAGGTAGAAGTATTAAGCAAAGTGGTGGAATCAAGGTTATTCATTAACTTAGAATAATTTATGCAAGAATTGCAGATTCTGAATACTTCTTCACAGATATATTATTTAAATGCAGATTGTCTGTTTAAAAAGAATCAGTTGAATCTGGAGATGAATGCACGGCTTCCAGCAAAAGGAAAAAAGGAAGTTCACAGAAGAAATTAGCTGCATCTTGCCATCCAGGGAAATGAATCAAGCTAATAGGAAAAACACAAGTGGTCATGATCCTGTGTGAGCCTAGCACACACAGGGAAACTTTTGTAATCTGTTGGTGAAGCATAATCTAATAATTTCTAGATTGTGTTGAATCCAGGACAGCAACAGCTTTGATACTCAATATAAATCCATCAGGTGAAAACATATACTTTATAAAAAGGATCAAAAGAAAACAAACAAACAAACAAAAATGTCAGTGGTGAGGCTGACAATTTTAACCTGTCATAATAAATGTATATAATGTGAATACATTGTGCAAACTCTATAGTCCTGAATTGGCTCTTTTAAAAGAGTTTATCAAGATCAAGAAAGGAGGATTAAAATTATTTAAAACTCACTGAGAGGACTCAAACACTTAAAGATTAATAGTATTGATGAGTTATATGTGATCATTCATGCAATTATTGTTTAATGCATAATTTATTTTTGCGATCCACTTGTTCATGCATTCATTCATTCCATAAATATTGAGCACAAATATCTCTTAGGCAATGAAACACAAAAGTAAAGAGGTAATCCTTGTTCTGAGAAGTTGTTTTTCCAAGGCAAAGAGACATATACGAAAAAGTAGCATTTATTATGCAAATCAAAATATATGACAAATATAAGGAGGACTTCCAGGAATAATTTATATCTAAAATGAAGCATAAAGATTTAATAGCAATCAGGTACATAAAGTGACAGACATTTTAGCTAGGATACAAAAGTAAATACAGGAAGATAAAAAATATCCAGGGAAGTGCAATGACTTTGAGCCTTTTATAATTCCCAGATCATAAAATTAATAGTTCTGGAAAAGCAAACAGGGGCTCGGACAAATGCTTAAAGACTTGACCTTTATCCTGGGGTCCACCTGGAAAGGCAGATCTATAGGGTGTTAACAGATATTATAAATGAGTAAAAGGGGTTCATTGTTAAGTAAGTTTGAAAAATACCAATTAAACTAGATTAAGCAGGCAATCTTTGAGATTTTAATATATCTATGTACTTTGTAAATTGCCAGACATAAATGATTCCTGAAGTCATTTGTGCAAGAATTTTTTTAAAGTAGTATCTCAAAGGATTAGAATGTCATAAAAAATTATCTTAGAAAGGATAATAAACATAGAGGATTTCATATATTGAAGTAACAAGACCATATTTACAATGTAGACATATTTCTCCAGGGATTTTTATGGGGGCTTGATTAAAGTTTAAATTAAATGGCTATAATAAGTCCAGTTAAAGGACGAGACCAGAGAAGACATAATGAAGTAACTCAAGAGAAAGAAATAAAGACCAACTAAAACATGTTAAAGTATTCAAATCATAAGATTTGTGTCAGGATCAAAGGGTAAGGGGAGAAGAGAAATCAGTTCTATGTTTCTACATTGAGTGACTGAGAAAGTTCTAGAATACCAAATGAGAAAACATTGCAGAATCTTTTGAGGAGGAAAACACCACCAGTAATATCAAGTAAGCCATACTCATAGAAACCTCAAGTGCATAGAAAATTTGTCACAATATGGGATTTATGACATGAGAAACTTTGGGTTTTGTGAAATTTCTTCACAGAAAAATGTCATATGTAACTAACCTCATTTATTTTTTCTGTTCTCACTCAAATAATTTGTTCAACAAGAGTTCTTTAGAGCAAGTATCTGTTTATGCCTATTCGACACGCATGTGCACATACACACATACATGCATGCATGCAAACACACACACAAATACACACACACCTTTTATATATTCCTATCACTGGTAAATATCTCAATAAGAAATTGGCATGGGTATTATTTAGATTAGGGAATGTCACCCTTCAGTAACAGTCCAGCAACGTAAGACAGCCAAGATATATATATGTATATTACATAAATCCATGCGCTTCTCTAAGAGAGATTTTCACCAGGTGATGTTTAATTTATGGAATCTCCATACTTTCTTAATGTAATAATGTACTGCCATTATTATGGTCATCTGGAAAAAAAGAGCATGAAAAATATTTCATATCATGATATGTATTTCCACCTAAATTAAAACTAAAATCTAATTAAATTCTTCTTAAAAAGTAATTCACTATTCCACCTATAACTTCAGAAATATGAAAATGTACCCAAAGAATCAGAAATGGTATTCATTAGCATTAGACAATATTGCAAATTCATTAGTCCAGTAATTTTATTTCATGTCTAACTAGTCATGACACTGTGAAAAATATTGTGCATATTTAATAAAAGGAAACCAGGCAAAATAAAGCTATTCCCAATTATTTCTTAAAATAACAAAGACAACATTAATGATGAATAATATTTTTAAAATATGACTTCTGGAATTTGTTTTGGAAAATATATTACTTACCATTGCTGCCTCAGTGAAAAGGTGAAATGCAATGCCATTTTAGACAAAAAAGATGTTAAAGAAAAATAATTATCTGTGGGATGCACTAAGTTTTGTTAGAGAAACATAATATGCCTGATGATAACAGTACTGCTACTTTACCTACTTACTACTACTAATTACTATGACTACAAATATGTGACTACTATTACCACCACTTCACCACTGCAATTACTGTTAATAGTAGAAGTATTAGAAATGAATACACAAAACATAGCTGACATGTTCTACACATTTTGTCAAACCCTTATAATGTCACAAACCAGACTTGAGGAACAAAATTTTATTCATGGTATTATAGATGAAATCATTCTCACTGGCTGGCACATTTTTTTTCAAAAAAAGTCAAAATTAATATATATATATATATTTATATACATATAGCTTTTAGAAAACATATGCATATATAAAGTGATCTGTGTTTGGCCCCCACCCACCCATACCCCTGCCCCCATATTCTGCATTGCAAGAGAGAAGACAAAAGAATCACCATGAAACACATTGACTCTTCTAAGAAAGATTAACAAATCTGGCATCTAGGAGTCCTTTGGCCATGGCTTCTATATTTCACAGTCATTTTCATTTTAGGAAACTGGTATTGTAAAGTCTAATGTGTCCTCATGTGATTTCTCAAACAAATGAGAGTTTTTGAAATATCACTTTGTAATAATAAAAATATATTCACTGGTTTGAATTATAATACTGTTTATAACTATTCCCTTGGTGTGAATTACTTTGTAACAATTCAAAGCCTGCTCACTTGGCTTAATTAAAGTGTTTCTATTCTTACAAAGTGCATAAGTGGAGTGGAATTATTTTAAAATATGTCATTTTGGGGGAAAGAGTCTGATTAGTATTTGATTTAGTGGCACAGAGAAATGAATTAAGCAGTGGGCAGCAGAGATCTGAAAACCAATGAGAATGTTGGGGATGGTGAACCTATGAACACATAAAAAGGAAATACTTTCTGACTTTAAGCCTGTCTCCTCAAATCATTAAGAACAGCATAATACTAGGTCTTCCATTATTATTATTTTTTTTTACAAGAGCAAGTCATGGTGAGAGTAAGTAAAGTTTCCTTTGCCTCACATTGCACATTATTTTAAAGGCTCATATTTAGACAATGTATCTTTGCTAAAAAAATCACTTTTATCTTTTACTGAATTAACATATAATTTATAGGAAAGAAATATATAAACACTAGTAGACTACCACATTAACCTTCAAAGAACTTTTGCTTTAATGATGACTGTAACTTAATTTCATACAAAAAATACACATTTAAATATGAAAATAAATCATTTTTATCACATCACATATGTTCAAAAATTAGTTGAAAAATAGAAAATTAATTAACTGGAAATGCAGTTATGTAACTGAAGTTCTGAATTTCCATTTTCTATTATCCACAAAAGAAGTTGCTTAAGCGTTTTCTTAATTATTTTATGGAAGTACAGATTTCTATATTAATTAACATAAGTTGGGAGAAACACATTTAAGACTAAGCAGATTGCTTGAAAGTGGCAGCACAAAGTAGATTAACAATGATTCTAATGTAATTTTTGGTACCTCTTCATCCATACAACTGTCCTTCATTTTAGTAGCAATAAAGAGAAGAATCCCTAGATATCAAAATAATATTTTTACAAGTCAAGTAGTTTTCTATTGTAATATACAAATTCACTTTGAAATGGAATCATTTCCAGGATAATGTGAGTGAGCTAAATTTATTAAGCATCATATTTGTGTTGCAATGAGCACTGTACTGTATTATTATGATTTCAATATGATTAAATGTTGACTGTATGTCTAGATTCTTGAAACATAACTGAGAAGATCACCAGGATTAAAGACAGATGAAATGTTAAATCCTTTATAAATTTTCACACATTTTCGGCTACCTATCCTTCTCACAACTCAAAGAGACTGAGACAATGCCTAGTGGAAAATAGACAACTAATTAAATTTCAGACTTTCAAAAAGGTCAAAATAGTACAGCATACTACTATACTTCACAGAATAAATGAAGCATGCAAATGCCAATACTTCATTTTGATGACAAAATTAGAAAAAAAAATGAAAGGAAATTGAGCAAAATTGCCTCATTGATTCAAATGTGGCAGTCAAAATCAGCTAGATTTTTAACTAGATACTGAGTTATTTGCAATAAAGTACAAAGGTTTCTTACACTCATAGTTACATCTCTAAAGTTACCTCTAAGTTGTGCTTCTTGTTTAGTACAGTTTACAAAACTATAGATTATTGATTATAAAAATGCAATAGATTATGAATAAAAACTAAATATTTTATAGATATGTGTCTTATAAGCTTTCCTAAATAGTCTTTAGCAATCAAGAGAATAGCCATTTTCTGTTAATTTGGTCAATATAGGCTAACAATATTTTCATTGGTTCCTATTTTATTCTAATTCTATTAAATTTTATTTTTCTATTTGTTTTAAAATATCAAATTAGTAGCACTTTTTCTCTGTTTAATATTTATATCTTCCAAATTTATGCTTTAGTCTTCCCTACCTTTCTCTAGCTTTCCTTTCTCCTTTCCCTGTTTTTTCTTAAAAGACCATTCATCAATCTTTTGCTTTCTCCACCGACGTCAGTTCCTCTATTTCTTTTGATAAGTTATATAAATTGCTCTGACTGGGAGGATAATATGCCTCGACACTGTATTTTTCCTCAAATCTCAGCAGCTGATGGACTAAGCATTAATTTTCATCTTAATATGATACAAATCTCACTTTAATATAATTCTGAAATGTTTCAGTAAAATTCTTCTTCTTCCCACAGATCTTTTTCATAACCCCTTATCCACGATGAGTTTAGTCAGTGACAAACAGCCCACCGTGTCAAACTACAGTAGCTTGGACTACCTTCCATTCCCACCCTTTATTAGTCTTCCTAGAATAAAAATGATAAAATTCACTGTTGAGAACCTTAGAAAACTTACATTGTACTTCCAAATACAGAACAATAACTATCATAAATGAGGGAGAAAAAAGCAAGAACTGGTTTTCACTTTACTAGTTGAGAGACCATAAATATTCCCACATGTAAAGCTGTTGTACAAACGGTGCTTTTCTTCAAGATTGAATATCATAGTTGCTAGTCTTGTCACAAAACTCTTGTTAAGACTATGTACCACATTAGTCAAAAAAAATTCATACTTCTATACTCAAGTGTATTTGTATAAATAACACCAACTTCTGCTGACTGAGAGAAGGCTAATTTCCATCACTATTTGTATGGAATATTGGGCATCTTTCCCTCACCAAAGCTTTACTGTGGTATAATTGACAAATGAAAGTGTACAAATGTATTTATATACTTATGGTGCCCAACTTGACACTTTGATATAAGCATATATTGTGAAATTATCACCAAAATCATGTTAGTTGACATTAGCTCATATAGAGTGGCCATGTTTTTATGGTAATAACATGCAAGATCTATCCTCTTAAGCAAATTTCAAATGCAAAATGCAATATTTTTAAATATGAAATTATGCTGTACATTAGATTTCTGTAACTTTTCATTTGGCTATTGTGTAATTTAGTAGTCTTTGACCAATATTTCATTTTCCCCTTACCCTGACCTCTTCCTGGCAGCCATCATTTTGTTCTCTGCTTCTTGAGTATGTTTATTTTAGTTTGCATGTATAAGTGAGAACATATAATATGTGTTTTTCTGAGTATGGCTCACTTAGCATAATTCCTCCTAGTTCACCCATATTGGAGCAAAAGGCAATATTTTCTTCTTTGTTAAGCTGAATAATATTCCATATCAATGGGCATCTTAAAGTCTCTATGCTAAAAAAAAAATCTCAGTGTCATTTATCTTTGCTCCTTGAGTCTTAAGGATATTCCCATAGAATTCTGCCATCCCTAACTGTCTTCTTTTTTCCCTTGCTTGAAAATTGGTAACATATCTATTCACTAAACTGTTGTCATTTGGCTTTTCTAGATATGCTTTCCATATTGAACTAAGTTCTTGCCCAATGCGATACAAAATTTCTTTGTATAAAACGCTATTAAGATATAAATTGTTAGCAAAAATTAGAACTCTTACACAAAGCTAATTCACACCACACAAAAATGTGGTTTAATTTTGTTGTATTGTTTGCTAATAGATTTTATTTTAATATTTATTGACCAGGTTTTATCTTAGAAACTATGAATAAGAAGCATGATGTGCTTTCTATGACATGTTCAATTCTTAGGAAATAAATTAATGCAACATAATGGCTAATATATTTCCTATAATTAGATGCAAGAAACAGGGCTATTATTATAAAGCTGCAAAATGTGTGCTGTCTGTATACATGTGTGCATTTTCTTGACTGTTTAAAGTTTGTGTGAGAAGTATTTGCCTTAATTTCGCTAGAGTCTGATATGCTCCTTTTCAACCAAATAGTACAGAAATAAATAGGATGCTGTTTCCTACCTACTTTGGACTTCCTTATAATAGAAAATTAAGATTTTTCCAGGGATGGGAAACTTAACTATATGTGAAAATTGACAAAAATCTCTACTTAAAATGTAAGAAATATATCCGGTGGTGAAAATATCTGGAAAAGTTCGTATCTGAGGGTAAAAAAAGAATCCCATTGCTAAATATTTAGAAATCAGAAATATTTATGGGACTATTTTTTTCCCTCTGATATTTGATCTTGGAAAAATTCAGCAAACCCAGAATAAAATTGTAATTGATTCTGATAGCAACTATTCCTTGTAACTAACTGACACCATAATACAAATAATTTAAACTAGTCTCAACACTTACTAGTTGTTTGATCTTAAACAGATTACCTAACTTCTTTAATGATATGATTTCAGGCATATGAAAAAATAAAGTAATGCCTGGCTCCTGGTAAGTTCTATATATGTATTTGCTTAACATCAGCAGCAGCAGTATCATTAATAAAAATGCTTGACAAAAAAAAAATGTGATCTCCTGCCACCAATTCGTCCTGTCAATCTTACAGTAATTCTTCAGTTAATTTCCTCTTCTACACAATTGCTGTTCTAAAGTTTTCTAATATCCTGAAAGTTTCTATCTATCCACCAAAACTTTCCTACTTTTTATCAGACAAGATTGCTTCTTATATCACAGGCAAAATATAAACCATTCAACTGGAACATCTCCAAATTCTATCCATTCATTTTTTTCTCTGACTTCTATTTTAATAGAGGAAGTATTATTAACCAAGGTCAATAATTTCATCTATGTTTGGGTCTCTTTAGCACAAATTTCTAGAATTCTCAATGATAATCCATTTTTGCTAAAGATTCTATTGATCCATCCAAACAAAACTTACCTGGTCCATAACACAGATCAAGTTCAAAGTAGGTTAAATGAAAACTCCCTTTATTTCTTTGGAATTTTTCCCAGAGATAAACTTTCTCAAGACCGTATTTTTTCCTAAAGGAGAAATACTTCAGTCATTTTTTATTTTATTATTTTTGATATATTTATCTCTTCTGAATGCATTTGAAGTCAGTGAAACCTGGAATTTAACACACGGTTTTAAACTTATAACATCAGTGCATTTACCTTCATTTTGTAAAATGTCATGTATTTTTCCAATGGGTTTATTTCATCAAGCAAATTAACAACTATATTCCATGTAGATGTGCTTAAAATCAGTGAGAAAAGTATTCCCAAAAGGGCAGGTGCTATCAGTGAAACTCAGTGAAAAGTTCCCAGGTAAAGAAAATTATAAAGCATATTTAAAATGTAAGCAAGCAAAATTAAAGGTCAATATTACTACAACACTGTTTGTTAAAGGAGAATTTCTGAATAGAGTTTACAATCTCAATTATTATGACATTTCCAAAACAATTAAATATATTGAAATGATGTATTTAAAAATAATGTTGTTGCTTAGTACAATTTTACCGCTTGATATATGGTCGGTATTTATTTGGCTTATAATGAAAATGAATGCTGAATAGCAAATCAAAATTAAATCATAAACCCTAAAAGTAATAATGGTGTATCTCAGATTATGAAACAGAAACAGAACATAGATGGGGCAGGAATTAGGATTGAGTATGTTATGTTCACATGTATTAAATTTAAATCATGTGCCATGCTTGTATTATTTACAGCACATATTATTTCATCCATGATATTGCAAAAAAAATAAAAATCTATTCATGAGACTTCAACAGAGAATAGAGGGAGATCTAAAGAGATGAGCATAAACTCTTATGTCCGGAGGAGGCCGTTAGGGTCTAAAAGAAACTGTTGACACTAAAGACAGTTACTTCTAACTAAATATTTCTATCGAAAATTCCAAATAACTGATGCATGCTAAGATCATTGCTGGGTGCTACTATGTGGTGGTGAGTAAGAAGATATGGTTTCTTGTGTCATGGCATTTTATATACAATAATGGTTTCTCCAATTAAACAACTAAGATGACAGAAAAAAGAAAACCCAGATATGTGTGTAATGCTGAGGTGCATTGAAAGAAGCCCACAAGTGAAGCAAAAACAAGAAAAATGCTTAAAAATAAATAAATAAATGAATAACTAAATAGTGACTTTCACCCCAGGGGAGTTGTTTTCTACACTCTGAGACCAAGGGCATCTGAAGTGACAGTTAAACACAGGGAAGTAGACACTGGTGGAAAAACCTAAAGAATACCTTCATACAACTTAACTTTTAAAGGGGTGTATCTTCAAGGTAAAATTCAACAAAAAATAAGCTGCATTGAGGTGTCGAAGTAGACACAGAAAAATGCTAGACAACCTCAACTTTGACAAAATAACAAAAATCTCTTTTAAAAACTCCCAGTCCTAAAATGACTCTAGTCCTTATTTGGCATTTCAACATCTTACCTGATGTTCCTCTCAAAAATACAAAATATTAAAGGAGGAATTAAATTTAAAATGGCCTATGAACGTAGGACTGCATTTTTTTTTCTTATTATTGGTATCCAATGGAATTCTATGCAGTTGCTTAAAAAAGACTTTCCTTCTTTTGCTACAAACTGAATAGTTCAGAAAATGATGATGCTAAGTGAAATAAGCCAGAAAGGGAAGAGTACAGAATAATTTCACTCATACGTAGAATACAAACACAAAACAAAGCAAAAAAGTCACAGGACTATGGCTACTAGAGGATAAAAGGAGGAGGAAAAAATAGAATGAAGAGTTAATATAGTGATGGTAAAGGACACCAGAATTATTTTGTCAGGTGTGGTGTGATATATACACAGGTTAAGGTACAAATTATTGCTACCTGTCCTTATCACTTGTTACTATTGAAAGCAATCCCAGCAGATGCATTTGATCCCAAGAGGATAAAGTCATATTTAAGATATCAATGTATTGAAAATGGCTGGACTTAAGTCCAAAAACAAAAAAAAATAGCCATAAGGATTCCAACCTCCTAAGGAAGTGGGAGCTTTTTAAAGGGCAAAAGGAGGGGGGAAAACCTCATGACTTGAAGGGATGCAGAAAGGGTTTTCTTGGGAGAAACAGAGGATGATCAGGCAGACCTGGATGGCCCCAAGGGGACACAGATAAAGGGATTTGGGAAAGAACCAGGCTTGGAGGGCACCCAGGGCAGTGACTTAACTTTTGATCCTCCAACCTTCCCCCAAGGTGTTTATCCTTGGCAATGTCTGATTCTAAACAAGTTTCAAAGAAGGCAAAAGAGAGAAAAGTAGATTTGTTATTTGGTTAATCATTGAATTTGTAAGGTGGTCTTCAAATTCAATACCCTAAAAACCATATAGCAAGGTCAACAAAACAAATAATAAAATAACTTAAAAAATATTTAAAGAGTTTCTGGTTATTCGCAACCTCAGGCAGGCAATAGAAGCAAATGGAAATCTTGTCTGGGAAAGGAATGCCTAAAAATAACTAGAGACAAACTAAAAAACAAGCTTCTTACAAACAAAAAATCACACATGAAAACAAATCATTTGTAAAAAAGTAAATAAATAATAGATAGCAGATAGATACCCCAAATATTTGAAACATTGGAATTATCAAACATACATTTTAAAATCAATTTATTAGTCATCCTCAGTAAGAAAAAGGAAAAGTATAAAAACTTGAATATATTTGTAAGAAAAAGAAGTATAAAAAATATTTATAACATCAAAGAGATAGTCTAGAAATAGGAACTGATCATAATAACTAACTGATATCATAATAATTAAATTAAAAATTGATAGGTATAGTTAAAGATAAAGTAAAATTGCAGAAAATTCTTCATAGAAGAGACAAAAAAAGAGACAAACTATATTAATTTGCACAATAGGTTGACAGTAGGTTTGTATGAAAATATCCTATTCTTTTCATGAATGTTCTGTAAGAGGGGAGAATGGCCTAGAGGAAAAGACAAAGGTGGAATGACAGAAGATTGGCAATAAGGACTCATAATACACAACAAATCCCAGTTATACTAAATTAGGTGGAAATCAGCAGATAGTTGTATTGTAAGCGAAAAAGGCCTACCTTCCATTTTCCAGCAGCCAGGAAGACAGCCATAAAGACTGCTGGAGCTAGCAAAACCATAAAACATTCTGTGATTTGAGTACTGGAATGCTGCAGGCAAATGTGTGTGTCTTTCAAATTGAATTCAGTGTGTGTATAGCCCATGTGAGGAATTTACAAATAATGTACTTGGGTTCACACTTGTAACCCCTTGCTCTAATTTACACCTCTCTTCCCACGCTTGCTCTAACCTATATAAGTGAACCCTCATCTGCCATCTGAGCTCAGCCTTTGGATGCTGAACCTATCCACGTAATAAACTTGCATAAATTACTTCCAAAAGAGTGCCCGCTTGGTTTGTCGTGGGACAGGAGAGCTGCAACAGTATCATGAAGAATTCAGATTTCAGCAGCAGTCTGAGACTACAATCCAAGGAAAACTTCTAGATTTTGAAAAAAAATCAGACTCAGTAAGAAATGCAGAATTAAAGCCAAATAATTCTGTCAATAGGTTAAAATAACATACCTGTCACAGATTAGATTATGTTGTCATGATATAAATTATACTAGCTATTTATACTCATACTCTCAATTACATTCAATATAAAATGAAAATAAAACAAAAATCACTTGCATTATTTAGAAAGTGGAAGAATGGAAGACATGGAAATTCATAAATACATATCTATTCTGGTGCCTCCTTGGGGAAGTCATTGTCCTCCTAATTCACTGTTTGGGAAGATAACTTATGAAAAACTTTTTTCAAGACACCTGGCACAATCTCTAGAACAGAAATTATCAAACTGCAGGCTGAAAGTCAAACTGGATCCTTGAACAAACTTATTTTTAAATATAGTTGTATTGAAATATAACCACAGCAATTGACTTAAATATTTGTTAGAGAGAGTAGGGAAGGAGAGGAGAGAAGGAGGAAGTTATGAAGTCTAATAACCAGAAGAGAAAGTTGCAACAAGAAAAGCAAGATAAATTAGTGAAGCCATTATTTTAAATAACATACGTCTGTGGAAGCAATAGGGGGTTATATGAACTATAATTCATAAATTGAAGAGATTTGTTGAATGTCTTCCCCTAAGAAGAATTGTCTACTTTTTCTGAAGGTATAGATGGTCCTTTCATACTTGAAAAGGATCCAAATCTATGCAACCTTTTCTATGTGTAAATATGTCTACTCTTTCCTATATTTCTGTTCTTATTGGTCAAAGCAGGAAATAAAATATACAAACTCTTCTTAACATAACTCTTTACCTAAGCATGTGCTTTATGTTTGTGGAGGATGTAGTATAAGTATTTTGCCACTGACGAAAATTAATCAGAATCTTTCCCTCTTTGGTACCAATTTCCTCACTGTCCATTGTTCAGCTTTGTTCAGTTCTTTTATTAAAACTCAGTGATAGTAATTATTTATGTTCATACTTCCTTCATCTAGAGTCATAGTAACAATCCCCTGCCTAAGTGGAAGAAAATGGAGTAGTAAAATCTACATGTCGAAGGAGAAAAAAGGAAATATTGATGAGAATTAGTAGTATTCACCACAAGCTAGAATGCTATATTCAAATGGAAAATAATGTGTTCACAAAAAATATTTTAGAAATTTAGATAAATGAAGAGAATTTAGGGGATATTAAAGGAACTTCAAAAGAATTTAAGCAGAAAAATATAACTTCAGAGTAAATATCTAAGTACATGAATACCAGTAAGAGGAAAAGCTATGCATAAATCTAAACATATTAGAGTATATATTTCATAAATAATATAGATTTAAAATGGCAAAAATGACAAAAAAATTATGCCAGATATCTATAGTAATATTGAAGTCAGAAAGTGTTAAGGAGTTAGTATTTTGTAAAGTTTTATGTTTATCTTCTAGGAACATAAAAATACTCATTTAATTCATATTTTGAATCATCAAGTACACCTTTCACAATTTTGTGTTAACTGATACAATGCTATAAACAGAATAATACAACTTCAAATATAGTTTAAGAGAAAAAATCATGATAATAATATTCAACAAAGAGAGCAAAGGAGAAAAAATTCCCAAAAGAATAAGCCTTGTAAAAATAAATTGATGACAAATATCCTTTATATATAGTCACATATTTATCTTTTCCAAATTTGTTGCTGTTCTCTTAATTATTTATGATTATTAAAGTACAATATATATTACTATATGTGAGTAATTCCCACCCTCCATATCTATCGACATACATAATTATTTGTCCATGTAACTACAAGATATAATGAAGTAAAAATAGACCTAGCATGTTATTTAATGTAAATCACTACATTACTTATAATACCAAAAATATTAAAAATTACAGAAAAGACAGGGAAGGCAGAGAGAGGACTATAATCATGAGACAAATAAAAAATGAATTGCAAAGGACCAAAGCTGGGTTAAAAAAAAATAAAGGTCATTGTTATGAAAAGATGTTCTTTTCCTCTCTGAATTCACATGCTAATGCCTTATGACTGCCCCACTTCCACCCCCATGCACAACCCAAGAGACTACAGTTTGAGATGGAGTCTCTAAGGAAGTAATTCTGTTAAATGAGGTTATAAGATAGGTGCCTTATCACAAAGGATTAGTGTCCTTATAAGAAGAAACACCAGAAAGTCCTTCCTCTCTTCTCCCTTCTTATGGGCATGGTGTAAAATGCAAAGACTGAGGTATGATTTCAATATTCTAAAATGCGTATAGCAAAGAAATACTAAAATTTAAAACTAGCTGACAATATTAATACTAATGATAAAATGTTAAATTAATAGATGTTCCACTAAGCATATATATGTGTAATATCTTAATAATAACTTATTATATTATTTTTATGATATATGAGCTCTATATATTTTGGAGATTAAACTGTTATCTGATGTTCTGTTCTGTTATCTCCCCTCATTCCATGGATTGTCTTTTTGTTTTAGTGGTGGGTACTTTTGCTGTACAAAAACTTTTAGTTTGATGTAGTTACAATTATAAATACAATTATTTAGCTTTACATTAGTTTCTTTTTCATAGGTGTTACTCCCCAAGGCATCTTTGGGGTTGAAGTCATGGAACATGTTCCTTCATTTTTCTCCACATACGTTTTTGTTTGGAGTCTTATATCTGGTCTTTGTTCCATTCTGAGTTAGCTTCGTATATGACCCTAATAAGTATCTAGTTTTTTTATTTATTATTATTTTTTTTTTTTTGCAAGTGCCTGTTCAGTTTTCCCAACACTATTTGTTAGATAAACTTTCCTTTCTCCATTGTATGCTCTTGGCTCCTTTATTGTAAATTTACTGTCCATATAGGTGTGCTTTTATTTCTGGACTATTGATTTTAGTCTACTGATCTGATTTTGGTTTGTTTTTTTTTTTTAGTAATATACTGTTTTGATGATGATTGCTTTGTAGTATAGTTTGCATTCAGGAGGTGTCATTCCTCTTCTGATTTTTTTTTCCTCTCCTTGAGTAGAGTTTTAGCTATTCCAGGTCTTTTGTGGTTCACACAAACTTCAATATTGTTAGCTCAAATTCCTTCAAAACTGTCCCTGAAACTTTGATGTGACTTGCACTAATTTTTATATTTTTCAGGGTAGAACGGCTATTGTAATTTAATTCTTGCAATCAATGCACATTTCTCTTTTTTTTCTTCTATTTAATTTGTTAAAATTTTATAGTTTTCAGGGGGTCTTTTATCTCCTTTGTGAAGTTTAGTTCAAGGCATTTTATCTTTTATGGTGCTATTAGGAAAAAGATTTATTTCTAAATTTCTTTTTCCTCTACTTCATTGCTTGCATACAGGAATGCTCCTGATTTCTGAGTGTTGAATTTATATCCTGCCACTTTGCTGTATTCATTTATTGTTTCTAGCAGGGTATTTTTGGTGAAATCTTTAGAATTTTCTAGGTATGATATCATTTCATCTATAAATAGCAATAGTTGTATTTTTTTTCTAATGTCAATTCTTTTAATGGGCTTTTCTTACTTTATTGCTCTGCCAAGATTTCCAGACCTATATTGATTAATGATGACAGAAACCTTGCCTTCCTCCAGGTCTTAGAAGAAAACCTTTCAATATTTCATCATTTTGTATTGTTTTGGGCTGTGGGTTCATCATATATTGATTTTTTATGTTCTGATATGTGCCTTCTACTCCTATTTTGGTGAGAGTTTTTATCTTGATTGTGTGCTGCATTGTGTCAAATTGTTTTCTGGCATCTATTGATATGACTACTTTTTAAAAAAATTTCCCCCTTTGTAGATATGTTGTATTGAATTAATTGGATTACATATGTTGAACCACCTTGCATCACTGGAATAAATCACACTTGCTCGTATTGTGCAATTATTTTAATGAGCCGTTGAATTTTGTTTGCTAAGAGTTTGTTGATGATTTTTGCATCTATATTCAATATTTGCCTATAATTGTATGTTTTGGTGTTACCTTTGTCTAATTTTTAAATCAGTGTAATATTGACCTGTTAGAATATATTTGGAAGTTTTCCCTTTTCTTCCAGGAAGAGTTTAAAGAGAACGGGGATTAGCTTTTCTTGGACTGGTAGAATTTAATAGTGAAACCACCTGATCCTGAAATGCTTTTGGGAAAGTTTTGGAAAATCTTGCTTTTGGGGGAAGTTTTGATTACCATTTCAATTTACGGCTTGTGATTTATCTGATCAAATTGTGTCTCCCTGGTTCAACTTTAGGAGGTTGTAGGATTCTAAAATATCAGTCCATTTCTTAAGAATTCACAAATTTGATAGTATATACTTGTTCATAATAACCTTTCATGACGTCTGTTGTAATCTCTCCTTTTTCATTTTCTTTTTGTTATTAGGGTTCTCTTTTTGTTAATCTAGCTAAAGGTCTGTAATGTTTTTCAAAGAAATAGTTCTTGGATGCATTGATATTTAGGATGGTCTTTTTTCAATTTCAATTTTTGGGTCCTATTTTTTATTATTTCTTTCCTCTGATTTTTTTTTGATTTTTCTCCTCTTTCCTAGTTCATTCAGATGTTATTAGATATTTAATTTGTGTTCTATAGTTTTGTTTCCTATTTTTAAAGAGATATATTTTATGCAATACATATGCAAGTTTTTACAAGAAATCTATATAAATTTTTAAACATTTTTCACTTTGAATTATGGAAATGCTTATATAATTAAATATTCTTCTAAAATGCAGTTTAATGTATTTGCATTATACATTTATACTATTAGCCATAACTTGTAATTCATTTACCATTATGTTCCATTCCCCCAATTATAACGATATGCTTTAAACATACTTGTATATTATTCTTTGAGTGTATCTCTGATTATTTACAATGAATCTTTAAAAATGTAATTGCTTGATTCAAAGACAGTATTGAAAAGTTTTTAAAATTGTACATTGCCATGTTTGCATTTGGCTCAATAGATTGAATATCAGACAATTGGTTCTAACATAGAAATAGCAAAATATGTACCTAAATATCTTTTAAAGGAAAGCTACAGGCAGAAATGAAGGTGAATAAACAGTCAGACAGAATAGGAGAGGAGGAAAGAGCAATTTTATTTTATTTAGTTTATCTTGGTTGCTCCCCTCAGACCTGAAATGTGAACTGGGTTCAGGATTTATATTTCTGAAGATGAAATAGAACTCATTTTTTAAACATTCTGAGGAAACAGACATAGAGTGAACAGTTTGGTAAGGCCTGAGCTCTACCCTTACCCAGCAAAATTCCAGTGTGTAAACAAACATCCAAACACTAATGTGTTAAATTATCAAGAAATATTCATTAAAGTTACTAAAATTGACATGTGATGTCTGCTCTCAGGGATCTTGAAAACCTTTTGAGAGAAAGCAAACTAATACATCTCTAGCGCCTCCATGCTGTGCCTGGATATTTCATGTAATTTATCGTATTTAATCCCTACATTCTTCAAGGTATGTAATAACAGGTGAATTTGAGAGATAAAACAGATTCAGAGAGGTTATAGATTTGTTGTTGTCAATACAAAACAGCTTTATGAAAGACTTAGATGAAAGGAAAGAGTTGGAGAAGGTTCTTAATCTGCTCATCTCAGAGAAAGCTGCAGAACCTTTAAACTGTCAGAGCAGACACAGACAAAGAGAGTGCCAGATCATGGAGAAGGGATGAGGATGGGACATTGTGGGTCATTGTCATGAGTGACATGTGTTGTGTGACAGTGGCCCAGAGGATAAAAATAAAGATATGATGCTCGTGTCACAGTTACCCCAGATAACCATCCTGCATACTCTAAGTTCACTGATCATCATGTGTCTCCTGAGATTTCACATTGTGGTGACAGGAGAGAAAATTAATTGACCCTGAGGAGTACTGAGGGATAGCCTGGCCAGAGTGGATAAGCTCAGTCTGCAGTCAGTCCTTCCACTTGCCCCATGAATGTGTCAGCCATGTCAATTTCTGTCTGTAAAATGATCATGGGAAAGGAGACACAAGGCTCTTAGAACCCAGGTCCACTGTGTAGAGCCTGGTTACCAAGCACTTGTCTCCTTGGAGAGAGAACCTTTCAAGTGTTCTGACATCTACTGTGGCCTCTTAGCTCAGGCAGTCTCTGGCATAGATGGCAGAGTGTCCAAGCCCTCCTCAGACGTGGAGGACCCTATGGTAGACACACAAGTGATGGCCCCATGGGTCCTGGAGCAGGTTTGGGCAGCCCTGCTGAGGCTGTTTGGCAGAACAAGGGGGCACATGAGGAGACAGGATTTCCTTGACAGATCCTGGTGTGTGCTGACCTGGTGACTGTGAGAGTACCTAACCAATCTGTTCAGAGGAGAAAAGGGGCAGGTGGTCTACAGTGGGAAACTCTCAGGGGAGAAGTTCTTTGGGATCAAGACCAGCAACTCCAACCCCTGAAACAATCCAGGACCCGAGGGGAAGGCCATGACCCCTATGCTACCCAGCCTCTCTCTGTTCCCAATGAATGGAACCCAGAGAGCTTCCTTCTAGCTCCATGCTGGGCACTCTTTTTGGAAGGAGGAAGAAGAACCCATCTCCAGTGATCCTGAGAGTCTAGACTCAGAAGCCCCTGGGAGCAGGCCTGCAGAGGAGAGCACATCCAGAATTGACTTGTTAGACTGGCCTACATCATTGGCTCAAGAGCTAGATAGCTCGAAGCAGAGTGCAGAAAAAATACAGAGCAAGACCCTATGCAGCGGTTCAATTAAGCCTGCAGCTGGAAATGCTGGAGCAAGTGCAGAACATGCTCGACCTCAGCCAGCCCTGCTGTACTTCCTGCCCAAACTTGCCCAGCTCAGATTAGAGGTGGAGGTGGAGATGTTGGAAGACCAGAGTTACAGAAGAGGGGGGTCTGTCCAGCCAACAGCCACCAGACCAGCAGATGGGAGACCCTGAAGAGGGATTCTCACAAAGTCTACTGACAACTCTGCCCTGGAAAAGGAGGCAGTCAAACAGGGTTTAGAATCAACTCAGAGAAAATTCCCATCTGGAGGGTGAGATTCATAACCTGCAGTCTAAATAGAAAATTCCACTTCACATAGAGAGGTTCCTGCAGCATTAGAGGAGAATGACTGAGGAGGTGACACGCTGCCTGTCTTACAAGGCATACTGACCACTGCACAAAGGACCCTGGTGTCCACTCTCCATACCCACAGTCACTATAAGAAAATAGCTAGGTCTGGGCTAGAGACCTACAGAGATCCCAGGCCTTCTAGGATGATATTCTCCTGTTGAAGAGTCCAGGACAGCCAAGAGCCATGCTGCCACAGCAGAGAAAGCTCCAGGCACTGAGAGGAAAGATGATCAGAGCAGACAGACACTGGTCACAGTCAGGTCCTCCCTCCAACTTTTCCTATAGCCATCATGTTCCTGGGGCTTCCCCAAGACACTCAGAGGTGAACTAGTGCCTGGTATGTCCAGATCTAGGGTGGAAAGGGTACCTCATATAAGGCCCTGGGGATTCCCCAATCAGTCTGAGTCCTTACTAGCCAGGGCAGGCCAGATACCAGCACAAAGTGTACTTCTGAGCTCTACCCTGGGGAAAAGGGTACAGTCTTTCTTCCATCCTATTGTTTCCTACATTCTGCCTAGTTCTCAAAAGTTTCCTCTAGAGTTATAATTGTAATATAGCATTGCTAAAGATTGTTCGGTATTGCCCTTTTGTCTTTATCTTAGATGTGTTGAAAGCATGTATGTTATGATTAGTTTCTCTTACCGTTTTCTCTGTTTTTTTCTTATGGATTTATGTTTTGAGGTTGCACTAGGGTTAACATAAGTTTCTATGCTTATAAGCTGTTTGACTTGAAAGAAGTTAGTCTTGAGTTCATCATAACATCCTGTATATATTACTCTCTTCTTCTCCAAATTTGTATTTTTGATATTTTGCTGCTTTTAAGTGGTTTCTTTTTTTTTTTATGGACTTCCTTTAGTATCTCATATAAGGTTGGTTTAGTGGTTATGATTTCCCTTAACACGTGTTTGTCTGTAAAGTTCTTTATCATTCTTTTGATTCTAAGTGATATTATGATAGTGTATTCTTGGTTGGAAATCCTTTTCTTCACTATTTGGTATGTCTCATGCCATTACTTTCTGGTCTATAAAGTTTCACTGAGAAATGTGCTGACAGTGTTATGGGGACTCCTTGTACAACTCTAATTTTTTAAGCTGCTTTTAAGATTTAATCTTTATCACTTTTTTGTTTTTTGTCATTTTAATGGCACTGTGTCTTGGTGTATGTTTGTTTGGGTTTCTTTTGCTTGAAACTCTTAAATTTTCTGGTTCTAAAGATCTAATTCCTTCCTCAGGTTAGGGAAATTCTCTGGTATTACTTCTTCAAGTACAGTTTCTGTCCCCTTTTCTCTCACTTCATTTTTATTTGTTTCCAGCCTACGTCTTAAAATTATCAGTGATCCAGGATTTGCTCAGAGCATATTGTTCAATCTCAGCATCTTTGCTGTCATTTCAGTTTTGGTCTTGTTGTTTACACATTACCCCTGCCTCCTGTGGTCAGAGAAAATTCTATAATTTCGATCATGCTAATTTCAATGTTTTGTGTTCTAGAATATGGTCTATTCTTGAGAAGGTTCCATGTACATTTGAGAAGAATGTATATATATAGCCATATATATATATATATTCAGGGGAGATATTAGAACACCTGTATTTGTTGGGTCCATATCATCTACTGCTCTACTGCTTCATTAGACTATTTGTTGGTTTTCTGCCTGGATGATGATTCATCTAATGATGCAAATGGAGTACTGAAGTCCTCTGCTATTTGTGTGTGTGTGTGTGTGTGTGTGTGTGTGTGTATGTGTGTGTGTGTGTCCTTCTAGGTCTGTCAATATTTATTTATATGTTAAACAGTCCAGCATAGGGTACATATATGTTAAGGATAGCTACTTATCTTATGGATTATCTCCCCTGACCACAAAGCATTATCCATCCTTACCATGTAATACAATTTATAGGAGGAAGTTTATCTTGTTTGAAATAGGCAGTGTAGTTTCTTATTTCCTGCAATCACTGTTGCCTTGATGCATTATTTTCCATAGCACTTGATTTTCAACTTATGTCTATCTTTGTATCTAAAATGAGTTTCTCATAGGCATAATATGATGGGTTTGTTTTTTTCATCTACCTAGCCACTTTGTGTTTTTTTATTAGTGAGTTCAGTCCATTCATATTTAGAATGATAACTGATATGTAGGGTGTCACTGTTGTCATTTGATCCTTAAGGTTTCAGTGTCAATTACTTTATTCCCTTTAGTTTAGTTTTGTTTTTTTAATCTTTTCCTCTGGATGATTTTCAGTGTAATTTCTTTATGTTTCATTTTGCCAGCTATGTATTTTTTTAAGATTGGGTTTTGCGACTGTCATGTGGATTGTCTGTTAGTTTTCCACTCTATGATAGTCTTTTTTGAACTGAGGTCATATGATATTTATGTGTCCATACTTATTCCATGTTTATCATTTCCCCCATTAGAGTTTGCCTCTTGTAGGTCCTGTCTTTGTTTCTGATTTCATAGTAGTATGAATCACCTTTCTTGGGGTTTGGTGATGTTTTTGTTAGCACTATTTTAGAACACCTTTAAATAGTTCTTGAAAGGCAGGCATAATAATGAAAAAATCAAATTTTATTTATCATTGAATAGCTATTCATCATACTTGAATAATAATAGGGCAGGGAAGAGTAATTTTTGCTAGTAATTTCACATTTTGGTAATTTTAATATGTCATTCCATGATTTCCTGGCCGTAGATTTCTGCTGGGGACTATCATGATAGACCAAAGGGAATACTTTTTGTAGATTATGTTTGGTTTTTCTCTAGCAACTTTGAGTAATATTTCATTATTGTTAACTTTTGCTCACTTTACTGTATGTCTTGTAGTAGATCACTTAGACTTCCAGTGTTCTGTTTGCTTCTTGGACCTCCAAGAATTTTTGTGATAGATATAAATTATCTGCTATTACTTCTTTAATACATTTTCTGTTCCTTTCTCCTTCTCCTCCTTCTAGGATACCTGCTGCACTATGTTTGCTGTTTTTATGGTATCTGATATTTCTCACAAGGTTTTTCTTTCTTTCTTTTTTCCCTGAATTGTGTTTCAGTATCCTCTTCAATAAGGGTCCCTTCTATGAACTTGTCTTCAGTTTCTGTTTGTTACTCTGCAAGTATGATTCTGTTTATGGAGCTTTCTATATTTATTTTCAATTTATTGACTACAGATTTTAATCTCTAGTATTTATACTGGGGCTTTCTTCATGGCCTCAATGTCCTTGGTGAAGCACTCCCTTCACTCTATAACTTTTTTTCTGAAGTTTTTCAGTTATCTCTGAGTAGTTGTGTGTGCCGCCTATATCTTGATCAGCTTTTTTCTATTATTTTAGTTCTTTATCTACAATAGCAATGGAAGATGGAATTCCTTTCTGGGGCGCTACAGGCATCTTCCTTTTTTGAGCTTTCTCATTTTTTAGCGGGGGTGGGGCATGACTTAGATTTTATCATGGCTTTCTTCTCTGCCTTGAATTTAGAACTATGAGTTTTATGAAACGATTTTAGGTCCTGGTGTGGCTGGTTCCAGTCACTTTACTTTGATTGGGGAGGGGCCGGTTCTACTCTTTTGAAAGTACTCATATGGGTCTCTGATGATGTTTTAAATGTTATCCATAGACTTTGTCGTGGGTGGAGGTAAGTTCCTCTCCTTAGAACTCTCATCTGGATGACTGATGCTGCTTCCAGTAGTGTCTGCTGACTTTGATGGGGACGGGGGAAGTTCTTCCCTTGTGAGCCACTGACAGGTTGCTTTCTAGCCCAGGGGAGTAGTTCACTGGCAGCTTCAGTGCACTCTGTACAGCACTGAGGCAGAAGACAGTTTATTGGTGGTGGTGGGACAGGATTCTTCCTCACCACAGTTCTCCATCTGAGAAAGTTCACAGGCAAACTAAAAGCTCTCTATAAAGCACTGAAGCAATGGGCAGCTTCTTCTTGGTGGTGGTAGAGGTGTGGGACTCACCTTTTTTCCTAGTGCAGGAATAAAATTCCCAGGCAGCCCCAGTGTACTCTGCTAAACACAGAGACTAAAAACTCTAGTTGACAGTGGAGAAAAGAGTCTCATACTCTACAATTCTCTAGCCAGGCAAACGGTTCACAGGAACTCAATGTGCTCTTAGATAATTAGTTAACATGACCTCAAATATAAAAAGATATATAAGCATCTATATATATACATCTATTTACAGATCTAATCAAGGAAATAAAATTATACAATCAAATTAGCACATAAAAAGAATAATATGTATTAGGATTAAAGAAGATATGAATGACATGATTAACAAGCATTGATAAATGAACATATGGAAAATATTAGATTCATGATAGTAGAACACACACTTGCCTAAATCCAAATAGGAAAAAATTCAATATCTTCAACAATAAACATAGCTCACTACTGGGATTATACAGAATGTCTTTTTCTATTTCAATGTGAGTATTACAATAATTATCAATGGAAAGTCAAATAAGAAAAAAATCATGTTTGCAAATTATCAAATGAACATATGGAAAATATTAGATTCATGATAGTAGAACACACACTTGCCTAAATCCAAATAGGAAAAAATTCAATATCTTCAACAATAAACATAACTCACTACTGGGATTATACAGAATGTCTTTTTCTATTTCAATGCAACTATTACAATAATTATCAATGCAAAGTTAAATAAGAAAAAAATCATGTTTGCAAATTATCAGTCACATGTTTAAGGAACCATTTCATTAAAAGTCAATAAGAATAATACACTTCAAAGTACCTTAAATATACCACCGCAGAGTAAAGAGAGAGCTCTAAATAGAGTGAACTTGGTCTCAAAAGGAAATTTTTACCTGTTTAGCATTAAAAAAAAAAATCTTAGCAAATAAGGAACAGAGGAAAAACTCCTCAATGTAATAAAAATATCCACAAAACCTAACACTAACATCATAAATGCTGAGAAATTCAAACCCTTCCGACTAAGAACAGTATCAAGACAAGGATGTCACACTCTTGGCACTGTTTTTCAACATCATTTTGGAAGATCTAGATAACGCAGTAAGATAGAAAGGGCAAAGGCATACAGATTGTGAAGGAAGAAATAAAATTATTTGCAGATTCCTTGATTGCCTATGTAGAAAATGCAAAAGAATACATGCATTATACACACACACCCCTCCTGTAATTAGAAAGTCAAAATAGCAAGATTGCAAGTTACAAGGTTAATAAGCAAGTCAATTGTTTTCCTATATACTAAAATGAACAATTGGAATTTGAAATTAATAACATAATACCAATTGCATTAGAATCTCCAAATTTAAATACATACATATAAATCTAATAAAATGTGTACCAAGTCTAATGAAGAAAACAAGAAAACTCTAATGAACAAAAAGAATCAAATAGCTGGAGAGATAGTTCATATTAATAGACAAAAAAACTAAATGGCAAGAAGGCAGTTCTCAATTTAATCTGTAGATTCAATGCAATCCCAATCAAAATCCCAGTAAGTTATCTTACGGATATTGACAATCTGATTTTATAATTTATATGGAAAGCTAAGCGATGGAGAACTGTGAACACAAGATTGAAGGACAAAACCAAACAGAGGACTGAAACTTCTGGACTTTAAACTTTGTTATAAAGCTAATCAATAAAATTTAGATTAACAAAATAACATAGATTAATAGAAAATAAAGAACCCAGAAAGACAACCACATAAATATAGTCAAATGATCTTTGACAAATGAATAAAGACAATACAAAGATGTTTTCAAGAAATGTTGTTAAAACAACTGAATACCCACATGCAATAAAAGCATGTCAACAGAGGCTTCATTTTTCACAAAAATGAAGTCAAAATGGATGGTAGATCTAAATTTTAAACAATAAAACTAGAAGATAAAAGGAGAAAGCCTACATAAACTTGGATATGGTGATGATCTTTTAGATACAGTTTAACCAAAGGCGTAATTCATGATAGAAAAAATCAATGGTGGACTTCATATAAAATTTAAAGTCTGCTCTGCAAAATAAATAAGACATATCCAAGACTAGGAGAAAATTTTTGTAAAAGGCACAACAGCTAAAGAACTGTTATCAAAAGTATACTAAAAACTCTTTAAAATTCAACAAGAAAACAGCCCAATTTAAAAAATATGTGTCAAAGACTTTAAAGTATTTAATCAGGAATATATAATAAGGTAAGTAGTCATATAAAATATGTTCTACATCATATGTCATCAAGAAAGTAGAAATTAAAACAACAGAATGGCCAAAAATTGGAACACTAAAAATCAAATACTGTCAATGATGTAGAGCAACAGAAATTCTCTTTCATTCCTGGGAGTCCACTTTCAAAGATAGTTTGGCAGTTTCTTAAAAAACAAAGCAAGTTCTTATAATAAAATCCAGAAGCCATGAATCTTCATGTTTACTCAGAGGAGTTAAAAACATGCCCATATCAAAACCTGTACATGAATGTTTATAGGAAGTTTATTCACAATTAACAAAACAGAAATAACCAAGATGCCTTTCAGTGGGTGAAGATAAACTGTAGTAAATGGGGAAGTCTGCTATGATAAATGGAATATAGAAAGAATAGTAAAAGAAAATTATCATAAATATTATCATGTGACCACTTGCTATACACATTTTTTCCATATTTTGAAAATTTGAAAATACTTTAAATGAAAACATATATAGAAATCTATACTTATGCATATTTTTGTAACTTTTCTTTACTCTTTATTTTCCATTCATGTGATTTAATGTCTATTATTAAGTTGCATTCTATATTAATGCATTATATATATGATATTTTTATAATAGTCATATATAAATATGTGTTTAGGAAAGGGAGTAAATACAGCAACGATTAACACATTGTTCAAAATAAGTAAATCACAAATGAATACGTAAGATATAATTTATGTAAATTTCAAAAACATGAAAATATGCAATAAAATATAAATAGGGAAAGGACTAGATTTTCAAGAAAAGAATGGGACATTTTGTAAAAGTATACATAAAATATTAATTGGAATAATAAAATCATACTAAGGAATTTATTATATGAATATACTTCCATTCATAGGCCAGAAGTGTTGACAGCAGGCTAGATCGCATTACTCTTGTTGGCATATACAGTTCTTTGATTACTGGAAGTTTATTAATACTGTCTTATTAATAAAGTTGGCTGTCTTTCTTATTTGGTCCCTCAACACCCTGCAATGTATTGCTTTTTGCTCTCTCTGTGCCTAATAGCATTTCTGTTAGCTTCATGATAGTAATATTTCCTGTTTGATTTTCTTTCACTGTTCACTGTATCCTCATCAGACAACATGATGCCTGTAACATATTAGATACTCAGAAAACATTTGTAGAACAGAGAGACAGATAAATAATTCAGGGGAAAAGAAAAATAGAACAGGAAAATGTTCAACTCCTAAAATACCAAAGAAGGGAAAATATGGTATAAAGGAGCTAAAGGGAAAACAATAAACTCTGTAAGCAGAGAATATAAGTTTTCCTGATTGACTCCTTTTACCTTCATCTGGTTCTAACACTGCAAATCAGAGAGTATTTTTGCTTTATACAATTTACATAAGTGATTTTGATTATCATTATTTTGTGTTATTGTTATTGCTGTATAATTTAGAAGATTCTTATCTAAAAAGGTTTCTGTGTCAAAAATAACTCCATTCCAGAGTTCCATAAAGTAGGTTAATTTAGCTAACTACATTTCAATTGAAGATTTCTTTTACTTTTTTTCACAATGAAATTGTTAAAATATTAATAAACATTTTAGTATCTAAAAATCTAAATTTTTAAAAAATGTAATCTAATTCCCTTATGCTGAAACTTAAGTTCAGTTCTTCAAAGCATATTATTTAGAATTAGAATATAGCCAAAATGCCCTGTATAATTCTGTGATAGTCTTACCAAATAATTCTAGTATCTCTAGACTTCCTTGTCTTTAGGCTAAATAATTACAGTTCCTTTAACCTTCTTTAAGGGTTAGATTTTTAATTCTTTAATCATTTATAGAACTCTCTTTTAATCCTCTGTAAATTCTTTTTTAAGTTGTAGAGTCAAAATTAAACGTGGTACCCATGAAAGATTTCAGCCATGCTGAGATGCTGAGTATAATGAGAGATTTATCTCATGGTATCAACACATTCTTCTTCTCACCATGAATCCCACTATTGCACTATTTTTATAACTAAAGAATGACATCGTGCACTCATGTTCATCTTGTTAGTTCATCTTGTTACCCACTGTTAATGAATAGTTCCCATTGGGATTATGAACGAGAGAACGAAAAATGTCACTTCATAGGCTCAAATGTGAATTACACATTAAAAATAAAAGAAAAACCATGTAAATCCAGTGACCTTCCTCAATAAAAAAGTGACTATCAATTATAGCTTACCCTGGACACATTATCTACCAGTGTGGGGAGTTTGAGGTTCATTTTATTTTTTTATCATTATAATTAAAGGTCTGGGCAGCTCAATAAGGAGTAGAAAAAGATGGGTGGATTAATTTTAAATTAAGCAGTATTTTTCTAACATATGCCTGACTATCATTCTGCACTACTCAAATGTTCGAAATAAATCACTGGTCTTTAATAAGAGAATTTTTTTTCTATAGTATGCTACATCTCATGAATTCTCTAGAAGCTCCTAACACAGGAGATTCCAAATGCCAGTTAGGGCAGAGTTAGTTTGCTTATAAATTCCCTGGGATTTTTTTTTTTTTGAATTTTTGTTTTTAAACTTGTCTTTTTAAATAAAATGTAGAAGAAGTTTCCAATTAATATGCCAGGTGGACTCCAGGGCTTTTCACCCAGCTTCTCCTAATATTTACATCTTGCAACACTGTAAAATAAAACAACAGAATATTGATATCAGCATAACCCATAGTTTAATTTGATTTAACTAGTTATACGTCTTAGTGTGTGTTTGTGTATGTGTGTGCCTGCATCTCTGCAATTTTGTTATATTTGTAGCTTCATGTAATCTCTACCACAAGAATCATTCATGCTTACTTTATAGCCACATTCCTTCCTCCACTGTTTATCAGTAGCCATTGTCAATTATTAATCTAACCTTCATATCTTTAATTATTATTTCATAAATGTGTAAGTAGCATTATGTAATATGCATATTTAAAAAACTAAAGAGTTTTAAAAATAGGATTTCAGAGCATTGGGATCAAGAGATTTTGATGCCACAGAACTGAAATGAAAGCATAGAATTTATAATTTTTAAAAGTTGTTAAAAAAATTCTTTAGTAGTTCACTTACTATAGATTACATCAGAATCACTGACCACTGACAGAATCAAGAAATCCATGATATCCTGTGAAACTTCTCCAGCCTGGTGTTCTGAGAAGTCTCAAAAAAATCTTTGGTGACATTAGAAGACATATTTTTTTCTAAGAACTTTGCCAATTATGTTGAAATTGACTTCATACCAATTTCCTTACAGATCTTTTAAAGTTTGATATAAATGGATTTAATCTGGAAAAATTATAAATGCCAAGTAAATGTGCAAGTAGAAAATGAATTTATATATTATTTGTTTTTGGTTTACCCTCAAAAAAATCAATCTTAATCTTGATTTAAAATCTCCAGATTAAAGATTCAACTATAAAAGTACGTCATGTTAGTTTCATTGCTTTATTTTTCATTTTCTCAGACATTCTCCACAGTTTCGGTATAGCTTGCTTTCATTTGGACAAGGTAAAAATGCCATAGAAAAGATAGAAACTGAAATACCAAAACAAATAAAACAAGCAGATAGGTTGAAAACTAATCAGATGACTCATTTGCTCAATCTTAGAATTATATCCATTTGACTTGGCAATAAGAATGCCACCTGTCAGTACATATCTTTTATAAAGATGTTGGTCAAGACTGAGAAAATGAAGTCAGCAGCCTATCCTACAAAAAAGTTACTGCAATTTTCATGTCTAGATATCATAATGTTTGGTATTTCCTCGAAAGAGAGCATTAAGCATGTTCCATGACAAACTTGCATAATATGTGTAAGAAAATTTTTTCTCTTTTAATCATTAAGACAATATTACACACATGCAAACATGTATATAAGTATTCCTCATTTTCTTGCACTTCATATTTGCTTTTAGCAAATTGAAGGTTTGTGGCAGCCCTGCGTTGATTAAGTATGTTGGTGCCATTTTTCCAACAGAAGTTTCTTGCTTCCTTTTTCTTCATCACGTTTTGGCAAATTTAGAGCATTTTAAAATTTTTCATTACTAATATATCTGTGTTGGTGGTCTGTGATCAGTGATCATTGATGTTACAATTGTAACTGCAGCAGTCACAAGATTTTTGCTGAAGACTAATGATCATTAGCATTTCTTAGCAACAGAGCATTTTTAAGATGTATATATTTTTACACATAATGCTAACCTGCAAATAATTGACTACAGTGTGATGTAAATATAACTTTTACATGCATTGGGAAACAAAAATATCATATGACTGCTTTATTGCAATATTCACTTTCATAGTTGATATCTGTAATTAAGCCAGTAAAATCCCCAATGTGTGCCTATATTTGATATGTTATTTTAAAAGTCATGTGAAATGTATATATGTATATGTTTATCTTTCCATATATACCCATGCAAGTTTTCTGTTAATGTCTTTTCTTGCAATTCATGTTAAGTTTCAGTATGACCATACTAACCTCATAAAATATAATGGGAAATATTGCTTAAGTTTCCATTTATGCAAGAATTTTTAAAATACCAGCAGTATTTTATATTTATTTTGTATGATTCACTAATGGATCTCTGTAGGCTTGAATTTTTCTTCTTGATTTTTATATAAAGGTTTATTAAATAATAATCATAGCAGTTTTTATACTAACAATTTTATCTATTATCAAATTTGTTTATATATTTTGCAATGATATTTTGCTGGTAAACCTAGATATTAGTGTGTGTTACCTAAATTCTGGCATTATTATTCCTATTATATTTATTATCTTTATTAATTTATCTTATTAAGCTAATTTTCTACAGAATCTTATGTCTTTTATATGAAAAATAGTGAATCTTATGTAACAGATATTATATTTCTCAGATACAATTAACCTTATAATTAGTTAGTCTAGAATTCCTGGAGGGAACAAATCTGTTTATTCCATTCAGTAGTTTAGAGAATTTTTTTAGGGGGTCCACAACCCATGGGAGTTTATCCACTTCCTATTTATCCTTCCTAAGGTGTAGGTCTTTAGAATCTCAAGCTAAATTTCAAGTGGGAACAGGAATCTTTCTTTGGGAGATGGTGAGCTTTAACAATTGACTCATTAGCTCATTGATATGGTTGAAAGCACAGTTTGAATTGCTAAAACGACTTTCAAAGTCTTCAGAAATATTGAAGAATATTAAAGAGGGTACCGTATATCAGTATATGCATGACATATTTTATGCCTATTATTAAATATAGGATGTGAAGGATCATAAACATGGAAGACAAAGAACAAAACAAGAAAGAAAAAAACTGCTATATATAGAACAAAACAAAACATCTAATAAATAAGCTATAAGTAGTTATCCACAAAGATGAGAGATACTGGTATATGATATAGAGTGAGGGTGAGCAAAATGAGACATAGAGTCAATCCAGAAAGAATTCAGAGAGACACCATTTTAGTAAGGATCACATGACCAGTTTATTGGAAAATTAAATAAAAATTATATGTGCAACTTGAAGGTTACTGGGAAAATAGAACTTACTGTTAAAATGGTGTCTCTTATATACCTGGGAAAGGACCTCTCCCTTGGATCTATTGAGGGTCTGCAATCTTTGTGAGAGTTCAGAGAGATGGTAAGGTTTCTTGGAGTTCTCACAAGAGTTGGACGTTCTCACGAGATCTGGAGTTCTCATGAGTGTTGCCTGGAGTTCTTGGGTGGGAGTAACTATGGGGTTTGTCTTTAGACATAGGTTGCTAGGGAGGGGTCCTTGTTTTAGATTTAGTCAGGATTTTTAGGGTACCTTCTTTTCTTCATTATTTCCTCCCTGACCAAAAATGGACAAAATTATTTTGGGTGATGAAAGACTAAGGCCATTTCCTCTGTAACTACTTTAAACTGAATGTGGGTATAAACCTGACCCTACCTAGGGCCAAAATCTGTCCTATTCCTAAAGTAATTATGAGAGAAGGGATTGTAGGGATAATCAGGGTGATGGAATGCAGCTTGCAGAATCCAGCAGGCATGGTCTTTTTTTCAAAAGTTAACAATTTCTCTGGTTTTAGTTATAATCTATTGACTCGAGAGAAAAAACAAAACTTATTAACAGGTTGAAAAGTCAGGGTGCAAATATGATAAAGAGAGTGAGACCAAGTAGAGATTTCAAATAACAGGTGATGTGGAAAAAAAATACTTCCTGGTGGATTCCCAGATCTATTGCTGAGAGACTATTTCTCTCAATCAAACTGCTTAGTTAATAAACTTTTGCATATGATTCTGAACCTGCCCATATTTGGTAATCCAAGCATAATGTTCTTTCAGGAACTCTATGGAGATTTTCCTTTGGAAACATATTAAGGCCATAGAGGTTTCTGCAAGCCCATTGATACCCAGAAATCCTTCTGTTTCTGCAGTCTGTAATGGCTTGTGACATAGCTTCTAGGCCCTGAGAAAATTCTTGAGATAGATTATGGTGCATTAGAAGGAAAGATATCTTTTCCATTATGCCCGTGGAAATCCCAGGTGTTTTTCTGAGCCCAGTAAGGAGAGGTATCTTTTTAGTTTTGTCATAGGAAGATATATTCAGGGTTATGATTTAAAACAGTTGCAAAAATTCAATACCCTTAGGAATATACAAAGACCAAAGAGTTTCCAGACCATTATTGTGGTGGCAAAAGAAAAAGAAAATTAAGATATTTATGAACAGTTACTTATTTTTGGCTCTCTCGAACATATTTTACATTTTCACAAATTAGGACAGTCCAAGTACACTGTTGGGTCGATTAGTTCCAAGGTTATTCCATTCACAGGCAAAGATAAATTGAGTGCCACTATGTAAAGGAATATGTGAGAAAGCATCTTTTAAGTTCAGTACTAAGAAGCAGTTTGCTCCCTCTGATATTTGACCCAAAGAGTACATGGGTTGGGAACTATAAGATGAATGAATATTATTGTCTCATTCACTGTTTATAAGTGCTAAACAAATCTGTATCCTATATTCGGCTTTTTTACTTGGAGGATGGCTATGAGACTGGGAAGGTCTCAGCAGTTCAAATTTCAGAAATTTTTTTTCAGTTTTGGGTTTCAATCCTTTTTGGGTCTCTGGTCTTGCTAGATATTGCCTCTTCTGAAGATATGCAATAGGGTTAATTTGTTTTATGACTACAGTCATAACATGTCTGAGATTTCTGGATTAACCACTTTTCTTCTGTCTGGCGGGCACTGGCAGATTCATGCGGGGTTGTACCCAGGTATGAAGAAACAAAGGGTTCATCTGGCATTTGGACTCTCCTCGGTGGAGGACTGGGGCAATCTGGGATTAAGAAGAATGGGTGACTGAAAGTCGTATCTCTATAGAATAAAAGAAGGGTTTTTCTGAAGTACTGAGGTGTGTCATTTATGCCTACTAGGCAAGAGGTACAATGAGTTGATCCAGAATGATGCGTGAAGTCAAAGCAGCTCCTGTACCAATAAGGAAAGTAGTAGTACATGTATTATCCAGTTACTCGAGGCTCAACCTTTGAGATAGAAAGTGAAAGAGCCAGGTTATTCCTTGGGCATCATCATTGGTCTTATTTGTCTATTGCCACATGAGACGAAAAATTAAAGATTAACCCCTTCCCTCATTGGAGACAGGGACATACTCACTTCCAGAGTCCCACTGTCTTGCAGGGTGGACACAACCCTAGCAGCAGCCTGCCATTTGAGAATTCTTTGTTTCAATGGTTTGTTTTTCCACCACCACGGAAGCTTTCCTTTTTTCTCTCTAGCTGAGGTCCTCTTTGTAGTGTCTGTGTAAGATGGGTCAAGCAGCGTTCTGGCAAAGGTGGAAGCTAAGATCGCAGACTTTTTTTCTGATCTTAGTCCTATCCTTCTTCTCCTTCTCTCCCCTTCTGCCCTCTCCTGATTGTTTAGGCATTTGTGGGATGCTGTTTGTGGTTCCACTGATAACGTCTAAAACTTCCTTCTGATATCTGGGTCACACTGACAAATAAAATGCATGCCCAATATTATATGGCCTTATGGTTTAGTAGGGTTAAGGTTGGTGTAACTGCAAATGGCTTCTACCAATCCACTTGGCAGACAGCAGGGTTTTCATTATGTTCCTTTGTTATTTCCCTGAGTTTTTCATAATTAACTTCTTTAGTTATCCCTTTGTTCCTTCCTTTCATGGGGCAGTTTATCATATAATCTCATTTTTTGCTTCCTGGATTTCCCTGCTGATAATTCCAGTGGAGGTCAGTCACAGGGACTGCATTAGCTCCCCCTGATTTCTGAGAGTCCCTGACTGGCACTTTATTTGCATAGTTTGATGCGTCACTCATTTCTCCTCCAAGGAGCAGTAAGTGCTAATAATTGTATGTATATCCTGACAAGATAAGTCAAACACCAAGGAGAGATTCTGGAATTCCTCTATAAACACAGGAAGATCCTTGGAGTCGTATCCTAGTTTTCATTTGATCTGAAGCAAATCAGTGATACAAAAAAGAACTTGTATTCACTTTTTATTATTCCCATTTGTAATCTCCCTAGTGGACAAATGGACTCTCTTTCACTGGGGCAGGAGTGTATGAAACATGACTTTGGTTATGTTCTGTAGAGCTGTTAGGCGAAATGAGATGGAGAGGCTCCTATGGAAGTGGGGTATGGTAAGTACAGTAAGAGCAGAGCAGCAACAGAAGTGATAGCAGTAGTAGCAGTAGCATCTGATAGCTTTGAGGGCTATGGGTGGGGGTGGCCTACTGAGGAGTGAGTCATCCAATAGGTTCTCAGGGTCTTTCACATGGTAGTTTGTTAGACACATGCAGTGAGTCTTTCATATCTTCAGATTCTGGCTAGGGCAGAGAAAGAATATACATAGGGAACCTCTGTTCAACTTCCTTGCCTAAGGCAATAAATACCTAGTTGTAGTAAAGTACTGTAACTTAAAGAACCTCCTTCTGGCCAATTTTATTTATCCTCTAATTTATATTGTCATCAGACGTGTTGCCGAGATACATAAGATATTTCTTTCTCAAACTCTGGTGGTCAGATTTTCCCAGTTGCTTAACAAATACTGCAGTGCAGGAATTCTTAGAAACAGACTGGGCATTTTCCATGGCTTCAAACTGTAGTAGAAAGTGATTATGGAATATTATTAGGTCTATGGTATAATTTGAGATTCTGGTGGCATCCCTCCAAGAAACTGGGTGATTTTGAGACTGTTCCTGGACTTGAGGTCAGAAACTAGAGCATTGTGTATCAGAATCCCTGCTTCACCTCTGTCTTTCTAAGATGCAGAGGGTGCCTGCTGATAGACATAATGAAGTCTATGGCTGAAAGATCCTTGTAACATCCTTCAGAACTGAGACATTCCTCAGCCTGGTATCTCAAGACCAAACACATTTTCCCTGGGCTCTTGGACTCAGGGTCAAGAGGATTCAGAAACTTGCTATCTCTCTCTTCCCCTCTGTCTGTGCAGAAGGTGCCCCCAAATAGGTGCCCGATATTGCAGTAGGGAGGCCATGTAGACCTTGGCATTTACAGTGAGTTGATTATACCTATTTTTCTATATCTGTGTATACTTTCTTTAGAAGTTGCAAGGTGAATGAAATGAATGAGTCCCAATGTGGTAAAAGATATTTACCAATTTATTTTGCTGGCATTTATTAGGATTTCTAACTCTCTGGTGTCTGCAGTCATCATGGGAATAAATAGTTCCTAAAATGGTGTGACTAAATTTTTTCATAAAGGGAGGCCTTAGGAATATGTTCCCACAAAAAACGCAATTTGTATTTGATTTTTCACTGGCATTTCCTTCCTGAACCACCTTGTGCAGAGTCATTTTCCTTTCAAGCCCTAAGTCAGAGCAGTCCCTTCTAGAAGCTTGAAAAGAAAAAAAAAAAAGTGACCAAGTAAACATTTTTTTTTTCCAGAGAGAATACCAGCTCTGCAGGTCTATGGAGCAAAGTACCACCTGCAGTTTTGCTTTCTTGCTCAGGGTCCTCCTTCAAAGGATGGTTACCAGTTTACTACATTGTTAATTAAACTGCCTCTCTCCCTCCAAGGAAAATAGGACTGCACTGTGTCCATTCTCTGCTGCAGAGACTTCAGGGTGTAAGAGGGTTTTGGAAGATTAGAAAACAGTTCTCAAGAGGTAGGAATCAGAGAGAAAGATAACAACAAACAAGGAGAAAGGGGAGGGGGTGGTCTCCAACTTTGAAGTGAACATTTTCTCTCTGCCTGCCAGTGGGAGAATTCAATTAGTTCAATGGGAATTCCTCAAAATAGAGAGATTGAAATACTAGTCCTATGAGTTTTAACACATTTTGGTTAGAAGAAATAAAAGCATTTTTATAAGGAGAAGCTGTAAAAAAAGGATACGATTAATATTATTTTATAGATTTAAAAGCAAGAGAGGGTAAGAGCAAAAACTAGGGCAGGCCAACCAGATTTCAGGGGGTGCTGCAAGATCTACCTTCAGAATTCATTGGGGGCATATTGGGGCTGTGGTTCCACCAGTTGGAATAAATTATTCCAGTTTGGGCAGAGGGCACCACGTTGATTGGTCAGGCAGGAATCAGGAAGACAAAAAGTATACTGACAGCCATGAGGCTGGAAACTGATCAGTCCTCATCGATTTCTCTAGAAAAGTGTACTTTTCTATTCCAGTCTCCAGGGAGAGGAAGAAAGAGCAGGACTGCTATATGCAGACCTTATTCTACAGAGTTGGCAAGTAGTGCCTTGACCCCATAGAGAGGAAAAGGAAAGGAAAGAGAAAGAAAATATACTTAAGGGTGTGCCTGGCCATAGGCATCTTGTCCCACGTTGGGCACCAAATTCTGATAAGGGTTGATGGTTAGCAAGTTAGGACACCCTGATGACAGGCAGCGTCCATATACAAAAAAATTCAGAGAGCGAGGCTGCTTGACTAGGATCACCTGGCAAGTTTATTGGAAAACTATAACAAAAATGATATGTGCAGTTTCAAGGATACAAGAAAAAGTGAGCTCACTTTAAAATGGTGTCTCTTATACACCCGGGGAAAGACCTCCACTTTGGGCCTACCCAGAGTATGCAGTACTCGTGAGAGCTGAGAGAGCTGGTAAGGTTTTGTGGAGTTCTCACGAGAGTTGGAATTTTCATGAGACTTGTCTGGATTTTTTGGGCAGAAATAACTAGAGAATATGTATCTAGATATGTTGCTAGGGAGGAATATTTCTAGCAGCCCTAGGTTTAGGCAGTTAGTTTTTTTAGGGTCCTTTCTCTTCTGTACCTTATCTGTATCCAATGAAAAAAAGTCTTGCATTTACAGAACATGAAAGAGTTGAAAAAATAGCAGTAATAAAACAAATAGTTGAAAGCCATGTTAATAAAACTTCTCTGAAATATGAAAATATTAAAAGGTAAATTAGGAGAAAGCGGGATTAAATAATTAGAAAAAATATTCAGTGTATCTAACATGTTAGACAAAATTTCTAGTAGAAGGAAACACAAATATGGGAGATATTAGCAAAAAAACAATGTAAATTTTCCAGGAGTTATCAATAGAGAGAAAGAGTCACTGAATTGAGTAGTTAGAATAATAAATTTTGCAAAGACTATCACAAAATGTATCATACCCTGTACTATTACCCTTAAATGGGGTGGGGGATGATAATAAATACATTTTAGGCAAAGTAAATAGATTCAGAATAAGAAGGCATCAGTTTTCAACATTAATTAAAATGAAAAGTATAAAATATTGTTTAGTCTCAATATTCTGAGAAAAATGTAGCATAATAACTTATTGTTACATAAAATATCAGTCAAGAATATGGGTGGAATAAACGTCATGTCATCTTACTTAGGAAGTTGCTTAAGAATGTGCTTACAAAAAAAATCAGAAACCAAATAGATTAGTGAATAAAAGTGCTGAATATATTTTAAAAAACTCAATAAATAATAAATGGCAAATAAAGGCAAAATACAAATAGTAATTTCAGGAAGATTAATAAATACATTTTCTGGACAGCATAGACCAGAATCAATGTCTTCACAGCTCATTCTAATCATCACTAATGATGTCATTGATATTATTATATAGGTAAATCTTGTTTTCTGCAGGAACGAATCTGAACATATTGAAGAGACTTAGGTGGATAAGAACAGATATAATTTATAATAATGTTATATAACTTTTATTATGTTTTGGTAACAATCTTTAATTATCCTGTGTGAGAATGGAAACTGCAAGTCACATCTTACATATTGCACATGGTGATGTGCAGGGACTGACTCAAGAAAGCATTGCAGGAAATAATGCCATGTATTTGTAACTATTGTGAAATTAGAAGCAAATTGTCAAGAGAAGCACATCCCCAGTGGTGACAAATTCTGCTGTAGAATATTTGCAGGCCAAAAGATGATTATTTTATAAATTTAACAGATTATCATGTTTAGTGAGCATCCTTGTTTAGTGCCTTCTCAGCTTTCTTTACTAAGGAGCTCAGCTTATCTTATAGGTTTATTGTGAGATGGAAATAGTGATAAAGACTTTGAATTTGGATTGAAAGGTATTGTATCTTTTAGTGTTTTCTTTTATTAATTACTCAAGAAATGACATTTCTCATGGACTTGGGAAACCCTGTTAGCATGCAGAATATTGCAATTTTTTTAATACATTCTACTTTTTAAAAAATAAATGCATGATCTAAAAAGTTAAAAAAGAATGAACATAAAGTTGATGAATCAGTACCTGTTGTTCTTCATCAACATTACAAATTATTAAAATTTATGAAGATTTCTTATAATTTAAATCATTGATCCTAAATATACAAACATAAATAATCTACATTAAATTGTTTAAAACAAAAAGTAAATTTCAGACAAAAATATTACTGTGGTGAAAAGTAAAATTTTAGAACTAGAATGAGAAAGAAGAGAGAGTAGGATCATTAAACTTGTGCATGAATAGCATTTTAAAATGCAATGTGGGGTAAATATTGATCCACAGTATCAGAGGTTACAGTGACCATGGAAATAGAATGCTACAGGCTGTGACCAGATGAAGTTTACTGGGAAATAACTCAAGAGGAGATATTCAATGGAATATCCATGATACTAAACTTAGAAAGCAACATTAAAAATTATATAAAGTATAGTTATAATATACATATATAAAATAAAAGTCTGCAAGTTACTTTAAAAAATATTATGATTATGTTATTTAATATCAAACTATTAAAACTTATGTGAAATGATGTTTTATGTTTCACATAATAGATTATTAGATTAATTTATTACTTTTATTAATATGTGCATTTAGTGTTTCTAGGTATGGCTAGTGACGAGGCATTCTCAGATTTAAAATGCCTTTCATTTTAAGGTGGTTCTTTATGGTGATCATTCTTTAGCATTTCAAAAAATAAAAGTTTTCAAAATTTTTAAAGGGAGTAGAAAACAAGTTCACAGCCTAAATAAAGCATATTCATGAAAATTGCTGAAAAGCAATTAAGCAAAGAATATAGCTGACTAGTGACCCTGAAATCTAATGAATAGGAGACATCATTTTGCTCAATACAAAAGTCTATAAATATCTCTTATGCTAATAAAAACAAAGATGTAGGTGAAAAGAATAAATATCAGAGACTGATATTAGGAAGAAAATGTCCTCGAATAGCATAAAATTTCATAGTTTAATTTTGAACTAAAATGTAATTTGATATTTCATGATTAACTTTCATTTTTTAATTTCTAATACATTACTTCTTGTTTTACATAGAGCTAATGAAATCATTCCTTATTAATAGTATTTATGGAATATTAAGAGTACACTGTACTATTTCAAAGATGTGGTAGCAAATTCAGAAAGCATAAACTTTAAAATAGTCAAGAATGAAAATATACATGAGAACTAAAATTTATAAAAATAATGTCCTGATCATCTCACAGTCTTATTTGCCATATTATGAAAATTAGTGCGACCAAAACAATCAAAAAACATCTTCCTCAAATTAAGACTCACAAACTTATCGATATTTAATATTTTCTTGAAGGAAATTTAGCCTAAATACATTTAGAACCATAAAAAAATGACTGTAGAAGCCATAAAACATCAATGATCTCCCTAAAGGTAAATGGACTGAACATAGCAATCTACAGCAACACAGTGGCTGGATGAATTAAAAAGCAAAACCCAACTATATGCTGCCTACAAGCGATGCACTTAAGCCGTAAGACAAACATGTTATTAACATTATGGGATAGAAAATAACATTCAGAACCAATAAAAAATGTTAAAGTCAAAAATTACTATGCTTAATCTGGTAAAGTACTTTTAGATGAAAATATAACGAGACAAGAATGGAAATAATATACTGACAAAGGGATTAATACAACAAGAAGACATAAGAATGATTAGTATATATTAGTATATATTCATAGAATCATAAAAGATTCTATTATATTAATAGACCTAAAAGGAGACAAAAACAGTAAAAGTGGAGACCTTTAAAATCCCACTTACAACAATGGAGAGATCATAGAGGCAAAATCAAGTAGGAAGAAATGCTCTTAAATGGCATATTATACAGATGCACTTAGTAACAAATTTACAGAGTATTTCATGCCCAAATCAACACAGAACACATTTTTTTCAACTATTCTTGGAGCATTGTCAAGGACAGACCATATGCTGAGACAGGAAATGAATCTCAAAAATTTTTCAGAGATTGAACTCATATCAAGCATCCTTTTGTATCAAAATAGTACAAAACTAAAAATCAACCAGATGAAGAAAAGGGAGGGGGAGATACAAATTGAAAAACAGAGTACTACTGAATAAGAAAATCAAAGGTAAAAACAATACATGGACAAATGAAAATGAACACAACTTACCAGAACCTATGAGATGCTGCAAAAACAATATTAAGGGGGATGTTTAGAGTAATAAAGGCCTATATCAGTAAACAAGAAGAATTACAAATACAAAAAATATAAGCTGGGAGGCCTCTAAGACTCAGTGGGTAAGGTACAGGTCATGTAAAGTCCTAGGGCCCAGGTTCGTGACCTACAATCAGAGGAAGTAAAGGAAAATTAAGCTTGCATTTAAGCTAGAAAAAGAAGAAAAAGGAAACCAAACATCAGTAGAAAGAAGAAAATGATATTATGGTGGAAATAATAAAAACTTTGAAAAAGATAAACAAAGTAAAGAGAAAGAAGACAGCTCAAAGAATAAATGTAACCAAAAGCTGGTTCAGTGAAAAAGTTTTATCCAGACTCACAAAGATAGTAAACATAAATAATATATACAAAAGGAACAAAGCTACAATACTATATAAAATCAATGATCATAAGAGAGTATTAAGAACTGCATGACAACAAATGGGATAATATAGAAAAAAACGCACTAATTCTTATAAACATACAACATTCCAAGGCTAAATCAGGTAGAAACAGAAAATCTAAACAGACCAATTACACATAAGGAGATTTAATCAGCAATCAAAGATTCCTAGAAAGCAAAAAAAAATAATCAGAGGGATATACCAGTGAATTCTTGGAACTGTACAAAGCACTAATGCCTATCTTTTTCAAACTCTTTCAAAAATATACATGGAAGGAAAACATTCAAATATATGTTATGAAAACATCACTAACCTGATTCCAAAATAAGAAAACCTTATCACATAAAAGGAACAGTATAGACTAATATATCTGACAAACATTAAAAAAAACCTCAACAAAACTTTAACAAAGAAAATTGAACAATAAATTAAAATAATCAAACTTCATGATCAAGTGGGATTTATTCCTGTGATGGAAGGTATTGCAACATATGCAAATCAATAAACTTAATAAAGCACATTAGCAAAAATAATGCCAGAATGCACATGATCATCTCAATAGATGCAGAAAAAGTAATTGACAAGATTGAACTCCCACTTATGATATGAACATTTAATAAAATGGATATACATGGGATGTATCTCAACATAATAAAAGTCATATATGATAAATTCAGTCAATATTGTACTCAGTGATAAAAGCTAAAAGATTTTCCTCTAGATCAAAATAAGCAAGTTGGCCCACTCTTACTACTATTATTTAAGTCCTAGCTAGTGAAAATAGACAATAACTTATAAACAATGTCCAAATTGGAAAGGAGAGCCAAAACAATACTTTTTTGCACATGACATGATAATATACATAAAAAATCCCAATGACTAATGTGAAAAAGAAAACTCTCGGAATGGTAATTTTAAAAATTAATACATAAAATTCTGTTGTTTATGCAAAATAGAATACAAATTTTCTAAATAACAAACTAATAGAAAGAGAATTAAGAAAACAGTTCCATTTACATTCACATCAAAAATAATTAAACACTTTAGAGTAACTAAAGAGAGGAAAGATCCTTACACTGAAAATTGAAGACATTGTTGAATGAAATAAAATACACACAAAAAATGGAAAGATATGTGCTAATGAACATTAGCACAATGTTTTTAATATTGTCTAAATGACCATAGTACCTAAGCAATATTACAAAACTAGTCATTAGCCCAATGGCATTCATCAAATAAGCTAAGTGAAAATCATGAAATTTATAACAAGCTACAAAAGACACTGAATGGCAAAAATAATTTTTGAAAAAAATTGAGGCATAATATTCCTTGACTTCACTCTATAGTATAAAATGATAGTGATCAAATCAACATGGCATTGTAATAAAATAGACATTCAGGTCAATGAAACTGAACTGAGAACACAGAAATAAACCTATGCATATATGGACTATTAATTTAAAACAAAGGAGACAAGACCATAAAATGAAGTGAACAGTCTTTTAATACATGATGTTGAGAATATTGGACAACTGAAAAAAATAAAGAAAACTGAAAAAAGAATGAAGCTAGACAACTAGTTAGCAACACACAAAAAATAATAATTTAAAATGTATCAAAAACGTGGATGTAAGACCTGATACCACAAAATACATAGAAGAAACCAAGGTACTGTATTCTTTGACACTGGTGTAAGAGATGTCTTTGGGATTCAACTCTAACATCAAGCAAAACAAAAATAAAAATAAATAAATACTACTAGATCAGAATGATAAACATATAAAATCAAATAAACTATCATAAAAAAGAAAAGAATCCTACTGAAAAGTAGAAGATATTTGTATGTCATGCATATGACAAGGGATTAATATCCAAATATGCAAGTGATTGCCCCCAGGCACTGCCATGGGCATCCCCAGCTGGCTACTTGTTCTGGAAACTAATTTTAGCTCATGTGTGCTACATTGGTCACCAAAGCACCACACAGATATCTGGAAGTCTGTGCCCTTTCTCTTAAGATCTTGTGATACCAAAAAAAGAAAAATCAGAATATGTGAATAACTCATAAAATTCAACAACAAAAAATCCTAATTGAAAAATGGACAGAGTATCTGAATAGTTACATCTTCAAATAAACCATGCAGAAGGCCAACAGACACATGAAAAGATGTTCCATATCTCTTGTTATTAGAGAAATGTAAACTAAAATAGCAATGAGCTATCAATAACATCTATGAGATAACTTATTCAAAATTTAAAAATAAAATAAAAAATGTTATCATGCAAAAAGAAGGGAATCCTTTCATATTCTTGATAGGAATATAAAGATGCAGTCATTATGTAAAACAATACAGAGATTCCTTAGAAAAAGAAATTTCATAATATTACTTTTATCAGGGCTTGGTAATAACCTGGAAAACACTAATTCAAAGAGGTATGGGTATATCTGTATTTATTGTAACATTATTTGCATTTTCCAGCACAGGAAGAAACCTAAGTGCCATCAACAGATGAAAGGATAAATATTGATGTAGTGTATATACCCAGCCATTTAAAAAGCTGAAATTCTGCATTTGCAACAACGCAGATGGACCTAGAGATTATTACATTTAGTGAAATAAATCAGATAGTGAAACACAACACTGTGTGATCTCCCTCATATGTGGTATATAGAGAAACTAAAAAAACACAATGTACTAAATAAAAGTAAAATAAACTTTGAGACAATAAAAATAAATAAAATATTTGTGTTAGTATTATACAGCTTTTATACACTGCTGATGTGAATGAAATATGTAAGTATGTACATATTGCAAATTATGTCATTTCAATGATTTTGCATATACTTTAAATGTTCTTATATTTATAGCTAGAATTGATATTGTAGGTGATTTCTAGAGTTAAAATAAACTGAGGACCTCTACAAACTTCTATTACTGGCCAGAAACAGGATAGTAAATGAAAATCGGATTAATTTCTCCACTGATCACTTTGGATGAGGCTAGAAGAGCATACTAGAATGACCACCCATAAAGGAATAAACTTATTGAGTACAAGTGTTCTTATAATTATCTTGTTCCTATTCACTATATGTTGGTTTCATTTATGTTGGTAGAAAAGTCACATCTTTAATAAATAAGTTTCTATATTAAGAAGATATCAGTCTCTTAAAAGAGAAAAGAATGTTGAAGGACAGGTACAAAGAGTGGACCTGAATACTAAAAAATAATAAAATTCATCACGAAAGTCAATATAAAGGAACTCTCTGCCAAATATTGAAAATGATTCTCCACATACCTTCATAACGGACCACCCCAAAGCTTAGCAACAATATAATATTGGTTCCTGAGCTAAGAAAGAACAGTAGTGAAAACTTGAGGAAGTTATTTAAATGGTATAGTTTTACTTTGTTTTAATTCTTTCTAAGTCTAAAATTATTTTAAATATAAAGTTATTGAAATAATACTAATATAGTATTACCTTCCACAGGTAAGAGTGAATTAGGCTTATCTAAGTAGTTCTTACTTGAGATATCTCGTGCAAGATATAAGATGATATTTCAGTAAAAGAGTGTTGGCTGAGACTGGAGTTATCTGGAGATTGAGTTAGTTTGATGCCTGTTCTGCTGAGATAAAAACTAAGGACACTTCAGCTCATCATTATTTTTCCACTTCATATACTTTCCCCAGCATGGTGACTTCACAGGTACTAGCCTACTTAGATTGTGGCCCAGAGCTCCCAAGATGCATACCCTGAGAGAAAGTAAGTCAGGAGAAAACTATATTGCTTTTTATGATATATATTCAGAAATTATATAGAAGCATTTTTGTTGTAATCTATTGATTGAGGTTATAGGGAAAACCTACTTGGTTCAAAGAAAAGAAAAATAATCTCCATCAACTTGATGGAAAAATGATGTTTTGAATGAAGGACATGATTGTGGTTGTTCTAGAGGTGACTCTTAAAGTCTTGATAGCATTGCATCCCAACTCTACCTTAAACGTCATTACACTGATAGCCTGAAATTAGTCATGGTATATGAAAATGAACAAAAGCAACAAACACTATCGCCTTCTTCGACCCACATGGAATTGATACATATTTGCCAGAACACTAGATGTGATATATCAGTAAGACCATCTTTGAAAAATATAAGTAGAAAAGTAGAGGGGATTAAATTTTACCAGTAAAATGTCAAGTCACGATCAGCAATTCTGACTCGGAAAGGAGTAAAATATAGCAAATTCTGATGACCAAGATCCACAAGGTCATGAGTCATCTCTCCAGTAAGGAAGGTGACAGAGAAAACATATATCACCCTCCCACCCCCAAATGCGCTGGTAATTGCACCATAAAGTGTACAACTGAGAATAAAACAAATAAGTTGCTAGACATGGCAAATGTGCCGACCAAGGACTATACCAAATCAAAATTTTAAGGTAACATGGTTTTACATGCAGAATGACAATTCTGGGCAAACCGAAGAAATATGGAACATTGATCTAACAGATAAAGAGAATTCATATTTCTCAAGAATAGTCAAAAATAGATACAAAGAAACTAAAAAAGATAATTCAATGAGTTCAGAAATAAAATTAGCAAGAAGTATTTTAACAAAGATTTAATAATTTAAAAAGCAACAATATAACTTGAGACAGGATATGAAGAAGTTAGTAAAGGAGATAAAGAGTACTTAGGCAAGCAATAAAAGCACAGATGATATGGAAAAGACAGCAAACTCAAAGATATAAATCTAGAAATGATCCAGGTGAAAAAGAAGAGGGAAATCAGTTACAAAAATAAAAAATATAGAAACACTGTAGGAACTACCCAATTCTAATAGGAATGGTAGCATAAATATAATGGGCATAGCAGACCATGAAGAGAGAAGGTGAAGGAAGAAAGGAGACATTAATAAAGAATTTAAAGGTTTTGTTAGAGGGAAAAAGTGCATAACTTATAAAGGTACTCACATATGATTATCACTACAACTTTCAGCAGAAGATCTATCAATCAGGAGAACATATGATACAATATTAAAAATGTTGAAACAAAAATTTCCAGTGAAGAATATTCTATCAGAACTATTCTTCAAACATTAAGATGCAATGATGGTTTTACCAAAATCTGTAATTAACCACTACTAGCTTTCCCTTTCTAAAAATATTGAAAGATATTCCTCTATATGAAATTAAAAAATTAAAATTGCAAAGATTTGACATATGCGATAGAATCAAAAATTTGATAATGTCTTAGAACTGAGTATTAAACACATTATTATAGAATAAATATTGATAGGAAAAGAGACAATAAAATAATTGTAGGTACCTAATTTTGATATCATCATAGCTAATAATGGACAAAATATTAAAAAAGTGGAGGATGTAAAGGGAAGAAACCATAGTCAAACAAAGATAAGTTGACATCAGCAGAAAAAGAACTTCATGAATGTTCTACAGAAATATCATGGTAACTACAAAACAAAAATCTGTAGCAGAGACAGAAAGCAACCGTAAAGGTGAAACTGACATGAACACCATAGAAATCCAACTAAATAAAATGACAAGTAGAAACAATGAAAAAGAAACAATGGTGATATAGACCAAAGCAAAAACAATAGATAAAATGGCAGTAGGAATCACTCACGTTTCAATAATTATTCATTAGTCAAAAATGATTGGATGGATTACATGAAACAAAACCCAGCTATATGCAATGTAGAAGAAACCCACTTCAGCTCTAAAGATAAACACAGTCTTAAAGTGAAGGGATGAAAATGATTCTCCAAAAGAACAGAAGCGCCAAACAATACAGAACAGATATATTTATATCAGATAGAATAGATTTCCAGTCAAGAAACATAAAATAAAGATGGACATTATATGACTATTAAGGGATCATTTAATTTTTCAAGAAGACACAAAAATTATTAAAATATATGCAGTCAACATAGGATAATACTATGTAAAGCAAATATTAGTGGATCCAAAGGGATAAATTTCAGCAATACAGCAATAATAGGGGAATTTAACACCCCATTTATATGAATGGGCATGTCATCTAAACAGAAAATTATTAAGAAAGTAATGAACTTCAGTGATACACTAGATCAGACGGACTTTATATAGCATTAAATTTATAAAAGAAGAATAAACATTCTCAAATTATATATGAAAAATTCTCAAGCATAGTTCATATATTGGAAGATAAAATAAGTCTTAATAGATTTGAAGACAAGTCATATCGGACATTGATTCAGAACACAATGATATGAAACTAAATATCAATGTAGAGCAATGGAAAAAATTACAAATATGTGGAGACTAAACAACATGCTACTAAGCAGCTACTGGGTCAACAAATTACTTGAGGAGAAATAAAAAAAATACTTAAAAACAATGATACAAGCATTCAAAACCTATGGGACGCAACAAAGGCAGTACAAAGAGGGAAATATATAGTGATGCAGACATACCTCAAGAAACAGGAAAAATCACAAATACATTATCTAAACTTATTCCCAAAGGAGCTACCAAATCAAGAAAGAATAAGTCCTGGTCAGTAGAACGAAAACAATAACAAAATTTAGAAAACATAGATATCAAAGTGATAATACAAATAATCAATCAAGATAAGAGGCAGTTATTTTAAAAATTAAAATAGACAATGTTTTTGTCAGCATTTTTAAAGAAAACAAAAATGAAATCAGAAACAAATTAGAAGTTACAATATATACCTCAGGAATAAAGAGGGTCTCTTCAATATATAGTTTTGGGATAACTGGAAAGCATGCAAAAGAATGAAGCAAAATCACTCTCTAACACCATTCACAAAACTTAACTCAAAATATGCATAAGGTGGGAAGCCATAGAAATCCTGGAAGAAAATGTAGGAAGGACAAACCATGACTGCAGTTTTAGAGAGGCCTTTAGAGACACAACTCCAGCATCAAGGGAAGCAAAAGCAAAAATGGGACTACATCAAACTAAAAAGCTTCTTCACAGCAAAAGAAAATATCACCAAAACAAAAAGACAAAAATAAAAAAAGAAGTACAAAAGATCATAGGAAATTATGACAAACATCTATAGTCTAACAATCTGGAAAACCTAGAAGAAATTAATAAATTCTTAAAAATATGCAAAACTGAATGAGATTGAAATAGAAAATCTAAAATGATCTATTACAAATACAAAATAAAAACAACAATCAAGTGTCTACTAAAAAACAAAAGCTCAGAAAAGGTTTCATTGACTTCTATCAAATTATCAAAGTAAATTAATTCATATCCTTCAAACCATTTCAAAAATTAAAGAGGAGGGAAAGCTTCAAAATGCATTTTGTAAGGAAAACATTACCCTGATACCAAAACCAGACAAAAAATAAACAAAACTATAGACTAGCATATCCTATATCAATAAATGCAAATACCCTCAATAAAATACTAGCCAACTCCATTCAATAATACCTTGGGAAAATCATACACTATGGTCATGTGGGATTTAGTCTCCAGATGTAAATATGGCTCAATATAGCAAATCAATTAATGCTATATATATCACAAAAGAAGAAAGGATAAAATTCGTATGACCATGCCTACAGATTAAGAAAAAGGTATCTGACAAGATTTGTATTAAAATTTATGACTTATGATAAAAGCTCTTAATAAAATCGATATATAAATTATAAATATCAACATAATAAAGGTTATTTATAACAAACTCAACTTAAATCATACTAAACTGGAAAAATAACTGAAAACTTTTCCTCTGTAATCAGGCAAAACAACAAGGATGTCCACTATCTCTAGTATTTATTTTTAATATAGTATTGGAAGTCCTAATAAGAGCAATCATATAATAAAAGGAAATAAAAGGTATTAAAACTGGTACAACCAGTATAAAAAATATTGAGAATTCTCAAAAAAAATTAAGACTAGAAATACCATATGACACAGATTTTTCACTTCTGGTTCTCTATCTGAGGAATACAAAATACTAATTCAAAGTACAGATGCATGCCTATGTTTTTTGCAATATTATTAAAAATAGACAATACATGGGAAAAATCTAAATGATCATTTATAAATGAACGGATAAATATGGTGTAGTTTATATGAGGAAGCCACGCATACATAATACTCAGCTACTTTTTTTTTAAATGTAAAAGATAAAATGTCATTTGTGAAAACATAAATGAGTCTAGAGGTTATTATGCCAAGTGAAGTCATATTGAGAAAGGAAAACGCTATGATATCACTCACATGTGGAAGATAATGAAGCAAATACTGAACACAATAAAAACTAAGAACAAACAGCGGTTACCACAAATGAGGGTAAAATGGGAGTGGGTGAATTGGATAAAAGGGGTCAACTATATAGTAGAGAATGAAAATTAGCTTTAGTTATGATTGTAATGCAGTAAATACATATTAATATATTGACTGAGACCTATAAAAGGTTATAAATCAATTTTATTTTAATAAAAATTTTAAAAAGGTATAGTAGCCAACTTAAAACACTCTTAATGTCAATTTATACAATAATGTAAGCATTATAAGAAAAAACCCAAAAACCTGCAATAAATTGAAATAGATCAAATATGTTTAATATAGATAAACCTGTAAATAACACCACAAACGTCTACCTATTTTAGATGATGTAATTAACTCATCATTCTAATTTTTAATAAATGAAATTAAAAAAATATTTTTCTTTGGGAACATTAACTGTGTACCACTGTGTAAGCAAATAGCTGCAGAAGTGGTATTTTCCAGTTGTAGGAATGATCCATTATCTATCTATCACCTATCTATCATTAATATACATCCCAAATTAATAAATAACAACTTAAAACTTTTGACACATCTAGTGATATAAGGTCTGGGCTGCTTGGAAACAGATAATTTAAAGGAATTTTAGTGAGTATCATAAACATAGGAAAAAAAGAGAAAACTATGGAACCTGGGAATATACAAACTTGTAATTATTTTTCATAATTTCCTAATCTTCACCACGTAAGAAGAAGAGACTTGGGCAATATTAATTAATAACTAAATCAATAGTCAAAGCAGAATCATCAAAGAAATGATCTATTATTATCTAGTCTAATTGTGCATCCAGACTGGTGGTATTGCTAGCAGCTAGAGATTTGACTACACAAAAGTCTACTTCCAAGATCCCCTGGGTTTTCAACAATATTTAGCTCTTTCAGTTACATGATTGGCATTCCCATTTTCTTAGTAATTGTGAAAAGGCTTTCTACATTCCGAGAGAAAGCACTCATGTCTTTACCACATCCTTTCTCCATCTCCCTTACACTTGATCTTTCCTCAGTAAAGTTTTCCTTCCTTGTAAGAGTTCATTTAATTGGGCTAAGTCCACCTAAAATAATCTTTTGATTAAGTCAAAGTTAACTGATGGAAGATCTTAATTATAGCTGTAAAATCCCTTAAATTCTTCACATTGAAAGGGAGGGAATATTAGTAAATATGTATGCAAGCAGTTAGAAATCTTGACAACCATCTCAAAATGTGGCCTACTACAGTGCTTTTGCTGATAGAATATGAGTGGCTGAGGAAATCCCAAAGAATAAAATCACAGAAACTCATTCATTATAAAGCCTTTTTTACAGAAATTTTGCAAAACTGAAATACATAACATATGTTCAGTTATATTCCTTTCAGTTTGTGTAATGCAGTTTAGTCAGTGCTTAAAGACACATATTTAGTATTTTTAGATACAAGTGTCTGAAAGTTTTGACTCATGCCCTGTAAACTCATTAACTCAATATAAGATGTACAATTATGTACTTGATTTCTGAATATAAAAATTCTCCATGAAAGGATTAAATATATTTTATCTTTTCTGATCTTTGTGAAAGAAGTATATATTTAGCTAAGATAATGATAGTAATGATGATGATGTGTAGTTTTATATACCTTGAACTTGCCCACAGAAAACCCTACTTTCTAGGGCCTTGTCCATTAAATCTCAAATAGCATTTGAAAGGATACTTTCTTTTATTTTTCCATGTAATTATTATTTATGTAGTGTCAAAGCAATGAAGATTTTTGGAAAGTTTAATGATTTACTACTATAAAGACAGTTTACTTTTTTTATAACTATTCCCTTTTAATGTATACTTGCTTGTCGTCAGATAGCTGCTCATGGCAAACAATATATAATTGTTTCGTATGCCTAACTCTGATACACATGCAATTTTTAACAATAATAAAAATAACATGCATTTTTGGTTTTTATTTAATAATATTGTCAATTATTGAATGCACATTATATTCCAGACACTAATATAGCTATGAACATATAGTAATGAACACAGTATTTTCAACAGCCTTAATGTTATTTTACACTGGGGTATGGAGAAAAGATCTGAGTAAAATGGTCTTATAGGGTAGTAGGGGCAGTAACATAAATAAAATAAATTGTAATTTGCCACACTAGCTTCATTAGATAAAACTGGGCAAGTTTATTGTTTTATTTAAATATCTTTCTAAAATCTGGAAAGTCTAAATAATTTAAATATTGGTCTCCTTTAAATTAGAAAGAAATTAGCTGTGAAACACCAGTCCAATAATAGTCATCACATTTTAAATGTTTTCTACGTTGTTATCTTTGTAAGTTTTCAACTTCTTTTTATGTTTTGATAGCTTTTTTTGGGGGGGAGGAAGAAGTTAATTTAGGAAATTTGGTTTTTGTATTTGACTACCATAGTGGTGATAGCAGGCACCCTCTAAAACTGATTCTTAATGATCCCTGCCTTATGCTATTCAAATTCTTGTATAATCACCTCCCCTTGAGAGTCAACAGTCAAGGTCTTGATCCTAAAGAACAAGTGATTGGATGTCACTTCTGGTACTAGATTATAAAAAGACTATGTCTTCAGTTTTGTTTCCACCTTTCTCTCTGGTTGTTCCTGCTCCCTCATTGTAATGAAAAAAGCTGCCCAGTGGAGAGTCCCATGTGTCAAGGAACTAAGGAAGCCCACTGATTGAGTCAACAAAGAACTAGGCCCTTATTCCAAATTGGCAGAAACTGTCTCCTAACAAGTAATTGAGCATGGAACTCAATTTTCCCTCAGTTGACCCTTAAAATAATTGCAGCCCTCACTAAAACCTTCATTACAGTCTGGTGAAATACCCTGAAACAGTGAACATGGTAAAATCACACCAGATTACTAGACACAGAAACTGCAAGATAATAAATGCTGTTATTTTAAGTTACAAAGCTTTGGAGTAAATTATTACCTAATAAATATCACATAGAATTGTCAATCGTTTTCTTCTATTTTAATCACTACTGAGTGCATGTTCTATTTCCTCTTTAACAATGAATCTTTATGCTTTGTCTGCATTCATTTCTCTTAAACCTCAGAGGTATTTCTTTAGCTTTTCTTTATTTTTTTAGTGTTGTCAAAGAACCTGATTTCAAATGTACAGTATCATTACCGTGTTGCTATATCTTCTAGAAGTTTAATGTATCAAACAAACTTATTCTTGGAAATTCTGAGATTTATTTGTGGCGAGGTTCACACTTCTATGTTTATCCCATGATCACTGAAAACAAAAAGTATGTTCTTCAGTTTTCAAAAGAAAACTTATATCTGAATAAACTGAATTTATTAAATTAAATTCTTCTATAACCTTACTGTCAACTTGCCATTTCTTAATATTAGAGCAAAAATTATATTCCATATTCTATTCCTACCAAATTCTCCTTGTATTTCTAATTTTTCTTTATGTGATTAGTTGCCGCAAGTTAGATGCTGTTAGTATATTTACCTTGTATCATTAACTAGTGTCATTTTTCGTGCTTTTTATAAGGTTAGTCATAAATTCATCTTTTATAGTACATATTATGCCAGTTATTGATTTCTATATTAGTTAGCATAAACTACCATATCTAAATACCATTAACTGAGTGGATTAAACAACAGAAATTTAGTTCTCATTGTTCTAGAGGCTTAGATGTCAAATATCAAGGTGCTAATTTATTTGGTTCCTGTAGAGAAATTTCTCTGCTTATAAATCCAGTAATCCCTCATAATGGGTTCCTTTTTCCTCACCTAATCTAGCTCCATCTCAAACGGCCTGCTTTTCAAATATAATCACATGGGAGTTCAGAGCTTCAACATATTAATTTTGAGGGAACACAAACATCTATCTAACTCAGAACAATTTCCAAGGTTTTCCTCGTAACATTGTTTTAAACATATTCCTAAAAAAGAGCCTGAGTGAAGGTTTCAGTTCAATCTTTCTCTTTTTAAATAGAAGTTAATCCATTCATTCTTTAAGAAAGAAAATGATTTAATAATTGCATTTTATATCTATGTAGTTGATATGCTATTCAATAGAAGAGAGTTGAACAACAGGGGTGAAAGACAAGACAAGGGGTAATAATCTCACATAGCAATTTAATGTCAGCTGGTTAAGCAATGGAATTAGTCTCACTTCTTATATATCCACTCATTCTCATTATTGCCTTTGTTGCTATTGGAGAAGGAAACATTTCCACTGAGTACTCACACTTTAAAAACTTTAGTGAAGAAAAAAAGGAAATAGTGGTAAACTTACTGTAACATATACAGATGTAAATTTACTATCATCACTTAAACCTAGCTAAAGTGATAATGCAGTATTTCTTCAATAAAAAATAAAAAATAAAAAGACATAAAATATTTCAACTTCTTTGTAATGTCATATATTTGATTTAATTGGTATTAAATTAATAAAAAAGTTCATCTCGGTTTTTATTAATAATGCTAGTTATATTACAGTATAACTAGATGATATATTGTTTCATTTCTACTTTAATAGTCATGGAATTGTCATGACTTTAAATTGTCAATATTTTTTGAAAAATATGTCTTATGAAAAATTTCAAACACAAAGGATCTTGAAAAAACAATATAAGGAATGAAATATTTAATAATTATTAACATTAGCCATGTACTTTATCTATACTTTTAGATACAAAGGTATTTACAAGATTAATAGCATAACAATCACACATGCATCATTTATTTCAAATTAAAACTATTTGGAAAACATCATGACTAAACATGAATCTAGATTTAAAAGTTTTGCTATCAATATCATAAAGTTTCACTGTCAGCATCATCAATATAACATCTAAAGCATTATTTCATAAAGTTATTAAATATTTAGTTCATACTCAAATGTCACCAAATATGCTACTGTTATAGAAATGTCTACTATATATGTATATATATATGCATACATATATATGTTTTCAGACAAGTTCACTATTGTGCTTAGTGGTTATATTTTATAAAACTTAGTTTCTAAAAAGCAACAATGAAGTAAAGTGATAAAGCTAGTTTAATTTATTTTAAAATGTTCAATATTATGAACATGAATATTTTTCTATAGTATGATTTAACATATTTCTACAATCCCTGTAGTTCCTGTAAACTGGAAGTCAGATCAGTTTAATGCAAAAGAGTAAGTGGCTACAGGACAAATATTTCTCTTGTGAGTACTTTATTAGTGGCGTTAATCATTTTGTATTGAACCTCTTCAGAGAGGACTTGATACTGTTTTTAATAATGATAGCTTGTACATTGTTCTTTTAAAATAAAGACCAGATATTAAAAATATAAAAGAAGTCCATTCCCTTTAGAGTTAGTAAGTACCGTTTTGGTGGATACTTTGTGATAATTTCTCACTGATTTTTTTTAGCATCCTTTGATGATCTTTACATAAAACAATTATCATAGGTTGAAAACATAATGACATTCATATTCATCATTCTTGCTCTATTTGTCCATCATTCTCTTGCGACTTTGTTTGAACTATTCTTCCTGTAAACAGCCCACCTCACTGAAAAAAATTATGATACAAAAAGACCAGACAAAAAAATAATGTTAAATTATAAACTTTAACAATCTTTATTGAAGAAACATTGCACAGTGACATTATACAGGTTTAAGGTGCACATCATCAAAAATCAGCATCAGTATGTAATATATTGTTTTCTAGCACAAATACGATTCCATCTTTCATCATAAAATTGACCCCCTTTATCTAATTGCTCACTCTCCACTCCCTTCCCGTCCAGTATCTATTAATTCTATAGATTTAAAGTTTGGTTTTATTTGGTTTGGTTCATTTGTTACTTTAATTTCTCTATATATCACATATGAATGAATCACATGTGTGTCTTTCTCCTTTTGTTTTATGTCACTAAGCATAATTTAATTTAGATCCATTCATGCTATTCTTACAAATGGCAAGGTTTTATTGTTTTTGATAGCTTAGTAGTATCATACATTTATATATATATATATGTATGTATTTATCTAATCTGTTTTGAGGCACTTAGATTATTTCCAGTTCTTGATTGTTGTAAATAATGTCATAATATACATAAGTGAGTATGTATCTCTTGGAATTAGTGTTTTTCAGGTAAATACCCAGAAGTGGAATAGCAGAAATAGATGGAATTTCTAATTTTTTTAATTATGTGAGGAATCTCCATACTGCTTTATTTAATGGTTAACACCAATTGCACTCCCACCAATTTTTGGATTATAACCATTCTCAAAGGTATGAGGTGATAACTCATTGTTTTCATTTGCATTTTATTAAGAATAAGAGATGAGAACATCTTTTTCATTTTCCTGTTCACTATCTGTATGTCTTATTTGGAGAAGTCTCTACGTAGATCTTCTGCATTTTTTTTTTTGATCAGGTTGTTTTTCTGTCATTGAGTTTTATAAATAATTAATTCATTCTTTTTTTGTTGTCCCTGATCCCTAGTCTTAAACCTTGGTCCATGGCTTTCATAATTTGTGCTAAGCATTCTGAATCATATTGGCTCAAGTTTTAGGAATTCTTTACTTATTTGCATATCAACCTCTCTCGTCAGATATATGATATGCAAATTCCTGTGCTCATTCAGTAGGAATATTTTTCCTTTTGACGGAAATTTCTTTTATTGTGCTGGATCTTCTTAGTTTATACAGTCTCATTTGTTTATTTTGACTTGTTTTTTTTTTTTTTGCTATTGGAATCAAGTCTCCAAATATATCACTAAAACAGATGTCAAGGAACACATTTCTATGGTATTTATATGCATTTTATGGTTCTAGTTCTTACATTTAAGATTTTGAACAATTTTGGGATAGTTTTGTGTGCGGTGATAGATACTAATATAGTTTCATTTTTTTGCATATAGTAGTGGAGTTTTCCCAACTTCATTTATTGAAGAGACTTGCTCCATTGTATGCTCCTGGCTCCTTTGTCATAAATTAGTTTTCCATATATGTTTGGCTTTATTTTGGGACACTTAATTCCTTTTTATTGATATGCATGTCTTTATTATTATACCATACCATCTTGATGATGATCTGTAGTATAGTTTGAAGTCTGGGAGTATGATGTTGCATTTTTTTTTTTCCTCAGGATTTTGTTTTTGAATCTGTTTATTTTTTGCTCTTTGAGGTCTTCTTTCTTTATATATTTTTTTCTCATTTGAATTTGGTAAGAAATTTATATAACCCATCTTTAGGACCCTCTTTCTCCTTCTTAATTTACTTTTCTATTTGATTTGAGGTAATAATTACCCTTTATTTTCAATTATTGTCTATAGAATGATAAATATTTACTTTTCACATTCTCTTACTTATTTATCCCATTTATTTTACTTATTTATCACATTTTCTAAAATGTGGTATTTTTATTAAAATAGATACAGCAACATCACATATTTTCCAACTTTTTCTCCACTTTTGCTTCAGTCTCAAATATTAAATATATTAGTGAGTATCAGCAATCTTGCTTAAATATTTTCAATAATCTCTAAGTTGTGTAAAGTCTTACAGAATATTAGATTGATCAGGATAGCTCAAAAATACAATGTTTTCTGTTTTCTATTAAATAATGAGGGCTTTCTTTAGGTCTAACAGAGGAAGGATAAACAAACTCCAGAAAAATATATTCAGATCACTTACTTTATCTTGAATTTCTTGAATATGTTGCCTCAAATTATTCTTGCTCAAGGAAAATTGTATTTTCAAACTGTCTTTCTTTCCTTTTGTCAGTGACACCAACCATCGCTTTCTGTTGAACTTCTTTTGCTGTACTTTATCAATTTCTGTAAATACATATTTGCTTCTCTAGATTTTTTTGTTAATATACTGGGGTTTTTAACTTTTATGCGTATGCCTCTAAATTTTTTTATATTTTTCTCTGTTGAATATCTTGTAACTTAGTCTCTGTGAAGTTATTTTATCTTTTACTATCCTGATTTTTGTCAATTCACATTTTATATCTTCTTATTGATTTTCCTTTTTTATACTGGATTTTTAGATCCTGACTTGTGTTGTACTTATGTATCTAGATCTTGGAAACATATTACTTTTATGGTTTTTATTTTTCTGTTATTTTCTTAAATTAACTGTTGGCCTGATTATCTTATAAAATAATGAAAATCTATTGATAATTCATATGTTATGTTGTTTTGCCTAGAATAATGATAGCAAAATACTTGTGAAGCTAAGGCAATTGACTTACTAGATTTTTTTTGATGTTAGAACTCAATTAATTGTGTTCTAGTGACGTTTCTTTTGCAAACTGTGTGCTTTATGTCTTCTTTCTTTTCTTTTTTTATAGTTCAGAAAATAACTATACTCTGGTTCTATACTTCTTTTTCCTTAAATCACCAAGCATTCACTGGAAATCTTTCTCTTCAGTTGCATTCCTCTAAACCAGAAATGCTTCATCCACAAATGGCTCAGGTTTCTTCCTTTCAACTCCATTATAGTTAATGCTCTGATTCAAGATGTCTTGGAATCAGTGTCTACCTTCTCAAAGTAGATTCCTCTCCTTCCAGAAGTGACTTTAATTAATGACATTTAAGTTCTACAGTTTAACCACATTTTTTTCTTTTGCATAATCCCCATAATAAAAAAGCAAAAGTAATTATGATTAGTCAACTTGATGAATCAAAAAAATTGTATTTCATATTATCATCATAATTAGTTTATGTAGATACAATTAAGAAAGCCTCTAGAGAAACAAAATGATAATCATTAGCAATCTAGAGCTTTACATATAGTGAAAATACATTGTTTCATAATTTCTTTTCTCCTGTTTAAATTGTATCCTAGGTATTTATCTTCTCCATATTGTCATTACTCCTTTATTTTTAACTATATTTATCTACAGAGTATCTCTTTATTATGTTTTAAAAATTCCTTGTTTTCAGGTTTTCTTTAACTTTTTTGTTGTTACTATTAGAGAATTAGCAAATCTTTTTTTTTTTCAACAAAATCGGAAGCTTTATTCTTTTAATTAAAATATTTAAATTATACCTGTTTGTTTTCATTGTGATGACTTTTGTGCATTTCTTTAAATGCTTAGCTGAGATTCAAAGATGGCATCTATGGGGAAAGGGCACTGAGACCCTGCACAGGAAAAAATAAGCAGTTTTTTGGATCCAACACAGAAAAAGGGATTTCCCTGCTTCAGCACAAGCCAGAACAACTTGGAGAACAGAAGACTAACAGCCAACTATACAGGTGGGTGAGAGGCACAGGAATTGAACAGAGAATACAGCAGCAAAGAATAGCCCCCAGAAAGGAGAGTTTGTTGTGGTTCAGAGGCAATCTGCTTTCCCCTACCAGAGCTTAGCTGGAGCTGCTTGGGTCATGTGGACATTCTAAAGACTGCAAAACAATCACAGTGACCTCCAGCAACCACCCAGGGTTTGAGATAGTAAGATCCAACTGCTGAGTCCCTCTTCTCTTGGCACAGATGGCAGGGGCAGCCACACTAATCTCTAGGGGTAAGAACTCAGACAGAGCAGTGAGCTGCAAGCCTCAGCCAAACTGAACAATGCTGCTGGCAACTCTTGGGTAACAAAGGGTAACTGGAGCCTGGCAGTAGTAAAACTACACGGACTTTTGTCTTCATGCACCAGGGGTTAGAAGTAGCAGTGATTCCTTTGCTGCCTCACCCTTCTGCAGAAAGAGCACAGGTGTATCCCTAACCTCTAGCAACGTGAACTCAGACAGAGCAGGTTGCTGAAAGCCTGAGTCAAACTATGCAGGGGAAGGGCTGTGGTGAATGCTGCCAGCAACTCTTGGCTAGAAAAAGCCCAGAAGGAGTAAACTGGAGGCAGAAAAAACAGGAGCATATAGGTGCTGTGCACCCTCCACTACACACCTGTGATCTTGGGTCCCCTGGGAATCTGGATCTAGTGGCTAAAACCCAGGAAAAACAGCTCGTGGAAAGGACTTGACCCTGATGCTTTAATGAATACAAGGGACATAAGCTCAGACAGTAAACTCCAGTCACATAGCCCCAGACAGCAGAATTCAAACAACAAAAACAAACCTGTCTCCCTACCAACTATCAGGTGGCAAAACTACATGCTCACAGAGGGCCACTACATCCCAAACCTGCACCCACCCACACCTAGCAGCCATCATCAATCCCTAACACAGCAAGACACACTATGGAAGACTATAAGGGTCAAAAATAGAGCACCCCCTGGTAGAAATTAAAACAAACAAACAAGCAAACTAGCAGGTCAACAAGATCCAAAATCATGAGGGGAAAAACACAACACATCCCAAAACCTCAGGAAATGGAATCACAAAAAAATGACAACTCATCAGAAATAAACTTTGAAGATGTGGAAGAATGTTTTGTTCTAACAGATAAAGAATTCAAGTCTGCAATCAAAAAGAAATTCAGAGAATTAAAAGAAAATTCATATAAGCAAAACAAACAGCTTAAGCAAATAATTAAGCACCAATGGGTGGACATTAAAGCTCTACAGAAAAAAAAAAAAAAAAAAAAACTATTTAATGAAGATAATTGATGAAACTAATATAATATAGAAAGCTATGGAACCAGAATAAACCAAATGGAGGAAAGGATTAGTGATGTAAAAGATAGCAATGCAGAAAGGAGCCAAGAAGTTAAACAAAGATAAAAATTAAGGCAAAAATAAATAAATAAATGAAGAAACACTCATAAAGATGCATATTATATAATGATAAAGGGATCAATAAAACAAAAAAAGATTTAACACTTAATAACATTTATGCACTCAATAAAGGAGCAGCCAAATATATCAAGCAAATATTAACACACCTAAATAAGGATATTGACAGCAATATAATAGTAATAAGGGACTTTAATACTTCTCTTTCAGTAAAAGACAGATCATCCAGACAGAGAGTCAACAAAGAAACAAGATTTTTAAACAATAAAATAGAAGAGCCAGACATAATAGACATACATAGAGTACTTTACCCCAAAACTATAGACTACAGATTCTTCTCAAGTGCTTATGGAATGTTCTCAAGGATAGATCATATGTTGGGACACAAAACAAGTCTCAGTAAATTTTCAAAGACTGAAATCATATCTATCATCTTTTCAGATCACAATGGCATCAAACTAGAGAGAAACCAAAAGGAGAAAGACAGGAAAACATCAAAAGAGAGATTAAACAACATATTTTTGAGCAACCAATAGGTAAAAGGGGAAATGAAAGAAGAAATTAAAAAAATAATCTAAAATCAAGTCAAAATGAATAAATGATACATAAGAATTTCTGAGATGCAGCAAAAGCAGTAATAAGAGGGAAATTTATAGCAATACAATCCCACCTCAGAAAAGAGGAAGTATCACAAATAAAAAACTTAAGCCACCACCTAAAGGAACTAGAAAAAGGAGAAAAATAGAAGCCTAAATCCAATAGAAGATTAAAGAAATAATAAAGAATCGGTCAGAAATCAATGAAATACAGATCAGAAAGACTATTCAAACAAACCAATGAATTGAAAAGTTCATTTTTTTGAAAGAATAAACAAGTAGACAACAAAAATACAAGCAATCCAATCAAAAAATGAACTAATGACCTTAATAGACACCTCTCCAAGGAAGACATATAAATGGCCAACAGGTTCATGAAACTATGCTCTATGTCTCTTGTGACCAGGGACAGGCAAATCAAAACAATGATGAAATATCACCTCACACTGATAAGAATGGTTGTTATGCAAAAAAATGGAAATAAGTGTCCTGAGGCTGTGGAGAAAAGGAAACTCTAATTCACTGTTGGTGGGAAAGTGAAGTGGTGCAACCATTCTGGAAAGCAGTATGGAGAGTCATCAAATAATTAATAATGGAAATTCCATATAATCCAGTTATTTTTCTACTGGGTATTTACCCCTATGACACAAAAATATTTATCCAAAGAGATATATGCACTCCCATGTTCATCGCAGCAAAATTCACAATAGCTAAGAGTTGGAAACTACCTAAATGCCCATCAACAGAGCAGTGGATAAAGAATATGTGGTACATATACACTATGGAATACTATGCAGCCATCAAAAGGGGAGAGATCCTACCATTTGTAACAATATGAATGGATTTGGATAAAATTATGCTTGATAAGGTAAGCAAGAAGGAGAAGGACATACATCGTATGATAGAGCTCATATGATGGGTAAAGAGAAAACAAATAAATGTCAGAAATTAAACAACACTGAAAATGGGGAGAAGGGAGAGACAGAGAGAGAGAGAGAGAGAGACACAGAGAGACAGAGAGAGAGGGAGAGACAGAGAGAAAGAGAGGGAGAAGACTACTCCAAACAACTATGGACTCTTAGAGATGAGAGACAAAAAAGCAATTCAGGTAGTACCAAAGTGACGGGGGCAATGAGATGAAGGAAATGAGCTGTAAATGAAGGAGGGGATATCAGTAAAACTACTATGCTATTTGTAAATGTAGAAACACCACTATGTATACCTCAAAACAAGTCATTGTCAAAATGCAATATCCCTTCAATAATAATAAAAAATAAAATTTAAAAATAAAGGAATGCTTTGTTGAATGATTTTTGTTTGTTGTTTCTGTTGTTTCTCTGTCCTTCCCTTTTTAAGCACTGCTCAGTGTCCTTTTTTTTTTTCTTTTTCCTAATTATATGAGAAATTAAGAATCTTATTTTAATTAGTGTTTTTCAGATAGAACAAGTAAATAAATAAAATAAGCCAGGATTCGGCTTAGCTGTCACCTTAATTTTTCAGCTATTTATCAAATGACTAACACTCCATTTCCAGTCTCTCCTACTGTTTAATTTACTGTAGTTCCAGTATTCTTCTAGTAATTTTCAATTTTAGGGCATTTTCCCTGTAATGGAGCTGTAGTTTCTCAATCATTTTCATAGAGTATTCTATAAATTATTTACTTTCTTGGTGTAATCAAGAGAACCTTCTTGAATTTTAGTTTTGTATGATCACTTTTTTTTAATATTTATCGTGAAATTTTAGCATGAGTTTAGATGGAAAGAGATACAAAATGTATAGTGAAATGGAACTCTATTTCAAGGTTTTTCTCAAATATAACTTTCTTTTTCAAATTCCAACAGGTTTGACCTAAAGTTTATATATTTTTATGGGTAATTTAACTTTTTACAAAGCTATATTAGCACTTGTCTCATGATATGATAATTACCTATTTTCATGAGTGTTTCTCCTATTTAGAAAACTAAGTTCATGGCTTAATTACTTTTTCATCCTTGTAGCATAGTGTGATTTAAAAACATACATTTAAATAATTCATTTAAATCTCATGTTCAATTTCCTTAATAGCCTAACATTTTATAAGGAAAAATAGTAGAGAAATTCACAGAAATGCATCTTTTAATTTTGAATATTGTGTGAATATATTGTTAAACTTAAAATAATATGTATTTTACTAGAATATGTCTATATCAAATAAAGCAATATAAAACACCAGAAATGTTTTTCCTCCATTAATGCATTGAATTTACTCATTGTATGATAAACATTCAAAATCTCTGAGCCTTCTTTAACTTAATTATTCATAATTTAAGAATAGTGTCTGCATTAATTTATTTTTAAGAATTTGTTCAACAAAATAACAAAAATTGTGCTTGGTTATCTGACACCGATATTAATTGAACAAACATGCTCACTGCACTTGAGAACAAAAATGTGGGAAAACAGATGATATGAAAGATGTGAAACTAAACCATAAACTTTACCTAATGTACAAATGGAAGACAGTATTGGTTAATATTTCTTCATAAACAAATCCAAAACAAAGACAAGCTAAGTTATAATTACAAAAATGTTTGGATGATCAGAGCCAACAGAACCTGATACTAATACATATCAGCAGTAGCTATTAGATAATTTTTGTTATTTAGATATAAAATTAAATTGAAATGCTGCAATATCTCCTCATTAGAAAAGTAGCAATTTACTGTAATTACATGGCATCTGACATAGTATTTAGATGTAAGTGCTTGAAAAGAGAAATGGTTCTCTGGGACAGGGGTTGGCAAACTAATGCCTATAAGTAAAATATAGCTTACAACATATTTTTTTAGGACTAACAGGTTTTTTGGGGGTTTTGTTTTAAATATTTGAAAACATTAAAAGAAAAAAATTTTTCAGGACACTTGAAAATTAGATAAAACTCAAGGTTCATGTTACTATTTACTGAATTGCTTCACCCCTCCACCAAATTCATATACTGATCTTTAACCCTTAGTTCCTCAGAATACGTATTTCTATGCAAAACCTTTCCAAAGGTCAAAGTTAAAATGAGACCATAAGGATGGGCTGTCTTCCAATCTGACTGATGTCCTTTTAAGAAGAGAAAATTTGGACACACAATGAGACACCAAGGATGTAAACAAGCCGTGGAAAGAAAATGGAGAGCACAGGAAGAAGGTGGTGATCTTTAGATCCAAACCTGCCCAAACCATGATGGTGTAGTGTTAGCCTCCCAACTGTGAAGCATTCAGTTTCTGATGTTTCAGCCACCCAATGTAGGATATTTTGCTATGGCATTCTAGAAAATTAATTCAAGTGTCCAGAAATAAAACAAAAACAGACAGCCTCATTCATTTGTTTATATATTTTCTGCGGCTGCTTTCACATGCCAGAGACAGAGTTGGAGCTGTGACAGCAATCGTATGGCCTGCAAATCTAAAATATTTACTATCTGTCCTTTTACAGAAAATGTTTGCCAATTCCTGTTGTAGGAACTGGGAAGATAAATACTTTAGCCGAAGAAACTTAATGCAATTCTGTGATTTTTGAAAATAGTTTAAATATTAACCAAGGAAACACTATAAAATAGCAACTTTTTCTGTAGCACACAGAAGAGAAAAGAGAGGCTCTAAGTTAGAGCAATAGTACTTAAGGAGCACATGTGTGAAATAATACCTTAATCAAAAGGCTCATTACTGATAATAGAAACAGATTATTACTTTCATGGTAAAATTAATTTTTTCAAAGTTTAAGGACTGAGATCTGGGAGACTTTATTTTTTCTGATACATACAGCATAGTTAAGCCAACTACCATACTGAGGATTATTGCCAAAGAAAGACTCAGATGAATTCAAAAGAAATATTTTAATAGACGACTAATACTAGGATGACAAGTTAGATAAGTTAGATTAAGTGTGTTAATTATTGTAGAGTTAATTACAGCAGCAATAGTCCTGTTATTGCTATCAAGTAATTCTTACATTCTTGAGACTTAGAAGTGTGAAAACCATAATGTGAGAAAAAGTCAATTGAGTTTTTCTTTTGAAATTTGGGAAAATAATAGATCTCAAGGGACACAGTAGGTGTAAAGAGTTACAAATGCCTAAGCCTTCCAAGGAGAGAAGACTCCTCAAGTCTCAAGGGAGGGAGGTATATGATGAAAGGAGCTTCTTTGCCAAAAACTGTTGGATTGGGTTTCTGCACCTTTATTCAGTACAAAAACAAATTGTAGGCAGCAACCTAGGTCTCCCAGCAACACAGACACACAAGAGGATGAAAGGTCCCATTGTATGAACTTACACAATTAAATGTGCTAAACAGTTATGTTCTTATTCAGTGTGTAAAGCACAAAGGAAAAAAAAATGAAAAGATTTAGTTACGTTGTATTATTGTACTCGATATAGGTACTCCTACTATGTGTCAGGTGTTCTCATAGGATCTCAGCGAAGTATAAAGCAGGATCTCTGTGCTCCTGTATACAATACAGTAGTGGTGAGTATATAGCTGTCCCTAAGCAATAAACTTGCTAAACAATCATATATTTAAAAATGAAGATCTCAAAATTTCCTATGGGTGACATAAATTGCTTAATATTTTTCAAGAATTTTAGGAAAGCAATAAAATATATCAAACCTTATTGGATATTCTTCTTTAGAAAAATTCTTATACTTGATAACTATCAAATAACACTCAGGGTAGATGTGAATTAAAGAGAACTATTAAATCGTTGACCCAGTCTATGTCAGATACTCCAGATTTTCAACAAATATATGTTTAGCACAAGTGTGAGGAAAGGTGTGCCATATGTATGATATTCAGAATTCTTCCATGTAGAAGAATTATAATTTTATAGGCATTCTACATGCAATGTTATTTTTCATAAATATACTTCCCATGTTTTATTTTTTCATAAATGTAATCCCATAGCTTCATCAGCTAGAAACTAGAATGTGTGAGACATATACATTATACAAACGCTAAGTGGGACTTGAATAATAATGATTATTTTACATGAAAAATAGTGATCAAAATTAGCTTCTCACTTTCAACATCATGAATTCCAGAGGATTTTAACTTAATTCAAAATGCTATATTTTAGTACTGAAGTAATTTCTTCAGATTTCATCTTTTACAATTAAGCAAACTAAATATAGAAAACTCTTAGGAATTTGTGTCTCAGGTGCTGTATTAGATGCAGAAGTTTTAAACCTTTACATTCCTGGCTTGTACAAAGTTAACAATCACTAAAAGTTAATATGCTCTAGTGTCATGTTGCAATAAGTTAGACTTTGGTGATTTTTTATTTTTCATATAATACTACTATCTACTTCTGCTCAGGATATTTGTTGTTTATTCATAATAAGCTTATATTAACTTTTTCTGAAACATAACCTTTAATCTTAAAGTAATTCCTTCAAATATGACTTATATGCTAATGGAAATGAGCTCATTGTCTCTGCTATTGTATTTCCTAAAGTGACAGAATTGACCAGCTCATCATCTTTCTTTGGGCATTTATATCACTAGCAATTAGTAAATAACAGGTGCTGTTTAATTTACCTGCTTTTTATTCCAAACTGTTTTTCAATTAATTTCTTTTATTTGCCTGATTATCTGCCATTATATAGGCATTTCTAATCATTTTGTCTCTTTTTGCTCTGTTAATATAGATGGTAGTGACAAATGCTTTTAATAATAACCTTAAGACCTTCAATTTGAAAACCAGAAATCTCATCTGGTATGTGTTGCATATATTTCACAGAATGTAGATAAAATAAGAAAGGCTGGAAGGAAATCAATGTAAAGGTAAGAATGAACCCAGAAGGAAAATGGAAACACAGTAAGAAAGAGTCAGGGAAGGAAAGAAAGTAAAGAATGAGCAAGTTTTATATCAGAGAAAATATAGCAACTCTCAGAAAGGGGTTAATTTGCATTAAGATTTAAGAGGAATAAACAGTATTCAGTGGGTAGATAAGAGTAGGGCACAGTAGATTAGCTCATCAAACTATTCATTGGAATAAACACATGTCTACTTAAATAAAATTTAATAAACATTATTTTTGGACTGATATTCTTAATTTGTAATTCAAATTCAGCGGTCTAGTAATAGAAACAAGGAGAATTTTCTGAGAATTTTCAAACATTAAATAGAAATAGGGAGAGGTATTTCTCTATAAATTAAAATATTAATGACATATCTAGATTTTGCTCTTAACACAGGGTATTCTGAATCATTTTCTAGGCCCAGATGGAAGGTTTTTTTTTTTTTCTCCTATTCCTTTATCAACCAGGTTTATACCTAAAGGAAATTGATATATAATTAATCACTGCCAAGTTTCATTCACCCAACTTTGTGGTAGAAAGAGTCAAGCTTTTCCTATGACATTTTGCAGTCTATAGGCCTTAGCTTAGCTCTAGGTTTACAGAGTAGAATAGGCATTTTCTTCCTTTTCTTTAGGCACTATGTTTCATGAAAAATTCCATTTCCCACTACTAAATAACTCTTTATAAAAAACAAAGCAAGTGACCTTGAGTTCATTAGAATGACTGGTTCTAAACCTTTGTTGGCTTTCTGTTTTCTCTTTCACCATGAGCATTCCACTTATATTGAGTCTTGCATGCAAAGTTGCCATCTTCTAACTGCACTTTACACATATCAATTAAGTCTTCCAGACTGTCCTAAGGGAACTTGGCTATTATTGACATAGGTTGGGTTCAAAGTTCATGAAAAGATTAGAATACAAAAGCCTCAGTTTTCCAAACTTTTTAAATGGAAGCATTGGAATCAGCAAAATGCTATTTTCTTAACATAATAGTCAAGAAATTTTAACTTAGGAAATTATCATCATGATGCATGATTCTGTGTCTAGCAATGATTACATGCGTGAGTTCAGAAATGATTGAGAAGTGATTCAGTACCTGAACCCTTCCACTCACAGCAGTGTTTTATAATATTATAGCTATAATAGTATAGTACATAATATTATAGTTTTATAATTATATATTTCATATTACAATATTATGAATAAAATAAAAAAGACTAAAAAAAATATTAAAATAATGCTAAACACGTAACATTTTATAGGTCCTTATCATTCCTGTGTCATTTCCAGGAAACAAAGATACTTATTATAATATAAATTATTTTCAAAAAACTAAACTTGTTTTTGGAAAAAATATTAAATTCTATTAATCAGAAATTATCAACATGGAATTTCAGAGACAAACCCTGTCAAACCTGTAAAAAGTTACAGTCAGGTGTTCAGAGTATTTGGAAATAGAGATAAACAATACTGCTTAAAATCCTAATGCAAAAAATTTAAATCCTTTTTATTGTATATTTTACAGACCTTTCATAAAAGACCTTGAGGTCATTGATAATTCATGGCATGAAACAAGTACACTAAATATTGTTTTCTTCTTAGTATTAGTTCTATCATTATTATTAAGCATATAACTAGCTGTTTCACTTTGTTTCTGAATTCTTATTTCAGTATTATGATGTGAAATTAGTAGAATTATTTATGGGCTTTTATAGGTGTCCGAAGAGTTACACATGCAAACTTTCTAGTATGAATGTAATTATGTCAGGAGATGTCTCTCATGTCTCATGGAACTCCTATAGACTTTCAAAAATCGTATTTTGTGCCTCATGTCTTCCATGACATGTATGTAAGTAAAAAAAAAATAGAGGAATTTCATTGCTATTCCTTTGCTTAAAATAAGTCTAAGTACCTCAACATGATTCACAAGGTCCATTGTGATAAACCTTGACCTAGCATCAGTTGATCTGTCTTGTCTCTCTACTACCCCTCTTGCTCCACATCCCTGTACCTCCAATAAAGTCTTCCCTATGTTTTCTTCTACTGTCACTTCTTACATTTATACTTGTGATTCATTTCGATTTAGTATTTATATGAAGTTTTTATTTTGTATGATTAATTGTTTCAACAGTATTTGTGAAAAAGATTATTTTTTCCTAATAGAATAATAACAAAATAAATTGACCATTTTCTATTCTTTCTCAATGATATTATGTCTATCTTTATGTTAGTAACCCATTGTCACAATTGTTGTAACTTAATATCAGGCCGATGAAGTCCTCAAGCCTCACTTTTTACAAGACTAAAATTGTTCCATACTCTAGATCTTATCATTTTCCATATACCTTTAAGGACTAGCTTGTCAGTTTTTATTTCCTCCTTTCCTTAAAATGTAATCTGCTGGGTTTTTGATAGGATCACATTCACTTTATAGATAGGCTGACCAAACTGTTTTAAACAGGATAGTACCTTTTTTCATATTTCCCAACTGTCCCATCATTTTAACATAAATGTCAATTTTATACCATTTTTAGCAAACAAGGGCCATTTTTAACACAAGGCATAAGGGGCAGTTAAGTTGCCCCAGGTCGAGTCTGCTGAGGGGGGCTAAAAGTAGCTGCCCTTTTTGGTCTGTGTTAAGAAATGCCCTTTCCAGTGATGATTGAAGCAGGTCATAGTTGCTACTGCTATTCCTGCCTCCAGGAAGAAACAGGAGCAGGAACAGACGTGCTCCCCACCCAACATCTATATCCTCAAAAGGAACAGAACACCACAGCAAAATGGTGGTTATCTCTGGCTCTCTGGTGGTTGTTGGACATTCTGGCACTGAGATGGTTAAAGTGACATGTGTTTTAGGCAGGAAATTTAAAGCAACGCTTATATGGGCACTAAATTTGGTTTTCACCAAAGTTGCCAACATTTCTTTCACTGACCCTTGCCATTTGTGTCAAGTCCTGCCCAACCGCATGTCATTACTATGAGATCACCATCGCATAGTTCTTATTAGTTGCTGGCCTGACTGCTCTTTTCTTACTCAAATTGCTCTGCCTTCTCTCCTCCCCTTGGTCAGTGGCATATAATCCCATCCTATTTTTGCCATCCCAACATCCCATTTTTGTCTCAAGGAAATAGAGTCACTCTATTTATAGATCACCTTGTTGAGAATAGTCTTTTTAATAATATGGAATTTCTGATTCATAATATAGTTTCTCCATTTTTTAGATCTTTAATTTCCTTCTGTAGCATTTGATAGCTTTTAATGAATCGTATATGCTTTATTAAATTTTGTTAAATTTAACTATACATATTTTATAGCTTCAAGCAGTAGAGTACATTAATTTGAGTTTTCAAGTATTTGTTATAATATAAAACTTCACTTGATTTTGGTACAGAGCAAATTAACTAAATTTATTTATTAGTTTTCAGAAAGTTTCTATGCATTGATTCCTTTATTTCTTTACATAGATGGTATGATACTGTGATTTTTAATAAGAAATATATGTACTTGGTCTCTATCCCTGTTTCTGGCATAAAGATGCTAAATTATTTTGAATTTTCTAAGTATGACAGCTTGCTTCCTGATATTTATAAGAAATCCTTTTTAACCATACCTAAATCTATGTTAATGAGGTTTTTTGGAAAACACTTAAGTATTTGAAGGGGAACCAATCTTTTGTTTGGAGGGTTGGCGTTTTCACATCCACCCTTTTGACCACTTGGAAGAGGAGAGGGATTAGATATTTAATTAATCACCAGGACCTACAATTTAATCAATCACATCTATGTGATGAACTTCCAACAACCTCAAATAGCAGGATTTGGAAACACAAGGAGATTCCAGCAAAGTGGTCCACTTCAGAGGGCATGAAGGCTTTGTGCTCTTTCCATACCCTTTTTCCATATTAGGTTCACACATCTATTACATATAACTGTTCCTAAATTAGGTCTTATAACAAATTATGCTATCATTAGGAAATATTTTTTTGAGTCTGCGATCTGTTCTAGAATATCAATCAAAACTGAGGCAAGATTAGTTGACACTTCCAACATGTAGCCAATTAGTGACAGCCTAGCACAGGTGACAATCTAGCACAGGTCAAAGTGTGTACTTGCAACTGACATCTAAAGTGAACACAGAGGGCTGCCTTGCAGCACTGACCTCTTAAGATCTGATGTTATCTCTAACCTTCACTATTTAGTTTTTGTTATTGTTATTTAAGAAAAGGGTCAGGCACACACGAAGGCAAGTATGCAGAAAGGCAGGGAGAGGAGAAAGACGTATTTTGTTTTCACTTAGATATTCATACTGGTTATTTTAACCCGGGACCTGGAACTATACCCAGGGGTATAGCCATTATTCCACTAGGGAGTACCAGCTAGTTGAGTTTTTTTTTTAACGTGTCTTTTTCAAGTTGAGGAATTTTCGTTTAATATTTAGTTTTTGAGGATTTTATCATGAATAAGTATTCTTTTTCTGTACCTTTAGAAATATTCCAATGACAGTTCTCTTTCAGCAGATTAATGTAAATTATATATTTTTTTATGCTCTACATAGGACAAAATCAGCTCTATCAATATGCACTATACATTTTATAATTCACTGAATTTTATTTGCTTAAATTGTAAGATTCTTTGGGTTTGTATTCATGGGAGCTACTAGTCTTGTCATGTCTGTTTCTGGAATCACTACTGACCTGATAAAATGAATTGGGAGGTGTTACCACCACTTTCTTTCTGGGAAAGATTGAGAAGAATTTCACTATATTTTCCTCAAATGTTAGATAGAACATTTTTAAGCTATATGTTCAATTTTTTAAAGTAGATTTTAAACTATTTCTATTTATTTTATAGGTTGCTTCTCACAGTGTCACTTTACTCTCTCTCTGTATATACATATATAATTATAATAGTAGTTTTATCTTACAAAGACTAAGTTCATATAAAACTTGTTTATCAATAGTTATTTTTAAAACATTATTTCCTTATTATTGTTGTAATAACTATAGCATCTATTATGTTATTCTCTTTTCTCTAACACTGGCTTTCTCTCTTTACTCCTGGTCAGTCTCTCTATAGTTTAATAAATTTATTGATGTTTCAGATAAATGAACAATAAATACTTTGTTATTTTATATTTAATATTTTATATTTAATTGATAGCAGTTCTTAAATTAATTTATTTTTCTGTTTACTTTGAATTTGCTTTATTCCTCTAGTTTTTTAAGATAAATCATAGGTCATTGATTTTAGACTTTTCAACTTTTCTAAAAGAGTGATTGATGCCATAAATGTATTGCCAATAAATATAACTATATGCACAAATTGTATTACCTTTAAAAAATGCAGCTTAAAGTATTTTCAAATTTTCATTTGTATTTCTTCATGAATATATTATTGTAAAGTTCATGAATTATTTTCAATATGTGTGAATTTTCCAGATATTTCATGTCATCCATTTCTTTTCAATTATGTTATGTTCAAAGAACATATATTACATGATTATTTTCTTTTTTTGTTTATTGAATTTTGACTTTTTTGCTCAAAGCATAATTTATCTTGGAAAATGTCCATTTTTTCTTGGGGAAAAGTGTGTTAGACTATTGTTAATTGCAATGTTGTATAAGTGTTAATTAGAAAAAAATCTTTAAATTTTCTGCCTTATATTTCAGTTAATTGTTATACTAAGAGAAGTTCTGTTTGCATTATTCACCTTTACGCTGACATACAACTGCTTTGAGCCAGTATTTCATTGCAGTTGCAGGACTATACTGTGTGTTTGTGTGTATGTGTGTGTGCATTTGTGTTTCACTCAGGTACTCCCAATTTTTTAATACTTGCTGTCCAATATCTGAAAACAATTTTTCACATGTGTTCTTCACATTTCTATTTAGGTTAGGGTGGCAAATCCTATTGCTGTTACTACATTTGGGTCAAAAGATGAGACTATGCACACCTTTTGTTAAAAAGTTTTTTTCTTTTTCTCCAGTAAAAGCAAATATGAATATATACATATATTACATATAAGTATATATATGTATATATTTGTGCATATATACACACACTCAAGTGGTTAATAATGAGTTTTGAAGGAGGAAAAGATTGCACAATAGTTTCATTTTTCTTTTTTGCTTATATGTTGCATCACTTTTATAATCTGATAATATTTATTGCAATCTGTTTTATTTATGATAGGTAATTTATTTTCAAATTCAGCTTTAAGAATAAAAGAAACATTCACATGACTATCTTATTTTGCTGAAGAATCTAAACCTGAAATTTTATTTAAAGTCAAATCAGTTTTATTTAAAGTTAGAGGATTAAACTCCATCTCTATCGGCTCCTTAATAATGTTATCTCAAAGAGGGCATGGGTACTTACTTTGCATTATTTATTTTCACCAAAAACTTATTCAAGTGCTGCATTTTCATTTTCAAAAATCAGATTCATCCTCAAAGTAAGAGTAAATGACAGTCATACCTTTAGAATGGTTTTAAAAATAAATAAGATCCACACATTGAAATATAATGGCCATAAATAACAATAATTAAAATGTCTTCAGGTGATAGATTTGAAGATTTTTGTTTATTCCTGTGTATTTGTCTAAAAATATATAATGTTTATATTATTTTATCATTTAAATAAATGACATTAAAATAGTATTTAAATCACAGATGTAGTACAACTATAACTATCATTTCAACAGATACAAAAAATCTGCTCTCATATTTTCCTCTATCCTCTAGAAGCTAATAGAAGAATGTTCCAGAGGTAGAGTGTTCAATTAGCAAATCAATGGGTTAATTTAAAGATAAGCAATTTTCAATAATAATGAGAGTTAATATTTCTTATGGGAGCTGACTTAAACTGGGTTATGAGGAAGTATGAATAGTTGAAATAGATTAATTATCTTTTGAATTTAGGATATTAAGATTGAATAAAACACTTAAAAACTCTATTAAAATGATATCTTTGTGTGTGCAATTCAGGTCAAGTATGTAATTTTTTTCCCTTTATTTCCCTTCCTAAATTCATATTTTATCATTTAACTATAAACTATTGAATGGAAATGACAGTTTATGATATTCATGCCAATAACAATGAAAATACATTAATAGTTTTATGCACCCTGATACAGATATAAAGAATATTTGAACATGCATTTATCAGGTCTCAATTATGTAAATATTAAGAAACTGATGGTAATTCAATTTTATTTTTCATAGTTTCTACTTTTCTGTATCTACCTATTGCAGCATTATCTATAACTGTACAATTTGCACTTGGAAAGTTGGCAAGTGGCTGACTCCCAAAACTGCCTGCCAGTATAAATTAATATGTACCATAAGAAGTACCCCCAAGTGATATAAGAATGCAGTCTCTGGGGTTGTTTTTATGGAAGAAGCTTAAAGCAAAACTGAATAGCTCTGGCTCTCATACAGCAGACAGGAAAAACACTTGTGCCTTTAATGTTGTCCCTGATGGTATGTACTAATTCACTCTAAATTGTTCTAGCTTCTATTTTTAAAAGAATGAGAATGATAAAGAAGCATTCTGTGTGAAGATATATTTACATGTGCTGGTGAGCATAAATGTATACCATTGTCTTTATGCATGTATGCATAGGATATCTATTGTCTATCATCTGTCTCTCATCTCCACAAAATGTGCCTTAATGACCTATTGAAACCTTTCTGTAAAGACCACTTTCATATTCCAGTTTTTCTCTCTAAGAAATATAAAATAGAAATTCTGATCAATGTATATTGATAGATTTTTTTCAAAATTGTTTTTCTTTAAATGGAAAGTTTTATTCTTGCATGACATGTCATATTAATGTTGATATCCTCATATTTCATTGGCCTTGTGTTTTAGAAAGATAAATATCTATTTTTTCTTGCAGTGATACTGATATGATACAATATATTTTAAAACCATGATTGATTTTAGATATTAAAATCAGTCTTAAAATTTTTTAACAGAGGAAAAATATCACTCTGTTCCAAAACCCCATTATACACAGAGATGCAGAAGGCACACAAGTACATACAGTTTTTAAAAAACATTGTTTATGATTTCTTTAAAAGAATATTTTTATGGGACACATACATGGACATTTCAAAAATCAAAACTACTTTTGAAGAAAATAAGTGGCTTTGAGAATCTCCTGTAAAAGAGTTATTTTTGACTGTCAGAACATAACTTTAATTATTTGATGCAATGTTTTTAGTTAAATGACACATTCCTAGTAATAGTTTACATATTAGTAGAAGAAGGATTTATTATAAGGGAATATATTTCCCCTTACCACTTAAGTTCTTTAAGTACCACAAAATTTTGATAATCTAGTACATATCAACTTCCTTGATTTAAATTTAAGTCTTCTTAAAAGTTACTATGTTTAGTAAAGAATAAAAGAAAAGAGAATATAATTGCTGATTAATTTCTCTAAGGATATTTGCCATAATTATTTTAAGATATTTATTTCCTTTCTAGAAGTCTATCCCCTTAACATAGGTGCTGAGTCATAAGTGACGTCTCACTGAGCTGGCATAAAAGAAAAATATTTATTTGTGGCTTTAGGACTGAAGTCCAAGGAACAAAAACTCAAGGAGCAAGGGAATTGTGAGTCCACTTGACTGGTGTGGGGATCCTTGTTTACACAAAGAAAAGTCCAACAGGTAAATATGATTTCATTCAGGACAATTCTGATTGATGAAGAATTAATCAAGTGATGGGTTGCATTTCGATATTCTGTGGTCCTTGGAGGACTGGTTTGGTTTCAGGTTCTTCTGGAAGTGTACTTGTCTGGACAAGACTGAAGGTGCCTGGGGCTTATGCCCTCTACAGCCTCCAGACTATGTTTTGGTTTTACGCAGACTCAGATGCCTCCATTTTGTTTTTTTTCTTTCTTTTTAAAACATTTCTTGTTACATGCTTATCCTCACCATTGCATTATATCCTTGTCAAAGATTCATCTGACTACTGAATGATGTTTATTCAGATTATTCTATCAATGCTCTATTCTCAGGATTCCAAAAGTTCTTTGCTGAAATTTCTCTTTTCAATATATTTTTCCTCTTGATATTCATCCTTTGCCAAGTCATGTCTCAGGACATTATACATATCAGAACTAAATTGGCAAATCATTGAGATTACAGACAAAAGAGTAATTATATATATATATATATATATACACATACATACATATATGTGTGTATACATATATATATATATTACTCTTTATATGAGTTTACATTTATATAAAAATATATTTATATATCTCTATATTTAAAAAAAGGAAAGTATTTGCCTGGATTCAGTATTTCTTTTCTTAAGAGTGAATTGAAGAAATTGCTGCTTAGAAAGTGAAAATATATTAAGTACATGTTCTTTTCTCCTTATGCAGTCCACATTATTTGTGATACTATTCCCTAACAAATAATGGCTACATTGATGATACTCATGACTTGTCTTTTCTAATCATTAAAATTAAAATGTGGAGGTTATTTTTTTTTCAGTTTTGTTCATGAGCTTGATCAATACTTGCTAGTTACTAATTAGTTACATTCAGTCTAGTATTTATTGTATAACTATTCTATGTAAACATCTTCTAGGAGCCTCAGCTCTCATGATACTTTCATTTTAATGAGACAAGCAGATACCAAACAATAAAATGTTAGGTGAGATATCAGGTAATAAACAGTGTAATTGAGAAAAAAATGCACCCTTGAGAACTGAGTGTATTTAGGCAGCCAAAATATATAGCAGATATATAAGAAAAATATGTTCTAGAAAAAGGAAGGAGCTCATAATTTTCTTTGTATCACTGGAATTGCAGGTTGTGATTTCTTTGCAGCTCAAGGCAGATAACCCTCAGTAGGAGCAAATGCTGACAGACACCATAAAACCTGAAAAGATTATCTTTAGTACTCAGATATGCTTTTTCATATAAACAATGATTCTGAATGCTACAATGATTCTGAGTAGCTGCAGGGATTTAGGCTTTGTTTGAAATAAACCTAATATAGTAGCCATAAGCAAGGAAGATGCTATGCAGAGAAAATCCTTAATAAGAGTCCATCATGAACATTTCATTTTTGTGTTTTATGAAATAAAAGTTGATAGCAGTGATCAGTCAAAAAAAGCAAATGCATATCAATGCTGTATTATATACTTATCATAGTAAAACATTTCATTATTTTATGACTGGAAAGTTAGAATCATTTTATTTAAAAGGGGGTATTATTTTCACCAGATTTAATATAAAATTTGGCTGAATTCTGTGCGTAAGCTTTGGCTTTCAACAAACCTTGATTAATTTTGCACATAACAGAATTCTATTGTTGAAATAATGCCAACATCATTTTCCAAAATAATAAATTGAAGATATGCCACTTAAATATAGTGATTTAATAGTCTGGAATAAAAAGGTAAACAATTAGATAACTTGTGAATTAGCTGATTCTCCCACTATGTTCAATTGGAAAAGTTATTTCAGCCTCTTGTTTCCCAATGTATAAAAATTAAACATCTATTTCATGATGATTAGTTATCTTTATAGGAAACTCCATAGGAATCTTCAAAATAACATTGAATTTAGAGGCATGTTAGATGGGGCACCTAGCAGAAATATTGATGGTTTTGTATGATTAATCTAATTTTATTTTTAGATATTAATAATTATGACTGTCGAATGTGTCATTTTAAAATCTGGAATTCTAAAGTTTAAATATAGAACAACAGTTAGCTATCATAACATAATTTAGATGATTTCTGTACTGTTATTATTATTATTATTATTATTATTACTCTATACTGCTTATGTGAAAAGAGTTCTAAGAATTAAGAATAAATCATAACAAAGTCAGCAAAATCAATGATTGGAAATTAATGGACAACCAAGGAAATACTGACAGGAACTCTAAAACATAAACATTGTAAATCGCCATAGATCTGAAATTACATTAATAAACCTATGAAATGAATATTTTCCTTTTGCACATGATATACACATATAATTATATTTATCATTTTCTTTCATGTGCATTTTAGTGACAAATTTGAATCATGGTAGCTTTTAAATCGATGAAAAATAATGAAACAAAATTTGGAATGGATAATAAAGACTATACAGAAAAAGCTAATCATTTTAGAATTGGCAGGCTCAAATCCAATGATCATTTTAAGTATCGTTTACCAGACAAAATATTTAATAATTTTCTGTCCAATAGATCACTTTGCTATAAACAAGACTTAAAATATGCACTTTAATTACACTTGTAGCTCTTAGCTTACTCATTTAAAAAATGTTTTACAGTGCTATTATTTTTCTTTATGTCATAAAATTTAAATATGTGAAACATCCTTTCAGTTATATTTTTCTTAACTTCATTCTATATCATGTAAATGTTTAATATATCTAAAAGACATTTATGTTAGAATCTGGCACCGTTACGTAGAAAACTTATAGAAAAACACATATGAATTGTACTTTGAGAATATACCAGTATGTTTACAGTTTAAAATCACTTTTACCTTAGGACAGTTTAGCTCTGCTGAGGTACAGATACCTGCTTCTCAGGCTAGTAAAACATCCTAATTTCTGAAAAACAAAAATATCTCTAGTCTGGTAAAAAAGCTTTTGTTATTGAATTCTGTATTGCACATAAGATTTTTATATATTTCATTTGCATGGACTTTCCATTCTCTTTCAAACATATACAATTTAAATACTTCTGATGTGCTGTTGAATAATGTAGGAAAATACCTTCATATATTGTGATGGGCAAAATTGTGACCCTTCTTCCCCAAATTAGGTTTAAGTTCTAAACTCTCTCAAGTACCTCAGAATGTTAATTTATTAGACATAAGGTCTTAAAAGTTTTAATTAGGTTAGAATGAAGTTAAATCACTGAACCTTAATCCTTTATGACTTCTTATGAGTTCATTTGAACAGAGATATGTGCGTATACTGAGGAAATCCATATAAAGACAAAAGGATGTTATGGCAATCTACAAGTTAAGGAAAGAAGCCTCTAGATGAGGACTCAACCCTAATGATACCCTAATCTTAGATTTCTAATTTCAGAAATGTGGGAAATTAGAATTCTGTTTAGTGACCCTGCTCACGGTACTTATTTTGGTAGCTCTAACAGACTAATATACACACAATAATCTTAAGTAAAAGAAGGTAATTTAAAACTTTGCTTATTATACACAGTTCACCATGAAAAACAAAATGATTAGTTGTAGAATACTTGAATAATGTTAAAGAAAATAGAGATAATGTCATTTTTCAAAATTCTTTAGTTTTGCTGTTCTTCAATACGCTTTATTATTACCACTATTTATACTATGTGAGTTACATTTAAAAATAATTTTAAACACTGTCAAGAATTATAGTGTAAAAACTCCAAAGCTTCCATGAATATTAGTGTTTAGTGATTGTAATTTTAAATTAATATTTTCTATATAAGATATGCATATTTGTCATATTTGTTTAAGAATTTAGTAATCAATCTTTTCAGTTACTTTGTGATTCAAGAAGTCTGTTATTATAAAACAGTTAGTACTTAGTACTTCTACCACAGGTTGATTATCTTGAAAACCTATATCATAAATGATCATACTTAACATATTTTGAAACATAGATTTTGGGTAAAGAAACTATGAAAATGAAAATCAAGAAACTACAGATTTCATCTTATTTAATAGCACCTAAGTACAATTTAATATGTCAATTATTTAATGTTTTGATTCTGTCTCCATATTTACAGAGAGAAAATGAAATGCATGCTTTATTTCCTTTTAGTTATAAATTGTATTACCTGTGGTCTATGACAGGGGTCAACAGAGAACCAGACAATAATCAGTAATTATTTTAGTAATTTTAAGCCATACGGTCTTTGTTGTGAATACTGAACTCTGCTCATTTCTGTTGTTATGGGCACAAAATTAGTTATAGAGAATCCATTAAAAATGGGTTTGTTGTATTTCACTATGAACTTTATGTATAAAAGTAAGAGGTGGGTCCAATTTGGTCTAGATGTTGAAGCCTGGTTAATAAAATTTACTATCACAATCCAAAACTTTAGATTTAGACCTCTATCTCTATATTTATGTGTATATCTATATCATATTACCTATCTATCTATCTAAATATATATGCCTATAGATTTGTGTTAATCATATATGGACATTTTCATAAACACATGCATGCATCTCATTGACAACACATTCAAAAAAAGATATTTGCGGAAAGATATATTATAAAGCAAGTTGTAAAAGAGTAAACTAATAATATCAATAAAGTTAAGTGCTTTAGTATATCACTTTAGTAATAGTAAAATTCTGATTACTGTTACCTTGTTAGTATTTCAGTAAAAACAAAATGATCATATATTGCTTTTGAAAGAATTCAAAGAATTTGAATTATAATAACATTTTGAAAAGCAAAATTGGTGGTAGTTATCAAAATTTTAAATATAAATAACATCAATATCAATCATGTATGAAAAAAATGATAACTGTTAGTCTTATAGCTATCAAATCGCATTTATAGTTAAAAATCTTCCATTAAAGAAAACATCATACCTGGATGTTGCCTTTTTTTTTTTTCAGTTATTGGTCTACAATTTCATTTCTGCTAATATCTTTGATTTTGCTGTTAAAATAATGCTGGGCTCTTAAAATCAGTTAGGAAGTATTTCTTCCCCTTTTATTTTCTAGAAGATATTGTATAGAATAGGTGATATATTTTAAACAGTAAAGACTGGAATTTAAATATTCATCTATAATTTTGCTTTTGTTTTGTTTTGTTCATATGCTGATGTTCATATGTTGTTGTTCATTGTTCAACAGTGTTCTAATCTGAGAACGCTTACAAACCATGAAAATGTCCAAGGCATCATAAATTAAGACTCAAATGAGAGAAAGTAAAAGCAACAACCACCACCACTCTCTGGAAATAGCCATGTGACTTTAAAGGAAAATATATGAATGTCAATCATATTAAACTCCTGTTATAGAATCTTGACAAAGTATTTGGCTTATGCCACTAATGATGAACATGAAATTTTGCTAGTAAATTCATGGTGTACAAACCAAATAAAATTTTAATTGTACCAAAAAAATCCATCTAAAGTGTTGGGGACCCTTGAGCTTTCCACATTTATCTCAGGTTCTTTTTCTCATAACTGTGTTTCTATTTACCAAAGGGTATCCCCATTTTCACTTTCAACCCTGTTCTTGGCCCTTTTAGTGCTGATGTAGATAATGCAAACAACGATGGCTGTAGAGACTAGCACTCACAGGGTTTTCTTTCTTGTATTTTTTTGTGTTTCTTGTGTTACTAAGGTAACAGACCAGAAAAGGGATGAATGTTACTTGATTGAGAGATCCTGAAACAGATGTAGAGGATGGAATCCTCCTTACAGACAGATTTTGCAGAAGCTCTCTTTTCGTTGTTGATGATGATGATGATGGTTGTTTTATTTTCTGGTTCTGGTCTTTTTAAGTTCCAGAGTCCTGGCCTTAGCACTTGGAGATATACACTTCTTACTTGAGATATAAATGGAGAATGAGGGTTGAGGGGGGTTAATGTGGCCCCATGAACTTTAAGAAAACAATTTTGTTTTGTTGTGGTAATGGATCCTCTTAAAGATTAAAAACTCAGGGAGGACCCTTTCCTATGCTTTGATAGTAGTAAAGGTAAATGTCTTGTGGCGACTGGGAAGTGTCTTTGAGAAGTGAAGGAAAGGAATCCCTGCATTTTTGTAGTATAGATGACAATTCCTTTATTTAAGAAAAGGGTCTCACTTTGAAGATGGAGAAGACTATCTCCTCTGTATTCTAGAAGAATATTTTCTTGGGAAAGGTGAGTACCTATGTGTAAAACAGAAGAGGTGTGGGAAAGGATAAAAGAAAAGGGCAGGATATTGGGGGAGGGCAGTTAGAAGAGAGGAAAAAAAACAATCTCACTCTGGTAGTCAATGGGAGCAATTAATTTTTTCTCTATAGTGAGGAAAATATTTTTCTGGCACTTTCGTGAGCAGGAATGTTGACTACATTGAAGTCTCTGCTGCATGGAATCTGCTGCACCTATTTTGTTACTTTTTTTTTTTTTTTAGATTACTTTCTAGGTTTGGGTGCCTGTAAAGGCAGTGTCTTAGTGTCTTTAGCTTTTGTCATTTTTACGTGAAATTTCTTTTAAGAAACAGAAACATGACTTTTCCTATATAGCTGAAATGTAGAATGTTGGGAGGTAACAACATTTTGTTGGGAAATTATTGGAAGCGACAACCTATGGTCTTTACATTGGAAGGCAAGCTGAAAGTGAAATGCTGCTAAGTTTTTTTGTTTGTTTTTACTTAGGACAGGTTTTTTGGTGGTGACTTGGAAGGGCATGAGGATGAGGAATTATTTCCAGACAAGGTTGTAGATGAATATCTCTATGTCTCACTGGAGATCTATTGCTTTTATGCCTTGATGGGGAGCTCTGATTGTTCTTTTCAGGAATGAGGAAGGGTCCAAAGCTCTTCATTCAGCCATGGTGGAGAATGACTCCCTTGTCTCTCTCCTGACAGGAAAAGTTCATCATCTAGGGCAAGGTGTTAACATCTTCTTTTAATTGGATACCCCTCTGCTTTTCTCTTCTTTCTTTTTCTTCCTTTTCCCTCTTATCTGTCTCTATGTTGCATTTTTAATAGATGTTAAATTTCATGTACAATCTATATCTGTTTTAATTATTATTCCTCCTTGAGTTCTGGGAAGACAGAATAGAATTGAGTCAATTTATGTTTTATTATTCATGTAGCAGAATAAGCCACAATTAATGAATGATCTAGGTTTTTCCTTTTTTTATCATTCATTCAAACAACCAATCAAGTTGATTTGAATTATTTTGTAAACTGAAGTCTTCTTTAATTAAATAGAAACTCAACCACAATATCATTTTCAAACCCAGGGATTTCTATTATTTGTTTGCTATATAAATATAATTTATAACATCTATACTTACTTTGCTTATGTCCACTTTTTTTCTAGAAATTTTGCAAATTACAGCAGCTTCAGTAGTTTCTGTTAGTTGCAGAACCATTGATTCTTTCAGAGATTATTCTTTCAGAGATTCCTATCATGCCCACCTCATGGAGGCTTTCTCCTTGCCTCTCTCCTGGTCCCAAAGAGAGCTGACCACTCTACTTAAAGAGACCAGACAAGTGAACAGATACTCTTCCTTCCATCCCCTCCATTGTTTTTCAGTGACTGTCCATTCTACATGGGTGGTTGATTTTTACTTTAGGTACAAAGACATTTCAATTATAAACTGCAAGTCTTTTCATCCAATGGTGTTAGAACAATTGGAAAGCTAAAAAATAAACTTAATTCCATATCTCACCCCTTATACAATAATAAGCATGTGTACCTACATGGAAGCTTAAGACTACAAAACTTAATAGAGACATTGACAGAACTCTGTGTACCCTAAGGTAGGACAAAGGTTAGACACAGGAACAAAAGCAGCATAATCCATTGGGGAAGAAAAAACAACAATAACAATATTAAGTTATCTTCTAAATTCTTTCTTTTGTTTTTTTTTTTTCTTACTCTGTAAAAATCACTGTTAGGGGAATGAAAAGACATGCCAGACTGGGAGAACCTTGGAATTTGCATTTGTGTCAAGGTATTGTAACCAGAGTGTATAAAGAACTCTCAACAAATATAACAATGCAAATAATACACTTGTCAATGGGCAAAAGTTATGAATACACACTTCACTCAAGAAGATATGTGAATGGCAAATATTCTTATAAAAATACACATAGTGTTTTTAGTCATTAGAGAAATGAAAACACTACACAACTATTAGAGGTACTAAAATGAAAGAACTGACAATTAAATTGGCTAAAAGAAAAAAATCCACAAAAACCTGATGGGGAGAACTGAAACATTTATTAACATTGCTGATGAGAAAGCAAAATAGTAATAGTCACTTTGGAAATCATTTTGGCAATCTTTTTTAAAGGTAAGCATACACTTAGCATATGATCTATTTACTCCACTCATTGGTATTTACTCAAGAGAAATGAAAACATGTTAACACAGAAACCTTTATGCACATGTTAATAGAACTTTATTGAAATTGTCCCAAATTGAGTAAAGCCAGAAATCCTTCAGCCAGTGGATGGAAAAGCAAACTATGGTGTTTCATACAGTAGAACAGTGCTTAGTGGTAAAAAAAAAAAAAAAGACAAGCCATTGATTGATGCAATGATTTAAATCAATCTTTAATGCAATTTACTAAGTTAAAAAGCCCAAACATAAAAGAACAAATAATGTATGCTTTAATTTTCATGACATTCTTGAAAAAACAAAAAGTGTAGGAAACTAAAGCATATTGGTTGATGCTAAAGATTGGGATAACTGGAGAAGTTGATTCAAAAGACAACATGAGGACATATTTGTACTGATGAAAATTTTCTACATCATGATTGTGGTAGTAGATAAATTGTAATACATTTATTAAAGTCTATAGAATTTAGAACACTACTCATTATTACAGAGAAATAGAACACAATAACTTAGACAGGGAGTATACTGAAGAAAATAGTTAATCCCAGTGTTTGCTTTTTGCATATCCCATTTGTATAATATTTTGAACTGACAAAATTAGGAATGAATAATAAATTAATGGCTGACAGAGGAAGAGTCAGGGCTCTTGTGTGTAATTATAAAGAAATAACACAAGGGGATTATTTTGTGGGGAGAGAATAATTTTTTTATCTTGATTGGGTTGGTGGATATGTAAATATTAACATGTAAGAAAAATGTATGGAGTTACAGATACTTAAGGATAGACATGAAAGCATAAAATCAGAATAAATTCCATAGATCTTATAAGTCCTAATTTTCTGATTTTGATATTATAATTATATCAGTTCTAGAGTATTGAATATATTTCTTTATATAGCCATACAAATAGATATATAAATAAAAAATTACAAATATGCACCATTTGTATGTACAATGTTCTTTCTTGTTCTGTTTATTGAAAGAACTAGAAACAGTAACATCTTCATGGCACCTAAAGGATAAATAGGACAATATCTGTAGTATTTTGCAGCTTTTCTATACATACAAAACTATTTTAAGATAAAGTGATAATTATAAAATCAAGCCTAGTTTTCAGCTTTACAATTTACCTAGAAAATTTAACACTATAGTATGATATATTCTTTTAGTGTCATGATAGTTTATATCAAAATATCAATAATTAAGTAATGTGTATTTTGAGTTGTACTTTTATTTTTCGATATAAAAATTTATTTACTTCTAAAGTGTCAGATTTCTAAAAACTTTTTATTCAAAACTAAATGCAATTTGTGAAAACATTTTCAAATACAAGTTTTTAGATCTGAGAAGATAACTCCTCTCTGGGAGAATGGCAAAAGTGATGAAATCTAAATAAAATCTTTAGTCTAGTATTAGTATGCTACTAATATTAATTTCTTAGTTTTAGTAATCATGCTATAATTCTTTGAAGAATGGATGCTGTCTGAGACGACTTGCCACTTCTTTTCAAATAAGAGAAGAGATGAAGCTTAAGTTTTGGTATATTTGTGACATAGTTTATGGACCTGGTTAGTGGACTTCAGTATTTCAGGACTTCAGTACTATGGACCTTGTTTCAGAATTACAGTCAAGACATATAAATTGGTTATATTCATTTTAAATGTGCATGCTGTATGTAATAGAGGTAATAGGAGTAATTGTCTAATTGGCATTGTTTCCTAAGAAGTCATTATGTAACCAGCATAGAATATGTCATTTCAATATGACAATAATCAAATCACTTCAACCACTGCATAGCAGTGTGTGTTACTTTAGTATATTGATGGATACCTAAGTTTTACAATATTACTAGGGAATGCTTCCTGAGACATCCTTTAAATAGGTGATTTTTAATACACATTTATTTTAAATATTTCCCACTTTCCCCTTGCTCATAAATTTTAAAAAAGAGTCTATCACTGTTCCATCCTAATTAAAAATTCAATAAAGCCTGTTCCTTTTCACTCCCTTATCAAATTAAGTGTGGTTTTGACTTTTTTAATTGTTGTAATGGTACTGGTGACATCTAAGTTTTTTTGAATAATCAAAAAAATATAATATTTCTTAGAGATAACACATGCTAGTCAACTAAGTGGCATGATTAACACTTATAGAGAACGATAATTGATTTCTCTTCTAACCCAGGATGTCAAGATTCAAAATAAAAATAGTTTCAATTTTCATTTCATATGTTTAACATACTTAAAGAATCGCTTAAATAAACCCACTTGTATTAATCAGATATGAGGATAACTAGGAAAAAAATGGCTACATGGATATATTGCTTCGATTAATAAAATGTAATTAAGTGAAAGTAAATGAGATTTTTCTACTGAATATTAGTAACAGGAGCAAAGTGAATTTAACAAAACACATTAACAGTATTAGTAATTCTTCAAAATACAGTTAAAAAAATTTTTCAGAATTACAGTCAAGGCATATAAATTGGTTGTATTCATTTCAAATTATAATTTCAGAAATAAACTCAAAACAAAGTAGAATTCGTTAAGTCAACTTTAGATTACCAACTAGTTATAAGATGTGGCTTTTGAGTTTTTTCAGAAGAATGATGCTTGTAATATACTATGATTTATTTGAAAGAAGATATTTTGGACCCTTTCGTTGTTCAATTCAGTCAAATAATACATTGTAAAATCAGACTCATATACTAAAAACATTGACAAAATTATTTTAAATATCTCTGGACTAAAATAAATTTTCCTCTTACTAAAGTCATATCTTTGAAAGTGATATCTTCTATGTAATTAGAAAAAAAAAAAACTTAATATACAGAATCATCAGTTAGTATTTCTAAACATCTATATTTAAATAATATCAGCTTATGATTAACAAAATTTTAATTTTTAATTGAACAAACATTAATAGCACTAAAACAATTTGCCAGTTTAAAAGAAAGACATCACAAATACAACATTGCCGTATTTCTTCTTATCCAAAAGAAGCCACATAATGTTATAGAAAGTAACATTGTGTTAATGTTGCTGTATTGATAAATGTTCTCTAACATATAACGGTTCACGTTGAAATCTAAGACGCGCAGCAACTGTATCACATGGAAGCTTGTTAGGGACACAGTATCATAGGCCCTGCCTCAGATCTCTTGGATTATAAATTGCATTTTAAGTTTGGCAAATACTATTAATTCTCTAGTTTAGCTATGCATTGGGAACACAGATAATTTAATTTATTTATTTGTTTATTTTAAAGGAGAGGTCCAGGCAGGAATGAAGGCGAGTAGGCAAGCAAACAGGAAGAGAGAGAAGAAAGGAGCATTTTCATTAAAAAAAAAAAAATGTAGTTGTACAAAATGTTGTTACCTTGGGCCCAGGATGTAAACTCAGATTCTAGGGATGTGTGTGGACTGTACTCCATCAGAGGCGGTGGGCTTAATTGCTCCTCCACCAGGACATGCCAACTAAAATAGCTTTAAAACAAGTACTGATTCTGTTTCAGCTCCAGAAATTCTGATTTAGTAGCTATGCCATGCAACTTTGACATGACTTTTTAAAAGTTTCTAGGTGATTCTAATAAGCAGCAAATTTTGAGAACCACTGTTCTAAGATACATAATCAGTCACTAATGAATTACTTGCAGATAAATTCTATCCATCCAACCATAGTCAATTGCATTGATAGCTATATTTATTTATGCTAAAGAAGAATGAATTTATTTCAGGCTTTCCTTTAAAAAAAACCTTTCTTTTTGGAAAAGTTGAACATAAGGATTATAAATTAGATAATAGGTTAGGTTTTACTTTCCCTTTAAAAGGATAGTTTTGAATGCATTTGTAATTAAAAATTTTATTTTAATTTTTAAATGTTAACATGGCTTGTATCTATAATTTCACAGTTTTCTTCAATTAGTCATATATAAATACCTTTGTCTTTAATTTACAAATGTTCAAATGTAAGTGCTTTTAAATGAGAAACACATGCCTTACTCATTTTTGTTTATTTAAGTATTTTCTTGTATTGAAGTCAGTAATTATTTCCAGAACTGAAATAACAAATTACAAAGATTGTTTTTCATTACTGTACACTGCACACATAAGGTTTGTCCTAAGAAAAACTCAATATTTTAACCTATACAAGGTACTTTTTAATAGAATTGTATTGTCTCAGATATTATACCCTCTGGGCACAAGTCTTACTCTCAACACTTGTTTTATGTCATTTTGCATAGTACTAGTTTATAAATGGCTACTTAATAAATAACAGTAGAGATTATTATGTTCAGTCCTTTTCCTGAGGCAATATAAGCATGCATTATGTGCAATAATATAATTTAACTTTATCAGAACTATCTGGAGTTAATAATTTCATATGATAATTTACAATTTGCCCTGATGACCCTTCCAAAAATATATGAATGGTATTTCTCTGTTTTTTGTTTTAAAAAGAAGTGTGGCAATAACTCTTTATGCAATTTTCCTTCATCATACTTTTAACTTACTCTTGTCCCTGTGTGGAATATGATTTTTTCAGATTTGTAATCTTAAGGTAAAGAAAGATACATTCAATGTAGAAAAGGAGAGAATGTATTAAATTATATGTACTTAGATAATTAATATCTTAATTAAAAAGTCTATGTATAATAATTCTAACTAGCTAATTAATATATTGTATCAAAGTACAGTGTCAATTTGATAGAAATAATTTTATCACCTTTAACCTGATAAGTCATTCTGTTATCCATACATATTTTAATTTCCATATAACCAATATTGTTTTAAAATATTTAAGTGTTTAAATACGCCTGAACTTCTACAAAAGTAATAATATATTACTGAGTATTTGCTATTTTAAAGAGAGGCAGAGTAATTTTTTCACAATTCAATGCAAAGTATTGGCTTTAGGTTTTTAAGATCAGAACTCCTGATGCCAAGGTTAATAGCCAATCGACTTTGACTGGGTATTAATCAGTCAGTTAGCAAAGACTGACTGGACATTAATCTAAGTGTCAGAGATTCTGAGCTTTTATGATAAAGACATTTGGGAAACCTGAATTTTAGATTCTTACTAACACGTACAGTTGTGATCAAAGTTGTTAATGGAACTCTGATGTCTTTAATTAAAAAAAAACATTTTGAAAGTTATAATTTAATAATTTATGCTATAGTGACAATTCTTTTCTCCCATTTTAATGAAATTAATTTAATAGATTATGTAAGCTCTATACTTGCAAAATCACTGCATAAACTTTTTTTCATAAGAGAGAGAACAAATAAGAGAACCATTCCTCTTCTTTCAGAGATGTTATTCAAAAAGTATCAAATAAAGGAGAAAAGTATTGTGTCAGAAACATGAAAAATGAGGTTGTTAAAATAGCATTATAAATAGCATTTAATAGTAAGATAAAAAACTGAATTTCAAGGAGAATACAGTATGATTACAAGCTCTTACTTGGAAACTTGTATTAGTTCTATACTTAAAATATCAATAGCATTAGCTGTAGCGATAACCACTGAAAGTTAGATTTTCACTACTTGGAATTTAATATACCACTCTCATCTGTTTCTTTAGACACTATACACTAATTAAAGACTATAAAGCATCTTGCAAATAAAAAGCTACATACATGCCTAATAAGGCTAATAACTTTATAATGATACTAGATGTTGGGATCCAATAGACATACATAATTAATAGGCAGTTGATATTTACCTACAACATTTCCGTCTGCTTCGTTAGAATACAAATTCCAAAGTTAAAAGTAGTGCACTTTTGCTTTAGAAGTCATATTTTGCACCACACCCATTCTAACCTATTTGTGGATTTTATATGTAACATCAAAATATATTTCTTGTTTCAATAAAAAGACCCAAAGGGAGATTTTATGATGAATTTGGATTTGCCATCTCTTTCTCTAATCATATCTGTATCTGTGTCATTTCAATACTTAAAAAATGAATAACAATACTTTAACTTATTTGTGTTACCAAACGTATGCAAGACTGTATATCAAAAATTATGTATTACATTTCTTGACTAATATTCAAAACAAGGCTGTGAGATAAGTTTTACTAATGCCTCAATTTTATTCTTTAGGATACTAATGGTAAATAAGGTATTAATAAATAAATATCTTTCAGAGATAATGAAAATCAGAGAAAATAATTTCATAATTTAACAAAGAACAAAAAGCAAATATATGAGTCATGATGGCTTAAAGTTTCCTGCAATAGTAAAAAGGGAAAACAGACATAAACACATTTTTGGCACTTTGTATTGGCCAACTGTGTGGTTCCATATGAGCTGGGTTTTATTCCTTCTATCACTGCAGGTTCCTGGTGCAATGAGATTGACTTGGAAGAATAATGAATATCCTCATTAGGTCTTTCACATTGTAAAGAATAAAAACATATGAATTATTTAGATGTTGGTGGAAAAATTAGAGGTCTCAAACATCAAGTCTTCCTGTGACTATATGGAATATATTATAGAATGTATTTCTTAGGACCCAGGAGAGTACTTAACCCAGAAATCTGTACCCAGAGTGACACTCAGTGACATTGCTTCCCAATCCTCATGCATTTGTTAAAGGAAAATAGATAAAAAGCAGGATTTAGCTTTCAAATTGTAGCTTAACATTGGGAAATAGCCAGTGGGAAATAAATAGATATTAATCTTGTGGAAGAGTGTCAAGAATTCAACCACACTAAATCAGAGTAAAGAGAAAATTCTCAATGGAAATGTCAACAAAATTTAGGCATAAAGATACAAAACAGCATCAGAAAATATGGCTATCTTCCTTGAAACTAATGAAAAAAAAAAAAAAGAATGAAGAATGAAGATGCAAAACTCAATCAATAAGAAAATATAATTCCAGAAAAAAGAGAATATCATATTATAGTTTAATAGACAAAATAAGTTGCACAAAATTTATAACAATATATATATAGATAATAGAACAAGAACTCAAAATTAAGATAAAACAAACTACAAACAATTGGTGAAAAGTATGTCTACATAGTGGAGGGGAATAGAGAGGAGAGTTGGTTAATTGGGTAAAAGATATCAATTATATGGTAAAAAATATAATTAGACTATTGTAGATAAATGCAAATGCTACATACAGATCTTTATTTACAATGATGTACAACTTAAACCTATAAAATGATTTGATACAATGTTCCTTCAATAAAATCTAAAAAGGATATGCTATTGTAATAAATAAGAAACATCCATAGATATAATAGGGACCTGAAAAATACAACTGTGATATAGAAGAATACATGAAATAATTGTACTAAATGAAAAGAAAAATAAATGCAAGGAATAAAACATTTTAAGAGGGTATACCAGTCCAAAATGGGGAAATATTACTACAGGATAATAGAAATAGGATAACTTCAGAAAGGTTAGATATTGAGAGCTATAAACAGAAACTTTTAGTAAAGAAAGAAAGAATAAAATATGCACACTAAAAGGCCACAGAATGTAAAAGGAAAACATTAAAACAATCACCAACAAAATATAACTTGTTTCAACTATTGAACTTCAAAAATGAAGGAAGAAATCTTCTGACAACCTACATAAAAAAGTAAGTCACCCTCAAGGGACATATTAGGGAAAATTTCTCTCCATCGATGAATGTTAAGAAAAAATGTGAATGTTAGCAACTGGATGAAATTTGAATTCTATAATTTTGCACTATGAATCACTTGTTCTGATTTTCAATAGTAGAATGCATGATTTCTATAAATATTACAAATTCACTACTGTAAAAAATTCTACATATATACTCCAAATAGTCATTTCAAATTAAGGTTACATTACATTTTTAAGCTTACTATACATAGCTTATTAATTAAAATATTGATTGCATATAAAACTTTCTACAACCTGCTTTCTTTCATATATTCTAGAATATTCTGGTTGTTTTGATCATTTTAAGGGGAGGTGCAGGCAGGAATGAAGTGGAATAGGCTGGCAAGGAGAGAGAGGAGCAAAAAGAATTCTTGCTTTATTTACTTGTTCATCTTGGTTACTCCCCCAGCCCCTGTTTCCTGATATATATGTGAACTATGCCAGTGGACTTAACTGCTAAGTTGCAAGTGTGTACCTCTTGATTGGCTTTTATCTTGTAGGCACTGTTCTAAGTAATAAAGTTAAAGAATAGATCAAATAAAGAATATTTTATGCCCTCAAGAATTTTGTATTATATAAAGGATGGAGACTGAAAACAAACATAATATATAAATTATAACCATGTCAAAGCTGATATAGTTTATGCAGAAAATAAAATAGTCCAAAATAAAATATAGGATGGTGATGATAGAGTAGTGGTTTAGCATTTTATTTAATTTTTATAAACAATTATATAGAAGGAACATTGCAGAGGTTTAAACTGTGCATTGTCATAAATCATCGGCACATAATACATTGTTTATCAACACTAATCTAGTTCTCCTTTAAGCATATAATTGACCCCTTTTACCCAATTTGCCTGCCCACCTCTCCCCTTGTAACCACAAATTTGATTTTATAGACTAATAGTTCATTTACTTGCTTAGTTTTTCTACATAGCACATATAAGTTAAATTAGATAATGTCTGCCTTTCTCCTAGCTTATCTCACGAAGCAGTGTTTCATCTAGGTCTATCCAGTTTTTTTGTAAACAGCAGATTTTATTTTTATTGCTGAGTAGTGCTCCATAATATAGATATACCATATCTTCTTTATCCACTCATCTGCTGATGGATACTTAGGTTGTTTACAGCTGTTGGTTCTTATAAATAATGCTGCAGTGAACATGAGGGTGCATATATGTATTATAAATAGTGCTATCTTTGTGGCAATACTCAGGAGTAGGATTACTGGATTACTGAACTTTCCATTCTCAATTTTTTTGCGGATTCTTTATGCTGCTGTTCATAATGGTTCTACCAACTTACACTCCCAAAACAGTTTGCAAGGATTTCCTTTCTCTATATCAACACCAACATTTGCTTTTTGCAATCTTTTTTATAATAATCACTCTCAAAGGTGTGAGGTGCTATCTTACTTTTGTGACTTGCATTTCCCTAACAAGAGTGGTAGAACATCCTTTCTTGTTTATGTTGGTCATCTGTATGTCTTCTTTGGAAAAGCCTATTTGATCTGCCAATTTATTTTATTAGAATGTTTGTTTTTCTGCCGTTGAGCTTTTGGAATTCTTTATATATTTTGGATATTAACCTCATCAATTTACAATATTCAGATGTCTTCTTTCATTTAGAAGGATATCTTTTCACTTTGAAAATAGTATCTTTTGCTGTGTGGAAGTTTTTTAGTTTGAAAAATACACTTTGCTTATTTTGGATTTTATTTCCCTTAACATCAGAGTCCAATTCCTAAGAATATCTCTTAGGCCTGTATCAAAGAGTATTTTTTGTCCATTTTTTCTTCTATGTATTTTATGGTTTCAGGTGTTAAGTTTTTAATGCCTGTTTAATTAATTTTTGTGTATAGTGTTAGGTAGTAATGTAGTTTCCACTTTTTGCATGTGGCTTCGAGATTTCCCAATCTTGCTTATTGATGAGATTGTCCTTGCCCATAGTTTGCTCTAGATTACTTTGTTGTAAATTAGTTACTCACTATGTGTGAATTTAATTCTGGACTCTCAATGATCTCTTCCAATTATCTGTGTGTCTGTTCCTATTTGAATACCATGGGTTTTTTTTTTGTTTTTTTTTTTTATTACTGCTGCTTATAGTATTGTCTCATCATTTTTCGTTGTATTTTTATGGAGAATATCATTGCAGTTCTGAAGAAGGTTGCATTGGATCTGTATATTGCTTTAGTAAACATAGCCATTTTAGCAATGTTAACTCTCATTTCATGAGCATGGAATCTTTTTTTATTTCCATTTATCATCTATTTCTTTTAATAAAGTTGTAGTTTGTTCGACGTTGAAGTACAGGTCTTTAATTTTTTTTTAATTTACTTTAAATGTTTATTATTTTGATGGAGTTTTAAATTGTTTTCCTGCACTCTCATTCTGAAAATTCATTACTTGCATATAGAAATGCACTGAATGTTTGCAATCTGTATTTTATTGTATCTATTATGTCTAGCAGTTTTTGACTGGAGTCATTGGGGCTCTAGCTATATTTGTCATCTACAAATAGTGATAATTTCACTTATTTTTTCATTTGGGGTATGGTTTTATTTTTGTCTAATTGTTATATACAGCTATTAGTTTTTGAAAGAAAAACATTGAAATGTTAATTTATACATTTACTGTATATCTTAGTATATATATGGTCATAAATATAGATTAATTACCACATTAATTTTTGGTATAGTGCATGCCTTATTTGACTAAAGTCACCTATATGTCTTATGTCTAGAATAATACTAGCACATACTGCATGATTGAATAGAATGATGAATAGATGCTCAGTTAATAATCCTTGAGTAAGTAAAAGAATTGATGAATTAGATCACAGATCCATCCATATATCCATCCATCCATCCATCCATCCAGCAATTATTTATATGTGTCATTTGTTAATACTATAGTAGGGTACTTTTAAAATAATACTTACATGTCCATTGTTTCATCTCCTCTTTATGCCTGATCCTGGCACATTTCTCATTTTGGGATGTTAGAAGTTACATTTATCACCTCTGAATGGATATTCTTGCACCAGAGTAACTTACTCCTTTTAGTCCTTGGATTAAATTTCTTGGCTGAGAGGCTGAGCGATATCAGCTATTCTACATTCATGAGTATCTCCCATTGTCTGAATGAGCAAAATGAAACAATACAATGAAAGGGCATGTCAAAAGTCACTGAGATAATGTGATCAGGATAAAACTTAAATCTCTCTGCTGCTATTCCAGTTAATGTTGCATAGTGCTCCTTTACAGATGATGCTGAGAAACTCACATTTTCATTAATAAATTTGCATGCAGTTATTTTAAGGTAGAGTAACTGATAAGGTGATTAAGAATGAACCTTAAAGTTAGATATGAGTGCCAAATTCTGTCTCTTATTTATCTTAGAAAAGTAACTTCTTCATGTCTTTGGTACCTTATCAGTAAAATGACTATAATAATAAAATATAACATATAACTCATAGAATTATTATTGACATTAACAATTAATACATTGTAGAAGTGCTTAGAGTACTTTCTAGCTTATAATGTGATATGTAAGTGTATGCTAGATAATTAAATCTGAGTAAATTTTTGTTTGTACCTCTGGTTCCAAGTATGATTAGAGAATAAATGATTAGCAACCTGTCTCTAACTCATTGTTCTTAATTTGGGGATTTCAGGAGGAAAAGACAAAAAAGGAAACAAAGGAGAGATAGAGAGGAAGATGACTAAGTCCAATCTCATTGTTGATATCAAAATCAGACCTTTTCATGGCACTTTTGTCATGAAAAGATAACGGAGCTGATAGAGATTCCTTATTCATATAAAAATTGCCAGAATTTAGTTGGTCTAATTTCTTTATAGTTAAAAAGAAGTAATTGTAAATTTTAGGGAACATGGCACACTAGAAAATATCTCTACACTGTAATTTTTGGAGTATAAAATGGAGCACTTTGATGCTGAAAAGCTTCAGGTAAGTGATTCCCCACATTCATTACTTGGAGACCTCAACATCAGTATATGTCTAAATGTGGCATAAAAATGAGTGGAACTATTCTTGAATTCTCAAAAATTTCCATGTCTTTACCAGTATCTAGTTATGTTTGATATTATGGAAGATCTTTGATTCCTCTCATTAAGTTTTGCAAACTAACCATTTTTAACAAGAATTGCCATTGTATGAATAATTTTCTTGTAGATCACAGTTCATAGTTTTTTATTTTCTGTATTCAGGTGTTCAGTATAACCCCTTTGATAGATACAGATGATACTCGCAAAGGCCTACATGTAATACTGGGAGTATATGGATATGTGTGGTAGAGAAAATTAAAGAGAAATTTGAAAAACAAATTGTGACGTTTTACCAGAGAGATTAGTCTATAGTTGTATAGACTTTACCTAAGTTTTTAATTTGGGTGGATATTGTATGTGAATGGGGAATGTTTCTGTTTTCTCTTTCCATAGATTCAGTCTATTCTTTAACCAGTCAATTGTCTAGATAATCATGGGGCCTGTCCATCTCTACAGCAAGCATTAAGCAACATGCAGTATTACAGAAGAGCAATGAAAGATTGCCACTATGATTAAAAGAGTAGTTTGAAAGTGTTTTGAATTCCCACTAAAGTCCTCTTTATCAGTTCGGTATGACCAGTATGCAAAATAAATGGTTCCAGGAGGTTAATAATAGACTTAACAGATTTAAACAAGGTTATTCCTTAGATTGACTTAGCTGTACTTGACATGGAGTAGGCTCCATTGAAGCACTACAAGCCAAGGAAGAGGAGAGGTCACAATACTAATGCCTTTGTTTCCAAACAGATGTGGAGTCTCTCCAGGCACAGATTTAAGGTTGCCAGATTTAGCAACTAAAACACAGACACCCATTAAATTTGAACTTTAGAGTAAAGAAAAATACTTTTTAATAAAAGTATGGCCTAGATATTACCTGGGACAAAGAATGTATTTTATTTGGCAACGCTGTATAGTGTAGTTGGAATTTGGTATGCTATTACTGTTTTCCTACAGAGATAATCAAATCAACACAGTGCAGTGATACAAGACTTGGATTTGGTAACCACTTGCAACTGTGTTGATGATATCATGACTTGCCTCCTTTGAGGAAAGGTTAAGGATTGTCATTACCAGTAATAAGCATAGAGATTAACTAATGAGTTCAACTAAATTTCAAATGCCAATCCAGTTTATAAAATTCCTGATAGTTCTGTACTCAAAGATTGCCTGTGTAACTTCTTTTCATAGTTACTCAATATCTTGTTGTAGAATGTTGGTGTAAATTGTGCCATCTATAAAAGGGCATCAGATAATTTGAGAACCAGAAAAACTGATTGTGGCAGGAACAATGTAAGAGACAGATTAAAATAGAGGAGAAAGTACATAGATTACTTAAAATTACATTCCTGGGCATACTTGGCAAGAGAAGTCCAAAGGAATCTACCTTGTTCCTGAGCAGATTAATTCACTGTCCATAGCACTGTCTATAGAACACTCAGTGCACTTTTCTGCCCCTATTGCTGCATAAACTGAACTATGTGATGCTTCCCTAAAGAGACAAAACAAACTTTGTTGTTCTGAACTGAGGATTATATTGCTGGTTGGAAATCATCGACAACACACCCTGCAGATGATAAAATCTTAATGACAGAAGGTCAGAGCTGAGAGTTATTTATTTTTGGGTAGAAGAGAAGTCAGACTTGGGTGATTAGGACACTGTCTGAATATTTACACAATGTTGAACAGTAGCTAATGACTTTGAAATATGAACAAAAGGAATACTAAATGACGCCATAATAAAATAAAAACTATCTTGTAGTACTCTCAATGATGGAAATTTCCACAGAATTTATAAATCTAAAGTGGCTTATAAAGACAGTTGTGTGTGTACGCATATGTACATATACACACAACCAAGGATAGACAAACAAAAACAAAATCAGCTGTCAGCTCAGAAATTGATTAGAATGCTAAGGCAGATGCCTTTGTCGTATCTCTACTGCTTCCTCCCTAGGTACACAAAATATAACAGAAATGCAAGTACTCACACCATGTGCTGATGGGAAGATAGAACACAGGTTATCCTGACACCCTAGAAACTTCTATAAGAAGAAGCTATACTCATTTCAATAGGAGAGCATTTACTTGGAAACGGATTGAGGAAAATTTCCCCACAGTTAATACCCCCATCAAATTTATCAAGTGGATCTATACCAAGAGTCCCCGGATACCACAAATTGTTAGCTGGGATTGACACACTAGTTTATGCTTATCTTGTATCAGAAGCAACTTTGAATAATACAATTAAGTGCTACAGAGAGAAAATATTCTATCAATTCAGACTCCTTAACTATCCTAAGTCATATTATACATAATACATATAATATATAATACATATAATACATAATACTGATGTACAAAATACACAAGAAATGAAAGACAAGAAAGCTATACCAATATATACCATATTTCAACCACACCCTAAAATATGATCTTGTTTAAAATTAAATGATTAATTGAAATAACTGTTACTGAAAATATGTGAAGAAAATGTTTTAAAAGTGTGAATTAATTATATAAATGACTGTGTTTTCAGGTTTCATGTAAAAGGAAGGCTAGAGAATTGACTCGAAAGTTTTCAGAGCTTAAGTGCAAGAAAAAGAAGGTCTGGGGGAGGATGAAAGTAAAGTTCTTTTTATCTTTCCTACTTCATGAATTTTTCTTTGATTTTATCTGATCCCACAGTCCCAGGCCCAGATGTGGACTGATGCATATCCAAAGAAGCTAATATAAATGCACAAGACACACTATGCCATTATATTTCTAAATGTGCTGTAGAATGTATCATCACTTCATTCCATGTAGTCTCTTTGGAGTCAACTCTGTAACTCTACCACCATCAAAAGAAACAGTCTTGTGACTGTTTTTAATCAGTCAAATACATTGGTAACTATCTTAAGTAGATTTTATAAAATGCATTGGTCAGCTTTTTGTATTATCTGCATATGGTCCAGCTGATCCAAGGGGAGAAATCCTGAAGGAGAGAGGAGTGGGTCAAATAGATGATGCATGGAAGCAGAAGAGATTCTGTCAATAGGAGTTTGCTCATAAGTGATTTCAGAGTACCAGGGCTGAAGTCAATCATTTCATTTTCTCAAATATATCTCAGACCTAAAGAATGACTCTGTTCACTATTTTAGAGCTGGTACTCCCTGATGGCTAATGTTGAGAAAAAACCCCTGTGGAGATCTGTGATTTCCACAGGAAGAAAATTAGATTTTTACTGATTTATGGGGTCTACCTAAATACTATACTTGAATACTCTGGGAGAATAAAATGATTCTGTATGTCCCGATGACTCATAATATTATTAGCCAAAACAATTCGCCATCAGGATGTGTTTTACAGGCTATATTACTACACTGTTTAATTTTCAGATAAGCTGAGAGAAATACTATCAATAAATAATATAGGGTGGAGAGTTCTGAACAGCATAGTTTCTATACTCTTTTGGAGTCAGAATTCAGCATGATAGCTTTGTATGATTGGGAAAACAATTATTTCCAAGAGATCAATATTGATTCTTGGCTTATTACTCTGGTTATAGTTTATACTAAATATGAATTTAAATAGAAAGTATTTAAAGAAAGTGGAAATTAATTTACGGTAGCATTAAGAGATACAAAATTTGGAAGTTATTTGCTTGCCATATATTACCAAATTCACCCTTATTAAGGTTGAAAAATAAATTTTTAGGAATATTTGTGATATAGAGTTGTATTTAATGGCAGAATCTATCCTATAACAAATGCACAGGAGACAGAGTATTTCTGAATGTACAGATACCAGTAGTAGTCTCCAACATGCTGTTGATAAGCCTGGTTCTGCTCATTTATTAGATGGTCTGAGAGGATTTTTAGGAGCGAATCTATGGGTCTGCATCAATATAAAATAACATGCCTGAATGATCCGCATAATTACAAAAATGTCTTGCTGATCCAAATAAAACTTCTAGGATTAATTCTTTAAAAAAAAAATCTTTTGAGGAATTGAACTTTAGAGGAAAATAAAACCAGGTGTATTTGGACTACCAAAAATAATTTATCTAAGTTAATGTTAAAAAATAACTGAACTCTTATCCAAAAAGAACTATTGGATATTTTAATCATTGAAGAACCTAATGCATTTTAATATTAGTGGTCATGATGTATAGAAGGGCAAGCTAGAGAGGTGCAAATATAGATACATTATTTATCATAAGCTTGTGGCATAAATTATGATAAGTTCCCACTTTGAATGCTGATTTTATTGTAATTTCTAATAGTCTAGAGACCATATTTAGAAAACAAATTTTCTTTTTTGTGTTGTGTCTCATCTGGGGCAGAATAGATAAGGAAACAGCAATGTGTCATTCCTATGAGAAGTTGATGACTTACTTAAACTATCTGGAAACTCATATATTAATACTGTATTGCTTTTTAATGACTAAGATGGTTTTATTGTTTTCAACTTGGATGTTTCTTTAGACAGATTTCTTCTTGAATAGAGACCATAGACTCCTTTTTCTTAGAGTTTTTATTTTTGAAAAGTTGCAATTGTGGATTCTTTCTCTTTCATTTAAGATGTAAATCTTCTACAACCCAGAAATGTCTTTTTCAAAAAATGTCTTTTTCATCCCTAGAAATATAGTCACTAAAAAAATAGCACCCCTATAAGTTTCATAACTGTCAATCAGCAAACATAAATTGGAGATGGACTCATCACCTTGATAAACCTTTTTTCTAATGTTTTCTTGTACTTTTCTATTAGCTTACTCCAGAGTTGAAATATCCTCTTGTCTTTCGTTTCAGTAGAGTTGAATTAAACCTCTCTCCCTATTGTATTAGTCTTTCCTCTATTACAATAGTCTTGAATAAATACTTTTTTTATTAACTGAGATTCTGTTACAATTTCTCTTTGGAAGTCATAATATCTCCATAAACAGTGACTTTAAACAACACATTTATTATCTCATAGGCATAGAAATGAGAATACTATGCATTGGAGAAAGAACACTTTGGAGATTTGAGAATGAACACTATCTAATTTTCCTTGGATCTACTAATATAAAATTTGTTGGCAGAGTGCTTAATTTCTTTAACCTGTTATGCTATCAAACTCACAAATCACTCTCTGTCACCTAAGTTTGCTTTCTTTTGCTTCATGTACTGATCAACAGCTGAAATATTAAGTATTTGTTTTTATATTTTCTGTATTTTTCCAATAAAACGTAAGCTCTGTGAGTGGAAGGACTTTTTTAATACTCCTGCATTCCCATCAATTAGAGCAAAATTATATATCATATTTCTTCAATATAGTACGATTGAATGAATGAATATCATCATCCTGGGATGTTCTGTTGTCAATGCTCTCAAAATATATATGCAAATAGAATTATTTTAAAAAAGTGTTTATTTGTTTATGTCGTAAATGTTATCATTAGATTTTTTTTCACCATTGAGAAATCTGGAAAAATTCACCACACCATTGACGTTCTACTTTAAAAATTTCTGAAAAAAACTCTGTCATTTAATTTTCTCCTAAAAGAGGAACAGCTAAATGCATTTGCATAAAATTTCAAATATAATACTTCCTTGGGCTTTCAGTTCTAGAGCTTTCAATCAATTCCTCATCCTTGCTCTGAAATGCCTGAGTCTTTTTAGGCATGTGGTAATTTCTGAAGCATTTTCTGTCTGAAAATTCTCATTTGGATAAAATACTTTTCTTAATGCTCTTTAAAAATCAATTTTACTCTTTTACTTTAGCTTCATAGTTTTATCTATTTCAGTGAATGATGGTTGATTCTTCCGATTAAAGCTTTCTCAACGCTAAAAACCTTGGAGTTCAAAGCCCTGGATAATAATTTGACAACAGTTTTGAAGTCTGTCAAAAATCTTGAAATATTCTGATGCTCAAGTATTGAGTTACTCTGTCATTTTGCTGATGCTTACATATCTCTACATATATTCTAATTTTTGAATTTTAATTGAACATATTTCTTGTTATAGAGAGATCTCAGATATATGAATGTGTGTGTGTGTGTGCAAAATGTAACAGAAAGCTAGAAAAATTAAAAAATACAAGGAGAGAAGTCCCATTGTAGTGAAAAAACAAAACAGAAGAATAAAAGTAAGACTCTGGAACAAAATGACAACACAGGAGACTTGATTTTCTCTTTTCCCACAGATATACCCAATGAATAGCTACATAGTGAACAATCCCTTCTAAGACAAATTCAGTAACTAGCCGAGTGATTCGAACACATTGTCTTTGTGAGAAAATAATTACCTTAAAATTGATAAGAAAGTCTGAGATAAACTGTTACCTTAAACCCCACTGTTGATATAGTAGCCTACAGTGGGGAAGGAACTTTCAACTTTCAGATTCTCCCTGTGGAATAGATAGTTTAGACTACACATTTAATTAACCTGTCTTTTAAGACTTCCAACTGAAGGACAAGCTTGCAAATCATCTGGTTCTGATACCCAACATGGAGTGAATTCAGGGCTTCCCAAAGACTACATCAGACAAAGAAGTAGTTGTAAATGGGCCAAATGTGTGCACTCACCAAAGCTATACCACAGGCCTCAGTACAGAATGGGCAAGCATACTCATTTCCCAGACTTTCCCTGGAAGCTGCTTCCACATTAATAAAATGAAGCACAAACATCAAATAATCTACATTCAGAGTAAAAAAAAAAACAAAAACAAAAAACTATTGTTATAAACATACAATCAAATACTAAAAAATCTCATTGTGCAGAAAAAGTATTTGATAAAGTTCAGTGTATTCTTATTATGCAGAAAATTGGAAATAGAGTGAAATGAACTAAAATTTAAAAAAAAAAACCCACGTATAACAAGTTTACAACTAACATGAATCTCAAGGATGGCAAGTATAAATCTTTTCCTTTATGATCAGGAACAAGACAAGGATGGACACTTTTATGCAGCATAATACTTTGGAAGTATTAGCCAGAGCAATTAGACAAGGAAAATAAATAAAAAGCATCTAATTCAGAAAAGAAAAAGTAAAATTTTATCCATTTGTTTATGATAAGATATTATGTATAGTAAACCTTGCAGATAAAACCAACTATTTTGGAACTAATAAACAAATGCAGTTACTTTTAACAAGTATAATCTGAATGCAGATATGTTTTCATACACTAACAAGCAGAAAGAGAAATTAAGAAAATAATCACTTTTACACTAAGATCAAAGCTATTACAATTTTTAAGAATGAATTTAACCAGGAGATAAATCATCTATTTAATGAGATCTGTTAAGACACTGATGAAATTAAAAAAGAAACAAATAAATGGGAATCTGTTCATTCCATGTCATAGATTTGATATTGTTAAAATTCCATACTACATGAAGCAAGTTAAGAGACAGTGTAATTCTTAGTAAAATTTCAATGAGACTTTTTACAGAAACAAAAAAACTATCACAAAATTCACATGCAACAAAAACGGTAGGCTGATCAAATGCACCATTTTCCATATTTCCCAACCTTCCTGTTGTTTTAAAATAAATGCCAATTTTACTCTCATTTTTAATAAGCCAGTGCTATTGTTTATGCAGGAAAAAAGGGGAAGTTGAGTTTACCAGTCCATCTATTGAGGCAACCAAAAGCACCTGTCCCTTTTCCTGTCCTAAAGATGACACTTACTGGCACCGACTGCAGTGGGCCATGTCACTACTGCTATTCCCAACCCCTGTGAGGAAAAATGAACCATGCAAGAATAAGATTTCCTCCCCACTTTGAACTTGAAGTTTGTTTTTTTTTTTTTTTTCAAAGGGAGCAGAAAATCATAGTATGCTTGAATTGCAAGTACTACAGGGATTATCTTGGCATTGTGGGTATTATTGGACATTTCCGGCACTGGATCAGTTATTAGGCACTGGGATGGTTAAAGCAGCATGTGTTTTGGCAGGGCATTTGGAGTGGGGCTTACATGGGTGCCAAATCTGATTTTTGCCTAAGGTACCAATATTCCTTGCACTGACCATTTTTATGCAGTCATGACAGACCACACATGGTTAATATGTGATCATCTAAGGGCATTGCATATTTCTTGTTGCTGGCCTAGCTACCCTGTTCTTTCTCAGATTGCATTATGTCTGACCCTCCCCTTAGTCTCCATCCTAATTTCTCATTTTTGTCTTAAGCAAATATGGTTAGCTTAGCTATAAATGAATAAAGTTTGTGACCTAGTGCACAACTTGGTGACTATCATAGATAATCCAGTACTGTGTAAATGAAATTTGCTAAGAGAATGGAACTTGAAAGGTCTCAAAAACAAAAGGTATATATATGAGGTGATGAATATTAAAATTAACTTGATAGTGGGAATCATTTAAAATGTGTATGTTTATCAAATCATCGCATCGTACACTTTACATATGTTGTAATTTTATTTGTCAGTTATATCTTAATAAATATGAAAAAAGAAAAGAATAGAGAAATGGAAGTAGTGGGAGCTATACAAGTAAGACATTGATTTTTGTTATTTTTTATAGTCAGGTATCGTAGTTTTGTTAATTCTATAAATTATGTTTTAATGAAATCATATTTATTTCTGAAAAAAGAATGCATTGATGAATAATTGATTTATAACCCCAAAATAGATAAAGATGGCAATCATAGATACTGCAATAAATTCAGGAAAAAGGAACATGTACATTGTATAGTTCCACAAGTGTTCCTTAGCCTTTTAGGGTTATAAGATGCTGAATTGTGTTAATTAGATATGACCCTTATTAGGTATTAAATGCAATGAAAAGAAATAATCTGGTGATAAGTTTTCAAGGGAGCTAACCATAAAGGAACTATAAAGAATTCAAAATATGATCAGGGATAATTTTTTCCTAGGAGTGAATTTGAAGGCACAAATTGGTGAAGAAGATAAATTTAACTTTAATATTTAATGTATGTGTAGATTGAAAAGTAAAAGTAATATAAAATAATCCTGAAATTTTTAAGATATGTGAGAGTAAATGTGGAGTGGTTTATTAACTTAAGTATCAAATAAAGAATAAATAATTCAGGGGTGGATGAAACTTTATATTCAATTTATTTTAAAATAGGCCAGTCAAATAATGATGATTTAAATTATATATTTTAATATGTAGCAAACTACCATAATGCTTAAATCTAAAGCTATAATTTATTATTTTTTCTAGCAGTTCTGTGTGTTGATTTGGACCCATGAGGCGTATTCCTCTTAGAAGTCTCTCAATTCATTACCACTTCAAACACTGGCAGAAAATTTGACTAGGATAAATATTGAAGATACTTTTTTCTTTAGTTTTATAACTGGGATGGTATGACTTCATGGTACTTCTTCTCCATACTAAGCTTTCCTCAGAACAGAGTGGTTCATTTTATGGTAGTTGGAAATTGTATTAATAAGCATTCAAGAAGACAAAGAAGAAAGTTGCAAGAAAAGATTCAGAATGTCAACTTCTAAACATTTTTGGCGTGCAAATCGTCAAGACCATCTCAGTATAAAGTGAAAGGAAGAATGAACTCCAGTTCTTATGGGGAAATGAGACGTCAGCTGACGGAAGGAAATTATTGACCAAAAAAAATCTTGTGGAAGAGCTGTCCCATTTTTATGCCCAAACCACTAAGTTGTTTTTGTATGAATATAAGCAAAGATGAACAGAATAAATATGTACATTTATGAATTTTGAACATGAATTTTACGAATGAGCAATTGTAGCAACAGTAGTTGATGTGATTGTTCAGAGATAGCATCATGATGGAAGGATGGATGGATGGATGGATGGATGGATGAATAAATTTGTCATTTTACCATCTATTATCTATTTATCTGTATCTATCATGTTTCTGTCTCTACCATCTACCTATCTGTCTATCATCTCTGAAGAATGTATTCAAATAGAGGATTCATGCCAATGTTTAAGGACTTGGTATCAAGAACTATTTTCTAAGATTTTGCTTTTTTTCTTCCCAGACTTTCATGGATGCCAATAAAACAAACAAAATTTCTGGGTCAAATGCAAAGAACTCTATTACATAATGTTTCAGCTTTTACCCAGTTTCTCAAGTTTCTCAAGTTTCACAGGCATGCCGTAATTGAGCGTATGTATATGCTATGCATTAACAAGTATGGATCCCAGTTGAAGAAACTGAGTACAGAAAACTCCAATTTTTGATAATGATTTCAAGAAAAACTGTTTTTGCTTTGTGCTGAATGAAGATATTATCTTTGTTATACTGGATATCAAGCAATTTACCTATCCTCAGTTTTGGAGGAAGACATCTCTGTCTTCCAATGCTGATTGGTATATGAACATCCTTGGAAAGTATATGCATTTTCTGTTGCAGCCGTAACACTTATCAAAATTTTAGAGGCTTAAAATAACACAAAGTTACTGCTTAATCATTTTTTAGTTTGGATACTTGAGTAGACTTAACTGGTTTCTCTGAGGTTTCAATGTCTGAAATAAAGTTGATATACAATTGGTCTAGTATCTGAATGTTTTGAGAAGAATTTAATTCTAAGATCATTCAGGTTGTTGCAGAATATAGATCCTTGGTATCACGGAACTTAGGTTTCCTTCTCATGCTGTATATCACATGGTGCTGCCCTTAGCAACAGTTAGTATCATTGGTTCATAGCCACAGATCTCTATTTCAAAGCCAGAGACATCCCTAAAAACTTTATCACATTTGGGATATCTCTGCTTCTCCTTTTGCTTACAGGTCTAGTAAGTTTTCTGATTTTAAAGGTTCATATGATTAGACTGTATCCATCAAAATAATCTCCTTATTTTAATATCTTAACCTTAATTATGTCAGTAGAATCTTATATTCTATACATCAGAACATTTTCACAGTTTCAAGGGATAGAGTATGGAACTCCTGGGACAGGGATGGGGCAGGGAAGGGGGCAGGGGCAGGGACAGGGAGTTTCTGCCTCCCATATAGAGATAGCAGTGAACAAAATCTGTCAGTGGCACTTCTCGTAAGAATGCAGAAGCCTGATAAAATGGTGGAGAATTGTCTTTTGATAGTTCACAGAGTTAAAAAATAATAGCTACAGCAAGCATTCCAAATTGAGTTCAAAAAGAGAATGGGGAAGAAGCAACGCCACAGGAAGAGGTGAAAATGAAAATAATAATAAATAATAATAAATACAACATTCAGAAAAAATTAAATTATAGCTATTTGTCCGTGTGTCCACTTAATAGTTAAAATGTCAGTAACCTCTTGACCAATTTCAGTATTATTGTGGGAATGTATGTCGAATTGCATTGGGTCTGGAGTAAGTATTTAATTAAGATATATCAGTAAGTTAATACTACCTTTCACAAAGCTTACCAGTAAAGAAAGCATCAAATGATTTGAAACTAGGAGTGAAATTCAAGGAGGGAGGCATGGGAGAGACAGAGAGAGAATTGGTGTGTGTGTAAGAAAGTTGGATAGATTCATATGAGAAGTTCATAAAAAAGTCAAGCCTAAGGTACAGAAGAGAGAGAAGAAGGATGGATTAAGGGTCTACAGAAATGGGAGTAGATTGAATCAGGAGCAGAGTCAGATATATTAAAACTAAGAAGGAAATGATGGCATGATCATAAGGTAGCAGAGACCAGGCAGATGGAATTTCAGGCCACAAATATACAAACATAAATATATATATATATATACATATATATATATATATACACACACACACACACATATATATATATACACACATGTATATATATGAAAGATATGAAGGTACTGAATTAAGTTAAGACACGATTATATGTTGACCTTGATCTTGCATTTACAATTGGGTGAAATGAGAACATTGATGAGATACAAATAAGTTTCCTGTAATTAATAGAACTTGCATTGGGGATATTCAAGCATGACCTTCCTAATGGTATGGAGGCAGTAAAGGATTAGTTTTATTGTTAAAATAAAGGCAGAAGAGGTCCAAATGGAGTTGTATGTGGATTTTTTATAATTATGACAAATTGCTGAGATGGTTGTAGGAAGAGATTAGACAAGAACGAGAGGCCCTGCTTTGAATGAGCACAGATATTGGTAGAGAGAGACAGCCATAGATTTGAATTATCATCAATTCTTCTTGGTTTTCTATAATGCTCAATGCCTGCCCCAATTTCTGTTCACACAGAACTTTGCACTAGATCTTCTTTTCTTGAGAGAATGAGAAACAAGATCTTGGAATTATAGTAATTGTAGAGGTAATTCCTAAATGACAAATAATATTGTGGCACAAAACATAGCCACATTCTGGCAGGTGACAGAAATAACACCTGATTTTTTTGGTTCTGAGATCGGGGTTGGGGGTGGGTTATAATGGCAATTACTTTCTTTGAGAATCTATATCTCTGCCAATGCTCTACTATAGTAATTGAGTGCTTCATACTAACAACAACAACATAAGCCAAATCAATCTATTAAATGAATCAGTTATTAGAATTAGCATGCCCCTTTTATCTAGAAGCAAATATACAACTCTTACTTGGAAAAAAAATATTTAAAATTCCAAGACTTCCATTGTGCCAAAAAAATCAGTCAAATGTTAAAACACAGTAAAAATGATTAAGCACATGAGAAATCAAGCTACTATTAGTGAGAGACAGCTGAGATAACAAAGAAAAGACTGACCTTCATTTGCAAATATTTCTTTATATGTCATTAAAAAGGATCTTTTAAAAATATAATACAATATTCTCATAGCTAAACTGATTCTTTGATATTAAAATACCTATCCATTTTCCTAAATTTCTGATTGCTTTTTTGAGTGTGTTGGGGTAACTCAAATCCCAGATAAAGATAATATAGTGCAATTGTTTAACATGCTTCTTAATTTCTTTTAATAACCACTAGGCAACTCACTCTGTCTCTTTTATTATTTTTAATATGCAATCTTTTTGAGAAATAACTTTCCTTGTACTAGCTGGAATTCAGAGTGATTATATGTTGTATTATATCATGTTCCTCTGACCTTTGGTTTTCCTGGTAATTCTATGATATTTGGAAAATATTATTATCAATATTTAATTTCATTTGATTGACAATGCTTCATGGGATTTATTTTAATTAATGTATTTTTCATTTAATTTTTCACATTGGTTATCCCTGGGCCATGGGTTGTGAAACCCATCCTTGGAATGTATTTGGACTATGCCCGACAGACTTGTCCACTAAGCCACTGCATCTGTTTTCTTATGAGAACACAAATTCTTTGGTTCTTTCATTTACAGAAGAACATTGCTGTCTTAGAATAAATACTTCCTCTAAATCACACGTGAGGTGCAATACTCATTTAGTGACTATGTATATGTATACATATGTATGTATATATACATATACATATGTGTGTATGTATATATACATATGTATGTGTGTATACATGTGTGTGTGTGTGTGTGTATAGAGAGAGAGAGATTGAGAGTCCCATGCTGTAACCAATGACCAATCAGTGATATCAGTTTCATTGGTGTGTGAGTGTAATCAGTTAGCTAACTGACTAACACCAGTGGGACCTGTAGGACTATGGGAGATTATTTAGTGGAAACAGTCTATTGACAGTGAAATGGTGATAAAACTAAAAAGATAAGTGCTATATTTTATCAGTCAGTATTTTTATTATAAAGGAAATAAAGAAATACTAATTATTTTAAGTTATATAAAGGAGTATGAGAGAAGATAATGCTTTCGGCAAGTCAGTACTCACACCAAAATAATTCAAACAAAGAGCATAGAATTATATTTGCCGCTTTGCATCATGCGTCTAATCTGATGACTAAAAGCAAGAGACGACAACTGGTGAGACAGTTAATATTCAAAAAACATTAAACAATGTGGTTTAGAGAAGTATTTTCCAGGAAGAATACTATTAAATTAAATTGTTAAAACATAGAGTTCTACTGAATTTACAAAGCCAGACACTTACACATTAATATAGAAACAGTATTATATGAAGAATTCGAGAAGAGTTGACAAACTAACAGTGATTTGGGCTCTGAAGATTTTATCACACGTATCTGTTCCTGTAGAATGTGTGATACAGTTCGTGCAAGAAATTCCACACGAGTAGGAATTTACATTTATAAAGTTTTACAAAAATGTTAGTTTCTTGAATACTCATACCTCTTCCAAGTATATTACTAGATTTATACTTAGGAAAGAGCCCTGGAAATAATAATAATTGCTTAGGTGGATGCTGCCTTTTTTGTAAGTAATTGGGTCATTTTTAATGATCTGATCTGTTAATAACCCAGCTAACCAAACACTATCTGCCTCATTCAATCAAATAAAGTCTAAGGAAAATGTCTGCATTGTCTAAACTATATCGTAAAATAGAAAAATATTTTCTAAGGTAGTGAGACCAACATTCCAGCAAGTGTGCAGTTTATGGATTGATAACAGATGGGTTCTGATAAAGTCCTTTTTCTTGTTTGGAGGAAGTTCTCAACCAGCAGACTGAGCATAATAGCTGGTCAATAACTTTATGCACCACAGAGTGGACAAAGGAAAGCAGTTATCAATTGGAGTTAAAATATGATGTTTGAAGCACCTAAGCAGAGAGAGGAGGTTAGCAAACGGACAACTGTATGGGAAAAAGCACTGACCATCTGTCCTTTTGAAGAAAAACAAGTTGGTTTGCTTTTAAAAAATGTCCAAAAGTTCATATTGGAAACAATATAAAGTACATTTAGGAAAGCAATGACTATACTCCAGTTAGATTACTAAGGAGTTACCTGCTACTAAATATCAGAATTTTCCCCAAGGTGAAAAATAGGACCAAAGGATAGAATTAGACTTCTCTACAGATTTGAGTCAAAATACACCTTTAAAGGATAATGTACCGTACAAGACTTGAATAGCAAGAAATATTTTCATGTATTTCCTTATAAAATTAAATTGCAATTTCTTGGACAAAAATTAATCACAAAATTGCTTATTAAATTATTTTTAAAGATTTATAAACAGTTATTAGGACACAATATGAAACTATAAAATATTATTTAAGTAAAATACGTTTAAAGTCAATGAGACTGTAACTCAATGGAATTTTCAGATTTTGATTATTTTGAAGTTATCAAACAATGTGCTCTAAATTAAAACCAAAGAATAAAATGCAGTGGAAGTTGTAAGAAATCAAGCAAATGCAATTTTGTTTTATCCAACCTATAGACTTTTAAACTTTAAGTGGAATGACATCCTGTGAAATCTTTTTATTTTGGTATATTATCACCTTTTTATAAAACAGATCTATCATTCTGTTTAGAGACTATAATTATTTGATCATTTTAATGAAATTACACAAATAATTTAATATCAGTTTGCTATATTAAAATTACTAATTAATTGATTCTAAAAATCAAGGCCACATAAGCATTGTTATATATTGAATCTTTTAGCATTTCCCATCATACCCAAGTATATCATATATTCTACTTCTTTTAATTTTTTCAACATTTTAGCTTCTAGAGAATTCCAATAACTGAAATGATGAGTATATTCTACTGGCTCCTTGATAATCAAAATCAAATGCAGTACCTCTTTTGTTGATTTCTTAGTGATACATCTCTGATGATATGTTTTCTTATATGGAGCTGTTACTAACATCCCAGTGTGTAGATATATGAAGGTTCTGCAGGACTCTTTTCCAGCAATTTCTGCCAATGACATTTTAGTAAGGTTCCTCTGCCACTCAGTGACCAAAGTGTTTATATTCAACTAGTATGAAGTTCACCCTGGGCAGTTTTTTCAGTGAGTATCCTACTGCAGTTTTGGTGTAGAAACTATGCTTACATATGCTATTTGGAAAACAATTTGGAGATTTCTCAAAGAAGCAAAAATAGGATTACCATAAAATACAGTAATCCCACCTTTAGAGATCCATAAAGAAAACATGAGAGTATTAAAGAGATGATTGCACCCCGTGTTTACTATAGTACTGTTTACGATAGCCAAAATATGGAAACAACCTTAATGACGATCATAAGACAAATTACTAAAGAAGATCTGGTGTGTATACTCACAAACAAAGAATACACACACACACTCACACATAAACACAATAGAACACTAATCAGCCATGAAAGGAGAAATCTTGTTATTCACAATAAGATAGAGAAAACCCAAGGGTAGAAAGCTTAGTGAGCTGAGGCAAAAGGAGAAAGACAATTATTGTGTAGTCATGCTTATATTGGTAATATGGAGAAATAATTTAAATAAACTGCTAACATACAATTACATTAACATTCACTATTACAATAGGTTGATGTTGACAAAGGAGAAGTAGGTACAGGTAAATCTTACATGATGAAGAGAATTTAGCTATCATATTTTATATTTATTTTACTTTTTTCCTCTTTCTTGTTGTTACTGCTGTTGCTCTGTATTTGATCTGTTTTAATTCATTAAAATAAAGGAGGAAAAAGGAAATAATAGTTGCTTATTTCTTCCTTTTTCTAGCTACAATATAAGTGAATGCAAGCTTTTTTCACTAAAGACAAATTCAAAGAAATGAATCTCTTTAATGCAGAATGCAAGGTTATTTACCAGTTCTTTTCCACTCTAAAAGGGTACTCTATTTTTAATCATTGTTTATTTTGTAAAAACACCTCAGTTAGCAATTATTTAGGTCAATAATAGTCACACATTTTTGGATAGTGTCCAGTAACCCTGAATTTGTAATTAGAGCAGATGGCAATGTAAACAAAATGATACTTTCCCAGCTTCTTAAACCTAACCTTTAATTAATTTAACATATATTAAAAAATTAATTATGAAATTTTAGTTGAGAGTGCTACGGAAAACATTTTGATCTCTTATATAAATGCTTCATAAATGACAAATGTACAGGATTATCTAGGTTAGCTTTTTTACATGTTTTCTAATTCATATTGAACTACCAATTATAAAAAGGAAACAGTGAAAAGATTATCTATAAATAAGTTGCCAAATCAACACAATAAATAGTTTATTTATTGGACTCAGAACTCCTCACAGTAGAATCGATTTCATTTGACTTTTTAAAATTTAGTTGACTTGTGGCTAATACCAAACTAACATGTCATGAATAATTGAAAATCATGATCTGAATAAAAATAGCAACTTCTATTTTTTAATTTACTCTTTTAAAAAATTCAAATAAGTATATTTTCTAAACAGGATGATAGATTTTTTTATAAAAAAGGGTGATAATATAACAAAATAAAAAGATTTCAGAAGACATCATTCCTCTTCAAGTTTAAAAGTCTGTAGGTTGGATAAAAATGAAATTGCATTCGCTTAACTTTCTTACAACTTCCACTTTGTTTTGTTCTTTGGTTTTAGTTTAGAGTATATTGTTTCATAACTTCAATATATTTGACCCTAGCTTCGATATGGGAGTTGGCGAGATGAGAAACTTCAAACTGTGATTTTGAAACCCCCAGTTCAAATGCTCTGGGGTGATGCTGTGAAGAGACTATTCCTTAAAATAAATGATTTGATCTTCAATCAAGAAAAGTGTTAACTTCCTGGAAACTTTCCAGCTTGCTGTTCTGAAGAACTCAATTTAGCAATTTCATCAACTTTCACTTATCCATGCTATTGGAGAGAAGCAGTGGCATGAATAATCTAAAAGTGCAGTTAATTTTGAAAGAATTTATATGACGTGATTTTCTGTAGTAGATTTAACTTCTAGTTGTGTTGTACCTAAGCTAATAATAAAATTACTTTTTCTTTCCTCAAGGCATAATACTTGGTAGCTCAGTAAAATAATGTGTGACAAAGGAAAAGCAGTCACTTTTGTTAGTTAACATGAAAATTTCTTAAGCAGTAGTCATATGTGGAGAGTTAGATGAAATTTTTGATAATTAGGAAACTTATTGTGTGTGAAAACTGGAAAATTAGTACAGTTGACCCTACATTTTAAGGTGCCAACTGTACTTCATGCATATACACATTAGTGAGGTGAATATACTTTACTGGCTTAGCTTTCTCTGAGTACAAAGATTTCAAAGAATTTTGTAAATTATAAAGAACTGTGTAAATATTTACAGAATTGAAGTTGTCATAATGTAATACATAATACAGACTCTTTAATTCCAATTAATATACTTGTAGAAAGTATCCTTGTAAATGTTGATGCTTTTTCCAATGGATTCTTCTTTCCTGTTTCTCTTGAATCAGGTAGCAGTTTCTGTGATTCCTTATCTCAAAGAATGCTACTCAAAAGATAATTGTTTCCTAAAGCCTAAGTCTACCAAAGAACAAGGGTGATAAGAGATGATTTCCCGTAAATTGAGAAAAGAAGTCTATTGGCTGCAGAATAGAAGAAAAGATGATGGAGTGGTTTGGGGGACTCTCGGGAAAGTGAGGTATATGAAGTGGCCGCTGAGAGTCTGATTTATACCAAATAAACAGCAAGCTCAATTTGCTATGAGAAACAAGACTGAAGTAGAGGCAGTCACTTTGGAGAAATATGAATTCTAGTAACTAACAATAGCAACATATGCAACCAGCTTGAGAAACCTATAGGGAGAATGTAGTCTCTTTTAGGGCTAGTGGCTGCAGAACTTGAATGAGAAAAGCAGAGAGAATACTTTTAAAGAAAGTGTTCTTTTATTTATTGATTCAATATTTTCAATATGAAGTAACAGGAGTAAAATCAATGGAAATTGGTATGTCCTCACAAGTCACTCAGAGGTATTTATTTTCCACCTCTCCTTCGTGGATCACAAATTTTGCTAACAGATTCTTCCTAATGTTTCTCAGAGTCATGCTCATGAATAGATGAAAACTTAATGTTTGATAAAGGTGGCATCAGAAATGCTTGTAGAAAGAACAAATTGTTTACTAGATAGTTTTAGGAAAATTGGCTTATTACCTGAAGAAAAATAAACTTGGATCTCTACCTAAATTCACATAAAAGGTCAACTCCAGATGGTTCAAAATTTAATGAAAAATAAAACTATAAAGCCAATAAATTTAGGAATGACTACAATGAAGCAAACAAAAAAACTGAAAAATGGCACACTTGGGTGGCATAGTGGTTAGTACACCAGATTCAATCTATATACATAACAAGGTCCTGAGTTCAAGTACCAGGGATAGGGGAACAAGATGAACAACTAAATAAAGTGTTTCTTCCTCTTCTATCATCCTGTCTGTCTGCCTCTGTTTGTCGTTATTCCTGCCTGCACCTTTCCTTAAAATATAAAACAAAATAAAGCTGAAAGAATGCAGATACTCAATCAAGAGATCATAAAAAGGATAAAATATGTAAAATAATTATGTAAAGATTATTCCAACATTCACTGATACCTTTAAATCATCAAGAATTCAAATAGGAAAATGAGCCAAGGAAATAAGTAGGCGACAAACAAAAGAGGAAATTTATAAACCAAGAAGAATATAAAGGTGGTTTGCAATTCATTAGACTCAGACAAATGAATATGAAAATAACTAGATCAATACCACATTACACTTATAATACTGACGTGGCTGAGTCTTGATGGGGTAGGAGGAAGTAGATTTCCAGGTGAGACCAGCTGGTGCAGTTATTCTTTAGAGCAATCTGGCTCCCCTTGACCTAATTAAGTGCATTCATAATCAATGACCCATGAGAGAAGGTGCATGTGGGGGCGCGAGGCAAGGTGGGTGAGCAACCAGCAGTTATACATATAACAACATGAACTATTCTTAAAACAGTAATACTGAAGAAACAAAATATGCAAAGTAGAATGAGGAATACAACATAATATTATGATCATAAATTTAATATATAGGCATCTAAAGCAGCAGGGCACATATTGCAAAAAGGCCTAAAGCAGAAAACTCACAGAAAAATACTGTAACTATGAGGAAAGGATAAGAGAAAAGATTGTAGGTAAGTAAAAGTCTCATAAGGAAGATTCATAAGGAGACGGGCCTCAGAAAATAGCAGCGTATTTGAGGACTGAAACCTCTGGGAACTTCTTTGGTTTCTGTAGATAGGTACATTTATTTGAGTATGTCTTTTCCTTTTCCTCCTTCTAAGGACATTCCTAATAGGTTTTAATGAGAAAAGGACCGTTTTTTTTTTTCAATATTTGATATTAAGAAAACATTATATCCACATGCAAACATGTGAAATTAGACCCTTGTTATACAACATACATGATAATCAACCCAAAAATGGATTAACTTAAGACTCCAAACTATAAAATGCCTAAAATAAACAAAGGGGAAAAGCTCCTTGACATTGTTCTTGCAAAGTTTTTATTTGACAGTAAAAGTACAGGCAATAAAAGTAAAAAATAAATAAGCAGTACAACATCAAAGCAAAGTTTATGTACAACAGAGGAAACAATCAACAAAATGAAAAGGTAACCTATGGAGCTTAAAAATATTTGCAACCATAGATCTGATTAGGTATTAATCTCCAAAACATATAAGAAACTCTTACAATTCAATAGCCAAAAAAAAATAAAAAATCTACAAAATAACCCAGTTTTCAAAAAGTGGAGAGCATCTGTTTGTTTGTTTGTTTGCTTTTTTCAGAACAGATACATAAATGACAAGCAAGTGTATGAGAATGTACTCAACATCATTAATCATCAGAAAATCCAAATCCAAAGAGCTATGGACATCACCACACACTGTTAGGATGGCTATTATCAAAAAGTCAAATGCTGATTAGGATGTGGAGAAAAGGGAGCTATACTTAAGAATGTACATCAGTAGTCATTAGGAATAGAGAATGAAGTTTCTCAAACCATTAAAATAGAATTATTACCCAAAAGATACAAAAACATTAATTTACAGAGATTTATGCACCCTCATGTTTTTGCAGCCCTATTCACAATAGCTAAGAGTTGGAAACTAAGTGCCCAATGCCAGGTGGTTGCATAAAGAAGATACAGTATACATACACAAGGGAATACTATATAGTCCTTAGAAGAGATGAAATCCTGTCATTTGTGTCAACATGGATGTAACTAGAGGGGATTGTACTAAGTGAACTAAGCCAAAAAATGAGAAATAGAAAGATAGATACCAGGTGATCACACTCAGAGGTAGCAAGTGAATAAAAAAAACAAAAAACAAAACCCACACTCAAAAGCCAGAATCAACCCTTGCAAACTTGCAATAAAAATGAGGTTACTAATAGGCAATGGGATGGGGGTTGGGGGTCAATTGGTGGTGGAACCCACTGGAAAATAGTAAACAACACTTCATGTGGAGGGCAGGGTGTTTTGATACACAACTTAGGAATAGGGAAACTGCACAAATGGGGAACCTACACAAATGAGTTTATTTTTATATCTAAAATCAAAATTACTGCAATAAAAAATCTAAAAAGAAACATTACCATGATCCAGCAATCCCACTTTTGGGTATACATCCAAAAGATAAATCTCTATGCTGCAGAGGTATCTGTATATCCATGATCATTGTAGCATTATTCAGAATAGACAAAATATGGAAACAAATTAAATACCCACTGATTGATAAAGAAAATGTTGTATAGACATGTATAAATTGAATATTATTCAATCTTAAAAAAGGACTATCCTTCCACTTTGGCAATATAGATGAAACGAGAGAAAATTAAGCTACGTGAAATAAGCCAAACATAGACTGATACATATTATATGATATAATTTATATGCAGAATCAAAAACAGATCAGATTAATAGTTATAGAATAGAATGATGGTTACCAAAATCTGTGGGTCATAAGAATGGGGAAATTAAAAAAAAAAAAAGAAGAAAAAAGGGAAGGAGGGAGAGAGGGAAGGAAGGAAGGTGAAAGTGTTTTTTAGGTCTAGATGGATTTAGTAAAGGAAGTTATTGTTTAATGCATACAGGGTTTCAGTTTTCTGAAGTGTTCTGAAGACAGATGTTAATGATGTTTTTATACAATATTAACATACTTCATATCAAAGAACCATACACTTAAAATAGTAGGGATATTTTATGTATTTTATGTATAGTTTACCAAAAATGAACAGAAAAATTGAACTCAGAACCTGGAAACTGTATAGTTTGCTATACATCAGGAATAATGATGATTAATGTCCTGATAATGCTTGGGTCTGTTTGAGCTACTCATGAACCACGTAAGTCCTTCAACCACCTAAAATACCAGAATACCAGTAATACACTGAAATTTAAATGAGGTTTGGAGTCTGGTGAGGGTTGAGTTGGCATATATTCAAAAGAAAACATCTCCAACTGAACTTTCACATTGGCTTTTAATTCTGGATTGAGAATCTCAGTAAGCAATGATTAAGTATAATTTTATCTCCATTTCTATATTTGTAGGTATATCTTTCAATATCAGCAAATAATATTTTGGAAAAGAATACATTCAAAGAATTATATATAAGCATTAACTTAAAAATTGATAAATTAAGAGAAATCAAGAAAAAAATATGTGACCAAATATCTAAGAAAATTAACTTCTTAATTATTAAAGATGCAATAGGAAAGCATATGAATATATGGAAGCAAGAATAAAATAACAATTTGTGTGATAGAAAAGCATTTATTTTGAAATAAAAGTAGTGCCATTGTTTTTAGCTGAATAAAAATACAGAATGAATTGCAAGATCCAGTCTGAATTTTAAACGAAGTATATATTCAGAGCGTAAAATTCTTTGTCTCTTTCAATTTGTTTTGCAAATTTGAGACTTGGCTGCTAAGATCATTTCATTTATTTATGTTTATATTTATCCATATTTATAAGGAAACTCTGAACTTCCTGCTACAGACTTTTTGTTTGCTTAATTTAGTCCCATTTGCTTAGTTTGACTTTTGTTTCCCTTGACACTGGAATCTATTCACAAAGACATTTTTTAAGACAATGTTAAGGAGCTTACCGTTTATGTATTCTATGTATTTTATGGCTCTGGGTTATGTATTCAAGTCTATAATTCATTTCAAAATAATTTGGGAGTAGGCATCAGTTAGTGATCTAATTTCATTTTTTTGTCTGTAGCTGTTCAGTTCACCGTATAGTGAAGAGATTTTCCTTTCTCCATTGTATGTTCTTGACTCATTTGTCATAAATTAGTTGCCTATGTATCTGTGGACTTATTTCTGAGCTCTCAATTTTATCCCTTTGAACAGTTAGTTTTTCATCCAATACCATGCTATTTTGATTACTATAGACTTGAAGTATAGTTTGAAGTCAAGAGCTCTATCTCTCCATATATTTGTCTGTGCAATATGTATGTATTATACACATATATATGCATGATCATCACAATATGTGTGAAAATAGCCTTTGACCATATAATTCATATGTATATATACATACATGTACATATATACACACATACTTCCATGATTCTAAACATATTTGCATTTTTGTTTCATTTATTGACAATATTGTTTAAATTTTGAAAGGTGTTGCACTGAATCTGCATATTGTTTCAAGTAAAAAAAAAATGTCATTGTGAATCATTCCACTCTGAGTACAGAACATATTTCTAATTATTTTTGTTGTTTTCTATTTCATTCAACAATGTCTTAAAAGCATTCAGTGTATAGATCCTTCAACTCCATGGCTAAATATATTCCTAGATATTTTATTGTTTTTGAAGTGATAGTACATGAGATTGTTTTCTTAATTTCTCTTCTGCTATTTCATTATAAATAAATGTAACATTTTGTATACTGATTTTATAGTCTGCCACTTCCTGTATTTATTTCTTATTTTGAATTGTTTTAGTAAAAAAAATTACTTTAGTTTTATATGAATTATATTGTCATCGGCAAGTAGTGACAGCTTTACTTATTTCTTTCCAATTTAAGTGTTATTTATCTCTTTTTTCTGGTCTAACTGTTCAGCCTAGGATTTCCAACGCTATGTTGAATGATGTTGATAAAAGCAGAAATCTGCATCTTGTGTCTTTTTTTTGAGGAATAGGTTTCTATATTTTGCCATTGACTGTGATACTGTGAGTTTGCCATATGTGACCTTTATTATGTTTGGATTCTTCATTCCTGTACTCCTATAGAGTAATTTTTTAACATTAACTGTTGTCAGATATTGCCAAAAAACTCTTTGTGCACCTGTTGCTATGATCATATATTTTTATACTTCATTTTGTTAATATGATGCATCACATTGATTTAGGTATGTTGAATAATCTTTGCATCCCTGAAATAAAACCAATACAACCCTGGTGTACGATCCATTTTAAATATTGTTGAATTCTGTTTCATACAATTTTATCGAAAGTTTTTGCATTTATGTTCATCAGAAATATTAGTCTATGGTTTCTTTTTATTCTATTTCATTGATCTTCATTTTTGTGATATTCCTGTCTAATTTCGGAGTAGAGTGATGTTTGTCTCACAAAAAAAAAAAAAAAATGGAAAAGTTTCCCTCATCTTTAAATTTCTGGAAGAACTTGAGGATAAACTTTACCCATTCTTTGAAAGTTTGTTAGAATTCACCAGAGAATATTTTTGATCCTGGATTTTTGTTTTTTTTGAGAGACTTTTGACTACTCCTTAAATGTATTGACTAGTAATTAGCCCATTAAGATTTCCCATGAGTTCTAGGTTTAGTCTGAAAAAGTTGTTTGACTCTAACACCCTATTTCTTCTAGAATGTCAAAATTTTGTCATATGGTTATTCAGAGTAGTCTCTTTATTATCCATCGCATTTATGCAGCATATATTATAACTTCTTTTTCTGTTTTTTCTTTATTGGAGTTTTATTTTTTTCTCCTTAGTGTGTCTGGTTAAAGATTTTTCAATTTTGTTATATTTTCATGAACCAGCTTTTGGTTTCATTAATATTTTGCATTTCCTTTTGGGATCTTAATTTTATTTATGTTCATTTAAAATTTTATGACTTCCTTTCTTTTCTACTAATATTTGATATCTTTATTCTCCATTGTGTAGTCCCTTTAAGAAAATATAAATTAAATAGAAATTTAAAAACTTTTAGGGTAAGTCTGAATTACTATAGACATTCATCTTAGACTACTTTTGCTCTATCTTATATATTTTGGTAGGTTATATTCTGATTTTTCATTACATTACAGTATGTTTATTTATCTTTTGATTTCTTTTTTGTCCAATATTTGCTCAGTAGCAAGTTGTTCAATTTTCACATATTTGTGATTTTTCTGGCTTTCTTTCATTATTAATTACTAATTTCATATTGCTGTGATTGGAAAAGGTGTTTTATAAGTTTTTGATTTTCACAAGTTTGTTGATTCAGGTCTTGTCTTCTACTAGTATTGTACTGCTGTCAATTTTACCCTATGTCTGTTAATATTTGTACTAAATGTTTTGATGATTCTCTATTGGGTTCATATATGTTAATAAGCATTAGGATTTCTTTTGGGATTGCCCCTTTATTGTTATGTAATGTTCATCGTTATCCTTGCTACTTTTTTTAATTGGGTCTATTTTGTCTGATATAACTATAGCTGTTCCTGTCTTCTTTTAGTTACCATTAATATGGAGTATCATTTTCTATTCTTCTCTTTGAGCTTATCTTTGTCCTTCAAGGCAGCACACAGTTGGGTCTTGGTTTTTCAATCCTTTAGTTACCATATGTTTTTTGATTGGTGAGGTCGGTCTATATTTAGGGTGATTTTTTGATATATGAGACTTGACTACAGTCATTTTGTCATGTTTTCTTTTTGCTCTGTATCTCCATTTTATTTTTTTATTGTGTTTCCACCTGACATTTTAACCGGTTTTCTATTATATTGTATAACTTACCTCTTCTTCATGCTTAGTTATTTTGCTATATATTTTTGATTTGTGGTTACCATGAAATCTGCATAAAATATTTCATATTGTTAGTAATCCTTTTTCAACTGATATAATTGTGTCTCTATTTTTCATCCTAAACTAATGTTTTATTTGTCACAAATTATCTCTTCTATAGTGTGTGTTCGTTAGTAAGTTGAAGTATCCATAATCATTTTAATGCTTCCTTCCTTTTAACTGCATATGCTATAATGATGTATTTAATATCTTATTCTGAGAATTGTCATTTTGTTTATATGTATAACTTTGTTCAGAGATTTGTGTGCTTGTATCTCTTTTTTTCTTTTAAGGTAGAATAGCTTCTTTTAACATTTCTAGTGGTGGTAAACTTCTTGAGCATATGTTTATCTGGGAAAGTCTTTATTTTCCCTTGATATTTCAAGGACAACTTTGGTCAGTTGAATATTTTTGACAGGCAGTCAACTGATAAAAATGTCTTTATAGGTTGCATACATTTCCCTGTTTACTGTCTTTAATATTCTGTCTGTATCATTGACCCATGACTATTTTGATACAATGTATCTTCTTGCATAATCTTTTACATTTAGATAATCAGGTAAGTCATTACTTACATGAAGTTATATATTCATATTCTTCCTTAGGATTTGGAAAATCTCTGCAATTGTTTCTTTAAATAAGCTCTCTGTTTCTTTCTCCATTTCTTCATCTTCTAGGTTACCCATTATCCTTATGTTACCTACCCTAATAGAGTCAGATAATCTTTGTATAGTTTCAATATTAAAAAAATACTTTTCTTTCTTCTTCCACTTGGGTTCTTTCAAGATTTCTATCTTCTCTAACACTAATTCTTTCTTCCATAATATTTATTCTATTTCAATTATTTCTATTACATCAGTCTTTTCATTTGCTGAGTTATTCAGCTGTAGAATCTTAATTTTTTTCTTCTTCAGAGTTTTAATATCTTTGGTAGTATAGTATTCCACATATTAATTTTATTCCTGAAAGCATTCATTGCTTTAATTTTCTTGCAACTTGTTGGCTTTCTTCCTGCCAGCTATTTTGAATTCTCTATCCATTAGATTGCTATCTTCTGCAGAATTTTTGTATGCTTTTCATGATACCATACCACTGTGATTTTTAGTGCTTGACCACATATTCCTTTATCTGCACACTTGGTGCTAAGAGCTTTCCTTTTTTGTGCAATTTTCTTTCTTTTGACTCTAATTCTGTAGCTTAGTCGTGAGACTTCTGTCATCTAATGGGTGGTGCTATAACATTAGTTTTCTGTTATCTGTTTTTTTTTCTCTGAGTATGTGGCAGTATCTAGAGATCATAGACTCTGCCAGGAGTAATAGTATCCTGCAGATGTTGAGGCTGTGAATTTCATTGCTTGGGTTGTGGAGATGGTGGGATCACCTATCATGTTTGGTGGGCTCTGGATTGCAGATTTTGTAGGGGTCTGGAGAGAGTGTGGGTAAAAAGCCAGGTTACAGGTAGCACCTGTTGCAGATGAGATGGAGTTGTCTGACTAGTGCAAGCATTTTTCATTGCTATTCTCTTCTTTGGGTTCCTGTGCATGATTCCTAATTAATGCATACTGTCTCTACAACAACCCCCCAACACACACACACACACACACACACGCACACACACACACACACACACACACACACTTCAGGACAAAAGCGCTTAAGTAACTATCAATGATTTTGAGTGGGGCTATTGTATATTTATGTTGGGAATGGGGTATGGAAAGTTGTAATTATTGCAATTACTGCCTTCAAAGTTGAGTTCATGAGCTCTGTCAGAAATTCTGTTTCTCCAAATAACTGTGTTGGATTCACCAGGGCTGATGGTGTGAACAATTGCTTCAATCTTCTCTTCCTGGGCCATAGATTATATTGATAGTATTGCTCTCCCAGCTCTACTACCTCCACATGCCCCACTCCATCCACTTTCAGACTCTTAACTATGTCTATCTCTCCAATGTCCTAGGGTGATATGCAAAGGAAACTTTGTTATGCTACAGATGACCTCCTAATTTCATTTTAGAGAAGCAAAGTGAGTGTCTTCAAACTTGATGATGCTGAGGACATACCTGGGATTCATTTTAATTAGATATCACAGTATTCAATTTTATTTACTTATGAATAACATTATTTTGTGATTGATCATGCTGTATGCATTATATTTTTACTTTAATATTTCTGAGTTATACTAGATTCTATGAAAATAGCATAACCTCTTATGCATCCATTCATTCTTGGGCAACTAACTTGCTTTCACTTTTGCCTACTAGATACACATATGTTATAAACACAATATAATTTTGAATACGTGTATTTTTATTTTTGGTAAATACCCAGGATTGGAATTGTGCTTCATTTAATTTGTATATTTTTATTACACAAGAAGACTTTTTTTGAAAAAAAGCTATCTTTTAAAAAAGGTTTAAAGTGATTCTACCACTTTTTCATTGCCATCAAGCATATCTGATAAAATCTTTAAATTAATGAACACATTCAATACAAAGATATAGATTTATAGATTTCTATTCTATAAAAACACCCATTTTCATCAATCACTCTAAAATATATGTTTGATGTTATTTAGAATGTTTAAGAATATGCATTTAAATGTCATTTATTAGGAAAATAAAAATAAAACCTTTGGTTGTTGAATAGATATTAGCATAGCAAATCATAAAGAAATTTGCAGGAAAACCACTCTCTTTTTTTGTTTCTCTTTCTCCCAGTTCCTACATATCTAAAGGGAAAAATAGGTTACCAAGGTGACTTATTTGAAAAATATTAGTATGAATGGCTGCTAAGCTAATTTAATAAAACTTATTCAAGTCTCACATTTTAAAATAGTGTATAAAGATTTACCCTTTGGTTTCCTCATGCTAATTTCTTCATGCCTCATTGTTTCTTTTTATGATCTAATAGAACATTATATATTGCTATAGTGAAAAAGTTATATTCTCTTCAGACATTTATCTGAGCTCAAATTAATTGATTTGTTATTGTTCTAATAAAATCTTTTTTTCTCTTTTGATGAGACATGGCCTGCAAACTCATTTTTCTATAATTGACAAATAGTGGTTAGTGCTTTGAAGGAATTTTAAATTAGTTTTACAGAATTAACATATTTATTTCTCTCATCATACATTACAAGTTTAGCTTAACAGGAAAACTCATAAAACAATTAGCAGAATTAATGCCAAAAGAGTTCTCATAAAATAGCATTTGCAAAGTAAAATATGTATTTGAGGTTTTTTGATGTATTAAATTATTGTATATTGTTAAATAGGGAAATAGACATGAGTGTATAAATTATGATAATAAAGATGTATATAAAATAACTTATGAATAAATATACTTTTTCTTATTACACATATTTTAAGAGAAATGATTTAATCTAAATATACTAAAGATAATGGTTCACTTATGTACTTGTTAAATTGGAAATGATTTATTATCCATTATAGATATTTAAAGCAATACTTAGCACTCTGATCTATTCTTACAGAGTTGGAAACCCATAATTAAAAAATAAACATTTTCATAAACCTTATATTAAGAAAGCACTTATGTAGAACCAAAAATATATAATTTATTTTGGCATAGTCAGTAATGCATATATCCTTATGAAGCTAAAAAATATATTCTTGGGTAGACACTTAATTTTAACAGAAAATGCATACTATCACCACTGTTTACTGTTTAGTCTTTCATATCACCTCAAACTTTTTCAAGATATCTGATATAAAACTTGACTTGGTAATTCAAGCACATCAGTAGGATAAAATAGCAAAATAGTAGGCAAGAAAAATTACTTTAAGAAGTATAAATATTAGCATTTTAGTATTTTATAGCTACTTAGGAAACAATCTTGACTATGAGTTTATAGCAGATAGTTAATATACTTGTTTCTGTTCCTCACAATAGAACTCTCAGAAATTAATTTAAATTAGCAAATGCAAAGCATATTTGATCAACAAAAGAACATCGTTACCCATTTAGTTCATTCATGGAGATTTGCTTCAACTTTAAAATAATATGATATAGAAAAACATTAAGATTAATAAAAACTAAAGTTCACTGTTTATTTCAAATATATTTACGCATTGTAGAATTATGAAACATCTGGATAGTTTAATGATATACTAACTTGATATTTTCTCCTAGTTAATTTTAATATAACAAATTTTATCATCATCTTCAAGGAAAATATGAAACAGGAAGAACTGGATTATGGATAGTAAGTATTTTTTAGTAATGTTTACATGAATGTATAGCAAATAGTAGAGAAAATTAATGAGTTTAAATATATTGAAAACTACTTTGACACTTTTTGTCTGGTTGTGGAAAATAAAGAAAATAAGAAAAATAATCTGAAAATGAATCATGTATAGAATGCTTACTGAAAAACAATTTCTCCAAGCAGCTGCATAAATATTTAGAAACAAGTTCTTAATGTTAAAAATATGCAAGAGAAAAATATAGTAATTTTGAAAAGTTTCAAGATAACAATAATAGGTGATATGGGAGTTAATTTTATTAGTCAATTTGACTGAGCTAAGTGGTGCCCAGATAGCTGGTAAAACATTCTGAGTGTGTTGGTGTGGTGTTTTGAAAGAGATTAGCATTGAATATATAAATTTATTATAAAAGAACAAAGTGAGTGGACATAATCCAATCTGCAGAGGATCTGATTAGAAATTATTTAAAAAATTTCAGAAATAAAATGGAGTTAAATGTGAAATAATTATAATACAGAAACAAAAATAAATAGAATGTAGTTATATGTAATAAATATTAATTCAAATTTCTTCAACTCTGAGATTTTGATGATAGTTTTTAGGAAAGTATATGCTCAAATGGAAAATGACATTAAAAAGAGTGTGTATGTTCACTTCTATAAACATGCTTTTATATATATATATGTGATTCATGTAGATGTGGATATAGACTCAGATAAAAATAACCATAAACATAATTTCTGTAATGACAAGGTTAGTTTATAAAAATTTTATTTTAATGTTAATATTAAAAAAATATAGATACTCCCTTCTCTAATATTACTTTCAATATATTATAATAAATGTGATTTATCTACATTCTATTGTGTATTCTGTTGAGTAATGCTATTTCATTATTGAAATTGTCAAAGAAGAAAACAGTTACATATCCAAAGCCCAGGATGCCTTAGGGTATTCAAAGCTGGCATTGACTCATATTTCCTGTAGCAAGTAGAATGGGAAAAGTTAAAAAGGTGAATGCTTATTTATTGAGCAATACTTTTTAAATGAAAATTTTCAATACTTTTTTCAGCGCAGTTAAAAAATACATAAATTGTTTTAGAGATAAATAAGCATGCTACTATTTTTATGTGTTTCAAAGAAATACAAGACTGCTCTGTAAAATCAATTTCAGAATACTAAGGTGAAAATAGTTTTTCACTATACAATGATAAATAGGCATAAAGGTGAAAAGTGAGATTAAATACTGAAAAAGATCTCATTTATATTAAATAGCATATAGCTACAGATAGCCACTATAAAAATAATTGACAGAATGTTTATTAATAATATACTTCCAGCAAAAATTTACTCTTTAATTTACAATATATTTATGTACTTGATGAATTATTTGCTAATGATTTTAGTGATAGCTTTTTGGTGACTGAAACTAAAAATTTTAACAATGGAAACTTATTGGTCAATAATTTTTAAATTAAACTTCAATACTAAATATATTTTTATAGAAAAATTGTGATAATGAACTCAACATAAAATTGCAACGTCCAGTGAAGCAAGGATAGTTTCTTCAAATAAACACAGTTGGAAAAACTCAACAGCCACATAAAAATAATGAAGAGACTTTCCTTTCTTCACTGTATGCTTTTGGTTCCTTTGTCATAAATTAAGTGATTGTATATGAGTGGGTCAGTTTGTGGTGATTATTTTCTATACCATTGATCTGTGCATCTGATATTAATCCATAACATACCAATTTGATTGCTATTATTTTGTAGTATAGCTCAAAGTATGGAAATGTATGCATTATGCTTTTGAATCCATTCAGTCACTCTATTGCATTTGACTAGTAAATTCAGTCCATTAACATTTTGGGTGATTATTGATATGTATATACATATTGCCATTTTGCATTTTTTCTTCTGTATGTTGCTCCAGACAATGCCATTGTTCAATTCTTTCTCTTCTTAGGTCAGATGGTTGCAATTATGTTTTGATTGGCTCCCCTTTTTGATTTCCATTTTGCTTTTTTCCTGGGTATGTGTTTTGAGATTTCCCCGAAGTTAGCATTAGTAATTCTGTTTTTTTCCCTATTTTTGCTTGAAAGCATATTAGCCATTCACACATTCTGTGTATACATATGTTTGTTCTCTTCTCTTTCTCCTCAGTTTTGATGTTTGCTGTCTTATTGTTTTTATGTTGAGCTTTGTTACACTTTGCTACACTTTATAGAACATTTTTTTTAACATTTTTTGCAAAGCTGGTTTTGTGGTGATGAATTCCTTTAACTTTTGCTTATCAGAAAGCTTAAAAATTCTGTAAGTATGATGTTGACCTTTTTTAATTCTGCATATGAATTATATCTTGTAGCGTATAGTACCCTAAATTCTTTCAGCACTTTGACTATATCATGCTATTCCCTTATGGCCTGTAGAGTTTCAGTTGAAAACCCACTGACAAACTTATGGGAATTCCTTTGCATGTGACACATTTTTCTCTGGCTGCTTTTAAGATAGTTTATTTACCTTATATTTTTGACGTTAGATGACCATGTGTCTACTTGTAGTTCTGTTTTGGTTTCTTTTATTAGGAACTCTTGGAGTTGCCTGGGTCTAGAGGTTCTCTTCATCCTTCAGGTTTGGAAAGTTCCAATCTATTATTTCTTCAAATACAGTTTCTGTCCCCTTTTCTCTCTCTTTCTGGGACCTGTATGATGTGAATATTGTTCCTTATGATGTATCCCAAAGGATTTGCATCTCTTTGCTGGTTTGCTTGAATGAGTTCCTCTGCCCTATCTATCAGATCACTGATTCTCTTGGAAGCTTCATCGATCATGTCATTGAGAGCCTCTGTTGAATTCCCTAGTTCAGCTATTGTATTCTTTGTTTCCTTGATATCCTGCTTCATTTCTTCAGTATTTTTGATGTTCTTTTTACTTCCTCTATTGTTTTCTGGATTCACATGAGTGTGCTTATCAGTGTTACGCTAAATTCACCTTCAGGTAGTTTGCATACACCTGCTGCATACAAATTTTTCCCTGAGTTTTTGACTGGATCCATCATATCTCTGTTCCTTTGCTCTGTTCGATATTTTGTTTATATTTCTCAGGGTGGGCATTGTATAAGGTGATCACCTTGCTAATGTTCCAGAATTAACAATCAGGTTTCAGTTCTGCCTCTATCCACAGGGAGGCACTATAAGTATTGAGGTTTGACTCTTCAGGAAGACCACCTTCTTCCTTTCATCCTAGGAGTGGTTTATCCAGTTGGTGAGATAGCCGGTGGGTGGGATTACTGGTGGGTGGTTTTTGAGACTCTGGTGCAAAATTGTGCCTGGGTTGGGTGGGGTGGGGAATTCCCCTAGCTGCTTTCCAGTTATGGTGACGCCCAGTGTAATTTCACCATGTAGGCTTCAACTCGGTTCTTGGGGCGCTGATTCTTCTTCCACACTATGTAAATTCGGTCCCCACCACCCACCCCAGTATCGAATCCTGACTCCGCTGGATGTGCTCCTAACTGCCTCTGCACCAGGTTTTCAGACTTTTCATGTTCTCCCACGGCTGTACCCCATAAGACCCACACCGCTGGGTCTTATGCTGAGTCCCAAATCTGCAGTTTAACTGCATACAGGGAGATTTTTTGCCTACGCTTGGTTGTCAGGAAGTCTGCTCCATCTCTGCAGTCTCCACATCAGTCATTGACTGGTGTTTGCCTCTGGAAAATAGGTGAACTCCTTGATTTTGGGGGGGATCCAAATCTTCTCACTATCAGGTCGCCATCTTCATTTCCTGCATATATGACTGTATTTTATGTGGTGAAAATATTTGGGCGATCAAATGAATCTTAAATTGAATCTTAAATTATGCACATGCATATGCTGTCCAATTTCACCTATTTCTCAAATATTTGACTATGGTAGATTCAAACAAATCACCAGACATTTGCTTGCTTAGGTATATATGTACATAAATATGCACTCAACTGTTTATACGTGTTTTAATTTCAATTGTTATATATCATTTTTTGGGGGATAAGCTGAGTTTCAAAATAAAAAGTATCATTTCTCCTTTGTCAATCTATTCATTTTGATGTAACCAAGTTAGACTTTATGACTACAGGTTTTCAGTCTACTCTTGCATTAATTACATTATGCACCATTATATAAAAATACAATGATCACAGATGTTGAAAACATTCCTTTAATTTTTATTGGAGATTCAAATATCAAGGTTTGTTTTGTTATTGTTAATCAATGTATTAATAGAATTAGAGAAATTTAGAACTGAATCTTTTTAAACACACACACACGCATATATATATATATATATATATATATATATATATATATATACACACACACATATATATAGGGAAGGTACATGCTGGAATGAAGATACGTAGGAAAACAGGCACAGAGAAGAGAAAGAAGCACTTCTATTTTATTTGCGTTTTTAATTGTTTATACTCATTCTCCCCTTCCCTCCACCCATGCACCTGGGACTGGAATCCATAGATATGTTGTCTGCATCCTTCAGAGGCAATTGGCTCAACTGACCCACCATTGTTCCACCAAGGCACACCTAAAATATTCTTGAGGGTAGCCAACTAAAAGATCATTTGTCAAGGCAGATGTTGTGTGTATCAAGACAAGGAACACTAACCATAAACTGGTGAAAGTGGATGTCATGTTCAAATAATCAAGATTAGAAAACAAGGTAGTAGAGACAGAAAATGTCAACAATTCTCAATAAACTTGGCAGTCCATTCCATATAATAATGAAAAAGATGAGTTTTTAATATTGAGACACCAGGATTTGAATCTTGATTCTGGCATTTGATAGCTGTGGGATTTCGGGAAATTTACACAACTCCTGACTAACAGATTCTCCGGAGTTCACTTGAGGGTGAAGACGACTATCAATGGGAGTTTAGGAGTATTATAAAAACATATATTGAAAGCTTTTATACTACTGTTTATCACATGATGATACACAAAAGTAAATAAGTAAACAACTTTGAAAGGAATTCTTTAAGGCCATAGTTTGTAAAATATTTTTAATTTTAAATGTACCTAAAAGTAATTAATAGATTTGCCAAAAGAATTAGCTCATATGGGAATAATTGAAAATATAATATAATGTCTACATTTCTCAAGATTAGAATGCAAAAAAAAAATAAACCTTTTTATTCTTGATAGGGATCCCAAATAGAAATCTCTCACTTAATGAAAGGCAACTTGAGTTTTTATTTTCCAAACTGAATACTTTGAATTCTAAAAGTGTTTACAGGTTGGAACAATATAAATAACTTTTCTTGAATTATTTCTAGGTCAGAGAATTCAAACATCTAACAGAAATTGTGATATCCAGAAATAATTTTAAAGCCTCTTTCATTCTTCTCCTTTAACTTTTCAGTTAATTGAGATTCACTACACATTGGTTTTACACAGAAATACTGCGCTAAAATTAATGGAATTTCTTAAAATATCTTTTCTATATGTTTATACACAAGTATACCTTTACTTTGCTTCTTTACTAATTGTAGGAAATATCTAGCTTGAAATTATTAAGATGCTAGTGCCTAAATAATTAACTTTTTCATTTTTAATAGTATGTGCAATATGCATGGGTCTGATTACATTCATATCTTTTATGATTTCGAGCAAAGAAAACTTTATTTTATCAAATTCAGATAAATAACTGGATCTTAAGGCAAAGCAAAAAAATTTGTTGTCATCAATGTTTTTGTATAAAACTTTTATTTTTTGTGTAAAATATGTTGTTTTCCTCATCTATGGTAGAATAGTTTAAAACTCTGTAAAATAAGTTTTGATTAAATAGTACTTACTTGGCTTATGGACACGATGAAATCTCAATGTTCAAAAGCCTACAATATTTTATCATATGAATCATGTTAATGCATATGTCAAACATAAATGTTTATTTAATATTATAATTTTTTAGAAAATAATGTCAGAAACTTAAAAGATTTCTTTACACATTTTTAAGGAGTAAAGAAGAATTGTTGATTTGTATATTAACTGTTGCTGAAGTTATATTTAGTTATTGTACTATATTGATCAAATATGCACAACAAAATTGTTTTAAATTGATAAACACATGAATATTTGAATGAATATTATGATGATTCATGCTTTCTTTTAGATATTTCTAATGTTTCAAGTACTAAACTCTACTAAAAATAAAGTTTTTCTCAAGACTATTAAAGGACAAAATGAATCATAGGAAGTATATTATAAAATTCACATGCATTTTTGTAGCATTTATGCAGGTTTAATTTTCAGTACATTACCAGTCAAAAAAAGGTAAAGCCCTTGCATTGGTATGTGATCAAAACACCTAAAATAGTAAACAAATATTGGTACATCTTCTCTGAAAAGTTTCCAGGAGCATCAGAAAATTAAATTTGATTTAAAATATGATTAGTTGATTTAGACTGCTTATTGTTGATAATTATTAGCAAGAATATGACAATTCCATTTGCTTACAGTTTTCACATTAAATAAAATACAATGGGTACAGGTTCACTGAATAGTGTATGAAATAATAACTACTAAGCAAAAAATATCAAGTAAAATGTCTTCATTGTGAACTGAAAAATAAGAATACAAAATAATAGAATAAGAGATTGTCCTTAGGATGCTGAAAAATCAAACATCAGCTAATTATCTAAATGTTCCACGTATTACACTGAAAAATACTCCTTAGACATGATCCATAATTTTAGGATTATAAGATAAAGGAAAGTTCACAGAATAAAGCAGAAACTTGTAACTGCTGAGTTAAAATTTTAAAAGTCCAATGTGCTATCAAGGAGAACAAGGTTTAGTATTTCATAGAATGTAAAATGCAATTTATAATTCAGAAACTAGTTATGAGAAAATGGAACAATCAGTTGGAATTTAACATATCCTGATATTGCATTTCTCAACAAAATTCATATTTATTATTATTTTTATTCGTAAAAAATATGTTCTGCCAATGTACTAAACATTTGTAGCTTGCCAAAACTGATAACATACTTAAAATGTACTTAAGAAAATACTATAAAGATGAAACTATACCATAAAGATGAAAATTACAATTTGAAATAATTCCATACTCAAAATATTATGTAAACATCAAGTTAAGATAGCAAAGAATGAAATAATTCTTAAAATATATACAAAAATTGTAGGTTGCTTATTAAATTTGTGTACAATCCCAGACTAAAAGAAATAAATTTTATCATTTAGAAAATTTTATACTTAATTCAATTATAATCTTTAACTCACCTAATCCCAATTTGAACGTCTTTGTTATATGCTTTTGGTTGCTTCAAGATAAACCTGTTACCTGTTGACTAACCACTTTGTCCAATTACAGACCGTAGACTCTCCAACCATTCAAATCTTGTTACAATATAAAATATTCAGTGGCAAATACAGAATAATATATTAGTGGTGGTTATAAAGGTTTTATAAGAGATGCATCAGGCTGAATTATAATTATTTATCTTTCAATTTCATATAGTTGGAGTACAATGATTAGAATGATTAAGGACTCTAAATGCTAGTAATACAGAGTCCTAAAATCATAACGTTCATGACTATGGAAAAAATAAAATCAGTACAAAGTAAAGACGTGCAACCAATTCTTTATACCAGTTATAATTTGGCATTATATTAAGGAGGAACAGCACCAAACCCAAGCTTATCAGACATTATAATGATAATTTTAGTTTTCTCAACATAGCTGAATTTTTAATTAGGAGACCTAAAACAGATATATTAAGATACTATGCAGGGCTTCCCCACATGGTATTTCAAATTATGTATATTATAGAAGTAAAAATATTTATAACTTGAGAATTTTAATATTATCATCACCACCAACAAAATCTAGATTTCAAGAATCACTTTATTAATGGAAGATCTGGGAAAAACTGAGCACATTTTGAAAGGAAGTCAATAGCCAGAAATAAGTAGGATTACTTCCCAAACACTTCTGAATTTCTCTGTGACATGTTTAAGAATTATTTGTAATTTGTTATTGCCATTAGGATAGTACATTAACAAAAGACTTAAAGAAAAGTTAAATATTTCTAGTATATATGCTTTAAATAATAATTGGGAAAGGAAAGATCAGTTATTAGACAATGCATTTAAATATTTTGTGAAAATTAATACATTCCTACATGTTCAATATGCAGTCAGATAACTTCATTAATTCATGTTATCAGCAATGTTCCTACATGAATTTAGAATTCTAAACTTATATAATGACAACTAGAAGATTAGACTTGCATTTTCCTAATACATAGATATGTTGATGAACAATAACAGTAGTAGATCTATCACAAAGTATTTTCTGCCATACATAAGACAAAATTTAAAGGAAAATACTGATATCACTTATGTCAAGGAATATATAAACTGAAATTTAAATTTATTCTTTAATTAAAGATGCTGATAGATATCAATGTAATCAAATACATGAGTGTTTTAATCTGATTCATAAATAAACCATTTCTTGAAACTTAGAAAATGGTTATGAAATACCAAACCTTGAAATTGTAGAATATTTTGTAAGAAAACTTATATTCAAGGAATGAAATGCATGATTTCAAAAGTTTTATAAATAATTGAGCCTGAATATTAACTTATTTTAAAAAAATTTGTTTATCTAAATAACCAAGTTTGGTTTAGTATTGTTGATCAAATATATTGAGTAACAATTAGTAGCTATATGATAGATGATAGCTAATAAATGATACATAGATAGATCTCCCAATTACTTAATATTTCCCAGGATTTACTTTTAAATATTGTTTTAACAGAATTAGCAGCAATGAACTATGATCAATGATACATAATAACGTAGCTGATGTTAAGATAAATTAGTTTAAATTTAGGACATTATTCTTATATGTTCATCTTCTCTTTCAGTAGGAAATTTTCCTTTTATTGATATTTTCCCCATTTTTCTCCTTTTGCATCTTTTGTTCCTTACTGACTTAGAATTAAAATAATATATTGTTTCTTCCAATAAAACCAGGACATTTTAGATTGTAGAATCTCTGGGCACAGCTCAATATGTAAAGAGAACTCTTGATTTTCAATCTTCCATTTTCCATTAAATAATGATATGGCATGCCCTGGTGGCTTTCTGGATAAACTCCACAGTCCACATACATCCCAAAGATCATGTTAAAGACTGGGGACTAGTGCAACAACCAAAATGAACAACTAATAAAATAAGTAAATATTTCTTCCTTCTCTTCCTTCCTGACCACTCATTTGCATTCCTGTCTGTGCCTTTCCTTTAAAAGAATATTATTTAAACCTGAAATGATTAGATATACCTAAATTCACTTATCTCAATGTATATATACATGTGATAGTGATATTGTACTATGTAATTTCAATATCAATTTAAGAAAGTAAGCAAGCAAAGTAAGAATGCACTTTGAAACCTACAATGTCTCACTTATGTTACAACAGTGTGAATACAGAAAAAATAACTGGTGATATTATTTACATTCATAATTTTAACCAAACACTGTATTAGGACTTTCAATTTTAATTTATTTCTTGTATAGGTATAATCGTTATTACTGTTCAAAAATGAATATTGCTAAATGAAATATTTGTTTTTGTCTTAATATTTCATAATGTTTGTAACAACTAATGAAGCCTTGAAAGTCTTACTTTCGACTTCTTTCAGACTCTGTTAGAGTGATTTCACATTTTCTTCATTAAATCTACAGAAAGTTCTGAGTACTTCTGAGGGTAAAAAAAATTCATTATATTTCTTAAAATAAATATGGGATTCCAAATGTTACTTAAATGAGTATAAAGTGTAATAATCTGACACACAAGTAGGAGGAAAATCACAAAAGTTAAAAAAAATACAAAAATTAATGAAAATAGAAAGATCTTAAAATAGATATGAGAGTGCTAGCTGCATTCATATTACACATATAAATTTTGTTAGGCAAACTATGTTAGACCAATAACCATAATGAATACTTATCATAACTACAAGGTATTTAGAATAATAGTGAATGGTTGGATGAAAATAAGCTAGTGCTAAAATCAAAGAAACAAGCAAACAAAATTTCACTAAGTATAGAGTGTAGTAAGAATGTATGACTGTCAAATATATATATCCCAAAGGCCAAATAAGTCATATATATATACATGTAGATATATTACACATATTCATATGTGCACACATTCATAAATACAAACACAATCCTATGTGAGAATTATTTATAAGCATAGATAATAACCACAGCTTTAAAATACATTTTTATTTTAGTATAGTACTTTATACTAAAAAATTGATATTTAGAAAATCCACAGTAGAATGCCATGTGAACCTCATGAATATATTTTCAACCTCTAAAGTGTAAAGAAAAAAATCTCAAGTGTTTCAAAATTGTTGAGGTTGGGCACTTTCCCTTTCTCCAAAATCAAATGGAGTGAATAACAAGAGCCCTTAGGAGGCTCCATGATTTTTTGCTATTTGAAAATGTCTTGGTTATTTGAAGATCCTACTTATTTCAAGAAATATAATTCAGGATGCTGAGTTTTCATCCTGATCAAATCTTTAGACAAATTGTACAAATAATATAACATAATACATACTATGCACATCATATAATCAAACATTATAACATTTAATCAGGCAACGCTATTTTAAAACTAGACTTTATTAAAATTGCCAATGAAAATGTTATAGACAGAGATTATCATAAGCAATGATTTAATAAATATAAAGCAATTGAACACACTGCTTACAAAGAGCCTAAGTATTATTTCCTTCGACAGCCATTTGATATGCAGTTTGCTGTGCTTTAATCAGATAAATTTAACAATGAAAAACTGTCTTATCTTTACAGTTTGTAGATTTTGGTACCTTAATCTTTTAGAATTGAATGATCTCATAGTGATGATATCATCTTATAAAAAATTGGAGGATATTTAAGGCACATTAATCTGATTCATATGTGCAATTTGATTTTTCAAGATATGTCAAATGAAATTAACTTAAAGGCTGTTTTCTATATAATAGCTCAAATGTTTTTAGCACTATTGTCTGAATGCCAGTACACAGAATATGAGAAATGATGAATTATTCAATTTTGTATTTCTGAATATAAAAAAATACCTGTGGATTGAGAAAAAAATCAGAGTTGAGTCATTTTAAAATATTACCAGTTTGGGGAACATATTTTATGAGAAATATTGTCCCTACTTTATAGATGATGACTTTGCGAAAACATCAAATAGTTCTCTCTAATTTCAATATTAGATTTTGCTCATGAATTGAAATAAGCTTGCTTGAAAACTATATTTTCTTTTTTACCGATAATGCAAATTTTATATTCAATAAATTATAGCGCTCCTTTGCATTTTTTTGTTTAGTAATTATTATCCTATTCAACACAAGATATTCAACAACTTTCTTAGTTATATCAGATCACATTTTTGCTACTACTAAATTGTTTGTAAAGTCAATTTTATCTAACTTGATCTATGAAAATGTACACTTGATTTCAATATACATGCTCAACTGTTTCTTATGTACCTTAAGATTAGGGTAGAAAGTGATTTAATCTAATTAAAAAAAGAAATGAGTATAAATTTAATTCTAGGAAGCTTAATCAAAGAAAGGAAAGAAATATAGAATGATTTTCTCCTGCTTTTAATAGATATCTACTTTTTAGAAACATGTTGATGTTTAAAAAATTGTAAAGCCTGTTTTTCAGTGCAATTGAGTTAGGTTATGAATGATATGAAGATCAAAAACCAGAAAATTTTAGTTGTTTTGTTCTCACTCAATAACATGTGTCCTATTTGTGTTTATATTTCAAAAACTGTGTTCTCCTCCCTGGCTCCTCAACTTGGAACCCAGGTTAGACACAATCAAAGTCAAAATGAAAATGAAAATTATTTCAAGAGTATTTTAGGAAAGGCTGTAAATCTTTCTCTCTCAACATTAATTCACATTTTAGTTTTGATAACCATTTAAATACTTTGAATTTATAGGTGTAATCTGAACAAATCATTTAGAAATGTCTTCGAATTTGACTGTTCTTCATTTGGTATCAGGACATATCCTCAAAAACTGAATGAGCAAAACTATTCATTCTGTTTTGAAAATATATCTTGAATTTGAATTCATATGTTTTAATATATGTGATTTATACATATGATTTAATATGTGTGTTTATATAGTTTGCTTTTTTCTGACATTTTAGAGAATATAAGAATGGGTTAGATAAGTTCTTTGAAATATTTAGATTTCCAAAGATGTGTGTGTATGTGTGTGTGAGTTTCCACCCTTAATACTCATGTTTTAATTTATGAGATTTATGCCTAAATCTGACCTACACATCACCCAACTTCTTGTAAGATCTCAGCATAATCTTATCACCCACTAACACTTTTTTGTTTGAAAATTTTGATTGATTTTATGGAAAGAATATTGCATTGTATAAGTTTAAATTATGCATCATAGTAAATCGACATCTGCCAGTTCCTACAATCCACAAATACCTATTTTTTTCTATTAGTAAATACCTACTATTGCATAGTGACTTTTATTTTATTTTTTTAAAAGAAAGGTGCAGGCAGGAATGAAGGCAAGTTATCAAACAGGCGGGAAGAGAAAGAAACATATAAATAGCATTTACAATGTAAATACATTTCTAAAACATATTCAAGCAAAATCTTATATTTTTATTTACGCAATTAAAATTTTATATGTAGAACATGTTTAAGTTTTTCCCTAAACTTTATTGACTTGAAGACTTTATTACATTTTCAGTTATTAAAACTGTGAGTGCAATGAATTATATTAAAATGGGTAATATGTTTTTAAGATTGCTAATATTAGTCACAACTTTTCATTTTTTAATGTTTTGTGTTGTTTTTTCATTGTTTTTCATTTTCCATTGTTTTGGCTTTAAAGCTTATCATTTTAGATAAATTTCACAATATTTACTGCAGCAGTATTAAATATATGCATAAATATATACATGCACCATTAGATATCTAAAACTAGTATATACTATTGTAATAAGGAAGGCCACTCTAATTTAGCAATTATAAAAATAATAAATATTAATTCATCAAATTTTGAATATATCATTCTTTTCTTGTGAAGATTCTCCAGTTTCTGTATGGCAGGAATTGATGCAATTTTCTAGAACACGAGTAAAATATACTTTTCAGTTGGGGAAGTGTATTACACATAAATAATTTTGTTGGTGCTTCCAAGGATACCTAAGTCTAATAAGTTTATAAAAAGAATAGACTTTGGAGCAACGGAGAAAGATGATTCATTGCAATTACTGCTCAGTGATGTTCAATATTTAGTGATGTTCAACCTCTGGCTCCTGGAGTTCACTGATAAACTAAACCTTGTCAGTTTATCACATGCCTCTAGCATGAAATAGATCCTTTAATTTTAATATTTCAATTCTCTCTCTCTCTCTTTCTTTCCCCTTGTAGAATACTCTCAGTTCAATAGCAGCTGTGGGCATTTTCCTTTTCAGAAAATAGTACTGGTATTGGTAAGAAAAACATTTCCTATAGTCAGATGAAGCAAGAAAGGAAATCAAAAGACAGTACAGAGAAAGAGAACCTGAATTGTTACAGATATCAGGTGAGACATTATCTTAAAACATTCATTCCTTAACTTTTTTCTTTAATATCCAAAAATAAAATTTCTTCATTAATACAACTTCTTTGACTTGAATTTCTAGGACTTGCACTCAAAACATAATTCATTTAAGAATGCTATCACTTGATCTGTTTATCTCACAAAATTGACAGTGCATTTAATGGCACATTATAAATGGAAGGCAGGTCAATTTCGTTAGTATCAAAGATGACATTAAATTGTCTTCACTCAGATAAATAGGATTGACCACCCTGTATTTCTTTTGCACATTACTGCTCGAAATGAAGGTCATCCAGTGAATGAACCACCAGTTGAACCTCAGCCTGCACCCTGGCAATCTGAGGTTCTGTACCCTTTACTTCTGTCCTTGGATTGTCAGTTTTTCACTGTTCCCATACTAGGGGCCACTTCAGGGATACAGATTTTAGGGTATACTGTATGATTGAGAACTTCCGGTCAATTTAAAATTTTGTCAAGATTGTGAATCCACAACTATATACATAATTATACATAATGATATGAGCTTTCATTTTAGATCTGAGTTTTCTACTCCAGTTCCTACACCTTCTGTTTGAATTAAATGGTTTTAAAATTTTAATTTGTTCTCTCTCTCTCTCTCTCTCTCTCTCTCTCTCTCTCTCGTCATATTTTTATTCTATAAAGTAAGTCTAATAGCACATGCCACACAGGGTTATATGAAGATTCCTTGAATCAATAAATGTTTCTAATTGTTGTATTTTTTCCCTGATGATTCTAGGTTTTCTATAGTGTTAGAGCTGCTTTTGACTATTTTTCAGTTCCTTTTATTTGCATTTACTTCTTTCTTTTTCTAACCTGCTTCAATGTTTAGCATACAAATTAAATTCATCTCTCTTCTGGTCATTTATAGGTAATATTTATTTAATAATAAATACACATAATAGTTTATGTATATTTATCTCTATGTGCCATGACTACTTTATATGCATGCCGCATATTTAAGTATTTATTCTTTCTTTTTATTCTTCTCTATACATATTACTATTATCCTTAAGATATGTTATATGTTGTACATCATAAATTGTTTAACACAATGGTTGAATGTCTCGAAAATAAAATCATTTTTTCTTTTGGTAATTACTTTAAAACTTTATTAAACTGCATTCAGAGAAATGTTCTTTATGACATAGTCTGTTGGGATTTATGATAAATTATTTGTCCTCTTTTTTACTTGTGTCTTTCCATCTCAGTTTCATTCCTCAGAGGAATCTGAGAGCAATTCTTTCAAAAATAAATGAGATAAAGCTTCCTTAGCCAAATCTTTCAATGAGTCTCTATTTTCAAGGATAAAATATAAATGAATGCAAAAATCTAAAAGTCCTTTATTTTCTTATACCTGCCTTATCTCTAATCCATTAGTCATTCCTCCCTTTTAATTTTCACAATCACTTCAACTGTGAACTTCTGAATTATACAGAGATCTTTACCATCTCTAAATCCTCACAGTTTCTCTTTTAACTTTTTTAACTTTTTAGGGTTTTTTTTTTTTTGTCTCCTTTTGTTGGACTCCTGACAGTCCACTACTCTAATTCATGCTACCTGAAAAAAAAAGGATATAATGAACCAATAATGTGTTCCCTTCCTGTTGCATAGTATGAATATATTAGTTAAGGTCTTTCATTCTGCCACTTTCTAACATCACTGAGGTCAGTGACCATGTTTATTCTGTTCAGAAGTTTGTGCAGGGCAAAATACTTATGGTTGCTTAGAAACCAGTATTAATGATGAATGGGTGCATCTCAAATTATAAAAGGAAAAAGTAGTAAAGTTTAAAATGATAGAACTAACTCTCATCAATGATTGTCTAACTCTACAAAGAACTGAGTGATAGAGTGGCATCCTACTGGTACCTTTTCTTCTACATTTTCTTTTCTTACCGAAACAGTCCCACTGATCACGGTGAAACACAAATGAATTCATGTTATTTTGCTCAAAATCCTCCAGCGGCTAATATCAGGGAACAAGTCAAATATTGCACGGTACAGCCCTTACATACTTCTCTGTTCTCATTTTTCTCTCCCATATTCAACTTCAGCAACAATGACCTCCTGGCCAGTCTTCAAATACGCCAGGCACTCTCTCATCTTGTATCCTGGCAGTTACTTTTATTCTTGCCTGGAACACCCCAAATGTCTGCTGTTATTTTGAGTTTTTTTTTCATCGCCATCAATTTATAACTTAAAGAGTGACCTCAGTATTGTCCTACCATGCCACCTGATCCAATAATGCAATTTAGAGCTCATAATACATAGGCTTAAGGAATTCTATGTATGAATTCTCAGGAGTGTGTCTGCATATGGACACTTGCAAGTTTTCTGTCTTCAAAGGACATTGAGTCCTATGTGACTCAAAGTGAAGAATTAAGCATACATTTTTTTTTTAATAAATCATTTTAAAAAACAAAAATCACTAGTAGTTTAGCAATAATTGGAATGTTATTACTTTACTTACTGGTAAAAATATGGAAAGAAAGCATTGAGGTTATACTCATTTTTAATCATTTTTAGGCATAGATTGTAGGCCTATCATAGTGTAATTAAATGGCTATATATAGCTAAATAATTCTGACAAATAACTGTTTCAGGACATGTTTTCAAGATATATTTTCAGGGTTGAATAAAGGCAAAGAAAATCACTCTATGATTTATTAGAATCCTTTCCATCAGTACAATTCTATAAAATAGCATTCATTTTAGAACATGCAAGAAAATAAGGGAAAGATTAGAAGCAAAACTCAGCATAAGTGGATTAACCATCTGAGCAGTCTTGAAGGTAATCCCTTTTATTTAAGAGAAAAGCTTGCTTAATGGAGAATTTATAAATCTCTGGCATTAAGCTTTATTAATAAAAGGAAATTAAAAATAACAATGGGTTTCAGTACTTTTTCTGGAATATTAACTTTATTTCCGTATATGGGCTCAAATATCATATATGGTTAAAAAGTTAAACCTGCAGCAGTGTGAAGTCTCAAAATTAATCATACTACAATTTCCATTATCAGAGAAATTGCTGGTCTTGACTATAACTGTTTGGATGAGTCTTATACTTGGATTCAGTATAAAATTTACTCTTGATCAATACATAATTTGATCAGTTCTAATCATTTAAATTATTGCATCGTATAACCTCTGTCTATGAAGAATAATTGCTTCTGAAATAATGTAAAAAGGGTTATTATAGTTTTATGATGTTGGGTTAGGTGTAAAAAGTTCTTATTTTGGTCCTTCTTCCATATAGTTTATTTGATTGCCTTTGCAAGGTGTGGTCTTCTCAAGATATTCTTCTGGAATTCATGATCTGTATCTGGGACTGATTTTAACTTTTCTGCCTGAATTTGATAGATTCAGTTGAATTCTCTTGTAAGGCATGGCCTTTGGTCAGTTCTAATAACATAATGCCCATCCATTATCTGTGTTCAGGATAGTCACACTTTAAAAAATGTATGTTGCCATGTATCTGAGAGATGGAATTTGCACCCTTCACAGATGGTATTCTATTTTGAAAAGCAAAGTCACCTCCATAAATGTTTTTTTAAAACATTAGGTAATTGGTTTTCCTGGACCTAAAATCAGCTTCTGAGTTAATCAGAGCACATAGAATTTAGGATTATATAATTCGTCTTCAATTCCTTCTTATACAAATATCGTATAATGCTTACCGCTGCTGTGTTATCTACATTCACTTTGAGTCACTCTGCGTTGTGCAGAACTACCAAGAACAGAAATCTCTCTGAGAGCCAAGACACATAAAGGCGAGAGTTTTATCTATTTTTCGTCTACCTCAAATTACAGGTGTACAGAGTAAGGAATTATCTTGTCCCTTCCTTATATTTTACAGTCCATTACTACCCTGAATCTCAAACACATATCTTCCTTATTAAAGAGTTTAAGATTTATTATCTCAAATCTATTTCTTGATTTACCAAAAATAGAAAATAAATAAATTACAAAAAATGGTCTAGTTTAAAAGTAGTTTTTAAGTCTGTTGTTAAAAACATCACACTCCCATGTTCTTCAGCCTTGGGTGTTAAAAATGATTTATAATCTATTGCGGAAAAGTGTAAAGAAACATTAATTAAAGGTGATATATAAACAGCCCAAGCATATTTTTCATATCCCTTTGGTATTCAATTTTTTAAATGTACATGTTTGTTGGATTAAAAAAAATAAGTTTATGTCTAATAAATTCCTCTGTAAAACATTTCTGGACATGAGAGTCATGATCCATTTTCAGTTGTTTTGAAATTAATTTAGCTGATTAGGTTGAAAGAAAGAATAAAAGGGAGAAAAAAAACTAACATGTGCCATCAAAAAAGTAAATATTTAAAGAAAGAAAGAATATAAAGGAGAAAGAAAGAGAAAAAAGGAAGGGAAGGAAGGAAGGAAAGAATGAAGGCAGGAAAAAAGGGAGGAAGGAAGGAAGGGTAGAAATAATGAAAGAAAATATATGAGAAGGAAAAAATAAAATAGAAAGTGTGGGATAAGGAATATATATTCATTTGTATGCATACGTGTATGTATGATTACATAAATGTATTTCATAATATAAATCATAGGTGAAAAATAACAAAAATAACAAAATTTATATATTTGGAAACTACTACTTTAATAATTGTTCTCTCTCTTACTGAATTATATAAATTACAGACATGACAATTTTTTTAATATACATGTATTTCCCCTCCTAGTAAGTCTTATATATTTTGTTTGTATACATCATATACGATGAGCATGTTGTTATGAGCATCTTTGTTACATGGCAAAGAATGGATTTATAATTCAGCATCTCAATCCCAATCTTTTTCCATGGTCTTTCTTAAGTTTCAGTTTTAGTCTCTTTCTCTTTTTTAAATTGATTTGAAAGGGAAATGCTTTCATTTGGCCGAGATTATAAGAAACAGCATGGTTACCTAGGACCACTCAAGCTAGTCTTGGTTATTGTGTAATTATTGTACAGTTTTTCTCTGGTTCTCATGGTTAATATTTTTCTTCAATTCACTGTCTATATAGCATGTAGACCATTTTGACTGAAATGTTGCTTTTGGAATTGCCTTTTCCTCTATGAGAAGTTTTATGACAACACCACATTAATGTTATGTAAAACAATTAAACAGGAGACTATGATAATCCAAACTTAATGATAATACCTTACTTTTATTTTTCATCAAAATATCATGTATATTTTATATACACCAAATATTCATCAGAGACCTGGCTTTTTCTCTTTTTTTATAATAAGGGACTTAAAAAGAAACCTTAGCTATCAATCATAATTTGCCTTATTTATCAACTAATTAGCAGTATCTGGGGTATAAAATTCCAATGACTTAAAGGAGAGAATTGCATCAAAAATGTCATATTTCCTTCTACCCCACTCAATCTTACCTGCACAAACAATTCAAGTTTGCAAGCATAACTTAAGATAAATTGATTAATGGTGATTAAACTGATAGTTAAGAAAAATAGTTGGTGGTTGATAGAATACAATGGAAACCCACGGTGATTTGACTGAAATGATCAGATATAGCAAAGCAGAAGTTCTGAAGTCAATTTAGAAGAGGGTCAGGTAAGTCAAGTGGAGCAATAAAATATAATAAGTTTAGGAATACTAATTTCAGGGTTAAGGCAGAATGTGCAAACTGATAGTAGAACATTTAACTTGTCAATATACAATCAAATACCATCACAGAAATAAGGGAGTAGGCATGCTAAGGACAAACTGAAGCTTCTTGAAAGTATGTGTTCACAGAAGAGCTTGGTACTTTGCATATAATGTAGAATAATTTCTCACCATGTGTAGTAAGTGCTCTCTCATTGCAGCTGAATATACTGAAATCAGAACATCATCTCTAAACCAATCCAGAATTTTCACTTTTCTACTGAATATCTCCAAAATTTAATTCATAACCTTCCATAGATTTACTTCCATAGATTTACTTCACCTACTCTGTTGTCTTCTTTTAACTGTTGTAACTACTTAAGTGGCATGAAAAAGGAGAACTAGGGTAATCAAACAGTTCTGGTGATAATCCACTATTATTTGTTAGTACAGAATGTTCTCATTGATTTTAATTTTTTCTCCTCATCTTTAATACAATTCCCTGTTCCCAATCTAGACACCTACTCCATTGGTTTTGATAGAGTTTTTTAAAAAGTACATGTGTATTGTTTGGATGTTTGCATAAATTCCTGAATGCATTTTTCCAATAAATGTTAATACTGATAAGTAGAGACTGATGTTATCTTTGACTCTCCCTTCTTTGGCTCACACCTTTCAGTCTTTCATATCCCTGGAAATTATACTCTCCTCTCTAGTCTAAGTGCTAAACTTTAGTTCTGGTCCTCATTATTTCTTCTTATCTATTCTTTATTAAGAATACTGTAATTATTCTTATTTTGAAATTACCTCTTCTCCCCAATCTTCTGTCTCCCATTCAAGTTCATTCTCTATATAAATGACTCTCTTAAATTAGATATTCTACTGTCAAATTCAGACCTGGAAATTCTTAGGCAAACAATTCACTGAGGAATGCTCTCCAGAGAAAGGAAAAGATGAATGCAGGATGAAACAGGAGAGAAAAGAAAACTAAACTCAACTGGGTTCTCCTATCAAGTCCCTCTTCAACCTCACAGGGTGTTGGATCATGAACTACTCCACCAGTTTTGTCCTCCCTTGGACCAGCCTTGTCTGTCAGTCATTTTGCCTTCGGCGCCCCCTACCGACGCCAACTGGGTATGGCCAGTCCCCACGTCCAAAGTCAATTCTCTGTAAGAGCAACACCTGTGAGTCAAGAATAGATAATGTACCAGCACCTTTTCTGAGAAGAAACAGACGCAACTGCTCTGGGAAGAGTACCAACCATATCTACTACACCATCCAATGATTTTCTAATTCTTTTTTTTTACTTCCTGTATTTGCAATCCTTCAATTGCTTCGCCGACTTCAATATTAATTCCAAATTACATATAACTCCATACTTTTGTTACCTTTGAATTTATCCATCCTCATATTCTATTATATATACATATACATATATAGATAGATAGATAGATCTACCTATAATTTCTAAAGCACCATATTCTACATGCACTTGTATATTTTTTGGACAGAAGTTTCCATCTTCAAAGAACAATCTCATGGTAATTACCTAGTCAATTACAGTTTTCATAGTTAGGTTAAGATGCTACTTCTTTTCAAATAACGACATGTTCAATTCTCTAAACTGCTTTAATCATAGTCTTTTCTATACAACCCACTTAGAATTATAATACTCCAGTCTGCTCACTGTTCACATACCTCACTAAACAGAAATTCCCCCAAGTGGCTTTTATACCTTTAATCTATTGACACATAATAAGCATTGATGATATTTTTCTTAAAAATAATTAATAACAATTATAGAATTAAAATGCTTAAGACTTAACAAAAACAAGTGTCTTGATATATTTTGAATTCAGTTCTATCAGATTCTAAAACACCCCTATGTCTTCTTCTTTTTACAAGTGCAATGAGGTCTTGGAGTTCTTACATTACGGTATTTGAAATTATATGAACTTAATTTATTGGAAGTAAAGATTGCCAAAAGTATGTATATACAAAATGTACACCTTATATTTGAAATTGAGGATGTTTGCGTGTTAACATCTCCAAGGAACCTTCTGGAATAACTGATTTCTGCAGTATGAGATTTCTCCATGACTGGTGTACTAAAGCCACATTGATTTTTCTCTATATCAGATTGTGTCTCTAAGAAGCATACCCACAGGATTAGATTTCAGTGTAATTGCTCTTGTGATTGTGTATCTATGGTCCCATTTCTATTTACCTAGATTTTTATTTTTTGCTTATTTCCAAACTTCTATCCTAAAGTCCACTGAAGTTGCAACAGGAAAATTAACTTTCCTGTAGTTTTATTACTTTCTTACATTTATCCTTTTCCCATAATGTCCTTGAAATAATTCCTTCAGTTTCTTGACACTTTCTTTTCCTCATTAACACATCAAAGATATTTGTAATTGTGTATTATTTCATTTTTTGCTTGCTTCTGTATTGCTTTAGTGCTTCTCACATAATTCACATGTACATAGTATAAATATTCTCATTCCAACAATGCCATAAAATATCTAGAATGACTATCCTGTGTGTTAACATGCAGCTCTTTATATAAAGAAATGAAATCATTCAGTTAGATGTGATTAAGATCTATGTTTTTATCTACTCTTCTATAAAACATCTCATTTTTCCTCTAGGTTCTTTATCAACAATTGATTCTTATAGTTATTACAGACTAATCTGAGTCAAAGTGATAACTGTATTATATTACCTGAAGATTAACCTCATTTTGTTTGCCATTGCTCAATCTTCAAATTCAAATGTAAAGACTTATCAACTGTATCCATGTTGTATAGAACTGCATCATATTCATTCTAATTCTTTCCTTTGGTTCCTGCTTTTGATGGAAAAATAATCAGTTCTAAGTTAAATTTGACCAGAACAATTCTTCTTCACTTTTCTGGAGTCACTGATTCTAAGTAACTTGCTAGGTCTTACTTTCAGACATGCCTCTGGCTATAGCGCCCTGAGGCTCTTCTTTTTTAACAGTTTCATTTCCACTATGAGGGCACTATATAAGCACTGCCTAGAAAGATTTTTGCTATCAAAGTCTTGATAGAAGTTTGAATTGGGTTCAGCATAGGTCACAAGGATGACAAATGGAAAGTAACCCAGAGATGAGCCCAGAGCTAATTAGCGAGAAGAGAAGCTGGGTAATACTACCTTTTCTGTGCTGAACATCTGTTTTCTTCAATCTACTAAATTCAGACATTGTTCCTTAAATTCTTGAAGTTACTACTATGCAACAAGTGGAATTTCCATTTCCCAGATAAGATATATCAAGATTAAGTGATTTGTCCAAGAACTTTGATCTTGTAAATGACAGGGCTGTGATCTCCCTAATGACATCTCCTTAGCTGCAAAAAACTTTGTATCGAATTTTCTGATTAGTTTTCTGAGTTTTCTGTCATGCACTTATATCGTGTCCACTCTAAGTCCCACACTACTTGAAGAACTATGAATATTAAATGTATATAATATAAAATATGAAATACATCAGTATTTACTTTCAATAATCCTAAAACCAATAATGTTGACTTGCTCAATATCACACAGTATATAAATATTTTCTATTTAGTTGATAGGTATAAGTAACCTCTATGATGTAATACAGTCATTGCATTTTTTAGAAATTTATTATTGTTTTAAAATAAGTCTGTATTCAGAAGTAAAAGTTTTTGTTTGAATTCTAGCTATCAATTGTCCGGGCCTGGAAGACATTCACTTTTTAAGCCTCACTTACTCTAACTGCTGCTACTACCATTTGCATTTGGCAGCTACTAGACTTTCAGGCTGAGAATCTGGGGATTAATAATGGTTTCTAGGAGATGTGCATTAGAGATACAATATATTTCATTGATGACACATGCCCTACTTTCTCAATATCCTTCACTCAATTCAAGGCTTTCTGTAACTGGAAGAATGAAATACTTTGCAGCATCCCTAGAACTGCAGGCTGCTGACAAGGACCATTAACTAATTTAGATTTAAGTGTCTGTGGAATTGCTGGCTAGAACAACTGCACTAGTGCCATGGGTTAATAAAGATTTGCTTCTATCAGGGAGTCTCCAGTTCTGCCTGTGTCTCGTATTTCTTCTTACTTGAACTTAATGCACTGGAAAGTGTACGTGTGTATGTGTGTATGTGTGTGTTTATTGTTTGGAACACATGCCATGGTTTAAATAAATTGTAGATTTTATAGTATACAATCAGGCTTATAGTTTATTACATAGATAGCATTTAAAGAGATCAGGAAAAATGTGTTATTATTGGTTACATGGGCTCTCTATGATGTTATTTGGTGTGATGTTCTTCACATGAATTGCTCCGACAGTTTTTATATCTTGTCATTGCATGCTGATGGCAGTGTGCAAATAGGTTTGCCACATAGGAATTACCTGTCCCACAAGTTCATTTTCAATGGCATTCTAAAATCACCCATCCTTGCAGGAGTTAAGAAAGATTTATAGAATCATTGCAATGCAAATCCTTTGAAAGATAGACCTAAAATTATCAAGTTTTGTGTAGAAAGAATATAAAGAAATCCACTATTTTTAATGGTGTATATATTTTCAAATGTAACTGATACATGATGCAAATAAAAATCAAATTTCCATAAATCAAATTTTAATGTCTTATCCTCAGATATTGAAAATAGATCCTAAGTCCTTCTAAGAGCCTATACTAAGACCAATTAATAGCTCGCATTTGTTCAAAGCGTAGAAATGGTAATACAATATTCATTATAAAATGCTATGCTCTGCATAAAAATATATGGGTATAGTGTGTCAAACTAGAAATAATTTAGCTTATATATTTGTAAGACCACATTTGCTTGTCATAGAGAACTAGAAATGCTGTACTACATCCATTTATATTTATTCTAATAATTTTTAAATGTTCTAATATCTTGCATAGACTGACACCAATCTATATGGTATTCCAAAATCAGCAAAAGTATATACTATAGAAAGTCATTTTCAGTGAGTTTAAAGAAGAAAAAAATCATTACCTGAATTATTTCCTTCATGACAGTTGATCTGATTATATATTTTCCATTGCTTTATGAATGCATATTTCATTTTATTTTACAGATATAGTATTTATTACTATGACTCTGTATTTGCAAAGAATTGCAGATGCAATTTAAATAACCGGTTCATGAGGAAATATAATAAAATAAAGAATCTTTACTCTAGAAGATCTCAAAACAAAAATGTCTAATATTAAAATTTAAAAATAAAACTTATTGAAGTCCATTTAGAATATAATTTGAAATTACTGGCTTATAAATTTATAATAGTTCCTGGAGGATAGTGGCAGCCTCCTATATTTTAATTGTAGAGAATAATACTTGCATATTATAAAGACAAAATATTTATTACATAGATAAACATTGCTTTGGACAAAACTTTGCTATTGATTTTCTTTAAAAAATATGTGCGGGTATATATATATATATATATATATATATATACATATACATACATAAATTCTACTGTTTGCATCTTCCTCTTCTCTACTCTGTCTTAATCTTACACTGAAACCATCAAAAACCTCTTTTATCCCTCAATATCTTTTCTTTGTAATACACAAGTCATGTTTGCACTTCCTTTTTCCTTAAGCACTAATAGACTTAAATACTTTAGAGTTTAAAAACTTTTCAGGACTTCACATAGCGTATAGAAAAGTCTTTATTTCTAAAAACAGAGCTTAGTAGCAATAAAATCCTCTCCCTATTTTATTTTCTTAGACCTGTCATTTCATCATACTGTCAAACTCCCTACCAGTCTCTGTGATCTGTTTGTTTCAGTCTATAACTCTGACAATGAAATTTTTTTAACATTAAGTCACAAACTGCATCAAATGCAAATATAAATAAAGCATTATTTATTTGTATATCTTCTTGACTCATGTACATTTACATTTCTTTTCTGTTTCTTTCAGACTAATGGAAATGATACTCATTTTTCATGATCTGTCTTTTCTTGGAAGGCTTCCCAAATGTCAGAAAAGAACTAATTATTTTTTGTCTATGTAATTCCATAACACTTTGCCATATCACTGACACAGTTCCAATAATTATGAAATGTTATTTACATATATTCATTGTTTCCCAAATTTGTATGACCTGGACTATATTTTACTTGTATTTATATTCCTAGCAGAAAATACTGTGATTTGCATGTGACATAATCTTAGTAACTTTTAATATCAACTTTCTTTAAAAATAAGGTAAAGTAGCCACATGGTTCATTTAAATTAATCTGTTTTCCGGCTTCTCCTCCCAAAAAACAACCTCTGAGATTACTTGGAATAATACGTATATATATTCAGATATATAGATTGAAGCATTTGATTATAACAACATTAAAAAGTCGCAATTGCTGATCATGCTAACAGCTTAAGTTCATATTTCAATTTAACACTAACCTTATTATCTATATACAGTACTTCATATAAATATATAAACAAGTTATAAAAATCACCAAAAGAATTATAATTATGCATAGAAACAGGTTTTGAGATAGTTTAATTTAACTTTAACTAATATACCTAAATGTTACTCATATAAAGTTAGCAAAAGACAGTACAAATCATATTTTACTAGTAACAAGATATTTTCTGTGATTTGTAAAGAAGCCAAGACAGGCATGTGTATAAACATATAGAAAATATGTTTTCAAGAACTTAATTTTAGCACTGTATTTCTATGTAAAACCAAAATTTGTAGTGGATCTGACTTAAGTGAAAAGAAATTATCACAACATAGTTTTTTCCTTGATACATAAGTTTTTCAGTTATTGATTTTATCTTAAATAAATTTTATAATGTCCTTTAAGAAATACTGATAATTTGAGATTATCTGTTGACATTATATGAGCATGACATAAATTATGAAAGTTCTTACACTAGTTTTAGGAGATACTGAATATTTTATCTATTATGAAGTAGGCCCAAGTGAAAAATCTTGGAGAAGAGTCAGTGATATAATACATAGAACTAAGACAGAGAATATAAATATGCTTTCTTGCTCCCAAAGACATAATGACATATATTATGTATAAATACATTAATATTAATTTTATACTTAATTATCTTTTCTGGAAAATGTAATCTACTTAGACACAAAAGTGACAAGAATATATACTGTTGACATTTACTCAATGGTATGCAAAAGAAAAGGCAAGAGTGTACTTTGAAGGACAGTGGCTTGTGGCATAAACAAATGAATAAAGAAAAACAATAAAAAAACTTCAATTCAGTTTATGCCCATTTATGAAGTGGAAGTAAAAGACACATTTTACAAATATTATAAAACATGTTCACTTACTCCAGTATAGAGTGAGGGAAAACTGATTATAAAATAAGAATAAAAGAGTGCATTTAGCTTTTTAGGGACTGATGTAAAAGCTTTCATTCTAAAGGAGTAATAGCTAATATTTAAGAAATAAGGGCTGTAGAATGGTTCTAAAACATTGTGACTATAACACATTAACATTTACATTGTTATTTAGTGCACACAAATATAGGCATACATGGGAAATAGAAGGTGGGAGGGGGGTAAAGAGAGAGATAGAAGACTAGAAGATGGCTGATATGTAAGCTTTAAATTTTCAATGCTATTTGGAGAAAAAAGTTCAAAAGAATATATCAAATATTTAATTAACTGCCATAGGAAAAAATTACTAGCAGCTATTGTAGTCCACAGAGAGTGCTGTCTCTTACATAAAATGTCCCGCTTATAAATATTGATTGAAAATATATATATGGATTATATTGACCATATGTAATTTTGCTTTCCATTTTGATATTAGAATCCTCCTCTGTGGAAGACTCAACTTTACTATTTATATAAGTACATTACAAAGTGTCATTTTACAGGTTTACTTTTTATATGCACGACTGCTTTAGGGCTAGTAGATACTAAAACAAAGGTCATGCCAAAGTCATCAAGGATCTTATTCTTATTGCAAAGAGACAAGAAATTTTTTTTAAATTTACAAAATAAATTTTAAAAAATCTCATTTATCGACTATGCTGGCAAGAAAATAAAAGTACCTGATAGATTCAATGAAGCATTACTTTAAATATTGTCTTTAGAAAAAATTTTCTATGGACATGACTGAACAGATAGATGAAATTGGAAAGGTGCTGGCCATGTGAAACACCTTAGGAATAACTTTCCAGGTGAGGAACCAGCAAATGCCAAGTATCTGAGAAAGTGTTTGTTAAAGTCAGGTGTAGGATAGAGGCCAATGTGACTCAGTTGAGAGGGTATTTGCATACGCTGATGTTAGAAACATATGCAGACACCTCATTCTGTAAAATCTGGATAGTGACACTATCAAGTTAAAATTTTTTTGAACAGACAATGGGATGAAGTTGGACGATGTCAGCAGAGGATACTCTTACATTAAAAATTCACTGCTACTATATTATATGAGGAATAGTCTTTGAAGTATCAAATGCACTTATTACAGAGCGGACACATGGCTGGCTTGTGGTAGAACCATGGAAAAAGCAGCAGACAGATTTGAATATTTGGAGACAGTATCAGTTGTACTTTCTATAGAGGAGGGAATGATTGAAAAGAAATTAAGGGGAACTTGGGTTTGGTCTGAAGAAGCTAAATGTATATAAAAAGCGCTTTTTGAAAGTACATAAGAGATAGATGCAAAATAGGGGCTGTCAACTATCACACTATAAGCATTATTCTGTGTATTTTAATAATAAATTTACTGTGAAAGTTAAAATATTTAAAGTATGTAAAGCATTTGGGTCACCCTACGGTGCATAGCCAGTTATTATTAAAATGGCATTGTTATTCTTATTATAATTAATAATAGAAATCATTACTTGATGTTTTAAAATCTGTGTTGTTATTGATGAAGGTATGTAGTTATATGAGGGTCTTTACTTCTTTTTCCTATAAGTGGCTGATGAACATAGAGTATAAAAAAACAATTATTGAATTGTTTTTAAAACTATTAAATATTTTAATTGTCAGTTTCTCTATAATTATACTTTCTAATGTTAATTGTATCCCAGTTAGCACTCTATAGCTTTCAAGCCTAAATTGCCTGCTCATAAATTACATTGCATAATATCTTTTTTCAAGGTTTATATATTATAGTTGCAGTCTTTTATATTTGAATTTACAATAAATCTTTAAGACTCAATTTTATGTTTAATAGTTTACTATTTATTACCCCTCAAAATACTGATTTCTGTATTATGCTGGTATGAGTAATTTTTCATAGCAAGAATACTTGTGGACACTAATTCCGTATAAGTATATATATGTGAGTTGTGGTGAAATGTACTCATCCATTTAGTGATTCTTGGCATATTTTGGTCACAGCATTTCTTCACATGCTTAGATTTTGTCTTTTGCATGCGATGAGGCAGAAGAATATATTTGGTAGGGTCTACTTTCTTTTTACATATTTTAGAATGATTTTTTACATATTTTAGAATGGAAGACATTGAAGAAACTTCCACTGAGAACCTTGAGATGGAGATGTGCAAGAGGATCTCAGTTTTCCAACAAATTTCATTCTGGTCAAAAAATAAGCCCACATTTTTCATGGTTCATTAGAAATGATAGTTTCTTTAGTGATATGATTAACATTACTGTTACTTTTTGATACTAGAGATCAATCTTGAGCTGAAGAAATTTTTCTTAAATTGTATCTTTGAATACTACCTTAATAATTAAATTGTTTTATTTCTGTTCACTACATTAAAAACTACATGTATGCATATACAATATAAAATACTTGCTATGTATGTTTATGTATTATGTTTAAATGTACTTATGTATATGTTTAAAATTATATATGATTATATTTTTAAACTTTTTTCTTTGCCCATCAGTCACAAACATTTCATGGAATTCACAAATCATAGGCTTTTAAGGAAGCAGTCCCTCGTGCTTTTCCAGATTAGGAATCATTCATATAATTACCAGATATAGTTTTTGTTTTTAAAAACTTTTTATTTTTGAGATGATTGTAGACTCCCATAAGGTTTAAAAATAATACAGAGAGATCTCATGTCTTTTACCCAGTTTTCTTCAAGAGTATCATCTTATAAAACAATAATGAAATATCATAAAAAAGATATGGACATTGACACAATTCATTTATTCAGATTTCTCTAATTTTAACTGTACTCATTTATATGTGCATATTTAATATTTAAGAAATTGTGGTGTAATTTATATACAATGTACTGACATATATAATATATGTATTTTGATGAGCTTCTCCATTGAAACCATCACCACAATCAAGATAATAAATATATCTATCACTTTCCCTATGAAAGTTTCCTCTTGACTTTTGTATTTGTGTGTGTATGTGCATGTGTGTGTTTGTGTGTGCTATGACCAGTGAACATGAGATTAGTCTCAATGGATTTTTAAATATACAATAATGAATTGTTAATTACATTCATAATATTCAACAGATCTCAAAACATTATCTTGCATAGTTGAAGTTTTGTACATTCCGAACATTAATCTCTGGTTTCCTCCCTCTCCAGCCTCCAGTCCCTGGAAACCAACATTCTAGTCTCTTTCTTTCTTTGACTATTTTCAGTGCTTCATATAATTGGAATTTTGCTGTATCTATGCTCTGTGACTAATTTATTTCACTTAGAAAATGTTTTTTATGTTCATCCATGCAGTTAAAAATTATAGGATTTTCTTTTTTGTTTTTAAAGGATGAAGACTATCCCATGTATATTGGTGAACAGTATTTTCCTTATTCATTCACTGATGGACATTTAGATTGTTTTCATATCTTGAGTATTATGAATAGAACATGGCAAGTCCTGGGGGCTCAGGCACTGAGTTTGTTACTGCGGCATAATTCACAGAAAGCCCAAGACTGTGGTTTGTGACCCAGGAGGAGTGAAAAAAGCAACATGAACCACTAACTGGTGGACAGAGGCTTCTTCATCCTCTCTCTTCCTGCCTGCCTGCCTGCATGCATTTATTCCTGCCTGCTCTCTTTAGTAAAACAAGGATAGCAACAAACACAGGAGTGCAGTTATCATTTTGAGATACTGGTTTTAATTCTTTTGAATATATACCCAGAAATGGGATTACTAAATCATATGATAGTTATGTTTTTGGTTTCTGTTTTTTTTTTTTTTTTTTTTTTTTTTTTTTTTAATGGAAAACATCATACTGTTTTCAATAACAGTTGTCCCGTTTTTACATTCTCACCAATAGTTTACAGGAGTTCTAACTTCTCCATGCATTTTTCAATGCTTATCTTTTATTTTCAATTTTATCACATGTATGTTCATGTGTCTACTACCATAGTCAAAATTCTGAATAACTCCATTTCTCTATGAATCCTTCCTTTTTCAATTACAGTGACTTTCTCTTATAGCCCTTACACACTAACGAGTGGCAGCTACTAATCTCTCTTGCATTATTAAATTTGTGCCATTCAAAATGTTATATAGATTTAACAATGCATCATGTAATCTTTTGAGATTTCTCACCCTATCCCATGTTGAATAATACCCTTAAGATCCATCCAAGTTATTGTAGCTATGTATTAACAGCTCATTTTTATTGTTTTACTGGAGTGTTTATGGTATTCATGCATGCACTATTTATAAAATAAATTATTATGATTCTTGACATCTTAAAACTCTTCATGTTTAGTGCACATGTAGAAAGGTATACATATGAGTATTTCAAAATTCAGTCGCTATTGTCAAAATAAAGCATCACTGCAAGCAAGCGAAGCTAGACTAAGAAGCAGACAATAGTTACCTTAGAAGCTCTGATCGTGCCACCAACCACCTTTCAAAGAGCAATAATCCTTATTTTTAGAACATTGTTTAATTTGAATTATTTTTACTTAATTTAAACGTAATCCTACAATGGCAGTTCTCTTGTTTGACATCTTTAGCCTACAGATATACTTGCTGACTTTATCTTTATCATTGTTTCTTAACGGATTTTGTTCATTCTCACTGTTGGTATAAAATAGATAATTTGACTCTCAATGCTGCCTCATTGGTTATTTTCTTTACCCTTTCCACTTAAGTATAATAGGTTTGTAGTAAATCTTATTGACTTGAAATCTAATTCCCACATTTTAGTTCTTTTTCCAGATTGCCATTACTTCTTTTAATCTTTCACTTCCATATGGATTTTTTAACCAGCTTTTAAAATCATGCAAAATAAAATTTTAAATAAAGCGAAAATAAAAAGGCATGTTTTGGATTTGGTGATTGCTTTGAATTTATATAATAATTTTTGAAGGAACGCAGATCTTTATCACAGTGTATCTTCCAATATATGAAAATAAAACATTCTCCATTTATTTATATCTTATTCAATAATCTCAATGTTTTGCAAATAGTGTGGCAGACTTACATATTGTGTTTTATTTCAGATTATTTAATTGTACTTAATGCTATTGGAAAGCATATTTTACGTATTTCATATTTTATTTGTTACTGTTCTATAGAAATCTAACTTTTGAATAACTGAGTGAACTTGTATTAATTTATTAATTGTACTGTCTATATATTATTTCTGAACTAAATACATAATTGTGCTTTTCAAATAAGGAAAATATAATTATGCTATTTATTTTTTCAAAATTGTCTCTCCTCTCTAATGTTGATTCAATTTGGTATAGCATGCATGTCCATTTAGTTCCAGATTTCATGAGGAGTTTGAATGCATAAATATGTAGTATAATATTTATTATAGAGCTTTCTTATCTCAGTTTTTGTGTGTAGTTTGTAGGAACTCTCACATTAAGAATGTTCTCAGATTAAGACTAGTTTGCTAATATTTGTTTTATCATAAAAGAGAATGACTTTTGTCCAGTGACTTTTTCTCATATTTATCAAAATTATATAGTTCTTCTTTCATAAAGTAAAACATGTATTAATATGAACTGGTTAAACATCTTTGTGCATGTGAAATAAATTAACTTGTTTATGGTTTATTATCCTTTTAGTATACTGTTGAATTTGATTTGATAATATAATTACTATTTTAAAATAGACATTATATAATGTATTTTAAATGTATTAATGAATAATTTTATGAGTTTTCATTTCTTATCATTAAAACATTACATATTATTACGTGAATTTGCTTGTCAAATGTTTCATTCATTATAATACTGATGCAAAAAACAGGTTAAAAAGAGCTTCCTCTATTTTTAGTTCTCTGGCAGAATTGGTGCAGCATTGATTTTATTTCTTTTGTAAATATTTGGAAGAATTCACTGGAGAAAACATCTGTCTCTGGTTTCATTTAAATGTTTTTATAGACTTATTAAAATATAAAATAACTCAAAAATACTTTGTAGTGTGAGTAATTTGCATATTTAAATATGTATTTTATGAAAGTTAATTCTATAGGCACAAAGTTTTTCTTATAATAGCCTGTTATGTTTTTGATTTCTATAAGATCTGTAGTGATTTGTCATTTTGCACTCTGATATTTTGATACGTAAACAATTTCATTTTTTCTAAAAGATTTTCTTGATCTTTTTATGAAAATAAAACTTTTGCTTTGCTTTTTTTAATTTTAGTTTTCCTCTGCTTTAGTCTGTTTTGATCTGTTTCTGGGTTGAGATAAGCATTTAACTGTTTGTTTCTTGCCCGTTATAAAAATGTAATGCAATAATATTCTTCTGAGTGTTCTTTCAGAACGTGTTTTGGTATTATTTCATCATTTTATTACAATTTTCTTCTGATGCTTTTCCTTTTATAATTTCTAATTATGATATGATTAAGAAATTATTTATTTCCAATTTTTTAGAGTTTTACATTGTGTTCTAGTCCCTTGAAATAACTTTAGTATTTATATCTTAGGAACAAGGACTTTCTTTTACATAACAGCATTAAAATAAAGAAACAAAAAAGGTAGTTACTTTATCCAATTCAAGTCCATATTCGGATTCTATCATTTTTCTATGTCCCTTGCCCCTACCATTACTCACAAGAGAGAAATCTAGAATCATGCGTAGAATTTTAAATTCTATTATTCCTTATCTGAAACATTTTACCAGCCTTCTATCTCTTTATAGTTTTGAAAAAAATGGCAATTTTGTCACAGATTGTTCCTAAATTGGTGCTATCTTAAGATTTTTCATGTTTATCCAGATCATGTCTTTCTCAGTACATCAACTGAAGAGTCTTCTGAAATCAGGTATGTTAACTTTGATTACTCAGTTTTACTGTTATTGCCTAGGTATGTCTCTGTAAATTTTTCTATTTCTACTAATGTAATTAATGAGGTATTTATAGGGAAATGGTTAGCTTCTAAGTAAATATTCTGTTCTGTATCAATCTTTCACACATTGTTTTCAGATTCCATTGCTAATTCCAGTCTGATGTAATTATTGATATTAAGTTTACTAAATGGCAATTTATCAAATGGTATCATTCCTTCTGTCATTATTAGTAAAGCTTCTGCTTTTTCTCTATCTGAATAATTTGGGGGGTCTATTTGTTATAGGTAGCAAGTTGTAAAGAGCAGTGAATGAAGGAAGGTGAAAAAACAGGAAAACAGAAATTAGAAAGAGCCACAGAAAGTGAACCCTGTTAATCAGCATAAAGGTCAGGGAACTTTTCAGAAGGTGTCTTTCTTGTTATGTAAAACATCTGCAATTGTCCACCCCCTAGTGGGCAGTTACTGCATTACCATCAATTGAGTTAATGGACTTCATCTCTTTACAGGAAAAACTTGCCCAGAAGTCCCCCAAGGAGAGTGAAGGGCATGGAATTTAGAGCTTTATTTATAAAGGTCTGAAAGCCTGGAGCTAATCTTCCTACTGGGATCCTCTGGCAATGACCTGCCCTTTGCTCTTTGGGAAATTGCTTTCACTTTGCCATTGTGCTCTTGCTTTGCTTGCATTTTGCTACTTTTGCTCTCCCTTGCTATGCCCATGCTACTTTGCCAGTGAAACTTTGCCTCCTCCTGTCTGTCAACTAGTGAGAGGGAATGTGGAAGAAGGTGAGAAACAAAGCTAGTGTAGTGCTTTTCCGAGAGGAACCTCTCTAGTGCATACACCTTAATGGGATTTCCTTAGATCAGAGAGGAGGAGAACATTATATCTCATACTTCTAGTTTATCACTGTTATCCCACTTCTGGGATGGAAAGTAACAAGGGCTTCTTTATTTTCCTCTGTTCTTTTTGGAAACCCATATACATTCATGAGTCGAGTGGTAATTTGAGAGTTGCTAATCATTGTCAATCATGTAAGTCCTGGTGAAATCATGATGCACTGTGTCTTGGGGTAAATCTCAAGAATACAATAGCCCATTCTGTGATACCATATCTACCTATCTATATATCATTAATGTCTCATCGTTTCATATTTTATTCAATGAGTTATAATCTACTATTATTATTATTATTTTATAGTTTTAACGTCAAAAGTGGGTTTGTTTGTTTTTTTTTGATGTTTGCATCATTCATTGATTGCTTTATTTTCCCTTCTGTAAAAAGACATTTTCTACCTTTTCTAAGTCCTACCCTAGCTTTGGAAGCAACTATACAATGCTACGTTTTCTGTGTCAAGTTGGTTAGAATATAGTACCCATTTTTTTGGTCAAATGCCAGTATCAATATTTTAAAGTTTTTTTTAGATATAAGTAATAATTAAATTAGTATATTGAGTAAAACAGATTATCCTCAATAATGTGGTTAGGTTTCATCCAATCTTTTTGAGATCTTAAAAGATTGAGATTCCCAGAAGAGGAAGAATTTCTTCCTTTAGACTTCATTTGAAATTAAGACTGTAACATCAATTTTTTCTTTTGAATCTCATCTGCCAACCTGCCTACAGATTTTGAACATGTCAGTCCCTACAATAAGGAGTAAATTATTTTAAAATCATTCTATCTGTCTGTCTATCATATATATATTTCTCATCTATCTCATATATGTGTACACACATGTGTGTGAGTGTGTGTGTATATACATACATATATACATACATACATACATACATGTTCTGTCAATTCTATGTTTCTGTTCTTCTGCATAACTTTAACTAAGACTAATCATTTCTCCAAGCAGCTCTTCTTCCTTTTAGTGAAAAATGATATTGGAAAAACAAGTCTGTATCTTAGATATGCTAATTGCTGCTAAATTTTTAATGCCTCTAGACCTCCTTATCAGAGTTAACGAAATATAAATTGTATATATATATGTAAACATACCTACTTACCTAATTCTGATTCAACAGCTCAGGGTTCATTATCTAGGTTCCCCATTTCCATATGTTTAACTTCTTTCTCCAACAAAAAGAAACCCGATTCCCAAATATCCCAACATTTATTCATTTTCTCAGCTTAAAATAGGAAGACATTAACTTCAAAATTGCTGACCTGGAATGCATTTTAGAGCAGTGTTTGGATAAGCTGTCTCTGGTCTGCTTCAATCAATATAGATCTTAAGGACCCAAGTTTGCCTCCTGAGGCTACGGAAACAACCTAGATAACCAACTAAATAAAAATAGCTAAATAATTCTTCTTCCTCCTCTCTCTTACTGCCTTTCTGGCTCTATTTACCTTCATTCCTGCCTGCACTTTTCCTTTAAAAAATTATGGACCTATATTTAAAACTGTTAATCCACATCACTAAAAATTATACTCAGTGGAAATGACTATATTTAACTTATTTACATTTGGGGTTTTTTTGTTTGTTTCCATTTTGTCATTAGACTGTGGCTACAAGGAAAATTCTGTGCTCTAAAGTTTCATGAATCGTTTTTTCCTTCATTGTACTTATAGTCAATTTGTTTTGGTCTTATTTTCCTCAGTCATTAAGACTTCATTATATATTTTAACATTAGCATTTTGTATGATCTATTTTTCAGATATTTTACTATTACTGCTATATACAACTTTCTTTATGCTTTTCATGATTTGTTCTACATGAAAAGTGCATATGTATGTGTGTGTATATATACATATATAATTTTATTTTGCAATTGTTGTTAATCTTTGTTGCATCTGAACAGTGCATCATGAAAAGTCCTTTGCTATTCCTAGGTTATATAGAAATAAATCACAGTTGTTTTCCCAGATAATTATTTGCAAATATATATATATATATGTATATATATATATTACTTTTTTGGAGTTCATTCTTACATGTAGTATATAGATCTGTCTTTATTCTTTATCTATATTTCTATTTGGCTGTCCCTGAACAATTTATTGAAAATTCCCTTTAGCCAAATAATTTGTGATGTCATTTTTATCATATATTAAAGATGTAATACATTGCATTTTATACATATATATCTCTTCTGGATTTTATATTCTATTTTTATCTATATTTCTATTCATAAACCAGTTCTACAATGCAAGAATCTTAGAGGCTTTATAATCTTCTCTAATATGTACTAAGTATAGTCCTACTTGTAAAATTTTTGTCCTTTCATTTAAAAATGTTTCATATTTATTAGTCTATATTAAGTTGTATCATTTTATATAGGTTTATGTTTTTAAAGTTTGCCATTATTTTCAGTGGTGTTACTTTAAATTTGCAATTAGTTACATCTTTAGAATGTTGATTCATCCTACAAAAGTATGTATTTCTGTTTGTGTAGTTTTATGAAATGCCTTCATTTTCCATATATATTTGCATACCTACGGTATTTTATAAGCCTTTTCTGAACTATATTTACCTTACTAATTTCTATTTTACATTGCCTTTCTCAAAATTATATCCTTTATCTCATTGCTGTTTATGTAAATGAAGGCAACTGATATCTGTATATTAACTATATTATATTTCAATGTTTTTATTAAAGTGACACTGATTTATAACATTAGATAAAATTTAGGTGTGCGTCATTATAAACCAACATCTGTATATATATATTACATTAAATTCATAAAATTCAAATCTAGCTTTCCACACAACTTAACACTTTCATCTGATTTACTTACATACTTCCCCTGTTATTTTAATGAATATTTTGTTTAAAAAGATGAACATTTACTAATTTCCATTTTTATTTCTTCAGTTTTTCATTTTTTATATTTTTTTCTAAAAATGTCCATGCTGTTAGATATTTTCAAATTAACATGTCCTTGAGTTCTAGTTTAATAGCGTTATTGTCAGTTATGAGTCTCTCAATAATTTCAATCATTTGCCTGATAGGCTTGAATTGGTAGGAGTATATACAGATTAAATTAGGTTTTAGACAAATGCTTTAATTTAGATCATATGGGAAGTTAATATCAAAAGCAAACCTATCTTAACAACCAGAGGTAAATGCAAAAGCTATGAACTTGCATAAAGTATTGTCAAGGTGAATAGAATTGCTGGAAAGTCATTAAAAATATTAAGTTTATGCCTTAATGAAAGCATACTACTGAATTCAGCTCTTGCAATAAACATCTAAAATCATCCATATAGAGGTCTTATGCATGAGGAATGGAGATAGTCTGGGAATTATCAATGCTGAAAAGGAGGTGCTAATATTGGGACAGGAAGTTCAATTATCAGCAAAAAATTTCTGTCATAAAATAGAAAGTCCAGATCTTACTAAGGCAGAGAGAAAAGAAGCCTCAATCTACAGTTGCAATGACTTAAGATATTGGAAAATGCCAACATGAAGCGTGCTGTAATCTTTGATAATATAGCACCCCTCATGCGGGATGATTGAGCATAACTACACATCCATATCTTAGTGAGAAAGCTAACTCACTGCACTCACACAATGAACAGTGATTAATGCAACACAATTAACCCAAGGTCCATAATCTACTACGGGAACTAATTGCATATATAAATAAAACTTGAAATGGGGTCAAGGCAGGGTTTAGCCTATATAATAAAATCATTTCATTATTATTTTATTTTATTGTTATTGATAACATATATTAAGGGTGGCATATTCTTACATAGTAGACCTGGGTATAAAATAATACTCCTTGGTTTCAAGATTATGTTGCATCTCAAAATATATGTGATATGTCTGGAATCTGAAGTACATAACATATACATATATATACATATATATATATATGTGTGTGTGCGTGTGTGTGTGTGTGTGTGTGTGTGTGTGTGTGTATTCACTTGGCTGTAGGGGTCTTGATTCCAGGTTCACAGTTTTTGTATTTGTAGCCTTTGTCTTACCTACCTGAGCCACAGAAGGGTCCTGGACTGTAGTTTATAAGGGGTTATATACAATTAAATAAAATTAATTTAGTAAGAGTTAATGGTGAAAGTTTGTTTTTAAAGAAGTTTTCTTTGGAATACTGAAAATGGAATAGATAGACAAATTATGAAGAATTTTCAATCAGCAATAGCAGCTCTTTTAGAGAGAGCTGGCCTCCTTGTGAAAAGAAATATTGCTTCCACAAGTGGTAACTACTTCCACAAATGGTAGACATCATTGCAGGAAATCCCCAAGGAAAATAGTCATCCTCTCAGCCATTAGCACAGTTATGTGGAATTGTTGGCACTAACACTGGCCCCTCTGTGGGCTGCCAGAGACAGACAACCAGGTCAACACTATCCCTGAAATAGCTAACTGTTTCTCTGGAAGGAACATTTCATTCTACCCCTTTCACAGGGAAAATAATTCCAAGTGTTGCATCAAAGTGGCAGACTAGGGCTGTAGTTAAACACCTTTCCTATCTGCAGGGTATGTCCTGAAATCCCACCCCCAATCTCAATACTAGTTTAAAATCCCCTATTGGGACTACTGCTCCCTTGGAGCACTGATGAATTTTCACTGAGGATTGCAGCTGGTTAAGAACAACTCTGGCTACTGGTGTCCTGTGGCCTGTTTGGAAACTGGGCCTACAAATCTTATGTTTCTCTCCCTGTGCTTTGTCATTCATACCTGTGACTCTGGGGGAAATCCCTTACAACCCATAGGCTGAATGCTCATGCCTCAACACAGGGTGGGTTCTAGAGATTGAAAATCCTGATTAGTGTCTAGACCAAAGCCTAGGGCTATATCGTACAACTCAGCACACTAATACACTAATGCAAAGCCTTTACAACAAGAAAGTCAAATTCAACTAAATTAACTCAGAATGTCAAAAAGATCAAAGAAATATACATGAAATGGTGGGCCAAAACAATTCCCAAGGAGAAAATGTGAATGTGATAGAATTGAATAAACTATCAGATGAAGACTTTAAACAGTTTTAATGACACTCACAGAAATCAGGAAAGCAATGAAGGAAAAAAAAAAAGAGAACTGCAACAAAGATAGAAAAAAATTGAGTATTTTATTAAATAAAGAAAATATGAGTCTCATTAAAGGGAGAATCTGAAAAGAAGCTAGGAAAGAACAAAGAGTTACCTGCAAAGGAGTCCCTATAAGAGTACTGCAGGATTTCTCAGCTGAAACTTTACAGGTCAAATGGAATGGCATGATATAGTCAAGGTACTGAAAGAAAAAGATTTCAGTCATTCATATTCTACCTTGGTAGATTATCATTTAGAAATGAGGGGATATAAGAAAGCTTTACAGATGAACAAATGCTGAAAATTCATCACCATTAAACCAACCGTAGTAGAAATATTAAAGGATATTTAAACCCAGTTTAAATGGGAAAGACAACAAAAATACAAAAATGTAAGGAAAGGAGAGTAAAAATGTGGACTGCTGGATTGAGTTTAAGACTAATCTTCTTTAAAGTCAAAACATGTTTTAAATTTAAGTTTAAACACAGCATAAATGCCTTTAATGCACCTAAGAAAAATAGAACAAAGATATTGTCTGCAACAACACCTAGAAAGAAAGAAATAAAATGACAATTAAAAAGTTACATTTTAATAATACCTACATTTTAATGGATTGAAGTCACCAACCAAAAGACAGAGAATGACTAAATGAATTAAAAAGCATAACTCAACAGTTTGCTGCTTTCAGGAAACTCACCTACATTTAAAAGTAAACATACGCTCCAAGTTAATGGTTAGAAAATGATCCCACAATCTAATGATAACTTAAAATAAACAAGAACAGCCATACTTATATCAGATAAATTAGACTTCAAAAGTGAGAGTAATCAAAGTTGAACATCAGTGGAAAAAAAGCAGAGATACCAATCAGTGGAATAAAATTGAATCACTAGAAACAGACTCACATATATGTGAGCAGTTAATTTACAACAAAGTAGCTAAGAGCATATGATGGAGAAAGGAATGCCTTTTCAATAAAGGGTGCTCCAAAAACTGAAGTCACATGTAAAATAATGAAGACAGGCCACTCTTGAAAACTATAAAGTTTTGAACTCACAATGGACTAGTATCTTGTGTATAAGACCAGGAACCACAAAAAACTTAGAAGAAAACTTAAGCAATACATACCATGATATGTGCTTTAGAAAAGTCTTTAATCAAATGCAGAGACAAGGTAAATAAAAAGAAACAATTGGGACTATATCAAACTAAAAGCTTCTGCACAGCAATAGAAATTTGCCAAAATGAAACATACTACTAACAGAAAATATTTGCACATTAATATCAAAAGTATATACAGAATTCAGAAAATGCAACAGAAAAATAAACAGCCCAATCAAAAGCAGATGGAAGAACTGAATAGACATTTCACAAAAAATAATAAATAAAAAAATAAAAAAATATATTAGAGATGGTATATGTGTGGAATATAATACAGTCCTAAAGAAGATGAAATCCTATTATATGTGACAATATGGAACCAGAGGGGACTGCACTAAGAAAAGTAAGCCAGAAGGCGAAAGATAAATGCTGGATGATTTCAGTCGTGTTTGAAAAAATAAACAAAAACAGCTGCTGGACATTGACAATAGAAATGAGATTATTAGAGAGTAAAGGGGTGATTGGTGGGTACAAATAGTATTAGGGGTCCAGTTGACACTGCTGAAGGATTTTTGACAATTTGATGTTGGACGTGGTGTGTTGACTCATGGTGAACCTACTCATATGGGCTTATATCACATTTTGTAAAAAAAAGTTATCTCATACAATTTTTAAAAGGATTAATATATAAATAATTTTTGCTTAAAGTCTTTTGACAAATATGATTTAGTGAAGATTTGAAACAAATAAAACTATAATCTCTTAAGTGCATTTCTTTCATTGCTAAAATGAGATAATCCGAACGCTGAATATAAATAAAGTCTTAGACTTCTTGGTGAGTTCTAGAAATTCCAGTATTCTTTAAATGAGAATAGTTGACTGCTATCTCCAGCAGATGATATTGAAGGATCAATATATAACCCAAGAAGGTGACTTCCCTGCATCCATTGGTGTTATGTCGGCAATAGAGGTGGGTGAATGCAACCTGGCAGTCAAGAGGCATGTGTTTAAGGGAAGGAATAGCATTGCTCTGAGACTTAGGTTCATCCCTAAGGAAGAGACCTTCAGAACGTCTCTTTGGCCTTCTGGCAGGTTTGGAAAAGCTCCTTGTGATATAGTAATTATCATTTTATCCTCTAGGAACTTGAGCACTTTTACCATCTCCACCACCTGTTCTTGCTTTGAGTGTAATAATTGCTCTTCCTTTAGTTCTTGAACCAGAGAATTGAGTTTATTCATTAAAATCAAGTTGGTCCTCATCACCTTTCTGTGTCTGTAAGGCTGGCTATATTTGAAGACTTTTTCTTGCCTGATATTCTCTGAAGATTTCTCAATCTGTGTGTACTCCATTTTAGTGTGAAAAATCTTGTCAATGAGTTGGCATTTATCTTCAATCTGTTCAATTAGTGTTGCAGCTACCTGCTATTCATGTACATAAAGTTGACTTCTAAGAGACTGAATAAGTCTAAATATAAATAAGAAACCCATCGATCAGCCAATGGCAGGAAAACACCATTGTCTCCCACTGGAGGTTCTGCGAAGTAAATTGTGGACTCAGGTCTATGGGAAGCAGCTACAGCATCTCCTCTTCCAACTTCTCTTGAATCAGACCAAGTTAAGCTACACAAAGGTTGGCAAACCCTCCATGGTACTGATACATCACAGAGCTCTGCCCAGTAACCAACGATACACGAGCACAACAAAGCCCAGAGAACACCCAACCAGTAACTACCATCCTGCAATGGTCAATTTTGTGTTTGCAGGGAGTGGAGATTCGTAAATAAAATGTGATTTTATGTAAAAGAAATTTGAAAAAAAGAAAAAAAAAAGACTGAAGAAGATATAGGCCAACAATGACTAGGCTATGCATATGCTTGCTGAGAAAATTAAGCTCAATTAAAGCTCAAGAAGCTCAAGACCAAGATCCTAAACGGTGGTAGCCAAATGTTTATATGTACTTGCCTATATTGCTCACCCCTTGATGGGGTAATGTGTTTCTGCTCTCACAGCTAGGGTTCTCTAAGAATCTGCCTGCCAAAGTCCAAGGCCAAGGTTCAAATAAGATCGCTGCCTGGGATTGCAGCTTGTGCTCCAGGACAGAAGTAGGGCGCCAAAGCCCCAACAAGGCTCTCTTTGTAAGGACAACAGTACTGCTATGAGGTCTGGCTGCTGTCTGCATGGGGCTGGTATCCTCCTATGCTGTTGTACAAATAAGCCTGAGGCAGGATCTGTCCAAAAAAAAAAAAAAAAAACAATAGTAAACAGATCATCATGCCATGTGAGTTACATATGATTGTGTTTTCGTAAATAAAAATAGTGTTGAATGTTATTGAAATGTTTAATTTGATTTCTTTTAGATAAGTAGAGATCAAAGATCTAAAAATCCTAGTTTATTGACCTTGGTCAAATCTCTTAGCCATTTTGATCCCATAGTTTAATCAATAATATGGAGAAAATAAAACCTCCCCTAACTATTTCCCACAGCTATTATGGGAACAAATTAAGATGGTGATTATAAAGGGTCTTGAAAAATAAAAGTTCTAATAAAAAATTAGGTGCCATTACAATTAGTTGTAAAAGTTAACAAGCTTTCATAAATGTCGAAAAATTAATATTGCTTTCATTTAAAAGACATATTGTTTCTTTTCAGGTTTACATTTTATTATTTCAATATTTTCCAAAAGAACATATGGAGAGTTTTCCTGTATTACATATATAATTCAAGCATATACATATGCATACAACACAGGTACCATTATATCTGACAGATGAGCTGAATTTTTTTCTCTGGAAACTACATAATTATGCATCTTTGAGCTGTTTTACACCTTTTTTTTTTCCTTCTCAGGACACTTGCATGACCAAATATTATACATCTGGTAACTACAAGCAGATAAAATAACCATGGCTGAACTCCATGTAAAGCGCAGATAGAAAGACATTACAGCTTCTGAAATTCAATAAATCTGCTTGTTGCGTTTACTTTTATTCTGTTAAGCATGACTTTCATTATAGTCATTAATCAAGTGGATAATGTATTGTTATACCATTGCTACTTTGACATATGAAAGATCCCATATCCAAAGAGCTACAGAGGGTTATGTTAGATCAGAGATCTAGGTTTCTGTTTTCAGTTTCTAACAAACTGTCACTTTGAAATTATTTTCTTTCATATAAAACAAGGAATCAGAACAGAATTATATTTCTGATCCCTTCTAATGTTGTTACCTCAGGATGCTATGAAGCATTAATAGCTTTTAATTCAAATCCTTACCTTAGACTTGGATTCTTTTGAGTAAACGGGAACAACCTGAAACATATCTAAAAGGTGTGTTTAATTGTGATTTCCTCAACACTTAAAAAGGTTACAGAGACTTCCCCCACCATATCCTCAAGAGAGTAAAAATGCAAAGTTAAAATTAAAACTTGAGAACTAGATCCTTGGGTTTCTAAGAGGGGACAAAAAAACCCCATATCTTTGAGAAGAAAATAGTGAGAGTTCAAATCAAAAATGTGAAAGAATCCTTCCATCTCATAAAACTCTGTGCCAACTACTTTTGGAACACATTTAAAATTCATCATCTACTAGAATAGGCTATAGAAATCAATGTTGAATTTAAGAAAGATGACAGACAAGAAGATTGATTGTACCTAAAGCTTATCAAGGTCGTGTCTGATGGTATGTTAATTTTTTCATATAATATGACTTCTTAACTTCACTTACTGGGAGGTTTTTGTTTTTTTTTTTCCTACAGTATGGGGTCTGTGAAGATTTATCCTATTAACGTATGAATGATAGAAGATGTAAAATGTGTGATGATCTATCTATCTGTCTGTCTGTCTGTCTATCTATCTATCTATCTATCTATCTATCTATATATGATCCTTCTCTCAGATCAAATAGTGGTGGAGAGAGATTGCCATATGAATATAAATATAAATATAAATATCTATTGTAAGAGAGTGCCATTATTATCATAAAATCATCCATCGAGTCATGATGTGAAATCTTTTAGGTGTGTGAATATCACAGAATTCCAGAACATTTTCTTGAATTCATTCAGTAACATGCTCTAAGAAGTGGTATTTAATCCAAGCTCATTAAGCTCAAAATAAAAGTCATAAATATAAAAAGATCATATAGCAAGAAAGGTATGTTTTCCATTTGGGTTCTTCGAATACTTGAAAAAACTCTTGAGAGCTCAAGATTATACACGGAGAAATAATATATATATATATGCAATGTTTGTGAATTTATGATTAATTTTAGTTGAAAAATTAATATAAAAATGTTACACTGTCAATTTATGTTCTCTTAGAGAGGTCATATTAGTTGAAATGGTTCAAACTGTTATTTTCAAAACAACAATATATACATCTCTTTAAGGAAATCAATCTATGCATTTTCAAATTTCATATATATTTCAATAAAGAACAGACACACATGCAAAAAGTGGTTTATAAATGTCATATTTTTACTATTCTGAAACCATAGTTTTAAATTTAATTTCAAATGTGAATTTATATTAGTTTTTTATTTCTATTTTACAAACTCATTATAAACCAGCATGAGAAAACTTGCATTTCAAAAACAGGAATAATGTTAAATTAGATCTTATGAATTCTTCATGAGATCACATTTAATGAAATTATTTTTAGAATTACTAGTTAGTAAATACATTTTTTTCAGATGAGATTTTCTAAGGTGCTAATATAACAAAACAACAACTCTACATGTTTATTTTAATCAGAGAGTTTTATATGACTGTAATGTTTGAAACTGATGCTACATTTTATTTTACATATAAGCTTGAGTTACTCAAGTTATCTATTAAATAAGTCAATGATCTAATCCTCCATCAGTTTTTCTTTCAAGCATTGACTTGAATGTTAAAGCACCATAAATATGAGCATGTATATCCATATGGTATAAAATAATTAGAGATACTTACATATTTTGACTGAGAATATAAAAATTGAATCCAAAAATCCAGTGTTCTTTGTATAAAATCTTAACAAGGAAACATATTCATCATTTAATGTGTAAGACATATGTGAAATTGTTGTTAAAGATTTATCAATAAATCCTTCTCATTCAATCCCGCCTTCCCTTTTTCTCCACACTTCTCTCTCATTACATATAGCAACGAGAAAATATTTGCCCCACAAAGAAATAATGAATTGTCATATTTTGAATACTTTACAATATTTGCACTTTGTACTCAGATATGCTCTGATAATTTGTGAATGCATACTAAGGTAAAATTCATGCTAAGGTCTCTGGTATTCTCTGTTAGCAAACTCTTTTTATTTTATCTATCAAGTCACTTTTAAAAATAAAAATTACTTTGTAACAAAGGCTGATTTTAGTAGTTTGCAAAATAAGGCTGTTCTAGCCTTCAAGATAATTTCTGATAGGAAAGATACATATTCTAGTAGTAAAGATATGGTACTCTTATTATCTATCTTTCTGAGTCAAATATTTTCTTGTTGCTTTATCTTTTCTAATCATCATTTCACATATTTGAATAAATTTTTATTCCATTTTCCCCGATGATTCAAAGTATCTCCTTTTCTTGGTTCAAGTGTAACGTCCTCAATTAAGCTTGAGGACTTTCAAATAAAACATTTCTTCTTTCTCTGATTCCAGAGCACTTCATCTGTCTTCCTTTAAAATATCTTTTTCTTCCCTCCTGTGTTAGATTTATTTATATTTATATTTTCCCTGATATAGCTGTGATCTCTACTGGAAATATGTATGGTTGGTGAACTTTTTAATCCTAATAGTAACCAAATGAATATTTTATATATAGCAGGTGTCCAAAATATGTTGTTGATAAATATACAAATGAATAACTGAATGTTTTATTACTACCTTGTTATAAAGAGAATGAAACTTCTTTTCATAGTTCAAAACATATTAGAAACAAAATTTTAGTTGTTAAAAAATTTAAATCTATCAAGATTAAAGAGTCACAATACTATTTGTGATTCAATTTCATGATCATTTCAAATGGGCTTTATTTGAATTTAAATGGTACAGAATATTACTTCCCATCTTTCTTTTGTAACAGTTAGAACCTGTTTTAGTTATATAAATAGCAACCACAAAGAAATGTGACACATCATCTACTTGCCAGTACTTACATCTAGTTTCTTGAATTTTCCTTTTTCATTTGAAAAAGTAAACTGATGAAGTATATATATTTGTCTAAAAAAACGTTTTCAACATTAAAATTATGCATGTGATTCTAAAAGAGTTTGTTTCTAAAATATGCTCAACTGCCATTTAAATCAAATGTACATTGTTGGGTGCATGAAATCATTATCCCCTGAACATAGAATATAAAATATTTGAATTATACAAATCACACAGTGTGAAATGCAAACAGTTCCAAGGAAATTTTTTCAAAATATGTGAATTTCACTCGTTTTCAATTTGATATTCCTATCTGATATGAAAATAAAACTTCTGATGTTTGGGAAATAAAAGTAATTTCATATTTATAAATTATCTTTTATATATACTGTTGTCAAGATGTTTATCTCAAAACATACATATATAGCATATCCAAATTGAAAAAAAATCTGTATAAGAAAAGTTTTATTCACCATTTCTTCTACCTATAATCTAGTGGGGTTATTATAAATGTCGCAGTGAAACTAAAGCAAGTATTCTAAATGCCGATTATTTTGAATATTTGAGTTGGAATTTCATTACACAGGTGGCAACCTAACACACACAATTTTTTTTTTATTGTGTTATGGATCTAGCTTTGTTTTTAATGAAGTAATTAAACATAGAAGCATAAACAGTAAACATGTAATTATTGCAAGAAAAGCTACAATTTGTCATCTTTGACCACTGTTCTATTAGACATATTTGGTATTTACAAGTTATTGTTCAATTAGATTAAGTCTATTATTGGAATAATTTTTGGAAAATAATTGTTGTTATATGTCAAATCTGTCTAATTTGCAGAATTAACTGCAGAGAACATTGCTTTAAAGTGTTGTTATAGTCTGAATGTTTGTGTACCCTTCCCAATTCATATGTTGAAATCGTAATGATATTAATAAGTAGGTGATTATAATCACCTAAGGAAGATTGTATTAGGAGATGGAAAGTTCGAAAAAGAAATTAGTTCCTATAACAGAGATGCCAAAGGACTCCCCAGTTCCTTCCACTGGTAAGATAGAGAAATCTGCAAGCCAGGTGAAGGCCTTATATATTGGTCCTCCAAATTTGAACCCAATCATATTTCTAGCCTCCAGAATTGTGAAATATTAAGTTTCTGTAATTTATACATGATCCATTTTTTCTTAATTCCATTTTTGTAGCCCTATTGTACTAAAACAGAGAGAGAGAGGAGAGACAGAGAGAGAGAGAGAGAGAGAGAGAGAGAGAGAGAGAGAGAGAGAGAGAGAGAAAATTTATCAATGTGATCCTTCCTTCCTATTTTATTTCCAGTATTTGGGAAAAAAAAAGAAATTAATTGCTACTATTCAAATCAGCCAACCTAACTGGCATATTTATACAATGTTCCTCTGTGCAATGAAAGTCATTTCTCATATCCTATTTATAATTATGAGTTAAAGCAAATAAAACATAGCATGAGGCTTAGCTGAAATCCTACTTATTTGTTTAAAACTAATCCAGTGTGAAACAGAGATAATAGTGGAAAAAATTATCAAAGTAATTTGAACTATCAAATATGTACTTTATTTCACTTCATTATTAGAAAATGTAGTTTTATCTTTATATGAAGGAATCATTTTTATTTACTGTGTAATCTACTGTGTATATGTATGACTTTGGAAATCTTTAAATAAAAACATATATGACATGCTGAAAATTATGGTCAGTACTAAAGGTGTTTTATCTCTTTTTAACTGATATTTGGAGTGTGATATAACAATTTAAAATGTCATTTAAGCAAGTGGGTCACATTTTCTAAAGCAAAGTGATATGTAAAATAAGAATTATTTAAAAATACATGCTTTGAAAAAGTAGTTTTTGATTGCCGTTTTCCTCTTCAGATTACCAGTATAATTCAAAACATTTGAAGAAGTAATTTTCAATGACTTAATTCTGTGTTATGTATTTAAATAAATCTATTAACAAGATAATTTTATTTTTTTATTTTGTTGGTTTTCCTAATGTAACTATAAGACTCATTTGGTATAGATTTTTAGATCCTCACATATAAAACACTCCTGTAATACCATTATTCTTTTTCCTTATTGCTGGTTTTTAAAATGTTTAATATGTTAATAAGGATCCCTTCTGCTTGCTATAGACAGACAACTAGGCAGTGTCTTTTTATTATAAAATCATTTTCATTTTACTGGCTAATAAACAGTTTACTATATGTTTTGTGAGATTCATAGTCCATTTTCTAATATCACAAATAAGTTTTGTGATTTATGAAGTGAAGGACAGAGATAAAAATGTGCACAATATAAATTAAATATTAATCTTCAAAATCTTAAGAAAATTGATATTTTAATACGTTATATAATTTTTAATGAACAGGTTTTCTAAAAATGGAACTAGCATGGGGTGTCAATATTTTAAAATCAGTGCCTCTTTTATTTACCGCCTAAGTCAGGAAGAGGTTATTGGGTTTATCTGCATAAAATATGACTAGCAGTCAAGCATGTCAAAGATTCAATTTAGGTCTTTAAATTAAGCAGAGTAATTTACTACTAGAATCATGTGGCCAAATTTCCTTTTACCAATGTGGTTGTTATTTTTTTAAGTTAACTGTCACTGTATTTATTTACAGGTTCAATAAAAAACAGATATAATGGTGATAATCAATGTTATTCTCATATTTAGATATATGACTATAAATATAAAACTTTATCTGAGAGCATATACTAACAAATATATTATTGATATAATAAATCCCTAAAGTGTAATCGTAGAATGAGCCACCCCTTAAAAGAACTGAATTTCCATATAGGCAACTCTTCAAATGTGAGGCTATTTCATACTTGTGAATTGAATTTCAAGGTATTAATAGCAAGCTAAGATTTTTAATAACTGATGCTTAATGAATGTTAATGAAGAGAATCAGCCTCTGTTAAAATAAGCCTCTGAGATCCCATTTAGAAATACAAGAATAAAGAAATTTTATTAAAAATATATGTAATTACAGCCTCTCTCTAAAACCATTTATTTAAACCAGCTTTAATTGATTCACTAAATCAGAGAATTGTCTAGCTTGATATTACAAATCGAATAGAATTTAGGTAGTAATTTTTCTGTAAGTTAATCACATAGATTTTATTTTATAAAATTTAAAAAAAACATTAAATAAAACATCTCCAAAAGAGCAATAATCTATATTATTAATTCAATTTGTGTTATTTGAAGGGAAATAAATATTTCCATACATATTATCTTTATTGTATTAATTGAATATAGTTGACTTCTATGTATGGTCACAATTTCTTTGGTAATGAGTACACCACCTAGGTATTCCAAGCGTATTTTCTGAATGTACTCTGAAATTTCTTTCATTCTTTACATTTAATATAGAAATTGATTTTTAGTCTGCTTAAGTTTGATTGTAGGCAATACAATAGATGAAAAACACTTTGCAACTTAATTTTTTTTCTTTGTGTGACGTGTAAATAACAAAAGAAAAAAATCTTTATGCAGGTGAAATAAAACCGGAGAGAGAGAGTTTTAGATGGAAATTTGGCCTGATACTCTTGATCCATAAGGAGTTTTCAAAACGTAGAAATTGGTTTAACTCAAATTCAGGTAATTTAAGAAAGAGGAGGTAATTTTAGTAGAATTAGAAATGCGTGTTTTCTGAAAGCAATATCGTAAAGTACATTTTTTAAGGCAAAGTAGTAAAAAACTTGATTCTAGAACATTTGAACTATGAAAGTAGATTGTATTTTGGCTACTCAGATTGCACAATGGTGAGTTATAAGGTTCTTTCCACATTTCTGTTTTTAATAAATGTTATTTAGATGGAACACTACAAAGAGGATTTATCTGTAATAATTATGACACAGGACTGAAGTCCCAAAGAGAAAGTGTCAGTATAATATGTTGCACATTTAATCAGGTCTCAATCACTCTTCCAGCTCTGCACTATTTCAATTTGAAGAAATAGCATTGAAATGCTATTTCTAAATACTCAGGTATTCTATAATTTCTGAGTGAATTTCAAAAATATATGAAAGTATTTCATCTTACATATAAATAAATCTAAGTATTGATTAATTCATTAGCTTAGTGTATTATTCTAGAAAAATCCTACTTATTTTCTATTATATTTCAATGACTTCAACTTTGATAGCAAAGGCTTTATTTAATTCTAATAATAATGCATTAAATAATGTGCTGTAAAGAATTTTAAAATTCACTGTTCAAGTGAAAGTGATTTTAGTGGCAAAATGATAAGTCTTATAAATCATCATAGCAATACACAAAACCACAATAAACTTTAAATAACATGCAAAATGTGATATAGGTGTTCATAAGTTTTAAAACTGAGAGTGTTTCATATTATAGAGTAAAAGATATGTTTTTTGTTATTTTCAAAATACATAGAATTACAAAATACATAGTACATAGAATTTTAGTAAAAAATAAGTAGAAAAGAGAGAATACACATGATTTCCTTAAATGATCCTGTCAGTAGAATAATATTTCCAATTCATCTAGAAAAGCATCAAAATTATAAAAATAAGAAATTTTTTGACAAACACCTCTACTTTCTGGTAAGTAGCAGAGTGACAGAAAACTGGTCACTGAATTTCATTTTGCAAGTAAGTTTATACTTTTAAAAAACCTATAAAGGTATGCCAGAGCAAAGCTGTAATAATAATTTTAGTTATCCAAAGCTTATTAGTTACTTTAAGGTTTGTTTATTGTACAAAGCACCTTTATTTTCTACATATTTATTTGATTTACTTCATTTGTAATACAAAGATATCTGTTGTCCTACTTTCCAGACTACAGAAAGTTATCCATGATTTGTGGGTCAAAAAGGAGGAGGTTTATTATTATCTCTTGCTCAGGCACTTTCACCTCCCTTGGTGCTTGATTCATTAGATACTTGCATGGCCCTGGAAATTACTTTCAAACCTTTCAAAGTTAATTGAGCTCTGAACTAAGGTCCAAATCATCTGTACTTTTATCCTTTACTGAAATAAAATATAAATCAGTGAACAAAATAGTCTTCTTTATAGCCAGTAAGCTTTGAAATTTGCTATAAAATTGTCACATTATAAATTAAGATAGAATTATATTTTCCTTGATTGAAAAATGCATTTCTCTTCAAACTGTGAAATGGTTTAAACTAATCATTTCCTCAATAACACAACAAATTTCTGAAGTAGGTTTTATACCCAAGTCCAAACAAACTAACCAACTAACAAAATTACACGTAAAAACTAATGTGACTAGAGAGAGGAATTTAACAAAATTATGAAATGGACATGAGTGTTTTTTAATGTCCCCAAGAACATTTCTGGAAAAATGTCCTTTCCTCATAGACTGCATCAGTCCACTCACTTGTCTATAAAATTACCTCTTTTTTTCCCATTTGAGAGTCAGCAATATAGTTATCTCCGAGAGAAGGGAAATGAATGATGTAATCCCTACAGTAGTCTCAGTTTACTGAAGAAAGAATGTTTCAGGCTATGATACCAGGCATGGATATTTCAACACAAGCTGTCATTTTGAGTAGAAGAGACAATGTTACAAGAATTCATGGAAGACAAGGTCAGTAAGATTACCAAAACAGATTGTTGGAGAAAAGAGAGCTGCACAGCTTAGAGAACTCCCTGGATATCTGAGAAGGGTTCTTCTCTGGTCTTCAGCTAAGTACTTTCCCATATGAGATAATTGCCTAGGGTCATGAAGAGACCATCAGAAAGGATTAGTCTTATCGCTCACTTGGAAAGATACATGCCCCAATTAGTTCATGATACAACAACCTAGAGTGAACTGGTTTACAGAATAAAAATTCCTATGGACCATAAAATAAAATTATGGTACTATTAACAAAAACCCATGCTAGTATATCGGACAAATTCAATAAACACATTTTAGAAGCATATAAATATTAAAGCTGTCAAGAATAACAATAATACATCTGTATCTAATAAGATTTATTTTTCACTTAAAATGGTATTTAAAAAAATAATTATTTAGAAGGATCATTGTAGTTTAACATTATCTAGGTTTTGTGTGCTTCATTGTAAATTGACATGTATATATAATACATTAAATTGACCATCATCATTTTGGCTTATTTTTGTTTCAACACTCTCACAAAGAAAATTTCAGGCCCAGATGACTATCTGGTGAATTATACCAAAAGTTTAAAAAATAATTAAAAAGCCATTATTACAGGAAAATAAAATCAGAGAATTTCTTAATTCATAATACAAGAACAACATTATCCTCACATCATAGACATATACATAAAAATAAATAAAATTATACATTTTTTTTTAACATTGATAAGTGCACTCAAACATATAGCTTATAAATGAAGCAATTGATAAAACTAAACTGCAGCATAATCAATTGGTTTTATCCAAGAAATGCAATTTGGCCCAACATTAGAAAATCAATGTATTTGTTAATCTATAAATATAAGTAAGAAAAATTATATGACCACCTCAATAGATACAGAAAAGCCATTTGGTAATATTTACTATCTAGGTGCATCATGGTGGCTCAGATGTCAAATTCACACCTGAGATACAGTCTACACACAGCCCAGGACCTGGGTTTGTGCCGAGTCAAGAGGTACAATTAAATTGTCCAACTAGATAAATAAAATGCTTAGGTAAAAATTCAATATCCATTCATGAAAAAAAAAAAAAAGTAATCTTCCTTTAAACAGATAATAATGCATATAACATGCTACTCAAATGCATTAATATATTTAATGATGGAAATATGGATAGTTTCCACTTAAGATTGGAAATAAGACAAGTATATAAAATCTTATAACTTTTACTCATTTTTGTACTAGAAGTTATGGAGTGTATTATGATGTGAAATGGAAATAAAAGGTGTATATATTAAAATAGATGGAACTAATTTCCTCCTTTGTGAGAAATCGTATACATATATATATATTAATAAAGATAGAATTCAAATAGTATGTTTTATAAACACATTCTTCTATGTCTAAGTTAAAGGGATACGATACAGTTTAATATTTATGTCAAAATGTAATCAAATTACACAAATCAAATACAGCTGAAAATCTGCCTTCAGTGTCCAAAGTTCCCTAGAAAAGTTTATGCATCTATAGATGATAGTAATTTTATTTAAATCTCAGGTATATGCATGAAAATATTTTGCTATTCTTATTAGTTATTCATAACCAATAATTTGTTCCCCAGCTCTATTATTGAGTTTTGTATTTTTATATGATTCCATATTATAATCTGGTATCTTTTCATATCCACTTAATCTCTTTAGTATTTCCTTTATGGCAAATTTTTAATGAATTTCCTCAGCTTTTGTGTCTGGAAAAGCCTCTATCACTCTTTCATTTCTGAAAGACAGCTGTAGAATTGTTCATGTTAGATTACTTTGGCCAAAATATTTTAAAGAATATTTATTAATAATTACAAATTATAAGCTTAAAAGCTTCATTTATTCCTTTGCTTTATAAATATTTGTTCTGGGTAAAATATTGCAAACAAACACACACACACAATTTTGTTGTTACCAAACAATTTAAATATAACTGTATATGCAGAGAGATAAAAAATAAATCATTACAAAAACAATAATCTCATTATTCAATTATTTTTTAATTTTGTTTACTTTATTTGAAGCTCTATTGAAATTTTGATATGTAAGTAGTAACTAATTATTACTGGTTTTGCTTTTGAAAAAGTTATTGAGGTAACATTGTTGTATAATATATAGGTATTAGATGTACAGCAATATAATTTGACATCTCTGTATGATACTAATAATCCCACCAAAAGTGTAGCTTCTGTCCACCACCACAAAATGACATCATAACCAATTTGTCTGCCACTTATCCATCTTCCACTCTGGAGACCAACACTTAGTTCTCATAATACACTAATGCACTTTTGTTTTGTTTGTTCATTTGTTTTTATTATCTTTTTGTTCTTCAGGTGTAAAGTTTTATATTTTGACACATGTATATACTGTAATATGATCACTTTAAAAGTTTAGTTTGTACCCATTACCATATAATTGACTTCCTTTACCCATTTTATTCACATCCCCATCATTCTATCCTTCTGGTAACCACAATTCTATTGTTAGAATCTAATGCTTTTTTTTTTCAGTTTATATCTTTTATATCTTTTGTTTATATCTTTTGTTTCTTCCACATTTGGTATTTGTCCTCCTTCTGATTTATTTCACTTGGCATAATCCCTTCAAGGTCTACCCATCTTGTTAGAAATGGCAAGATTGCATTTCTTTTATATCTGAGTAGTAACCCATTGTGTATATATACCAAATCATTTTTATCCAATCATTCATTGATGGGCACTTAGGTTATTGATATATCTTGGTAACTGGGATACTGCTGCAATTAAAATAGCAGTACATGTATTTCTTTCAAAATTAGTGTTTTTATATTCTTCAGATAACCAGAAGCAAAGCAGTTAGATACAATATTTTCATTCTTAACTTTTTAAGAAATCTCCAAACTGTTTGCCATAGTTACTGACAAATTTACATCACCACCAACAGTGTACAAACATTTTCTTATTTTCATATTCTTGCCAACATGTGTTGGTCCTAGTATTTTTTATATAGGTCATCCTTGCAGGTGTGAGATGATATCTCATTGTAGTTTTGACTTACATTTTCCTTGTTAGCGATGATGAGCATTTTTTCATGTGTCTGATGGCCATCTATATGGCTTGTCAAGTAAAATGTCTTGTCTGGTGTTGGTAGAGAGATTAATATATAAATCAATGGAATAGCACAGAAAACCCCAAAATAGTCCCACACAATTATGTTCAATCAATTTTTGATTAATATGTGAACAGTGTTCAATAGAAGCATCACCATTTTAATTAATACTGGAACACTTGGGTATCCATATAGCAAAAATTTTAAGTTAAAGCTCATATATATATATATATATATATATATATATACATTATATATAAATTCTGTAACTGAAAATAAATCATATATATATTAAAAAAAACTTAAAACCATACAATTTTTAGAAAAGGTTCTAAGAGAAAGTCTTCAGATTCTAGGGCAATAGAAGTATTTATTAGAATGGGCACCATTAGCATAAAGAATAAATAAATATTTTAAATCAAATGAAAATTAAATAATTTGCTTTTGTGAAAACCAAGATGAAGAAGAAAGAATGATGGACTTAGAGACAATATTTGCAAACCAAATAACAATCATAGGGCTAATACTTAGAATATATATATAAAGAATTCTCCAATTTCAGCAGTAAACAAAGAACACATCAATTTTAAAATGGGGAAAAGACATGAATAGACATGTGAGGTCATTGAAAATGCATATATTGATCTCTAATCCTGGTTCCTGGCACAAAGCTCCTAAAACTCATAAACTCTATGGTGAAAGAGTACTAAGCATCTTTTATTTTATTTTATTTTTTCTAATGTTGCTACACTGGATGGGCTCCTGAATGATTCCTTTATGATGACTGGTCACCAGAAAGACCAAGTTATAGTTAGAAGCTCCTCTCCCATCCCCATCCCTAGAAATAGAGTTAAGGATTAAGAAATAGAGTCAAGGATTAAGTATGCCTATATGATTAAACCTCCATAAAAAATGCCAAAAGTATGGGATTTGAGAGCTCCCATATTGGTGCACACTTTCACGTAGGGAGTTTACATAGCCCACCTCACTGGGCGCAGAGGTTCCAGCACTTGGAATCCTCTCATGCCTCACCTGTGTCTCTCTGCCTCTAGCTATTTATCTGTGTCTTATAGAATATTATATAATACAATGGTAAATATTGTGTTTTTCTTTGTTTTGTGAGCCACTCTATCAACAGAACTTAAGGAAGGGATCATATGAACTTCTAACGTGTAGCCAAATGGAACAGAAACTGCGGGCAACCTGGAGACCTACTATTTATGATTGGCAACTGAAGTGTAGTGAGAGTAGTCTTGTGGAAGTGACCAGTTAACCTGTGAGATTTGACACTATCTTCAGGAAGTGTCTGAACTGACTCAAATTTTTCCATTAAAGATGGAATTCTGCCATTTTCAACAACACGGGTGGACTGAGAGGGCATGAGGCTTAGTGAAAGAAGTCAGGAAGGCAAAGACAAAAAACATATTGTCTCACATATATATATATATATATATATGTATATATACAGTGTATAGAAAAACTAAATAGGTGAACTAAATAAGACAAAAATCAACTTTCAGATAATAAGACAGTATTAGTGGTTGCCAGAAGGGAAGGAAGAAGAGGGAATAGGCAAATTGATAAAAGAGGTCAACTCTACCATGAAGAATGGAACTGAACTTTGTGGTGACCTTATTGTAGATATATAAATGTTGTGTACCTTCACTTAGAAAAAGTCTAACACAATGTTACTTAAATAAATTGCATTTATTTAAAAAAAGAATTTAAATTGTAGGAAACCTAGCAGAAATTGAAGAAAATTGCTTGCAGAGGAAAAAAAAAAACACATTTGATGGGAATGTGTCAAAATTGAAATGTTTTGAGTAGTAAAGGAGACACATAGAAAAGAAACACACACTAATACATGACATTTCACAGAAGCAGAAACACAGTTGGCAAAAATATAGCAAAAGATGTTATTACAATAAACCATAAGGAAATGCAAATTAAAAGCTGAATGTGATATCGCATCACATGTTAAACTAAGAGAAATAATGATAATGCAAAATGCTGGTCAGTATGATGTAAAAATAATCAGATTGCTGATGAAAATATAAAATGCTACTTTTTCCTGAAAAATGGGCAATTTTCTTAGAAATTTAACCATCCAATTATCACGCAGCTCAACAACTATAGTCTGGTCATTTTTTCCCAGGAAAAAAAAACGGGTATATGCTCACACACAAACCTCTTTGGGAATGTTCATGCTAGTGTCAAAAAGAAATCTGAACTTATGTAAGGAGAGACTTTTTCAGGAAGACTACTGCAAACAGGAAGGCTCTGAACTCAAGAACTTCAAACATCTCAAAATTAAACAGAAAAGCATTTTCTAGGAATTGAGAGAGGTAAGCAAAATGTAGCTAGAAATATTTTAGGGAAGTTGAAAAATAAGGGAAATGCATCTCAAGATATTCAGCCATTTAGAATGAGATAGTAATAGTTCATATTTTGTTTCTTAGTGCTTGTTCAAACCTGAGGACGAGCGTATTGAGGAGGTTAACATTTAGATTTCAAAGTTCAAACAAGAACTTGGTCAAGGCAGGTAAGAAATGGTCGATTTGTGAAGATATGGTCTGTCCTCCCAATTTGCTTTAGACAAAGTTTGTCCTGAAACATTTTTAGGAATGGAACGAAAGTAATTGCGAGGTTGGGTTTGATCCAAGTATTTCCTGGGTGAGCTAACCTTTAGTGGTTTCTTGATTCTAAGGGACTAGTGTATCTTATATTGAGTTTGCTGTCAGATTGACAGCTTTTGGAGCATCTGGGAGATCAGGTATTTAAAAAGCAACATATTTGTTAATAAATAGAATTGTTATTGAAAGTTGAATAAGGAAATAAGTCATATTTGAATCTGAAGGGAGACGGTTGAGAAGATTCTAGTATACTGAACTCAAAGTCCTGTGGAGCAAAGGTGGTGAATTGAGGATAACTGTAGCAATCTGCTGAATTTTTCAGTTTTTGTTGAATATGTTTGGGGATAACATAGCTATAAGAGAGGTCTCAGGGAACATACACTGCGGGGGATTACGTTGGACACAGCATATATGTTCCCTAGAAAATCAGTATCACATCCAATTTTAGAAAATTGTAGGAGATGGCTCACTGGAGTTTCTGCAGTTCTCTGGAGATTGTCCACAATCAGGTTGTTTTTCAGAATGAAGGATGGAAATGTAGGAATTACTGTACTATTTTTGAGTGACTCTCACATTCCTCCAGGAATGAAATTTGTCCAGAGGAATTCCTCTGCAGCAGTCAAATCTTTTTCAATTTAATCCTAATTTCTTAGTCTTTTTTTCTGTTTTGTTAATTTGTTAATTTAACCTCTTGAAAATTTAATGAGAAAAGAAGGATCTAGGGCTGGGATTACATATCTAAGCTTCTTATTTGACATGTGTGGTTAGACTTTTTGATCAGCTAATGCCTAGAAATATTAACTAAATGGTAACAGTGTAGTTAAAATTAAAAAAAATAAATAGAGATTTTCCTGGTTAAAGATGTAGTAAGGGCTAATAAATGTATCTGCCAGTATCCAGTCAATGAGAAGGCAAATAAAAATAGGCAGAGTTGTCACAAATAAAACTTAGAACCCTGAGTTTTAAAGTGCTGAACAAAATCTAATTGCGAATGAAGAAAAAAGACTTAAACATCTCTATATTAATAAAACTCTATTTAAGTGATGTGAATCCCAAGTGGGAAATATCTATTCTAAAATATATAGTGTATTTAAATTAAAGACATAGAGATTGTGACCAAGTTAATATTTTAAAAAAATAATTGAAATTAATAATTGATAACTTACAATCTAATGTCAGAAAATAGGACCCTGATAAATATAAACAGATGGTCAATAAAGACATTGCAAAACTAGGTATTTTATGTTATTTTTAAAATATTCATATCTAGAGAAGCTTAAGTATTTGTTAAATTTGAAACTTTCCGTGAAATGTATGTATCATTAAATTAGTTGAATTATTTTTAATACCTAACTTTTTGTAATGTGAAAGCTTAAAACCTATGAATTTTCCAAGGGTCCTTATTTTTTGGCATGAATAACTAAACCTTGGTTCTTGTTTCAGTATGAGAAAAAAATTCAGAATGCCAGAGTGGAGAAACAGTCAAGCAAGAATTTCATAAGCAACAGGTAAGTATATCCAGAAAGGGTCTGACTTCAATTGCTTTGAGAGGCGGAGTTTGAAGCTAAGCCTGGGGCAGGTTTATACCTCTCTTATCTGAGGGCCCTATCTGATTAACTGTTTCAAGACCACCACTCCTGGATATTTTGCATAACAGTTTCAAAGTCTTCCTTTCTCAAAGTGTCCCCACTGCATTCCTTTATCCATATGGTTTCTTTCTACTTCTTCCCTGCATAGTTCTTTTGTGCTGATATGGCCATTGCCATTTTGTCAGCTACTTATACATGTCCTTTGTTGGTGCTAGCTCATGTCAACCTAACTGCTCGTTCTAACACTCTGGAATATAATGAAATTAGTTTGCTGTATAAAATACATCATTTGAGATTTACTTTTTGGAAGGCAAAATGTCAGAAGTTGCCTCGAAGTTTGAACACTTGAATAAATATAATCATATGTCACTGAAAAACAATGCATATTTAATTACAAACTACAGTAACAATAAAAGATTTTAAAACTAAATATGGAACCTTATCTAATTGTAAAGAAAAAACTCATTTTATGTAAAATCAGGAAAGCTGGTTTTCTTAATGAATAAAGGACATGATAAAGTCAACCTAGAGTATTAAAAAAATATTCTGATAGGGCAATGAATCTTTGACTTCTAGGAAGATTACTCATGATGAAAAGAAATCTGTGACATTTTCTTAAGTCACAAAAAAAATTTGTAAAAATTAACGTAAGGAAAACCAAACATCTACTTTTATATCAGTCTACTATTCTATAGTAAATGTTTAGTGTGAGAGTTCTCAAAGAAACCCAGAATCCAGGTTCTTGTGTTGAGCATAAAGATGATCACAACAGACACAACAGAAAGAAAAAAAAGAAAACGGTAAGCAGGAAATTTATTTAAGCAAGTGAGATAGTACATGTCTAGAGACAGAGAGAAGTAGGTTGAGTTAAAGTGAACATCAACACCTGTCTGGCCCAATGAGCACATACTTATAGGAAGTCCTTCTAGTAATTCCTTCCATCCCCACCCCAAATTCACCTAATTGCTGATCAATAGAATCAGATTGACTAGGCTTCCTTTTCTGGCTTATTTCTGACCCTTCAAAAACCATAGGATTGTAATGTTTTTGTTTGTGTGTTTGTTTGTCTTAATTGGTGATTTTTGGTCTTGGTATTTACATGGTTATCCTTTGTTCCTTTGTCTAGTTTCTTGGCCCAGTCCCCTAGGCTATCCTGCTAACAAATTTCTTCTCAAGAAGTTGTGACCCTGAAATCATACAAGGTAAATGGACAATGACTATTCTAGCTGCTTCCTGCTTGACAGTGAGCATTATTAAGGGGTCATGGTCTGGTTTCCCATTTTCCTCCTTGCTGTTCTACAGGCAGGGCTAGGGCTGGATAATCAAGAGAACCTCGCTAGAAAGAGGTTTCCACAGTTTATAAAGCCTACGCTGTTATCATACAATCATTGTAGGTGTGTTTTCTGTAAACAAGAAGAAACAAATTTTACCAAGAGGTTTAATATGCAATAGATTAAACATTAGGAGGAGCGAACAGCTACAAATGGACCCAAAAGGGAGAAACTACATGGTTGATATAGCCACCGTTGATGGTCTCTCATACAGCAGGGTAACTGAGAGGTTTGGTGTTCTCCCACACATGGAGTAGAATAAGGAGTACAGTAAAGAATGGCACAAATACCCACAAAATAATTACTTAGCTGCACAATAGGAGTTTGAAGATTTCAAGGGGTTCACATATACAGGTAGACTAATTTATCTCTTCCTTAGTTTCAGGATCAGAAGGTGGCTGCCACTTTAACACGAGAGTGATGAATCCAGCTGGCAATCCCAAGGACTTTTACCACTGTGAGAATGGAAAGTAGAACAGGCAAAGTTCCCTTCCATAAGGGAGTTAAGTCATGTTTATTTTGAGGTGATCAATAAGATTTAATTAATATCTAAGTTTCAGGAAAGAATAAGGCTTCCCAGCATTGACCAACTGTGTGAGGCAGAATCTTTTGCCCACTTTTCCATAAAGCCTGTTGTAATTTTCTGAAGGTTAATGCATGGTCCTAGAGAGCAGCCCTGCCCCTGTCATAGATGAGGTCACCTCTTAAAAAGGGTCTACCTTATTGGGTTTCATAATTGTTAAGATTTAAGGCAGAAGTTGGGGGACTGTGGATTCTGAGAAGTGTCACTGGCAAGGCCTATTTCCAGGTCAAGAGGCTTCCTGGCAGATCTTACAAAGGTTCCCTTTGGTAGTTTGATTAATTCTTTGTACCTTTTGGGAAGATTGAGGCTTCTGTGGTGACTGAAGGTGAAATTTAAATCTCAGAGTCTTGACCATGTACTGAACTATTTCAGATAGAAAGGAGGGGATTTTTTGCTTTGAAGGTTTAAGGGTCAAGTAAAAATTTCTTGTAATAGAAATTTAGACACCTCTGGGGCATTTTTTTGGTAAGGTGGGGAAGTCCTCTACTCAAATGATGAAAGTATCTATAAAAGCTAGAGGAAATGTAAAACCTTGGCAGGGAGGGAGCAGTGAAGTCTAGCTGTCAATCCTTTCCAGGGTGATTGCCATGTCTTTGAGTCAGTGGCAAAATACTAGGAGAAAGTCTAGTACCCTGGGTCATATTTGCAGTGCAAACTTCACAAGTTTTGGTTACTTATTCAAAGGTTTGGTACCTTCATTCGTCCCCAAATAAGTCTTTACAGATTTGGTTTGACTTGTCTCTAAGTGACAGGTATCATGTAGGCTGCAGATAACCTTCTGTTGGAAGAACTGTGGAAGGAACAAGAGAGAGAGTCTTTTACCCACCAGCCATTTGTCTTTTGTTCTCTTTGCTGGCATTTTGTCACCTTTCTTCCCTCCAGGGTATGCATGGGTTGGACATTGTTCAAGGACAAATGAGGGAGCAATGCTAATTCGAGCTTCAGTTCCATGACTGCTGACTTTTCAAGGGTCTCATCTATTTCCCTCTGACACTTTATCCAATCCTTTTTGTGGCCCTTTCAGTGTATAATAGCCACCTCTGAAGGTAAATATACAGCCTGGAATAAATTAAGAATTTGAGATCCATACTTAGCAGGGCTGTTTTTGGTAGTCAAGGATCTTCTTACTTTCCAAATAGCTACCTAGGTATGTCAAACTAGTACTACATACTTTGAGTCTGTATATGTGTTTATTCTCTTACCTTCACCGAGTTCTAGTGAAGGCTAACACAATGGTTAACAGAATGATTTCTGCTAACTCGGTTGAAGTTCTGGAAGGGAAATCCTTTGCCTCCAAAATGCTTTCTAAAGTCACTACTGTATAGCCTGCCCATCAGACTCCCTTTTCCATAAAGGTGATTCCATCAGTGAAAAGGGTAATTTTGCTGTTTATCAACAGCTGTCTTGTAAGTCAACCCTGCTAGCATACCTTAGGTCAATGACCTCTAGACAAGAATGCTGTAGTCTGTCTGGATCAGCAGCAGGATTTAGGATAGTACAGGATTCAAGAGTAAGATCGAGATTTTCCAACAAGATAATTTGGTATTTGAGCTGTCAGCTGTTAACCAATGATGTCCTTTTAATTCTAACAAAGACTTTTGTGGGCCCAGTATGGTCAATGGCACGTCTAAGTGATTTTTAGTACTTTTACTGAGAGCAGAATCTGCTGCTGCTGGTTTTAAGCAGGTCAGCCATCCCCTGGCTACAGAGTCCAGCTTCTTAAATATCCTGCAAGACAGCTGTCCTTAATCTCCTGAGGGAACTCCATTCAAGTTCACTGTTGAAATTCCCCAGGTGCATACCCCTCAAAGGCAAAAGGAAATTGGGATTTCTCGGCCAAAGGTACTTAAAAGAAAGCATCTTTTCAGTCCTAGACTGTAAACCATTCTGTCTCAGGTGAGCCTTATCCAGTAAAACATGGGTTAGGGACCACAGAGTATTTGGGGAAAACTGCCTCATTCACCATGCAGAAGTCTTGTACAAGTCTCCAAACTGCATTTGGTTTTTGACTCCTAAAATTGGGGTGTTACAGGGGAATTTTAAGGGACCAAGAGGCCACAGGCTAGATATTTTTCAATAAGCAGTTTAATTCCCGCAATTGCCTCTGGCTTAAGTGAATATTGCCTGCAATGGGGAAATTGAGTAGGCCGCTTTAATTTAATAGCTGCTGGGGTAGCAGAGATGGCTTTTCCCAGGACTCAGTGTTCCACAAATCTGGGTGTGCCTCAATGCCTAAAGAGGTGTCAGGAATCAGTCCCTCTGCTAAGAGTATTAGCTGGGTTTTCCGGATCTGGGTAACTGAAATATAACTTCTAACTGAGCCAGAAATTCTCTTCCCAGAAAGGGACTAGGATGTCTGCTCATTACAAGGAAGGAGTGAGTGAAAGCATATTTGTCCCACAAGCAATAAGGCTTCGGGTAAGGTTAGGTGCAAGTCACTGTGATTCCTTCAATTCTCATTACCATTTGAGAGTCAGAAGAGAGTTTTCCAGACAAGGAAGTTAGGATCAAATAGGTGGCTCCAGTGTCAATCAAAAACTTGACTTTCTTACTATGTCCAGAGTGACCTCGGACTCCTCACCTTTGATGGCGATTGTCAGCCCAATAGCCACATGAATCTTCTAGTGTCTGTTATGGCCAGCTGGTGAACCAGCATCACTTGCAACTTGAAGCAGATAGTCCATGAATGACCCAGGGTCGAAAGCTAATTTCTGGAGTTTCTAGTATCTGGGGCAGATTGCGTGATAAACCTGTCGTTTAAGATTGGTCCATTGAGTCAGATCTAAGGGAGTGTGTTTCACCAAGCCTCCTAAAGACATTCTAAAAAGGCAGTTGCATTTCCACGAAGTCCTGCCAATATTGACTGTTTTGGTATAATTCAGGGCCTTTGTTAGGCTGGCTCACAGACCTGTAACCATACATGCAATATAGTTACCTCAAACCATGTGTCCTCTCTGTTGTTGTACTCTCAATTTGTCTAGGAACAGAATTTTCTCCTTCAGGGAGGGACTTTGAGTGACACACATTTGATCCCTGTGCCTTTTGGCTGCATCAAGAGCAGCTATTTTCCTCCAAGTATGGTTAAATAGCTTGGTGAGATGCTGGAAATTCTCTATATAGTGATATGAGTCATTTGAGAACTTTTCCAGATCAGTTTTATTAACCCGCCTAAGGTCACTCATGAATACAGGCAATTCAAACTCATCCATTCTCATTATGGGCTATGGCTTCCTGTAGAGAGGATAAGTGAGAGAGAGAAACATATAGAGGGCTTGGTCCCAGAAAGAGATAGAGGGTTTGAGAAACAGGGACAGAAGGACCTAAGGCCAATGGGCTTTCTGATCCAAGAGTATTTCCAACCTTATTGTCAGAGGGGTCTGGGGCTTTCATTATTGCCACTAGGGTGGGAACCACTTGGCATTTTTTTCCTAAGAGTGCAATCATCCCACAGTTCAAAAAGATCCTGGACGTGTGATATCCCCCAGTTTCCTTTCTCTCTACAAAACATGTCTAGTTGGAAAATAGTAATGTAATTTAGGATGCCTTTGACTGGTCATTATTCCAAGCCCCTTATGTTGGAACCATGCCTTATTATAAAGGAAGATCAATCTTTTCTTTTGTAGAGTTTCAGGATCAAATTTATCCTAATTCTTCAGTGTATATCGCAGGGGAAGGTTGGCAGGAACGGACTGCTGATTTACTATTTGTAAAAGAGGACATCAGGAGGGGCATCCCCACTGACTGAAGATGTAATCATTTCTGGTTGTGACTGGGATGTCTTCCAAATCCAATGACAAAGAGGTTCAAGTATATGGCCCGCTATCTAGACAACTCAAAGAGGCATTATATCAGCCTCTTCTGTGGATTCTCTCTTTTTTATACAGATGGCAGATGAAAATAAAATGATACACTGAGGAATATATTTGGTGATAGTGAACAAGTTCTCAGATATATGAATAATTTAAGTCCCAGTTCAGAGTGTCCACTACTTCTTGTGGCATGATCTGAATAACAAGGCACTAAAGACTAGGAGCCTTCTGATAAAAGGTCAGTGAGTACATATCTGTTTAGTAATAGAGATGCCTAACAACAGCCTCTAATATTAGAAACCTTTTTCAGCCCTTCTCATGCGTAATACAAGAGTAGAAGTGACTGATAAAAGGGCAAATAAAGAAAAGTCATATTCCGAGGAATATCATAACATGGGGAAAAAAAGTGTGTGAATTGATAATAAGGATAAAAATCACAAATACAGCAGGAGTTTCAGGGAGTCCTGAGAGTGAGCACCAAGGAGGTAGTAAAAGTTATTGCTCCAGAGGTGAGGTAAAGTTCACTAAAATAGGAACCAAAGGAAACAGAAAAAACATGATCTGGAAAAGGGGAGTTCATGGTCACAAGGAGGCTGAGTCATCTTCCTCAGTTAGGAGGGACTGAGTTAGTCTTGCAGTGAAGACTGGCATGGATGCAATATAAGGTCCCAGACACAGCCACCTCATGCAGCCAACACCTGAGGGCCACCCAAGTTCCCTGACCTTCTTTTTTCCCAAATTACCCTGCTGGTTTTCTTTCCTGGCTTCTTGCTCACCACAATAACATGTTGGCATGACAGTTTTTTAAGAAGTCCTGATAGAGGTTCTTGCGTCTGACATGTAATACTATCACAACAGACACAGCAGACAAAAGGTTAAGTGGGAAACTGAAGCAGCTGCGAGTGATAGTACACTTCCAGAGACAGTGAAGGCAGGTTGAGTTCCAATGAACATCAACACCTGTCTTGCCTAATCAGCACATGTTCATGGTAAGTCTTTTTGATAATTCCTTCCATCCCTACCCCAAAGGTGCTTAATCATCAATCAGTAGAGCTGGATTGGCAATATTTCCTTTTTGGGGTTTATTTCTTATCCTTGGACCACTGCAGGAGTGTAAGAGTTGTGTTTTGTTTCTTGTTTCTTTACTGATGTTTTTTGACGTCACTGTTTACATGGTAAATCTTTGTTCCTTTGTCTGGCTTTTGGCCTGTCATCCTAGGTTATCACAATTAATAAAGTTACTTTTTAATCTTATAAATAAACCCATTACGATTTTAAAAAGAAGAAGGAAGGGTGAAGATAAGGAAGCACAGTAGGTAGGAAGGAAGAGAGGGAAGGAGGGAAGAAGGAAGGAAGCAAGGAAGGAAGGTAGAAAAGAAGGAAGAGACGGTTCTTTATTTAGTTAGTTGCTTTTTGGGCGGGGGTTTTCATCCTTGCCCAAGTCTGGAAACTGGGTCCTTGAACTTTATATGATCCATATCTGTCTCAGCTGCCTTAACTGCATGGAGGTAACTCATCCTCCATGAGAAATAAAATTACTTTTCGGTGAATCTTTCAGAACATTTACATCCATTCAGGTTTGTCTTAGATTTTCCTTACATTTTCTTTTTCTGGAACAAGTCATATTACTTTAGGATGAAATTATTCTTTTTTCCTTAAAGCAGCACACACACATGCATGCGTGCACACACACACACACACACACACACACACACATACCTTACATACTTAATTTAGTGTAAATCTAAGGTTTTATTCAACAAAAAAAACTTGTAAAATATTCTCAAGTTAATATACTATAAGGAATAATTGTGTTTAAATGAAGTTTTTTAGGATAATGACTCAATATGATTAAATAGACATTTACATTTTTATAATTGTACAGACCCGGTAGATAATGCCAGCTTATTTGACTAGTACCTGCATAAATTCGGGAAGAACATGTCCAGTTGGAATAAAAATGTTTATTTTATACTTACAATTGATAACTCGGAGCACACAGCTTTTTATTAAATGAATAATTTATACTAGATTTATTTGCCAAAGATTATGTAAGTGCAAACTTAATTTTTTTTTGTTTTTAATTTGGGGTCATTTTAAAATTTTTTTACATTGGATATATAAGAAGTTCAGTGTTTTCACATTTCTGGAACTTTTAAGATAATTTATGTAAGCATTTATTTATCATCAATTAGTATATTAGAATAAAATTTATTTAAATGATTATACAAATTGATTTGGTAATATTATGTGGATGAGAATACTTGATATACATAACATGCATGCATACATATATATGTATATATATAAAGAGAATTTGTAACTTTAAATCTAAAATTTTAGCCTAAGTTAAAATATAAACGTAGAAATATAAGAAACAGTCTATAACAAAGAATTGGCTGTCATTGATTATTTGTTGGATTTCTATCATGAATTTGTTTTCTGGCAGATGGAAAAGTTGAGGTTAATTACATAACATGAGGGCTAAAAAGTTTCCACCATTATTTGAACGAGAGTTTTAAGATTTTCATTCCCTTACGTATAATGCTGTGAGGGTTTAAACCAAATTTTCAGCACGTGATAGAGGATATACATGTGGTCATCTCACACTTTATCTGAGAGCATGCAGTGTGCAGTTTGTTTCCAGTTAGTTTTTTCAGCCTTAGGTGATTAATTTTAAGAATCCTGGGTCTCTTAATTGTCACCAATAGAGACTAGAGGCCTAAAGCTTTATTGATTGTTGGGAATTAAAGAACTTGAGAAAGCATGGAAAGTCTTATTGGAGTTGATTGAGGGGTGGAAGAGGCAGATATATTTAAGGTGGACTGATCAAAGGATTCAGAACAGTTGAAGGGAAAATCAAGGTGGTAAAATGTTATAAGGGGGAGGAAAGGTGGTGTCAAAGATGAGATCCTAAAGGATGTAGCTTGGGAAGGTATAAAATATCCAGGGATTGTTGGAGCTCCAAAATAGCCTTTGTGAATCTGTGCCATTTAGAAAGTTGTGGGACATGACTCCTTTGTCATTAATCTGTTGTCCAGTTATGTTTGGGTTTATGATCTCTCAATTATGTTCCATTGAATTGTGTTTTGTTTTATTTTTATCCAATACCACATTGATTTGATTACTATTGCTTAATAGTATAATTTGAAGCCAAGGAGTAAGATACCTCCATTTTTGTTCTTTTATCTCAGGATTGTTTTTGCTATTTGTAATATTTTGTAATTCCAAATAAATTTTATGATTTTTTGCTATATTTCTGTGAATGACCTTGGGACTTTGATTTGTTAGGGATTGCCTTCAATATGTATAGTGATTTAGGTAATATGACCATTTTAACAATGTCAGTTGTACCCATCCATGAGTATGGAATATCTTCCATTATTTTGTGTCTTTGATTATGTCAACAATGTTTTATAGTTTTCAGTTACAGATTTTTCACTTGTTTGGTTAAATTTATCTAAAGGTATTTCATTCTGTCTGATGTAATTATACATTATTTGTTTTTTATTTCTCTTTCAGCTAGTTTGTTATTTATATATAGAAATGCAACAGATTTTTCTTTCAGCTGGTTTGTTATTTACATATTTTTATACTAATTTTATAGCCTGTCACTTTACTGTACTCATTATTTCTGACAGCAATTTACTGAGGTCTTTGGAATTCTTTCTATATATTATTGTGATTTGCAGATAGTGGTAGCTTCACATCTTCCTTTCTTATTTGGATGCAAGATGCCAACCACATACAGTGGAATAAGATTAATCTCTACAATAAATCTTTTCTGGAAAACTGGATAGCTACATGCAAAAGAATAAAACAAGATGACTAACATCATACAAAAAATAATTGAAAAAGGATTAAAGACTTGTATGTATGCTCTGAAACCAGAAAATGCAAAGAAGAAAAAATTGCGTATTTCCATACAGCAGCCTAGAGCTATTTTTGAGGAACTGACTCCAATGGCAAGAGAAATAAAAGCAAAAATAAAGAAACAGGACTACATCAAACTAAAAGTTTTTTACATTATAAAACTATCATCAAAATGAAAAGACATTCTACAAGAATAGGAGAAGAAATTTTTATATCCTATATTGGACAAAAGGTTATTATTCAAAATACATAAAGAATTAGTAAAATGCAACAATAAAAATAAAGAAATCTGATTAAAATTAAACAGCAGAGGCTCTAACCAGATACTTAAAGAAGATAAAGATTTTGCACAGTTATATAAAACAATATTTATAACCTCTTATTATTAAGCAAATCAAAACAACAATGATATTTCACTGCACACCTGTGAGAATTCTAAGACTGGAAACTTAAGTTTTTATTCTAAAGAATTTATCATAAAGACTAGAAATAACTAGTTCTGGAGAATATGTGGAGAGAAGGGAACATCACACTGTTGGTGGAGATGTAAATTGGAGTAGTCATTGTGGAAAGTAGTATGAAGATTCCTTAAAAATCAAAAATATAACTTATACATGACCCTTTCATCCCACTTCTGAGTAGTTATCTGAAAAACACTAATCTGAAGAGATATATTCACCCTCATGTTTATTGCGATATTTTTACAATAGCTGAGTGCTTAAAGCAACCTAAGAGCCTATCAAGATATGAATGACTTGATAACTGGCATAAAATGATTCCCCAAATATGAAGTTTAATAAATAATTTATTAATTAACTTGAGAATTCAAACCCAGAAACAGACAAATTGTGCTGTGTTGAATGCCCACCTTAAAGTCCTGTGTGGGCTTTTAACAAAGGCCTTGAGTAGGTAATCTGATTTGTAGCCACATTACAAGAGATGTTGTGTTCTGTCCTGTGGCTCTGAATATTATCTCAAGATCAAGATAGATAAGCACAGAGTGATTAAAGTCAAAGTTGCGGCAACATTAAGAAGCAATCTAAAATCTTCTCTCCTGTGGTTTCTATCTGGTAGGCAGACTAGAATGTCCATTCTTAAAAGTTTCCTCACTGAATTAGGAGTTTCTATTTAACATACACCTGTGCAAATTTCTTTCGGGCAAGGAAACAGGGAGCCCCAGGAATGATTTATCTACAGGATAAACAAGCAAACAAGTTGCGATTATATATTATATACAGACATATATAATATATATATATATGTCTATATATCCACACACACATATATACACATATATTTATATATACACAATGGAATACTACTGAGCTATAAAAAAGATGAAATTATGCCGTTTTTAACAACTTGGATCATGGATGTACCTAGAGGGTATTATGTTTAGTTAAATAAATCAGAAGAAAAAAACACCATATAATTTTTTTACTAGGTTGATAAGATGTTACTAGGGTTGATTTATTATACCAATTATTTAGTACTCTAGGTTGGATTTCTATACCTGACCTTGGTCATTTCCCTGCAGGAAAGATTCAGATGAGGCACTGATATAGAAAAAGAAAGATTTATTACAGAAAATTTAATTGCAGAGAAAAAGAAGCAGTGCATTTTCCAGAGAGAGGAGAATCTACTAAGGAGTTTAAAGAGACAGTATGTTCACCAGGATGTGCTCTTATATTATTTTTTAAACTGCATGTGAATATAGAATTATCTTGATAAAATTTTCAATTTATGCAAAAAAATATGGTGAGTTCTGAGGAATTAATAATGTCATAATGATGAATAAGGAATCCAGAGCACCAAGAATTTAAGAGATTATGGAAAGAGATGGAAGATTTATGGGTTATAAAAGATTTTAATTATAAATATTAAAATCTGGCTGTTTTCAGGCAGAACTCGTCTCAACATTTGTTAAAGGGGAGATGTGAATATGTGTATTTAGCCAAATAAGAAGAAAATAAAGAGAAAAAGAAAGAGAAAACAAGCGCAAATGAAATACATGACTCAAAGAGATTCTAGTTTGAGAATTCAATAGTACCAGAATTTCTAAAAGGAACAACAATGTAATTTGAGGAGGATGCTTGAAACTGTTTAAATAGTACTACATTGAAGACTAAAAGAAAGCAAGTCGATTATTTAAAATCTACAACTTCTTTACGCTTCTATGGCTTATGTTGGCACTATTACCCCTAATAAGTAAAGGGAGTTTTGTGTTTGTATGTGTGTGTGTTTTTAGGCAAAGACAAGAAGAAAATTAGTTACAAGGATGATATTCTCTTAAGTGATTTAGATGAGAATAATATTTGAGAATTTTATATTTCATTGCCTCAATTTTAATACCATAGTGAAAACTGAAACCTTCTCCTACGAAATACAGGTAATTATGTTGAGTATGTTTGGTTGTTTATATGATTCGTTCTATATAAAGAAGATATAATTACAAGGAGAAAAATCAAAGATCGAGAGGAAGACACTGAGAATTCAGCATAAAGGAGCAAGAAAAATAGCAATATTGGAATTGATTAATTCCAAAGATTGGGACATCATATATGACATAATTCTGGATGATAGCAGTGCATAGGGTGTATATTTTGATTCATGACTGAAATAAAGCAAAATACACTGATTTAAAGTCACTAATTGGACAGGTCAAAGCGCTTACTACATTAAAAATTCAAATCTGATGTTTCATTTCCTAAATTTCATATCAGATAATTTTGTGAAATACCATTTATATTTTTCACAATGAAGAAGTTCAACACACTTTACAAAACAAAAAAGAAGAAAAATTGTTTGTTAATTTTAATGTGGAGAGCAGGACAAGTGGCAGTGGTTAATTCACTTCTGGTAGTGCAGACATAACTTCACTCTGAAGGACTGAATAACTTACTGGGGAGCAGGTTCTGGCTGACTGCACCTGACTCTTAATTGCCATGCTCTCAGGTCCTTGATAGTAAGATCTTTTTTTTACACATTCAGCCATGCCCATTATCTTCTTTAGAAGATTCTCTCAAAAGACATGACCATAACGTTTTCAAACTCTCTAGGGTCATTAGCACACTATCTCTCTTTCACCTCTCTCTTATCATTTCCCAGGCTTCAGAAATCAATTCACTTTTCTGTAAGTTAAAACTCTGAGAATGAGGTTCTCAGTACTTACAACATCAGTAGTGTTTATATGGCATGGCAGAGTTACCTTCTAAATTTTCTCACACAATGAAGGCATTCAACAGAATATTCATGATTCAAACATGGGATAAAAAAAGATTTTTATGTAAACTTTCTCAGGAGTTATTTGTCTATGACTAATCACAGTTGCATAGTTGTTTTACCTATTAAAACTTAGCATCCTAAGACTAATCACAGTTGCATAGTTGTTTTATATATTAAAACTTAGCATCCTAAGAATCGTACCTTTTTTTCATGTAAGTTACATGCTAAAAATTTAGGTAACTTTACTTTTCATTCAGAAAGTTTTAGTCATACAATGAATAAGATAATCATGACAGCTTCATTATGGTAAAAGTTTTGAAAAACATCTTAACAGTTTAAGAAATTATTTTAGCATGAATAGAAAATGAATCAAAAACAACAAAATATTGTTTCTCCTTCTACCCTGATTGGTGGCCTACTCTTTTACCTACTCGTCTTGAGCGGTTTCCTCTTTCCTATCAAGGAAATAGTGTTAGATTCTTTGTAAAGCTCATTTTGATGGAAAGAGAAAATGATCTACTGTGAAATAATCACTCTCAATGATCATTATCAGAATTTGGTAATATATTATGTAAAATACTTATTACATTAAAATTACAAGATTAAAATTTTCAAGGTAAAAAAATCTATATAGCACTGTGATCAACAGAGTATTATATTACCCAGTTTAAAATATCTTTAAGTCAATGCAAAATAAAAGTTAAATAAGTTCATATTTAAAAAAAAGATGATAGACTGCTTCTCTACTTCATATAGAATAGATCATTTAGAATAAAATAAATACCAGCTAACAACTAGAAACAATATAATTAAATTCATGAACCTGGACATCTGCTGACCTTCACAAAAGAATCTCATATCCTATGCCTTTAAAAAATAAAAAGATGTCAGTAATAGGGTTCTGAGTGAGACATCAATGATATCTACTACGTACAACATTAAAGTGGCTCGTAAACAGTTTGCTATTTGTCAAAAATCATACTTTATAGTATAAAATGTGTTCAAGAAGAATAAATGACTCAAAATATTTGAGGCAATATTTCATCCTTTATTATTTGATTTGTTTCTTTTTATGAGACTGCTAAGATTCTAATGCTCAAATTCTATTGCATATCATGGTCTTAATCGTCAGATGAAAAATACAGAACTATTTTAACTATATCACTTACCGTCACCATCAATGTTATTATTAAATATTTGTTGTAAGTACCAAAGGTATATGTCACTAATGTGTGCTTTTATGTGATATTCCTGAAAACCTCATGGTAATTTTAATACATGGTGAATAATCTGTGGATTTATTTCCCTACAATACAATTAGAAAGATCAAGAAGCAGAGGAAATTCTACAGACTCTGTCCTCTTCTTAATTAACATTCATGTGCTTTCCTGTGTTATATTGAAGTCCCACCAGATGGCTTATTCTTAAAGTTTAGTAACAGGCTTTTACCCTAGATTTAAAAATGGCATTCCTATTGACAATCAAACTAGAGGAAAAAGAAGAAAAATTTGGGGCAAGTTCTTTAATGAAAAGCAATTCTTTCACAGAAAAGAAGTAACATTGTCTTCTAGGTTTTCTCTTTCCTACAATGTACTTGTATATCTTAAAAAGATGTACATATGTATTTCGAACAGAATATTAGTAAGCTATAAATTAACAGTTATGTTAATAGTTGACAGCATTGTATTATTACTGAAGCTGATCTAATATATGATACATTAACATTAATTTAAAAAATAAAGCACAATTATCAGCAAAGTGAAGATATCAGAATAAGTTACACCAACACGTTAAAAATCTTAAGAGAAAAAAATTATTTATGAGCTCACTCTATTTTATAGAATTACCAATATATAAATTATTTCAAAACATGTAAATGAAATTGAAAAATGTCCAGTAAAATGTCTGGTATCTTGGCCAATCAGAGATTAAAATGGAGACGTAAGCGAGGTCAGTATATTTTCTTAGCTGTCTGCTAATTTGCATAGGGTTGAGTGTCTCTCTATAAAAGCCATCCTTCCTTTCACAGGACTCTCACACTGACTGTATGTTTTACAGGTCCTAGAAAGTGCTTTCCTATAGTTTCTTTAGGTTTTTTGGGAATGACCGACTTCAAATTAATAACTTCAAACAAGTTAATTTTCCTTGTTGATAAACCCTGAGCATTTATTTAATCAATAGTCAATTTATGAAAGATTTTTACAAAATGTACAGTTTGGGTAGGCTATATTTGGGTAGGCTAACTGGTATAGTTGAAGTTTCCAGGTTGGAATAATATACAAATATAATTAAAAGATTATTATAGTTAGATTTAACTTATTATAATATGAAACTACGTATAGTATAAAGCTCATTGATTAACTCTATCATCTACCATTAGTGTCCTATTTTATTGAAATATCATAGTTTACACATTTGATCTTTGTCTAGAGTAGTTTATGATTTACTTTCTCCAGTTTTGCATATTAGTTTTATCTTTTATTAACACTAGTAAGAAAGTGATCATTTAATTATATATAGGAATTTAGTGTCATTCCTTATTTTTACCTGTCCTCATAAGTTCCTGTTTAGTGGCTTTCCCAGTAGTGTGTGATAAATGAAGTCGGATGCCAAATAGTTCCTTAAAACAGTGAGTTTTAAGGTGAGAAATATTTAACAATTCTGGGTGTTTTTGTTTTCTTTAATCCAGTCTGTCTAATAAATCTTAATGAATTATTCCAATCAGTAGATATCTATAAATACTGATACTGGTGTGCTCTCTGACTTGATGGTTAAGTTCACTAGTCACAACCCATATACATCCCAAAGACTTAGCTTTATGACTCAGGTCCAGGGGAGAGCAACCAAGATGAACAACTAAGTAAAATAAATAAAATGCCTCTTTCACTCTCTCCCTGCATACCGGTCTCTACTCATCTTTATTCCTGCCTGCACCTTTCTTTTAAAAATAAAATTTAAATTAATTATTTAAACAAATATTGATATCACTCTTATTATGGTATATTCTCTATATTCCAGTTTAATACTTTAATATTCAACAATCATATTTTCATAGCTGATTAATTGGAGTTAATAATTAAAAATTTAGTTTTTTAGGAAGTATTCATTTATAATTAACCTGTTTAATTTCATTATATTTGGACACTGATCTTCCTATAACTCATTTCTCTCACCAGCTGTTGACTGTTCTAAGTGTTCTGCCTGGTCAGCTCATTGCTGGCCTGATTCTGATTCTCTTTATTCATTTGTTCAAAGCTCTATTTATTCCAATGTCCTGGTTATGTCTTTAGAATCCTTTCTAAGTAAACCCCAAATGGTAATGGAGTATAATACAGACTTCCTTTGTGCCTGGTCTTTCTCTTAATAGTTAGTTCTCTACTCTTCAAATCAGAAAGGATAAGAACTCTTTCAATGTCCTGAAAGTGTTTCAGATTTCCAAAAAAAAAACCTTTAAGGTTTCTCCAGTTATGAAGAAAAGAGTCTTAATGGTTGTTGTAAGACAGACATCTGTACTTAAATGCAGACCTACATCTATAATTTTTTCTGAGATATATATCTAAACATACATAAAATACATATGCACATATATGCATATCTATTTATCTATCCTAATCTTTCTACCTAACTACTGACTGACCTACCTATCATCTTCATCATTTATTTATCATCTACCTTTCTATCCATCCTAATACAATAAAACCTGAGACTACTTTTGAGGTTCCTCTGAACACCAACATGTAGACACTGACAAGAATTTTATATAGATCTGAGCTAAAGTGATATACATTACTTCCAACTACATTACATCAACTAGAGTCTAGTTACATGTCTAAATCAAACTGCAATAAATACTGAAAAATGTAGCCTAACTACAAGTTTAGGAGAAATGAGAAATAGATTTTGTGAATAGAAAGTTAAATTTTGTCCCACATGTTTTATTCAGTTAATTATGTAGATACAATTTTCTATTTACGGAAAAAAGCACAATCTCTCTAAGTCAACCTGCACAAATTGACTTTTCTGATTAATAATGTTTTTCATTAAGTCTACAGAACATCTAAACCATCCCGAATGCAGTTAGCAGACTATTTTCTTGATGTCTTGCTCATAAGTGACTCAATTACTTGAATTCAATGAGTCATATCTGTTAGTAGAGTTTCTTTCTAAACTTGTGTCAATTGCAATTTTATTTTGTAGTAACGTAAGTGAATATTATATAATTCAATGAGTCCACATGAATTCATTGATTTTTACTTTGTGTTAAAATCTCATTAAAATGTTCATTAAAATGTCCTGTTGAATTTATTTTTTATTATGTACAGAAGTTATTTGCCAAATTCTTTTTTGTATTAGTAATGCAACACAGACCCTGTTACATTCTTTACAACTTTATTTTTATCTTTCTTTCATATGTTTGTATGAGCATGCTTGTGATGTAGCCACTTTTCTTGAAAGACCAACATATTTTTCATAATTTTTCAAGTCAATGAAATGAACAATGGGAAATAGGAACAGCTTTGAAAACATCAATTGCCAGAAGTCTATTGCTTAATTCTTATCAAAAGTCAACAATGACGTCTGCCTTTTGCAGCTTCTCCTAGCAACACTAAGCAATTTTCACATTTACTAAACAATTCTCACTTGGTCCCAAATGTCAACACTTATCTTTGTTGAAAAGTAAAACAGGTATCATGCTTCTTCTCACTTAGTCATATATTTTATAAATTCCTGCCATATCACAGGATTTCATATTTAATATCTGATCCTATAAGGGTGTCAACCAGGAATTAGAATGGGAACATATTTTAGATATGGACATCACGTATAAAATGCGCATTGACTGAGGAGAGAAGACAGATCAAATTTAAGAGTATGTCATAATTGTAGAAATGACATACACTGAGTTATTGTCTTTAGTCTGTGATTGGTATAACCTTAGCACATACAAATGACATGTGCAGAAATTAATATCTACTTGAAGCTTCAATCTTCTAATTTTTAAAATGAGAATAATGATAGTACTTACTTTAGACATACCAAGTTGTTTATATGTACATATATTAGTGTTTTAAGACAGGATTTGGAGTTTAATTTCTATACAGTAAATCTTTTGAGCTCTCATTATTCAATAAGCTAGAAAAACTAAAGAAAAATTATGCTACTACAATTCTGCAGGACAGTATATTTTATTACTTTGATTAAACAAACATTGACAGTCAATTTAAAATAATAAGTTGATACAATAAATTCCCTTTAAAATTGACACAGAAATTTGAAAGTTAAGTTTTCCTTTAACATATTTAAATTATAAAATTTCCTCATAGCATTAATCATATCAAAATAAATTTTCAGAATACATTTTTCTTTCAGCAATTCATTTTAATTCTTTCTTAGTACAAAGGAAAGCATTCAAAATAATTTAATAGAATAAAAAGATGTATTACAAAATCCAATGCCTATATATTTAAGATAGACTCCACACAATTTTTTTTTTTTTACTTTTAGATTCCTAGATGTAGTAAATATAATACTGAAAGAATTATAACTATGTAAAGTGGAAAAAACACATTTAAATTGAAAAGCCAATTTAATGTTACCATGCAAAAAACAATTTAATAGCATGAAATAATAGAAATGTGCTTAATATTAATTTAAGCTACAGCAATAGTTAATTTATGATTAACATTTCTATAGAATTTCCATTTTCCAGGGAGTCTTGAGAGAGGAGTGTGGGGAGAGACACTAAGACAGAGAAGGATAGAAACTCATTAAAAGGTAATATTTAGTCACAGACATTCACTTTTCTGTTTCAAAGGATGATTTTTTTTATATCATAACTTTGTTGCAGTACCTGGAATACAGTATCTGATAAAGCTATTTCTAATATTTCATTAAAATAAAATGTGTATGTATATCATTATATACTATTTACTATTATAAAATAGATTTAAAATATAAATAATCTAATTATTTAGAGATATAAATATTTGTTAGTATTTCCAACTATAATTTACTTTAAAAATTAAAATTTGTATTAGATCTCGTATCCTTCCCTTTTGAAAAAAATCTTGAAATTGTTATAATTCATACAGTATGTCATGTCCTAGCATTGAATATATACTTCTCAGTGTAGAAAGCCGATTTTATGGATTCTTAAATAAAAGAAAAATGTTTTGTGAAGAAGGTATATGTAAACATCATTTACATATTTAATTAATATTATACTATCGTATTATTGACATCTGAAGGATTTGTGGCTATAAGATCAGAAATATTTTACATTATTATTTTATATAGCTGTATTGCATTTTCTTTCTGTCTCTGGAATATGTTTCTTCCTGAGTTAACCCTTTTCTCCCAAATGGTAGCATTTAATCATCTCTGAATTATGTCATAAAATTTATCATAACCAATATAATTACTGTAGTCATGTTTTTAAATTATTTTTATATCTTTGTAGTCATTATTGAATGATTTAAATGAATTTATCTTATAGATGATCATTAATACTGACCATAAGAACTAGTTTTTCGTTTGTGGAGAAAAAAATGCAGCATAAATTATGTTATAATAACTTGCCAAAATAAGTGATTGCTTTATTAGGTAATTTTGACAGTAGTATTAATTCTTTCTTTCTTTTTTTTTTTTTTAAAGAAAGTTACAGGCAGAAATGAAGACAAGTAGGCAGACAGGAAGAGAGAGAAGGAGGAAGCACTTTATTTTATTTGGTTGCTCATCATTGGTTGCTTCTCTAGCCCTGTTTGAACCACTGAGGACCTTGGAATGTATGTGCACTGCATCTGATTTAAACCTGTAGGTCATAAGGGCAAGCTTATTATCTCTCAAAATGGCTAAATTCTTACTAAATTAAAAAAAAAAATTCTCTCACACACACAAATACACACATACAGAGAATTTAATGCAAAAATGAAGTTAAAATAAGCCACGTGCAAATTTTTTCATTATGGTCTCTCAAATGTTGTAATTGAAATGACCCCTCAAGAATATTCATTGATTCTGTGTTTTAGAATACATATACACATTTGTTTATATGCATCTGTGTATATATGTATAATCATTTCTATCATTTAGAATCTATAAATATTTCTCTCTTTTTCCTTATCTTCTCCTGCCCTTTTTATGTCTTCATTCATTTTTCCTCTGATAATTGTATTTGTTACTAAATTTCTGTGAAAATTATCCTCCATCATTCTAATACAATCACTTTATCAAAGTCATCAATAACCACAAATTTGCCTAATTTGATTTTTGGTCTTTAAATTTCCGTACATTATTTTCTGCATTTGCCTACTGGCTTGCTTCTGGAAACTCTCTCCACCCTTGGCTTCTGAGGTTCATCTTTACTAGTACCATGATTAATGACTCAAATGTTGATCCTGCCCGTGGCTGTATTCTGATCTTGACCTATGCATGCTCCTTGACTGTTTTCATTTTTCCCAAGACTCTAGTAACTACATCCAAGTGTCCAGTACAGGAATCTTGACTTTTAGAATTGTATACTACTTACTGCCCCATGGGTTTTTAAAACTGACAAAGGCCAAATGAATATTTCCTATCTTCTCCCTCAAACTTTTTGATCCAATTTATCTCCTTTGTCTTCTGAGAGTCAGCCTTACCGCTCCTCTCTTTTGCTTTATATTCAACTCTTCATAAAAATGTGTCATTGGAATTTCATTAACAATCATTATATTTTTAGCCTGCTGCTCCGTCTATTTTCCATTGTACTTTATTGCAAAATAGTAACACTCTTGTTTCCATCAATATCTTCCTCAAATCCATTGTTTTCACAGTATCATTCTAAAATACCACTATAATCTTATCGCTCCACTACTGAAAATTATGGTACTTCCATTTTTTTTTATTTCCTTCGTACACTTAATTTATTCTTAAATAGAGTATGCAAATTAAATTTAGTATTTTTTTTTTTATTCCTTACTTTTTTTCACCAACTGCCCTATAATTAGTGGCACCTTTTTGAGCACTTGGCTCAAACCTGATTATGGTTTAGTTTTAGCTTTCTGTTTAAACAACTGAGTAAATGACAAAATTCACAATTTGTAAATTTTAAATCTTACTATCCTGTTTCAGATTATCTTTTTTCTGGATTTAAAAAAAATAGTCTCACAGTTGCTTGCCTTCTATGCGTCTTAATAGTATCTTTCCACGTTGAAGGAAAGAGCTTTTCCAGCACCCAGCTATGTCGACAGCACTTCCTAATGAATTTTCCTTAGAAATAAGCACAAACTATCAGGATGTAAAAAGCTTTCTGGGATCTAATTTCATTAAATTCCAACTTCATTTGCCCTTTTTCACTTTTCCCATCCTTACTAAGCATCCTAAATTTCTTAATAGTTTCTCATTTGCCTTTATTTTTTTCACAAAATTGTTATGACTTCTCTAATGTCTCTTTTCCTCAGCCCACCCTGTATACCTTTTGATTAATTTGTTTTGTAGGATTAAATAAAATTTCTCCTCTGTACTGAGTTGTCCTCATGCTTAGAGACTTGCTTAATTATCTTCCTAAATTGTACTTTACTGAGTACTTGTCTGTCTCTCCAATCTGTCCGCAGTAGCCTTGAAGAAAGAGCAGTGTTCTTGTAGCCGAATCACTGACCATAGAACTTGATACATAGTAGCTAATCAATAAATGCTTTCAATAAATTAATATTATTCAATAATTGGGTATTTCATGTTATCTCTCTTTCATCATAACAATGATAATCAATGAATTTTCATTTCCCAGTTACTATGCTATCATGCATAGGTAAAACTTTAAACATACTTCTTTGTATTATAGTACTTAAGTACATTATGCACTTTGATTAATTCCCCATTTATTCAATATGCAGCAAAACTGGTTTGCTCAGACTTGGTTAAATATGTCCTTGAAGATATGTCTTTGTGTCAGTTCCTTCAACTCACTATGAGTTTTTGTATTGGACCTTGATTATCAGGTTCTTGAGGATTAGAGCTTAGCCCTATTCATCTTCATTTCCTCAGCACATAACTGGTTGCCTTGCACTTGTTTTGCCAGCAATTTTTTGCTAAATTGAAAGTGCTCATATTTTTACAGAAACGTAATTCAACAGATTTTAGGGTATTACTTCTTCTTTTAGATAATAGAGAACATAGATATGTGCCTGATAAAATATGCAAATGAGGCTGTTTGTTGTGAATCTTCTTTGCTTGCAATTGTAATGTAACTAATTCACTTTACCTGAGAGAAAGAAACCTAAATGGATTATTTGGGTTTTAACTTTTAATATGAACATCTATATGAATTAGGTTTCATAATTTAATGTCCTAACTGCTTTTCTTTTCATACCTTTGGAAAGGTATAGCACCTTTTATAAGCTGTCATTATTGACCTTGAGATTAAAAGCTCTATTGTTAGTTATAATATTATATATAAAAGTTCTCAGAGCTTATTCAATTTTAGGCAAAAAAAAACATAAAAGTTTTAAATCTTGCAATAATGAAGAAATATTGAAGTTTTTCAGAAGCATAGCTACACTGCTTTCCTGGTTGTTACATTTTCTACTCTTTTTTACAAGGTTCAAATAAAGAGAAAACATTCTTTTCTCTTTAAGTTTTCTTTCTTGTACTATCCCAAAGAGTATCCCCATTTAAAGCTGTTAGTACAAGCAGATAGTAAGGTGAGGTGGCCTTTTACCTGACAGTTTCCATCCAAGTAGAATATAAGAAGAAAATTTACCCTTAGAGAATAATTTCAGAGTCAACTTTTCTACAGCTACTCCCTAGAGACTGAGTTAAGAAATAAACTGAACACAAACACATCTCTACAGAAAATTGCTGGGGTTGGCTCATTTCTTCACTGAAAGGCATAGCTGTATTTGCTTTTCTTCCATTTTTAAGAGACAATGTCTTTAAATGGGTTCTGCTTTAATAGGGATATTTTCAAGATTGAGAAGAAAGTACAACTACTACTGGATGTAATTGCTTCCAAATCTCGCTTATTTTAAGAAAATGTTTAACTATCAAGGAAATTGTTCTTCCTTACATCATTTATTTCTGGCATGTTTCCATTGTTGAATCAGTTAACACCAAAATAAATCATTAACTATTATAGATATTAAGTAACAATGGAAAATACCACATGAAGCAAACATTTAATATTAAACATACCTTGTTTATTTTTATAAAACTGCAAGCTTCCATGTTCCTGGATTTTTATATTGTGCATAAAATTTCAAGTTTAGCTCTTTTTGGATAAAATAAATCCACTCCAATATATTGTGACAATTGCTAAATCTATATATTAGTTATTAAGTGCTGCAACTTGCAAAGAATTATAATTCTCTTGACCGTTTTCAAAAATATTTTTTCCTTGCAATTGCCTCTACTACTACTCCAATATATAAGGTCATGAGCTAATATGTTATTACTTTTGAGATAATGATCCTTGGAAAATGTTATTCAATTTGAATGTCTAAATATAACATAAATATAAACGGTACAGAGCTTTAGATATGCATGAAATAGGATTATAGAGAACTCTCTAAATTTGTATCATTGGGAATGAAGGAGAACAAAAACAGAAAGCATGTGTACATGTGTACGGAACAATGTAATTAGAAAAATCTGACCCAGTAAAAGTCAATTAATTGAGTTTCTAAACCAAAATAATTCCAGGAAATATCATAAAAATATTATAAAGTGCTGTGTATATAGACAACTTATGATTATACCATTATGTATTATCAAAATATTTGCTACATATATAATTTTATATTTTACATTCATCCATATTACTGATAATCTAAATTACTCCAGTGATCTTTACAACTATTGTATTTTTAAAGCAGTTACTTGAATAAGTTGGCTCTCTTTTATAGTATCTTAGAATCATAAATCATAGATCACTTGTCTAAATATAGACAGAAATTTATTTTGACAGTTCTCCAATTTGCAACTATTCTATCAACATTTGGGTGCAATGGCATTTGTCCCTTAGGGAAGAACTGCCACTTATCATTGTGCTAAGGGAAAGATACTCTTACGTGTTTGTTGTATATAGAATATTTGTTACACAAAATTGCATTTAGCATATCAAATATGATATTAGTTTCCTAAAATTATATAAAACTTAACTAAAGGGAAAACTGCACAATATCAAAAACAAAAACATATTAAGAAAGAGACAAGTAGGAAGGAAGGAGATAGGGAGGAATACAGGAAGGAAGAAAGGATAGAAGGAAAAAAGAAAAAGAAAGCCTGATATTGTCCTTTAAATACAGAATTTACAGAATGATCATATTAATCACTGCCTCAAATACTGGAAGCGTTTCTCAAATTCAAGGATTTATATAATTCATAATTAATGCGATAACTAAACATCCTTCTTACATATTTATTGCTTTTTTTCTTACCAATTCTATTTATCCTATGATCATGAATGTATATGTAATGTTGTTTGAATTCTATCAAAAGGAGATAGATTTAACAAAGTATGATGCATCTATAAACAAACCACAGTCCACAGCTAATGAGTTAGAGATGCGAATGCTATTTTAATTATCAAATATAGCTTTAATTGTAAAGCCACAGAATAAATAAAAGCCACAGAATATTGTGGCTCTATTTTTTATAAAGAAGCTAAAATTTATACTATATAAAAAGGTATGAGAAGGAAACATTTTAGGAAAGACATTCAAAGGCCAAAAAGGTTTCCACTGGAAGGCAACTACAAATTGGATGATATTTTATGTGCTATATATCATTTACAAACTCATCAATACAGATTTTACCTTTAAATTTCATATTTCACGAAAAATATTTTGGCATAACATTTACACAAATAAGAAGTAATTAATACTTCTTAACCATTGCACATCATATAATTTTCTTGCAAATATTTTTTGATTCTGCATATACATAGACTGGATGATCAGATGACGTAAGATGTTTAAGTCTAATTACAAAATAGTATACATCATTTTGGAAATAAATAAAATGTATTTCGTTCTAATAATATGCATGTAAATTTTGCACAGATCTGGGGACCCAGTTTTTCATATTTACGTTTTGAGTTTTGCATGCTAGCTATCTGTAATATCATTTCAATGATTAAAATTCTTCCATCATATGAACATCATAATTGATTCATTATTTTATTAATGTCATATATTTATAAGTACTCCATAAAGCAGAATTAAAGAACACAGACCAAAATATATTTAAAATCTCCCTTCTTGTACCATGTTACCAATTGAAACTCCCAGTGTTTGAATATTTCCTTCTTCCAAAGAATCTTTATTTTTCACTCTCTTCGATAAACTGATGAAGAAAATTAGTTTGCAATAATCTTCATAAAAATTAGAAATTGAATATAGTTTCTTATTCAGTGTCAGAATTAACCACAGATATTAATTTTATGTTACTTTATGAGACTATTATTACATCATACACTCTATCTCTTTTAACAATTTATTAACTTTTGTATTTAAATTTGCTATATATATTTCTGCCCTTATGTCAACATTTATCCATTGTGACTGTATGTTATCTTGCTTTCTAATTTTAAATGACCTCTTTTTGGTTGAAGTATTATGTTTAAGAAGACTATGCAAGTAATAAATTTTTAGATGTCTTTTTTTGCCTTGTTATCTATGTTTATTTTTATTCATAAATAAGTTGAGAACATTTCCATGAGGAAAATTATTTAATTACAATATTAATGAATGTTAATTGGTAATGATAAATGGGAATCTAAAAGTGCAATAACTTTTTACAACTATTCCTAAAGCCTACAACTGAGGATGCATTAATTACTGGCCAGTAAATTAAACAAACTTACCAACCAGACACATGTAACATCAAATGGGGATGGCAAGAAAGGACAGATGGTGCATCTACTATAAGCAAATAATTCTAATAGTTCATGGAATTCCCAGAGATTGCTTTTCTAAGCTAAATTCAAATTATTGCTGTGCTTAATACTAATGAGTGCACACTATGTCCACAGCTTTCATCTACAATAAGCAGTAAGACATACATTTTCAACACATGACCTCAGGAACTTTGGAATCTTTGAAGATAAGACATAGACATAAAACAGAAATTTTTGATAAAGACTTTCAAAATTTTCTTTGGCTTTATTATAAGTATAGGAATATATTTTCTTAATTTTAGTCACTAATAATATTTACAAATAATGAAGTAATGTAGCAAATATCAGGAAGAAATTGCATTTTATCTGACTTGGTAATCTAGACAGTGCTTCTAAAGACTGCAATTTAGCAAAGGATTATCAAGACAAGAGGTTGATACTAATTTAAAAATAGTATCTAAAAATATTATCTATTTAATTATTAAAGTATTAAAAATAGTATCTATACACAAGTGAACAATTTAGTTTGTAAATATTTCAAGGGTTATTTACCTCAGTGATGAGTTGGGTATAAAATGTAAAATGTGCATTAAATATATTCTAAAAGTATTTTAATAAATTTTATTCAATATAATGAATAATAAAAACCCTATGCCCATCCAATGTAACACATACACTGATGAAGTACAGTACACTACTTGTTACATAATGCTATCAGCTCACTTAGCACAAGTGCTAATTAAATTCAACTACATGTGAACTAGCATGACACTTGTGGACATGTGTTAACATTGTGAATCATTAATCATTAATACACTTTCAATCATAGTTTCTTTTATTTTCACAGATCACTTTTTCAAACACTCACCCATTCCTTCCTGACTGTCACAATTAGCCATATCTTCACTCTAGCTTTGCTCATAGGTGCTCAACCAATTCAAACTGTCATAAAGATCTCATTTTCAGTTTTTAATGTGACCCTCGTCATTGCAGCATCTCAAGCACCTTCACTTTTTCCAGTTATTGCTTGCCACGTTGCAATTTTACAGCAACATGTGATAGACCATCATTGAGGACACAGATAAGCAAGGTAAACTAAAACTAAATATAGTACATATTTATTTGTTAAAAAATATATACATAATATGTGTGTCTCTATATATGAAAGTTTATGTATAATTAATGATTACCGATATTGTTATGATGAATATGTTTTAAACAAACATATTTAGCTTATAAAAAAGATTTAGTTCAGTCAATATTTATTAAATTTCCAAATTGCCTTTTGTATTTCATTTGTATATGTTTTGCTAATTTTTTTATAAATAGCCATGTTTTACACTGTATCTTGATGTTAACTAGTTAGCCAATTGACTTTTTCCAAGCTATTTTTATAGTTTATGTTTATAGTTCATAAGCTTTCACTATAGCATGTGTCAACTAAACTATACGTTATAAAACATTGAAAACAGTAGTCTTTTATTTCAATGTAAAAAATTGTTTTATGGGAAAATTTAAAGAGAACTTTAAAATTTAACAAAATAAATATTAATATGTAGAATGCTGAAAGTCAAGATTGTTAATTTTCTTAATATATTTCATAAACTCAATATTGCATTATTTATATTTTGTGAATCCCACATACATTCATAAAGAAAAACAATGATAAAATTCAAAATATGCTGTGCTCAATATTTTATCCACATTTAAATTATGAGGGAATATATAAAAGTAAAAGAGAAAAGAGTAGAAACATCTCAAATGAATGAAAATTACAGTAACAATCTGTAATAAATTGAATATAGATATAAGGTGAATCACAACTAGATTCCTCTCTTATATACAGCCCTCATTTTCAAAAGTCAAGTTTTTATCTAGCAGAAAGTTACTAGAAACTGACTATTTTGATAGTCATTTGTTTAAAACTATATTATACAGTAAGTTATCTACTATAGAATTTCCACTATTTTAAACTTTTTCTGAAAGTATAACAAGAATTTTTTTCATTAATCTCATTTAAATTTCCCCCCTTAGTTTAGACTATTGACTTTAAGGAGTCCAAGATAACGAATAAAGGAATAGTCTTCTGCTATATATAAAGAATGGTGTTTAGGTATAAAGTTAAATGAACGAAGCTACATTAACTCAAAACATATTTTCTTATCAACTTTAGGTAAGATAAATGAATTTAAACATGATCATGTCCCTCTGCAGTTATGACTCCTGTCAGGTAGCATTCTCCACTCAGCCACTCTCTGTTTTTCGCAACATTGGCTTGTTCTTTCAAGACTAGGGATGATAGCCTTCCCATCAATTATATTACTGTCTCCCTTTGGTTTCCCTAGGTTTTTTCTACAGAGTTGAAAACAGTCCTTTCTTAAGTTCTTGCCAGCTTAAGCATGGACCGTCTTCCTTTTAGAAAACTGACAAACAAGCACACTTACTCAAGTATGTCTTTTTTTTCTTTTTGTTATATTTTACTGAGCAATGTGATTATATCTACTTGCAAACAGAAATGCCATGAAATATTTCATCATAATTGCCAATAATCACAGCATTAATGTGCTTCTGCATTAATCTGTGGATAACTAAATAGAAAGAATTCTTATGTATTAGGCAATAACAGTGAAACACAGAAACGTAGAACAGGAAAAATCTAAGATGATCTGAACATATATTCAATTTGGAAAAAAAAGTGATTTAAAAATTAATGTTACATGCACTTAAATTTTAATATTCCAAGCATAGAAAATAATTTTCTTTAAATAATTTTAAAATTAAAAATATCAACTATAATAGACATTTTTCATGAACTAAGTTTAACAACGTTTTTTACTTAAATGTGTAAGGAGCAGGATAAACTTGAAATTTTATGATTAATTATAAAATTATTAAAGATGATTGCAAAACAGATGAAAATAAATTAAAATAATGTTCATCTGTAAATTGAAATTTTATTTCTGGATAACCTCAGAAGATTCATATGAATCCATGGATATAATTCACTCTAATGGATGTGTTTTGATAACTATCAAATGAAACTAGAAAGGGGTAAGTGGAATTAATTGAGGTGTACCTCCCATCCCTTTATCTATATATATTTATGAAAAGATACTTAGAGTATCCCTTTCATGAAGACAGATTTATAAAACCTATTAAATCTTTGGTACTAGAAAGTTTAAAATTTTCTGAAATAGATTTTCTAAAGCAAGAATCAGAAAGAAATCCCCAAACATTTCTCATATCTATTTGCACACTCTCTAAAAATACAAATCATTGTTTTGATAATTTAGTCAATGAAATAAATAGATCTTAAGTGTACATTATTATGTCTTTTGATAAATTTATACACTCATATAATCCATGATGAAGCCAAACTAGAAGAACTTTATCACATCATAATGTTTCCTTGTGCCCTTTTAAAGTCAATTCCACAAGAGAAGGATCAACATTTATGATTTTTGAAAGTATACTTTAGTTTTGTTTCTGCATGAATTTAATGAAAATAGACACATAATATGTGCACTTTGGTATCAAATTTCTTTAGTTCGAAATAACATCTTGAAGATCCATTAATCCTCTCAGTGACTTATTTTTTTGATTGTATGTAGTATTGCATGTATCACAATTACATATCCTCCATCAGGTGGAGGAATATTTGGGTTGTTTCTAGCTATTGGTTCGTACAAAAAATATTATATTTGACATCATTTCTTCATATGACCTATGAATATACATTTTCATTTTTTCCTGAATAAATCTAAGAAAAAATGACTATGACACAGAGAGTTTTAATGCTGAAGAAGCTGCCAAGCTGGTTTTCAAAGCTGTTTGTTTTGTTGTTTTTTTGTTTTGCTTTTTTTCATTCCCATCAATCAGGTATGAGAAATGTAATTGATCCCTATCTTTGTCAACATCACTTGCTGACTATCATTTTGAGTTTAGCTATTGGAGTAATATTTTCAATGACAATACAAAACTCTAATACAGCGAATGTGAAAAGTTCATTATTAAAAATATGAAATATCCACTAGAAAAAATGATAAGGATACACTGATAAATAACACAAACTCTAATTATCTAATAAGCACATGGAAAAAAACTAAACTTGTATACCATATATAAAATAGCTGCTAATTAAAGTATAATTATACTTTTACAAGTTGGACAAAATTAAAAATAAATTGCAAAATGTTAATGTGATAAAGTAAAATGGGGATGCATATATTCTTTTGATCCGAGTATAGATTTTTACATATTTCTTGAAGAAAAATTTGCAGTGTGGATGAAAAATTTACTAAAATATCCTAACTATATATTATCCAGTATTTCAAGTTCACATGTAAAATAAGGAGCCATAGAGAGATAGAGTTGGAGGTCTTAGAAAATATTTTTTCTGAAAGATAGCATTCACATGTTAAAAACATTTAAAGATATAATACATTGATAAATTAAAGCCCATGAAGTTATATTACAATTTATAGTAATTACAACAAAGCTATACATTACATAGCTTTAGAAAGATTATAACAGTCAGTACTCACATTTACACTTAAAAATATTTGATTCCTATTCACAGTCATATTTGATCACATACATAAAATGTGCCAAAGCATATTCTTGGAACAAAAACAAAAAAAATCTGGCACTATGATTCAGTAATACCATTATTCCATATTTAATTTCTTTCTTTCTTTCAAAATTTTGATAGCAAATTTGAATTATTTTAATTATTTAAAGTTACTAATTAAAATAACCCATTTAATCATTTATAAACATATTTTAATGGTTCACTATTCATTTAACTATGTATATTTCTATAGATATACTACAGTTTGTTTATCCATTTTTCTATTTATGAACATTTTATGTCACCTTTGTCTTTTTGCATAGTGCTATAAATATCTGTGATAGTATTTGAGTACCTGTTTTCATTATTTGCGGTATATATTCAGAAGAAGAAATGCTGAGTCATATTTGATGTAAACATATTTTACTGATCACAAGCTTCTATTTTTTTCTTAGTTGAATTTTCTTTTTAATTAGTCAATCTTTGCTTACGAAATTTATGAAAATCAAGAAAAATTGACCATTTATCTAGGTCCAAGAGTGACTCCTGATTGTCATCCAGTTATGAAAATCTCAGGTAGTTGGTTCAGAAAATTCATCATAAATCCATCAACAATGTTATTCACCTGGGGAATATTTTACTTAGTAAGAAGACAGTTGGCTTAAAGTGAATCAATCCAGAGAACAGAAGAACTTTTATTCAAGCCTTAAATGTGAGACTGTTTTCTTCTGGACATGAAAAAGAGATGGCTATTTTCATTAAGGAGACAGATCTAGAGGACTTGAAATGAAAATTACTATTTATCCTCCCCAAATGATATATATGAGGAGGGAGGTAATGATCATGATTATATACACTCCAGTGATATACCTGCAAAGAAGACATTTGACATTGTTGGTTAAGAGAATAAAGGAATATATCAGTAATAACTGTGTATCTTGATGTGTATGTATCACTGATAAAAAAACATCATATTCTGCATACACCATAGAGTGTCAATGGTTTCCTCATAAATGAATTTGAAAACTTGTAAAATACTAATGAAATTATTTGGGTCAAATTTGGCCAATTGTATTTGGTCAACTATAATGTTTTAAATGATATATATTAAAATTTCACATTAAATATCTGTATAAAAGTTAAGTTTAAGCATTTAAGATAACATGTTTAAAAAAGATTCTCTAGGTAAGGTAATAGATTGACTTTATTGTGACACTGTGAAGTCTTTTAATTAAGTGATCAGGGAGTTGAGGAATCATCAATAAAGTTCTTATAGTTCTGAAATAGCACAAAAAATAGTCTATTGCCATTTTCTCAATGACGATATAAAAAGATAAAAGAGAAAAAAAGGGAAAGGAAGGTAAATTTCTTTCATTCAAAAGTTCTATCAAGGCATTAATAAAAATTTTAAAAGAATGGAGACTAGACTATCTACTTTTTCAAACCTAACCAGAAACTATTACCTGATTATCTAAAGAATTTCCCTTGTCTCTCTTTAGTATTAAATTACACGCTATAGTAATAGAACTCAGATATATGAAATGTTTGTGTTTCTGAGCATATTAGAGAATGAGAAACTGTTTTACCTACACTTCCTCCATATTTTTTCTAATGTGAAATCTTTGAAAAAGTCTTTTCTATGTAAAAATATTTTAATTTTTCTTTATTCTATGCTTAAAATTGACTCATATGGCATCATAACACAAAAACCATTGTATAAGGCATAAGAAAAAAACACTTCCTCATATAAAATCACCTTTTTGAGAAATGTGGAAAATTACTTATGGAAAAGTATAGTTTTATATCATATAAAGTCAAAGAAATACTATTCTAGATACTTCATGCTATACGATATACAATATTAAGAAACAACAGTAATCCAGAGATAAATAGTAGAATTACCGTATATTGCCATGTATAATTAATTGCATACTTCATTGTCCAAATTTGTAAGGTAAAACTAAGAATGTATATTATACATGATTAGTCTTCTGTATCTATATAAATGTTTTAAATTATTTTATCTATACTGATGAATTAAAAGTGTAACTCTAGAAATAAAAAATAACAATACCCATATGTAAAATAATACCCTGGTAAAATGACTGATGAATGAAGAAGGCATACAAATATGGTTTAACAAAGTCTGGCTAAGAAAGCCTGGTTAAAAAAAAAAAAATGCTTTGCTTGTTTTTATATCACTTTGAAGTCCATGTTATACGACGTGCAAAAACAATTGCAGTGAACTTGCAAACCCATTGTACTGTGATACCTGGTGGGCAAATCAGCCAGCTGCAACCTCTTGATGTGTCAGCAAAGCCCTTTAAGGTCCTAATGAAGACAGGACATCATGGATGCAGTCAGCTTGTAATGATTTGACACCAAGATGCAGAATCAAGAAAGCATTCACTGCCCAGGTTTATGATGCGAGTGTAAGATTATGGAACAGTATCAACAAGGAAGTGGTTGTTAAATCATTTTTAAAAATGTGGCTACAGCAGTGCAATGAACAGAACTGAGGATGATTAAATTTACCAGAATGAGAAACGTGACACTTCAGAAGATACTGGTAATATATAAATTAAAGATGATATTTCGGATATTGACACTAATGAAGACTTTTGGTCTTCTATGATACATAAATATCATAAATTTGTTAATGGTACATAAAATTTGTGTACCTTGTGTCTGTTCTGTGTTTCATAAATATCTGTTACATAAAATTTATCGTAACACAATATGTTAAAAAATAAATGCTAAAATTCAATTACAGTACAAAAATAAGTACCTAAAAAAACCAAACAAATAGAAATGTGAATTAAAAAAATAAGTGGAAGATTTTTTTTACCAGGAATATTTGGGAAAAAAAAAAAACATGGGTGTGCATTATACATGGAACTATGTTATATATGGAAAAGTATAGCATTTTGTTTCTGGAATACTGACTGATTTAAACATCTCATAAAATTACTTCTATCTATAATAATAGAAAAATAGTATGGAGATTTTTAAAAAGGAAACTAAATGAATACTGTTGAATTCTTATCTAAATATTTTGCAGTGGTTTAAATGAGAATGTAGAATGAAAAGCTACTATACTTAGTATACTCAATGTATGTTTTCTACTACAGTTTTGCTTTTTCAAAGTGATATTAAATATTGACATACTATCTCAAATTATGCTTTAAATGAATATTTCTATGATTCAAATTAATGTCAGACAGAAAACATGCTTTGTATAAGTAGTCTATATGATAATTCATTTCATTTTCAAATTTCAGAAAAATTATTAAAATACATTTTGAACAAGCTATATTTTTAGAGTAAATCCATTAATAATAAATAGAAACAAATACTTTTGGAGTAAGAAGTTTATATCTCTATGAAAGATTAATTAATGTAGTCTGTGTAATCATTTATAAGCAAGCAAGTTTTAAGGACAAATTGATGAATTTAATCATTTTTATTTGTGACTTTGGACTACTTAAAATATTGAATTACGTGAAGTGTTTCAAAGCAGAAAGAATAGGAATTATATATAGCTCTAAAAATGTTTCAATATGCATAGCATCTTCCTATATATTTATAATCATCTGTCTAGCTATCTTTTATGTGTTTTTATATTTTTTGGTAAAAAATCTATTAAAAGAGATAATTCTTTGTGTTGCACATCTTTTTATGTCATTCATTTTAAATTTTATGATTTTTATAAAATTATCATAATTTCATAAATAATTCAAATAAACTTATTAAATAATATGAACTCAGTAATTAAAGTAATGAAGTAGATAAACCACTAATAACATAATTGTTCAAACAGAAACATGGACTAGAAATATAGGGATAAACTGACAATGCAAACTATTCATTTTATTGATGTTTGACATAAAGAGACCTCAAAACTCTCTAGATTTAAAACCTTTATAATTAGAAGAGAATTGCATTCCCTAGTCTATCTGTGTTAAATATCAAATAAATTAAAAATACTGAAAATTTTAATGCTTTTCATAAGGGAAAAATGATGCCACCATTATTATTTTTTATTGAAATAATACTCCACTTATTACCACAAATCAATGCACAAATTAGACTGATTCAGCCCAGGTAAAAAGAACAACTTTCTAGGATTCCATATCCTATGTTGGATGAATTAAGCATATCAAAATATCACCTTTAAAAGGGAGGATACTGTTTAGTGTTGCCAATATGCCCTTTTGTCCTTAGATCCTTGAAAAAGCCCATGATTGCATGTAACTATTTCTAAATGCTTATAAATAAATGAAAATCTTTAGATCATCATATATTGCTGGTGGGAATATAAAATAACATAGTTATTCCTTAAAAAAAGGATATGCTACTCAAATTAAACATTCATTTCACCAACAACTGAACTTTTGTACAATTTACCCAGATAAATGAAAGCTGATGTTTACGTAAAAACCTCTGTGAACAGTTATATTAGTTTTACTTGCAATAACTATAAAGAGGAAAAGTCTATATATTCTTCAATAACAAATAGATAAAAGATAGATTCATCATATCCATAACATGGAATATATGCCAGCAATATGAGGAAATAAATGATTCAAACACACAACAGCATGACTCAGTGAGAGATGCCAAGACAACATTGTAAGATTGTATTTACACAGTATTTTTAAATAGCAAAATATTAGAAATAAATGGAAAATTATTTAGAGGTTATCGATGATGATGGGATAGAGTGGTAGGTATCATTAAAAATGACAAGAATTGGAATCTTGTGGTATGGAGTTGTTCTGTCTGAACTTGTGGTGGTAAATCCATAAACCAATATATATGATAAAAATACATCAAACTAAATTCGTACACACACACGAAATATAAAAACAAGTAAAATTTGGGGTACATGAATGTGATTCATTAACTATATCAATGTCAATAAGCTGTTTAGAGAATTTGTCAACATGATAAATTTATACATGTGCTTATTTTGGGATCCAACTACCATTATGAATATTAACCCTTATTATATATTATTCCAATAATATAAAATACATATTCATAAGTTTAATTCTACTACTTATTACTGCAATATGTTGGAAATAATGCAAGTATTAAAACATGGGAAAATAAGCTATTGTACTTAGACAATCACAACTGAGTAGTATGCAAATGTTTAAAATTAACATAAAATATCTTTATTATTTGAATCAACAAGGGGTAGCTACAAAGATGCACTTTTAAGAGAGAATAAGACTTAAAAGCTATGTATAGTATTTTATCACCAACTTTATATAGTAAAGAAAAAATGCACATTGTTTATTTTTCCTAAAAGAGAGGATAAGCGAGAAACAACTGAGAGTTGTTACCTAAAGGGGTTAGTAGAACAAAGTGGAATGAATATGGGAAAGTGTTAGTTCTTGAATAGACATTTTTGTATAGTTTTGACTTTTGAAACCATGTCAATGCTCACAGACAAAGTTTTTTTAAAGGACTAGAGTGGCAGGGGGTGGGGGAGTGTATAATTGCAAGACAAACAAAAACAAATATCTAACTTTATTTCAAATGACTCAGGAAGTGGTTGGCAACCTAACTTCAGTAGCTATTGAACATAATATTTTAAATATAAACTTTCAGATTAAAAACAGAAGAGTAATTTTGTGTAAAAATGTCCAAAAATACTAAATATCTTTTATGTATGAACTTATTTTCTCTTCTTTTAATGACGAGGAATTTGAAGCACTATTGTGATTTTTCTGAAGCTGGCACATTTGACAGTACAAAGCAATCATACTAACATATCATTACTTATAGTTATTTTTTTAACCAGAACTCCAAACACATTTTTACATATATAACTGCATGGACTATTCAGCATGAAGAATCTCACTCGCGTCAGTTGCTATGTGCCACAATGAACCCACATTTCACCAAACTGCTGAATGATAGCATCAAAACCAATTTATTTCAAAAACTGAGAGAAAATTGATTATGATAAAATTTAAATTAAAATATCTATAATAGCTATGCTATATGCAGCCTGGTCAAGTGCACAATGGTTAGTCTTCAATTGCACACACACCCCAAGGACACCAGTTAGAGTTGAGTGTGGTGAGGTAGGATGTGGGGTGGGGCGGGCAAGACAGGCAACTAAATGAAGTAAGGTGCTACTTCCTCCTCTCTCTGCCTGCTATTTCTTCTAAATACAATACAAACTTATTCTATAGCATACATGATGAAAGATTGCATTTAATTTTCTGTGTTCTAAGGTCATGCTAAATGATTTATATCAGGAAATCAGATTCACACATATAATATGTATGCAAATTTTATACATTTGTCTACTTTTCTGGTACTGTTTTCTTACTTTTCTGTGAAGATTTTTTAAATCTTAGCAACAGATAGTCAAGGGTTATGCATTGCAGAAAGTTTAATATGTGTTTACTGAGATTGTATTTATAAATTACCTGGGATTCATTAGGACCAGGTATAATATAAACACAATACAATATCATTAATATCCCAAATGTATATTTAAAATGTAGATTTTAAAAGTTTATCATAGCATGAAAGCCTATGTAATATATCTATGAGATTATTTCCCCTTAAGCTGAATCAGTAGCTTATTTTAAAAAATTGATTCGGTATCCTAGGAACAGAAGATTGATACTTGGATTTCTGTGACAACTTTCCTATTTTTATACCATTTTGACCTGAATACTATGTCCTTCAAAATATGCATTTCTGATATGAGTCCTTTGAAGCTAACAGAATTCTCAGATTAGGCCTGCCCTAATGTGCAAATGTGCCAAACAACACCATTTCAAAGACGTCATTCACAATGATACAAGATTTTTGATAGTTAGTTACATGACCTCCAGAAATGCCATAAATGCTTTATGGATGAGTTCTTCATATTTGTCAGTCCACTTTGAAACGTGAAGTATTTCATCTTTGTCTGACCGATAGTTCTCAGTGTCAAATCCACTTGGAGTTGTTGTCTCTGAATCTATCCTAGTTCCTTAGTCTGTGATTATGAGGTCCTGTCTTCTTTGACTGGAAACAGAGGGAAGCAGAAATATAAAAAGAGACATGAAATTTAAAAAGATAGAGGTTATACAGTAATTTCTATGACTTCTATAATTATCTTCTCTTTATTTTTTAACTTTATTCCTCAGGGAAAAGAGGTGTATAAACAAGAAAAAAGAAAAATATATTAAGTCACTAATAAGTTTAGGAATTATAAGTTACAGATGTTTCAGGGACAGTCAATAGAGGAATTAGACACTGATAACAGTAAAAAAAAAATTTATAAAAAGACAGGAAATGGTTGATAGCTAGTTAAAAGTCTTAGAAGATATTGTTTCTCCACTGTATATTATTCTTTAAATTGTGTTTTATAATATGAACTTCCATGAAATTTGGGACTTTATTTCACATTACTCTTGCTAACTGGTTCACAAGCTATGACCTATGTTTGGTTCAAAGCTGACCCATAGCCTGTTTATGTAAATAATGTTTTATTTGATATATAATATATATGCCATATATATAATATATATATGTGTATATAATTTCATGCTATAACATGTCTTGGATGGTTCCATCAGAATTTGAATAACCCAGCCAGAAGGACTAAAATATTAACTGTCCAGCACTTAACAGAAAAAGTTATTGCCATTGGTCTAATTGATGACATACTTCCAAATGCCTCTGAACTACTTTACATCACAATGTACTAGAAATGCATATCATTTTAGTCCATGAGACTAGGTGAAATAATGGTTGAAATTATGTTACTTGAAAATCATTAAAAATATTTTTAAAGACTGTCTAAAGGTTTCATGAAGTATATTTGATGATGTTAAAGAAAGGTATAGTTTAAAGCTCTAAAGCAGTATCAGTTTTTGGAATATGTGTGACATTTTTAGATTGATTGCAAATACAAAATGCTTTGTTATAGAATGTCCATAGATGCTTTAACAACAAGGACAGGAAATGTGCAATCCAGTCCAGTTTTTTTGAAGTAAATCTTGGTGTTAAAAATCAAATTTTGCATACAATACAAAATTACTTAAATACATAGAAATCGATTGGCATTAAATCTCATATTTAAAATTTAGCTTTCTTTAGTTTCCTTTTAAAACCTGAACATAATTAACATAAAATTTCATTTTTGTATTTAAATTAATAGAATACTTGAATATTTTTAAGGAATAAACTAGGAAATATTAAATAATGATTAAAATACTTGAATGCTCTATTCAATATTTTAGATATAAACATTGAAAAAAATTTTTCATTGTAAAGACTCTATCCAAGTCCTTTGGGAGTTTCTCTTTTCATATGTGAGATGAAGTTTCAAATTTCCCCAAATTGCTTTATCTGTAATAAATTGTTTTCTTAATAGATTTTGTGAGAATTCTGTTGTTTTTTTATTGTTATTTGTATTTGGGAAAACTCTTTCCAATCATATTATTTCAACTAAAGTGCACATCAAAATTTAGTGAACCCTTTAATAGCATGCTTTTTTCGGTCATAAATTAAGTAGATTTAACATATTTTCTTGTAGCTTCAGCTCAAATTAGGAAAAGATTTTGTTAAATCATGATGATGAATTGATTACTTCAGACCTTCTGGTTATAAGTGAAGCAAAATATACTCTAAATTGAAATTTAATATATTATTTTACATAAACAAATGCAATTTCTTATCCTAGATTGACTAGGTATAGGAACTGAAATAATAGCATAAGGATCAAATTCCCTCTACAGTTTTTCTTTGTCCCTCATTTCCTTCTAGTTTTAATCACAGATGGGATTTTTCATTTTTTGCCAAGAGCAAGTGAACTATGGCAATGTCATAGATCCATCTATGAAGATTAGTCTGGGGACAGAAGACATAGGTTTAAATTATCAAGTCTTTACCCTGAGCTCAAACAAAACTACTGAAAGAAAACAAAAAGCTTTTGATAAGATAAGGAAAATGGACTTTGGGAAGGAAAGCATCAAATATTCATTCAGTAAGAATTTGTTACTTTAAAATTAAGGAGAAAATAGAGTACCTTATATATCTATAGCAAGGTGTTATTTTATTTATTTATTTATTTATTTATTTATTTTTGCTTTATTGAAGTTAATTGACAAAATTATAAGACATTTAAATTTTAGAATATGACATTTTTTTAAAGTAAAAATTCAGGTAGGAATGAAAACAAGTAGCCAGAGTGGTAGAAAGAGAAAGACGAAAGAAGTGTTTATTAATTTTATTTAGTTGTCGTCTTGGATGTTCTCCCTGGTCTTGGATCACAAACCTGGGTCCTTGGGATGTATGTAGACTACATACATGGTTTTTTGAATAGACCACCAGGACAGGCCAAAATGTAGCAATCTGGTATATGTGTATGCACTGTGAAATTATCCTTCCCATCAAGTTAACGTATATGTTACCATCCATATTTACCTATTGTTTTTGTTTTTGATTTGGTGAGAAAATTTAAATTGTCTTGTCTTGGAAAACTTTAATTTTACAATACCATGTTATCAACTCGATCATACCATGTTTTGCATTACTCAGATCTTATTACATGATATCATTTATATGTGAAACATACAAATAGAGTAAAAAGTAGTTGCCAGATATGAGTAGAGTAGGAAACATAAAGGTTGATAAAAGGTTGCAAACTGTCTGTTATCTGTATCATTTTTAAACTTGATAATTATAATATGGGATATGAAAACCCTATGAATCAAGGTAACTTGTTAATACTCCTTTAGGGCTATTCCTGGAGGGGAAACAATTGTTAATGCACTAATAAGATAATCAGAAATCAATATAAAAACAAATCATTTAATCCATTGAATGGCAATGAAAACATTATAACACGCAAAGGTATGCTAACTAATTTTAATTCTAAAATATATTAATTCAGTTATCACACACTTATAACAACAAAAGTTATGAAAGCATAAATTTAATTTTTTTTTTCTCTAAAAATACATTATCACTGTCAAGTTACAATTTTGTAAATAAAATTACACTAAAAAGAACAGATCTTTAGAATTTCCAAACAGTTCACTATGTAGTTAACAAATAAATGTCACATTTCTTGTGTGTATATAGCACCTTGAGTTCTAAAATAGAAAACTGTTTTTTAGTATCTTTATTGGAAATAATGGGTAATTGAAAAGATTCTTTAAATGTAACAAAAATATTGTTATATATATACTTAAGAGTAAGCCTACTCAAAATCAAAAAAAAAAAATTCAAGTTAACTATGTAATGATATATTTTCACTGGAATGTGCCTTGCTAAGAACAAGTTTAGATATATTATAAAAGTTTCAACTGATCAAGAATTGTTGATAAAATATTGTAATCAATATGTTTCTAATTAGCCAATGCTTTTTTAGACACTTAAGTATTGATCAAGTTCTAGATCAATAGATTTATATAGATATAGGTGTATAAATTGATATCATTTAATATTAAATATGTTGTAATTGGTCAAAAAAAAGAAACTTCCTAAATATCTGCCTCAACACACATTTGTGGTTTTGTAAGTTGTAATCCAAAATCAATAATATAGCTGTACAGAGAAAAAACAATTTTGGTGAATCAAACTTAATTAGTAGTTCATCTTTCCTGAGGTTATTTCCTACATTACACTGTTTAATGATCCTAAAATATTAAATGTTAAGATAATAAAATAGAATAATTTCCTATTTTAAAAAAGTCAAAAATGCAATCAACATATGAAAACTCATAATTATCTTTTCCTTTATAGTGATTAAAAATAACATAGTGGAAAAATGTTTTTTAATTTTTTTAATTTAATTCAGATTTAATGGGTCTAAATAAAGCTTTAAATAAAAGTTATGATAAATTAATACTTGTAAAGTCATTTTTTAATGGCAGTAGGGAGTCATTGCAGAGAAATTGCTTTACCTGACTTCTCCAAAGTAATTGGAAGAACTTTGGACTTGTAAGTAGGAAGGGTCCTTGATATTCTCACTTTGAGAATGAAATGAATATTCAAAGGCAGACAATCAGAAGGTAAAGATGAAGTTTAATGTACTGGGAGTACCCCTAATAAGAAAACTCACATTTTGGGCAGGACATGGGTTTACATAAAATTTAAGATTCCAGAAGGCAAGATTAGAGAAGGTTACAAGGTGGAATTATGATAAAATTTTCTGAAAATAAGTTTAGAATTCAAGAAAAAAGATACCACCTCACATCCCTTATGTCAATATTTGATCTGCATTGTCACTGAAGGGCAAGCAAGTTGACATATTAAATTCATTTTAATGAGGAAGGGTCCTCTAAGGACAAAGATGGGTCTCTGAACAGTTGCTACATATTTCTTTAAGCCAGATAGAACTTCAGGGTCCTTTGGAGAAGTTACTAAGCCAAAAAAATTTGCATGAACATTGCTGAATGGCTGTTCATGCTCAGCCCATTGGAGATTCATCAGAGGCTCGTCATTCTGAAAAATAATTGACAAGGGAAATTCTGTTCTGTGTTGCTTTTGTTTAGACTCACTCTGACATGACTTTCTGTGGGCCATTGTCTTAGCTATCTTCTAATAAACTGAGCATAACACCTGATGGATGGGTCTAAAGCAATTTTTTAAGAACACCACTAAGTGAACAATTTTTCAAGAAGTCATATGATCAGGAAAACTGATGATTTGGAACTTTTAGCCAGAGTGTAAAATCAGTCAGTGACAGTTTCATCCTTTCTAGAGAATCAGTAGCCACTTACTATAAACCAAGGATATTTAAACTTTAATGATGATCAACTCTTTTCTTTAATCATCTTCCTCTTTTCCTCCCACAAAACCCTTAATTGTATTTTTTCTTGAGGTCACATTTTAGGTTTTCTACCTGAATCTATGTACCCAGAAATGTAATTATTTGCTTCAAATAAACAAACTTTGTTTTAAAATGAATGTTATCTTAATACTAAAGTGAAATTTTTGGAAGGCACAATAAACAAACATTGGGCCTTTATGCAAATTAAATTTCTATTTTCTCCACTGAAAAAGATATATTCCTTTATCATGCAAATGTCTTTCAAAATGGCAACCTTCATCCAGTCTTCAGATTTTTCTGTGATTTTTTTTTTTTTTTGCCAAAAAGAGTCACTTAGGGGTGAAAGTTTTGCTCCCCTGTAGGCAGAAGGGTTCATACAAGGGTCTCCGAAACCTGAATGGAAGATTGTCTTTTTTAAGAAGCATCTACTTGTGTAAAGGGAAATCTCCATTTGTAAGTGTATCTGGAATGCCTAATCTCTTTAATTATTATCAATAAAGAAGGCAGCAACCTAAATCTGCATAATCATGTTCTCCTTCTCAAAAGGCTAAACTTGTCTACTCCCTAAAATCTTTTATCAATAGTTATAGACATGTATGATGGCTACTTAAGCTATGTTGGCAAGTTACTCAGTCTTACTGTACACAGGAGATATACATGCAATTATTGAACGTTTTTTTTTCTTTTCAAGCTGCCTGGTGTTTGAAGAACCAGAGGGATACCGGAAAATATTCCTTCTGTTTCTACAAATATATTTGATAAATTCCTTTAAATGTGTTTCCTTGACACATGCACTGCTTATTGGGATATAACCTTGGCGCGTCCCAGGTATAATCTAAAACTGATCCCAATAAGGAGAGAACAGAGACCAAATCAAGAGATAAGTCATTTCAACTTGATAGGTAGCCATTTTAATAAATGATATATAGAAATAATAGGCAAAAATGGACCCATTAATGATGAACCCATAAAAATAATACTTTTCAGGTTCCCCAGAAGATTTGGGGGATTTGGGAGTTTGGTTCAGGAGCAGGGAAAGGAGCGACCCAGAGAAACACTTCAAAAGTTCCAAAAGAATTTTTCTGGAATTCAAAGCAGGTTGACTTAGAAAAGGAATAAACCAGCACTGGGGGAAAGGATTCTAGGTTATTTTATAGGGGATTGGGGGAGCTGCATCTTTGAGGGAAGATGGGCTTTCAGATTTAGGGCGTGGTACTGCTACAATTCACTCAAGACTCTGGAGAAGTTGCTTGTGATTGTTGGGACAAAAAGTCTGTGAAGAAATTCATCAAAATGTTAACACAGATAATAATCCATCAAGAAATCCATTCAAAGGTTAATACAAGACATTAACCAAAATAACATGGATCCTGATATAGGATTGAGAAAAGGAACTAAGACCTGTCTTTGCAGTCAAGTAGAAAAATAACTCATTTATACTCTGAAAGTAGAATGGTTGAAATTCCCTTTTTACATTATTTTAGGCGATAAGAGAAATTTAAGGGATTAGTGATTTATTTTTATAGCATAGACAAACAGGTTAAGAAAAAGGCAGGAACTTCTCCTTTGCCTCAGGGGTTGTCTCCTATTATCCTAGACCCAATCTTCATGTCAGAGTGGGATATATACAATAGATCAATTCTGAGAGCTTGGGGTGATATGCTTTAGTCACTAACAAAGACCTAAGGGTTGGAGACATGGGTAACCTCTAAGACTGTGTTCAAACTAGGGTTGAAAAGAGAAAGGCTGTATAGATATTCTTGAGTATGCACTAGGAGAAACAGATTACTTCCAAGTCTAGAATGTAAGACAGAAGAAACAACCCAGGGATGATGAAAGAAATAGCTTTTAAATAAAAATCTAGAACTCAATCATTAGACATGCATTTTTTAAATTAAATTATCAGATGTTGACACTACCTTATATACTCCAGGCATGGTATTAAACTATTTCTTTCTGAGGAAAATTATATGTCCAAAAATAAAAGACATACTTTTGAGGATTTTCCTCTAACATCTGACCCTTATTTACTTAATCACCATACAGCAAACCAGTATTTCAGAATTCTAATTTTCACATGAGCATGTAGTTAAGGTTTACAACATATCTGCAGATATTATCATTAACAAAAATCTGCAAATCTTACATGGGATGAACTTTGAAATATTGCCAAATGTTCTAAAAGTCTTTTTAAATGAGAAGACAACATTTGTGGAAAAGCAAGCTATTACATCAAAAAAAAAATGTATAAAGTCTGCCTAAATTAATTTTTAAATGAGATTCTAATGAATACAAGTTAAAAAAATTAAACTAGATAAGGTGTTTCTATATGTCATAAGGAAAATGATTTAAAACCCATTACTAAAGAAAAAGCAATGTAAAAGAAGAAAAATGTCTGAGGGGTAGTCATATCAGCTATCAAAACATAAATTCTCAATAATGGAATCTTTACCTTGTGGGTCTTGGGGTCTGGCTCCAGGCTTCTTGCGAGTCTGCGAGAAGATTTTGTTGGGTCCATCTACTCTGGGAACAGAGAAGTTAGCACAGCTAATAGCAAAAGCATGTAAGATTTACTGAAGATCGACACTATTTAAGAGATAAGATAGTTCAAGCCATATTCCAAGAAGGAAACAGGCCAAAAGGAGTTTCCTACTAAAGATTTTAAAGAGTCTGGAAGCCCTTATCCCTGCCCAGGGATGTTCTGGAGTGGGAGAAGGATTTTGATTGGTTCCTTAGTGATTCCCCTTTTAAAGCAAGTGGAGGATTTCAGATTGTTGCGATTTCGTGGTCTGCTACCTTTTCATTAGGGATTCCCTCTGGTCCCTAACACCCTGCTCCCCCATGCATGGTTGACTCACTATGTAGTAGAATAAATACCTTACTGAACATAAATATCAGATAAATGCAGAAAATATTAAGCTATGAGACAGATACAGATATTTGAGAATTTTCTATATGATCAGGTAACACATTAACTAAATGAGAAAAAAGGAAATCCTTTCAGATTTCCATTCTGAATCCTTCTATTTGAGCCCAACACCGTTAAACTGACTTATAGTTTCTAACATATTTTGATATTCTGTGTTTTGTTTTGTTTTACATTTTTTTCACTCTCGCTTTAGTTTTCAGTTAAGATAATTTCTAATGAATTATTATTTTATATGCTTTTATTGTTTGTTTTCAGATCATTGTTATCAAAATCATCTTTAGTCTTAATATTTTATTTTCATTTTCACTTTTTCCTAGTTTTCACATGTATGCTAAAAATTGCCCTCTTTCCCTGCATGGTTTAGTAGTTTTCTTCTTATCTGCGTGAAGCTGAAACTTCTTTATCCTGCATTCTTAAAAATAGGAAAACATTTGTGAGGTTTATCTTTCCTTCAAGGCACATTTCACCTTTTTTAATTCACCATGTTACCTAAAGAACTATAATGAGTTCAGAAACAAAATTTTACAGATTTTATGACTTTTTCTTACGGATACAGTGAGTGGTGATATTCTATGCATACAAAATGAAAGAAAAAATATACAATTTTAAAATGCCAAATTAGTAAAGTACAAGGAGAAAATATGAGCAAATGAAGCAATTATGAAATGAAAAAAACAGAAGTCAGACTATTAAAAAGTTGGCATCTAAAAGTCTAAAAATTGATATGTATTAGTACATACAGATAAGACATCATTTCATAACAGAAAACATCATAAGCAACATAAAAAGAGATGACAAATGGAGAAATATATTTGTTTCTTCTACAGAAAACAACAAAATTTTAATATAAATACAGGTCTTAGTAATCGACAATGAGCAGACCAAGTTTACCAGGAAAGATCAGCAAAGTATATCATAGTTTACAAAAAAAAAGAATACATATAGCTTAGGCTTATGTGAAAAATGCTCAAACTTAGTAATGGTGCTTATGTTATCTAGTATAATAGACAATGCAAAAATCAGTACTTAAAACATTTTTATTACTGGGATAGGTTGCATATTTATAGATCTGAGCTGGAATTGTTTATGCATCTTGCTCAGCTTGTTGGACAGCTGGGGAAGTTTCATCTAGAATGTTACCATTCACATAGTTGATGGCTGATGGTTTATTGACTGACTGTTGACTGACTGGGTTAACACAAGTGAATGGACCTCATCATCCAGCAAACTAGCTTGAGTGTTCTTGGGTGGTATAAAGGAGTTCCCTAGGGAGTCAGAGAATAGAAATATCTCTCTTGGTATCTGTGCTCAGAATGGGCACACTGTCACTTCTACCAAATTATTTTACCAAAATACGTCAAAAGCCCAGTTGATACTCAACAGTGAGGAAACATACTTGATTCTCTAATAATAGTAACTACAAAGTCACACTACAAAGTGGGTAGAGGGAAGTTGGAGAATTGGGGCCTGTTTTGTTATTAATTTACCACAATAAAAATATAAGCTAAACCTATACTGAGATAAAGTCTTCTCATTGAAGATGTTCAGAAAAAAAAAGAACAATTTTAAGAGCAGTCTTTGACGAACTATCTGTAGACAGGCACTCATGTATATTCCGTGAAGATCATTTCAGCAATATTCATCAAAATTTCAAGTGTATTTTACCCTTGACTCAGTAATTCCATTATAGGTAATTTATATTCATAAGTATTTTATCTGTTCTAAGGAGTATATAAATGTTATCTATTGTCAGAATACTTAAACAAGTCTTTAAAAATCAAAGCAAATATTAACATTAATAGGAAATAAATTTAATAGACTAAAAATTATATGCTTATGAAAATGATCCAAAGAAGAGCGAAAAAATACAGAAAAATCAAATAATTGAAATAAATCAAATAAAAAGGCATAATTCAAGAATATGCTATAGGTTCACAATCATTTAATCAAAATAGCATGATAAAACTTGGGGGACTTTTTTAATAGAAATAAGATTTTATGAAGATATGTATTTTAACTAGTCAGCTTTTATAATCCATGATCGAAAAATAAATTAATCATATAGACAAAGATGTGAAGAGGAGACCAAGATGGTGACAGAGGACATTCCCTTATACTAAGACAAACAATTAACAGGTCTCCACTGCAGCACCAGGGAGGGAACCTCACAGCACGGAGGCAACACTAAAGCACCCCAATACCTAAGAACAACAGGGAATGGAGAGAACATTTGAGGAACTCTAATACCACATGACAGAAGGTGGGTAAGGAGTAACCATGGTTCTGGCTCATGCAGGAGTGAGATAGAACGATGGTGAACCCAACACTGGGCCTTGAGGGTAAGGAGAGCAGAGACTCTGTTGTGCTACACATGCTTGTCTTGTGTGAACTCGGAAGAGCAGGTGTTGAGGTTAGGACTTGTCCTCTGCCACTGACTGGACTCCAGTAAATGGACAACAGAACAAGTACACTGGACTGCATTCCCTTAAACTGAGCTCCAGGTCTGTGATCTCAGAAAGGAGGGTTGACTCCCCTGCCACCCACATAAACCAGAGTTCCCACTTTCTGCAGCCCATATAATAACAGTTATGCTCTTCATCCTGCCTCTCCTTACCACACAGCCATCCTCCCCACCTGGCTGACTTAGCAAGAGCTATTTACTTTTGAAGACTACAAGGATAAAAATTAATAAATAATAAACAGATAAGCAACAGATAAAGTCCTAGCACCACCTTCAAGTAAAACAAAAGATTAGCAACTCAGTTCCAAACTGTGAGAAGGCAGAGAAAATCACAAGATTACATGAAACTTTAAGATATTACAATATCAAAAGGAGAAGACATCTCTTTAGAAGTGAAATTCAAAGAATGGAAGTTATGTCTTTTTAATAGTGAATTCAAAGAAGAAATCTTAAAGAAACTCAGAGAAATATAAGAAAATTGGAGAACAATTCAAATAATCATGAGAACTCAGCAAAGCAAGTTAATAAAGATAAAATTAATAAGCAGAAGACAGAAGTTAAAGTTTTTCAAAAGAAACTAACAGAGATACCGGATTAAAGAATGTAATATACAAAAGGAAGGGTCATTTAACGACTTCTGGAAGCAGAAGAGAGCAAGTGAAGGAATGGATTGCTGATCTGGAAGAGGTTATGACAAATAATGCTCCTTGAAAATAAAGAGGAAAGATAAAATATTGTAAAAAATAGCAACAATCCATTAAAAACAATAACAATAAAACTACTGGTTCTCAATAAACAAAATGGGAGGCACCCATTCCATAATATGTCTTAGCAAAATCATAGCCTCTTAGTTACTTAGAAAATGAAGTACAAGGACTAACATTGGAGATTTGGGGACAGTTGTATAGTCATCAAAAATTAAAATGTCAATTGTACTTTCCCATTTCATCAATCTTTCATCCACGTAACTGCGTTCTCTAACAATGAAAGAACTTTTCACCTACCTGGTAGAAGAATATCTAACTTTTCTATTTTGTTTTCTTTAGACACCCTTCCACAACACTGCCTTATATGGAATCAATATAAAAATTGCAGCTACCAATTTCTTTAACATTCCATGATCAACCTATCAAGTTACTGTCTCTCAAAGACTAACTATATATATGTGTGTGTGTACACACACACACACACACATATATATATATATATACTTATATCCAAGCATTTGTATTATATTTATTTGGCTCCTTGTTTGTTAACCCCACAGATGATGTTTGTATTAGATTGATATTTGAAATTTGAGAAAGTATCTGGTGATTAAGAATAAACTCCAGTGATTTTTTAAATGCATATTTCTATTTTTCTGATATTGAGTATTAGAATAAATAACTAAATTTGTGTCTTAAAGAAATTCCCCTGCATCTTGAAAAAAATGTAAACAAAGTCAGTTCAGGTAATAAATAACCTGCTGACCCTATAATTAGATATAATAACAAGCAGGTGATTCTCCTATCTTACAGTTTTCATCACTAAGTCTTTGAAAATAAGATGGTCCTTAGCAGTGTTAAGACTATTTTTCTTCACCAATTCAAATCCTAGAAATCTACTAGAAGGACACTGAAAACTAGAAAGAACTTACATCAAACATTAATAATATATCTTCCCTTCAAGCATCTTCTTATGTTGGTTACAGAAGTTCTGCTTCATAATATTCTGTGTCTTCTTTTCATTTAACAGTGTTTTCCTTTCAGCTACCAGTTAGTGGTTATTTTAAAAGGATATTCTTAACATTTAAAATCCTTCAAAGTGATGTATTCAAATATTTATAAAATGTGACAAAATAAGATTGAGTTTGATTTTCTTTTAGTTATTTCGTAAGTGCCATACACTTCTTTTGTTGATTATAGATAAAGCAAATATTTATCATATGTATACTTCATGTGCTGTTTGATTAATAAATATGAATATCAAATTCACTGTTTATGGAATAAACCACTCTATGAGTAATAGAATAAATCATTCCATGCCAAATAATCACTGAATCTAAGAATTAGGAATTTCTTCAACTAGAGTGAGTCCTTTTAAAACAAATCTGAAAACATCAGAAAATAAAATAATCATTAAAAGTTATCAGAAATAAATATATAAGCCTCTGGTAAGAATTTGCACATGAAAAAATTATTTTCTTATCATATCATAAATATTACCCTTTTTGAGTTCACCTATGAACTTCGCATTGCTAAATATATTATCAATCACCAGTTCTGATTTACTATTTTTAACCATACTTCATAGTTGATCATAAACTCATCCTCGAAAGGCTTTCTAATTTCTAGGAAACCATTTTTTTTTCAACTTTCTTTGTGGACTGTATCTCAGTGATCGTTTATGCTTTCTCTTCATGATTCTGACTTCTAAAATTTTGGGTGGTCAGACTTTAGACTTCATATCACTCTTATTTTCTATTTGCATTCACGCCACAGGTAATCTCATTCTTTCTCAGAGGCTGAAATGCTGACAAAAGGAAGGGTACTGCCACATGTGCATCTGTAACCTGGACCAGCACTTATATTCCAGTCCTATGTCTTGTAACCTTCTCAATAACTCCACTTGGATTGCTAAGGGTTAACAACAACTTATCATGTTCAGTACTGGATATTTCATTAGGCTTCCAAAATTTCTTCTACTTTTATTCTCTAATTCCTAAAATCTTCCCTTGACTTTTTTTTCTTTAATACTTTCCTCCAATCTACCAGAAAATAAGGTCAACTCTTTTGTATTAGCTTTCTATTTACAGATATAAAAATATGGCAAATTCAATGGCTGAAAACACCACAATATTATCTTACATTTTTGTTAAGATATTCTATACATGATAACATCATGACACTAAAATCATGGTCTCTGCAAAACTGCATTCCCTTATGCAGGACACATTTTCTTGCTTTTTCTATTTTCTAGTAATTTCCTTCTTCCAACTTCAAAACCAGCACCTTCTGACTCTGTGGCTTCCATTTACAGTTACATCTCTTTCTGATACTCTTTATAATCTATTTCCCATTCTTAACTTAATCATATAGACAAACTCCTTTAGGTAGCATATCATAGGTTCTAGGGATTAAAATGTGAACATAATTTGAGAGGGGATTATTTTGTTGACCAGAGTCTATTCACTGGCTCCTAATAGTTCTTACCTACCCAAATGCAAAATGAATTTACTCTATCCCAAGGACCTCACTAGTCAAAACTCAAACAGAATTCATGAAAAATATACAATATTATCTAAATCTAGTTAGCTTAAAAGATTCAAATATTATCTAAACCAACTAAATTAATCATAGATGAAATTCTGGGTTTTCTCCATCTGAAGTACATCTTCACCATGTGTGAAATTCTGAAACTAAAGGCACAAGATATCCACTCCGAAAATATGATGGTTTTAGTGATATAAGATAACTATTATAGATATTCTAACACCAAAACAGACAGAAAAAACTAAGTTGTCACCAGACTCGACTTGAATAATTCTGAAATTCAGTCTGACAAATACTATTAAATATCAAATCTTAGGAATAATTCTTTGTGTCTTCTGGCCCCATCCTTTGGACTTGTGGGTCACACTGTCTTCTGAGTTACACTCCCGTTTTTCTAAAATATAGTGTTTGTGGTTTACTAGTTGTATATCATTCCTGTTTTCAGCCTGCAGATATTTGAAAGTTTGACAGACTTCTTTTTAGACTTTCTGACCTTTTTGGTTTCAACCGGTGATGTTTCTGCTGATATAAAATTCCCAAGAACCTCATGGCTCTTCCATGTGTGTTAGAAGATTTACTCAATTACAAAAGAAGCCATCTACTGATTTTTCTGTAAAATTCCATATCTATATTTTAGACTTTGGTTATGACTGAGGTAATACATCCATTAAGTTTCTAATATGCTTTCATATCTAAATAAGAGGATCTGCGACTTACACTCTGAATCTCTCCAAATATTGCATTTTCTCCTTCAGTCTTTGTTCTAAACCACACATTCCTGGGAATGAGTTTCAGTATCTTTTGTAGTCCAGACAGACTAATAGTATCTCAAATAATAATTGTCTAGTTTATCTTTGTTTAGTACTCCCCTCAACTTATTTCTTTTCTGTCAAATTTTACTGCTAGTGCAATAGCTCTCTCTTAACCAACAAATCCAAATGGTGATCTTTTAGAAGTAGTAAAGATAGCTTTATTACACGTGGGCCAGATATAGAATCTGAACCCTGAAATACTTTTGGGATACACTTTTATTGGTGAGGGAGAGGGGAAGGTATGAATTAGAACAGGAATTACAAACGGAATTCAGTTATTCATTTGTGAATGCCTCATATGCATAACACACAGGATTCACATAATTGTGAAATGCACATAGGGTTTCATTCTCAGAAAGGAGTCCCTTTTATATAGTCAGTAGCTTCTAGCCAGTCTAGACTGTCAGGCCTGGTGGCTGGATAGCCACTATTGGTCCTCAGCGGCAAGAAACTGGGGTGTGGCTTACTCTCTTCTACACTAGTATCAAAGAAAACAGTCTACATCTCTAACACTTCTTGGAACTCAGCTAAGTGTGCCATTTTATTGTTTACAAGTTCTACTTTCCACTTAACTGCAGGACGTAATTCTGTTACAATTTCTGTCATTACATAATAAAGATTTCCTTTCCCAGAGTATCCAATAACATATTCCTCATTTTCTTTTGAGTCAGTGATACTTTTAATATCAAATACCTACCAAAAGATAATTATATATTCTCTGAGGTAGCCTATGTTTTACATACAGTGATATTAAATTCATTCTGGATACTAACAGTGAGGTTAACATTCATATTTCTATTCATAGTATTTTTAAGGTAATCTGAGTTTTATATTTTGTTTCTAAAAATTCTTTCATCCTCTGTTAACTGTCCAATTCCAAAGCCATTCTCGATTTTTAAGGTATTTTCTACAGCAGAAATCCACTTCCAGATACCAGAATAGGTATGACTTTTCTATTGGTAGGGTAACAAATTAATAAAAATTCACTGTATTAAAACAAGAAAAAAATATTATTAAACAGTTCTGTAGATCATATATCCTAGAGTGATCTTACTAGTCTTAAATCAAGGTAACAGTGAGATAATATTTATTTCTGGAGACTAGGGGTTAAGCAATTTCCTTCCCCCTTCCACAGTTTAAAGGCCCTCTTTCACCATCTTCAAAATCGGCAATGTTACCTATCTGTAAGTCTTCTTTTGGAAATGACATCTTGTTCTGACTCTCTCTTTTACTCTACCACTTTTTAAGAACTATTGTGACTATTTAGGTCAAATCTGGATAATCTAGTATAATTTCCTTATCTCAGATTATTTAGATTAACCACATCTTCAAAGTCCCTTTGCCCTGTAAGATAACATAGTCACAGGTCTGGGGATTAGGTTGGGAACATATTTAGGGATCTTTTACTTTGTCTATCTTATTTCCACATCTGTCTCTAAAATCAGCACATCTTCTATCACTGTGCTCAAATCTTTGATCATCTTTCCCTAAATTATTTTGATAATCTTCCAAATAATATGTGTGCTACTGCCCTCATTCATTTATACTGTATTCTCAACACTTAAAACAAAATGGAATTTGTTTTCAGTGCTAACAACATTATACTATTTTTTTCAGAGTCTTCAGTGACTTTCTATATCACTGTTTCAAAAAATGCTGAACTCTCTTCCTTTCCTGGCTTATCTAGAAATTCTTGCATCATGGACTTTATTTCTCTAGTCATACCTCATATCTGAATGCCTTCCTCCCTCCCTTTCCACAAAGCTCTTAAATAATAATTTGTCAGTGATGACTTCCCAATTTCATTTACTGATGATCTATTCTCCTTTAATATTTTATTATTTTCTATATTACTTACCCCCTTTTACAAAACATACTTTTTTCTTCATTATTTATGTTCCATATCACTAAAATACAGGATTTGTGAAAGCAACAATCTCTCAGCATTTTGCTCACTGCAGTATAACAGTGCTTGTCCTATAGCGAGAGTTCAATTAGTATTTGAAAATCAGGAGCATGAAGGAATTTATGAATGACTCAATCTGAAACCTGGTCATTTGATGCAGACCAAGCTTCATTGTCTTATCGTAACATTGTTTCACTTTCCATGAAAGTGATCATTTACCATGATCCTTTACATTTTGCTACAAGTAATTTTTTCTGTTTAGCATTTTCATATAAAATTGGGTTGTACTATAGCTACAATTTAGAATTGATGTACCTGAATATGGTTCCACAGAGCATGCCTTTTTATATCACCTAACCGATATGATTTTCTCCCAAAGATAAATTGCACAATTCTTTAAATGATCTTTAGATCAATCAGCTATCATCTTGAGAAAAAATATGCATGTTTTTGAGAAAGAGCACATAACTTTTTAAAAATGACAAAAGATTTGCAGTGTATATATTGTTTTATAATTCATTTGAAAAGATATGTATATATAATAAAACATAATTTAATTCCTAGATTTATATAGAACAAATACAACAAAAACAAATGTTATTGGGATATTACATTTATGTGCCAAGTTATCTAAAGCTATAGGCTGATAATGTTCACTATGATTCAGGCAAAAGTGAAGAAAATAGAAAACTTTTTAATATAAAAAAACAGTAAGAAAACATTTGACAAAAAAGCATAATAATATTAAGTGATTTTGCAACTATTCTCTTTAATACTCAATACAAGAAACAAGAAGAATGTAAATTTGAGTTCACATAGCAACTATATCTTAGGAACTGTAAAGGTCAATAATTAAAATTGTGAATGTTGGAGAATGAAATAAACTCTAACCCCTCAGATGATATATAATCTTTGTCTCTTCTATGCTATGTTCCCAAATTTTGAGTCAGGAGGATATAGTGAAATTCTACTCAAGTGCATCCATCTGGTCTGAAAATTGTTGTGAGATATGTCCTGGAGAGGCACATGATGGGTGCAGTCCATACATGCCAGTAACCCAGTTTTATGTCTTAAGGACAGTGGGAACAATCAGATTAACAGCTTAATAAAGTAAATAAAGCTATTTTTCCTCTTCTCTGTTTCCTACCTGTGTGCCCCTGCTCACTGTCACTCTTGCCTGCACCTTTCTTTAAAATAATAATAATAATAGTAATGTTTGTGTATTTGAATCACTTGGAAATCTTGTTAAAAGGCAAATTATGATTCTGCATACCTGAGAGAGGTCTGTAATAGTAATAATTGCCCATGTTGATAATGCTTTTATTAGCTTATCATCAAATAGTAAGCACAGAGAGTAATGAATGACAAATATATATATAAATAAATAAGAAAGGTCATTGCAATTCAAAATAAGATAAAGATCTTTATTGTTTCAAAAGAAACAAAATTCAAAGTTGTAAGAAAAAAAAACAATAAGTCTGTTGAGAACAAGGTATTAATAAAGACAGTAGCCAGATGAACATAATACTCAGATTATTAGACTGAAAGTGCTTAATGTGAGAGGAAAGCCTGGCGCTAGCTCCAGAGTTTAAAGCCAGCAATTGATATAAAGTTCCTCTATCTTAAAAGCATGCTAAAAATAAAGACAGCTCATACTAGGCCCGATGAAATGACTTTAGAATAAGTTTTGAGCCTCCAAATGGTAGATGACAAGAAGGTTTTTTATGCAGAAGCTGATCCAGTTTTCCCATTGGGCCCATGGATGAATTTCCAGCCCAAATAGCAATACAAAGCAGGAGCAACAGCCTTTGTTTACAACACCTGACTCAGGATGGAGGCTTAGGACCAAGCAGAGCCAACACAAAACTAGAAAACTGTGAAAAAGAGAGGAATAAATAAAAAAACAACAACAGCTACAATTAAAAAATAAAATCTCTCCCACTTACTCAAACAGTGGCTGCAAACCCAAATTCCTAACATATAAAAATTATCACATGGAATGCCAAAAAAGATAGGCTTTCCTTAAAAAAGCATAATATGGCTTTAGGCCAAATTAATATTTTTTTTAATATTTGCATTGAAAATATTCAAGAACTCAATGTGGAAGAGATGTCTGCCCACATAGTAATCACCTGCATTTAACAAGTATCAATAACTTATCATGTATATGTTTGTTATTATTACTATTACAGACCTCACTCAGGTATGCAGAATCATAATTTGCCAATAAACGTGTGTTGGGAGGGTCTATATATACCTGGATATGTCTTTCTGTCTATCACCTATATATATACATTACACACAAGACTATGCATGTGTCTTAGCATGTCTTTGTGTGTGTGCACATATCATGTCAGAAAATATTTGCAGGCGTAATGACTTCAATACTAAAGATTTGGACATGAATATCATAAGTACAAGAAATTTTTACTACACATATAGAACAGTTTTATGAAACCTGTTAATCAATAATTTGAATTAACAAATACACACTACTTCACATTATTCTCAACATACATTATATTTCTTTTTAACAAATCCAGATATTCAATCAAGTCTCCAATGTTACTTTAAATATGGATTTTAAATTATTTTAATTTAGAAATATGGCCTCTCCTCACCTTATTAATATACCATTGGCTATTTTATGAAACCAGACATCACTCTTGTAGAATGCTTCTGTGTTTCCTATAGACTGAAATTTATATCTAAAGACTTCATTAAATTCAGAGGCAATATTTATTTCAATAATATTAAGTGATTATATGGATTTTATAGTGGATCACACAAGAAGGCAGATAAGTGTGGCTTACTCATAATTATTGATCCTAGTTTTGATCTTATATACTATATTTATATATATATATATGTATATATACTTACTCAATTCAGTGATAAAGTGACCAATTTAGATTCTTGATCTGCTTGTTATAATCCTTTCTACATTCATTATTTGGGATTACATAAAACAGAGTTTCTACACATCAGTTAGAACAAAAAATACCATAAAATGAAAGTACATGCATGCATACTTCTTTACTAATAATTGTATTCATTTTGCTATTTTATGGAAAGAACATGTAGTGCTGTTATTTATTATTTTGAAAGTAACTGCAATTTGCTTTTTGGAAAACATGGCTTGCATTTTCTAGTATAAAGATACTCTTAAAATTGTCCCTATAATGTAAAGAACATTTTTTCTTAAAAGCAAAAATAAGAAGGGTGCCATAATTACTTTAGTCACTTCTGCACTTTCCATGTTTCTGAAATAATTATTGTGGATGATACCACATGATGTAAAGAGCAAGTATGAGAAATATACATTTACTTATGCTTGTAAAGACTTACTGAGTATTATCTGTTGACAACTGTCATAACCATTCTGGGAAATCCTCATTGGGCCATAAAATTGGACCACATTTCTGGTGAAAGAATTGGCATATACTAATTTAAAGTATGAGCATAAAAACTGTAAACTTTTGCTTGAGCAGTTCAATAAACTCATAATTTTATTCAATGCCTGGAATCAACTAAAATCATTAGTTTGATGTCCAAATTGCCTTGAATTTGGTGATTTAAATCCTTATGTCTAGTCTGTTCACCTTCATCAATCTTGGAACACTTCTTTACTTTTTTGGCAGATGCATTCTAAACTTACTCTACCTCTGTTCCAGACTTAGAAACAAATATTTTTGTGCGGAATCTTGAATTTTGGGAGGACTATTATATTGAAAAAAAATCAAGATATGTGCGTTAAAAGTGCTCATTTCAACTGGAGTATTATTTCTTCTAGACTTATTAGTGAAGAATTTACGTGATGTATTTTTAAAAGTAGAAATTATAGTGAAGTTTTGTGTTTATGGTTAAAGAATTGTTTTTCAAAGTTATTGTATATTTACATCTTTTTACTCATAAAGGGAAAATTTTTTCTAGCATTACTATAATCATATTTTCAATGCTGCTATAAATGAGTAAACATTAAAAAGGAACAGAACAAAATAATAGCCAAATCAGGACACGAATGGGAATTTCTCCATATAAACTATATCAATATCTCTCTATGGGAATAGGAATAATTCTATCTTCATATACAATATTTGTCTTTTTATTTTTTGCAATATCAGAAAATTTAAAACAACTCAAATGTCTGAAAGTAGGAAAATAGATACATCATTTCTGCTATATTCACGCAAAGTGATATGGTACAGTTGTTGCAATAATGAAGTAGAGACACATTTTCTATATGAATAACTACTCAAAATAAAGTTGAATAGGAAAAGCAAGTATCAGAAAAATAGGGTATAATTGCATTTGAATAAAATGGAAAGTAAAAGCTCACAAAACATGATATGAAGTTTGCAAATTTAATATTTATGTCTAGTAAAAGTACATAATAAAAGTACATAATATAAAGCAATAATGATTACATTTAGTTAAGAATGGGGAAGGATATATTGAACATTTTATAGGACTGCATATATATATATATACAGTTCATGAATCTATTCAGATATTCATTCAATAATATGATTGGGAGCTACAAATGCTATTCTGGAAGTACAATGGTTGTTAAAACAGTTTCTTAAATTACAATCTGAAAAAGAAAAGTAGAAATAAACAACAATAATGATACAATTGATAAATGCTTTAGCAGTGATTAACATAGAATATTATCAAAGAGAAAACTCCACATACTTGAACAGTCAACAAAAAAAATGGAGACTATGATGCATCTATTACGAAAACTGAAGTTAATATATCATGAAGAAATTTTAAAAAATCACCAAGAAGCAATAGGCACAATGATCTAAGTTCAAAGAAAGCATCACTGCATGTAAGCAAACATTTAAATATAATCAACTATCTGAAAAAACAGTAGGAGTGGGATACTTGAATGCAATACTTTATTAATAGAATAATTATTTACAGAGAATTTGAGATTTATTGGAAAGGGAAGTTAAAGAAAGTATAATAATATGACAGAAAAAAAGATTCATTTTTACTTCTTCAGAAAAATCAAGACAACATGTCTCCGTCCAAACAACAAAGAAAAGGTAATTAAAAACAAAAAATTTGAATAGTGAAAAATAACTTTTAAAATGTGTTTTCCATGCAATTAGATCGCACATGATACTTCTTTTATATGTTACATATTGAAATAGAGTTGCAGTATACTGTATAATATACTATTTCTTGGGGATTTGCAATGTGCATTGTTATATTAAAAGCTCCGAGCATGACTGATAATTAACTAAAAATAGTGTACATCATAATTTTTAATTTTTATAAATTCATTTGTTAAACACTATAAGATTATCTTTCTCTGGGATCTTAGCTGATACTTCAGCATAGAAACTACAAATCCTAAAGCTTTGCTACATCTGACAGAGGAATCAACACAAAGGTTGTTATCTCAATATCAGATGTGTTTTCAAGGAATTAGAAACAATCCAGATTTCAGTGTCAAAGAGTGAAGAAGGTTAAACTAGAACTACTTTATGTCAAAGATACATATGAGTTTAAAAGTATTAAACTGGTGGAGCAGCAGTTTGGTCTATCACCTCTAAAGGAGCAAGCCACAAACCCCTGAGTTCAAGTCCCTCCCACCACCCCCGACCTCCAGGAGGAAGCAACCAGTGTAAACAACTAAAAAAATAAAATAAAGATGCTCCTTCCTCCTCTCTCTTCCTGCCTGCCCGTCTACTCTCATTTATTCCTTCCTGTACCTTTCCTTTAATTAAAAAAAGAATATTCACCAAAAGCATTAATGAAATACTCCAGAAATAAATTATATACTGGAACTGTCTACAGTGAGGAAGCAAAAATGAAGGGGGGGGGGGGAGTGGCAATAAATGAGGAATAGATAAATGAATGTATACCAAAAAAAGTTAAAGAAATTGATTGTAGAAGCAATCTATGATAAATGAGCTATAATTAACATACATATCTTCATCTGAGAGCTGAGAGGAGGAGGAGGAGGAAGTAGAAAGAGGATGAGAACATGGAGGAGTGGGAGGAGTAGGAAAGATGAAAAGGGGGAGAGAAAGAAAAAAACAGCATTTTTCTGTATATTGTATGCATGTACACATTATTTCACCATAGGTATTGAGAGGAAAATTATTTGAAAAATGTAAGTAAAAAAGATAAAATTGGTTATTTAAGCAGCTAATAACTCTGAAAAACATAATCCTGGGATAAATTATATATACATATATATACACATACATAACACATTTTATAAAATGAAATAATAATTGTAAAGCTCAATCTTTTAAAACAGACACATACATATGGAAAGAGATAATTGAATAAAAAAAGAAGAATATGAATTACACTATGTACAATTTATTTAGAAATATAAAAGAAACTATATAAGAAGCTTGCAAATGTGGATATTTTAATGGGATACATATTTATTTAGGGAAATATGAGTCATCACTAATTACACCCTGACTTCAAAATCATAGTACAAAGAATTTGGATTTTTACTGGAATTTTGACACCTCATATGATACCCACCAGCTTGATAGTATTGTTCTCAGTGAGTCTTCAATGTAATCTGTCAACTATAAGAAGCTTCTTGCACATTCCAGTCAGTGACCATTCAGTTGCAAGGGAAAGATTGTCATACATCAGTTTTTCTGCAATCTCTTAACAATATATCCATTCTGTTGTACATTTATAAAAATCACTAGGTAGCCCTCCTCAAATCCAATCTTAATCTTCAGGTTATTTGAAATATGATGTTTGCAGATAGAAATATAAGTTAGAAATTAATAAGGACTCTTTCTTACTGAGTTGATGAAGACAGTTATTACAGGAATATGAAGTACATAAAAATGAAGATCGAAGATATTTTTAATTAGTACTTTAACTTTGTTTCACAGCAGCTTCCACAGTGAAATGTTTTTTGCAATTGATAACCTACAGTGACTCATAACTATCACTGAATTACATAGTTTACATCACTCTGTGTTGTACATCATATGAGCTTGTACGAATGTATAATAACATGTATCCATCATAAAGTATCATGCAGATTACTTCCTCTGCTTTAACACTCTAATGTGCTCTATATATTCATTTCTCCCCTCACCCAAACCCTGGCAACCACTTTCTGCTGTCTACTTAGTTCTGACTTATTTCAGAATAGCATATATTTGCTACTGAATTATTTTACTTAGTAATATGCGATAGGTAAGTTGTTGCACATTTTCATGGATTGTTCACTTTGTTTTACTGTCAGAGTATATTCCACTGTTTGGATATGCTATAGTTTATTTATCCATTTATTTACTGAAGAGCATATTAATTGCTTCAAACAGGTCTTTTTGCCAGAGGTTCTTGGATGAGTTTCAGATAAGTCCTTGAATCCTCAAAGTCTGCACATGTAATTTGGAGGTTATATCTATAATATACTAAGGAGACATTTATTAGTTTTCAGCAAATTCTAAACCTCCTCCCAAAGGAGTTTAGAAATTTATACCTTTAATGTGATCATTTTATTACTGGTAAGTTTCTGGCATTGCTACTCATTGTTCATTATCAAAAACACAAAGGTGAGTGTAGGAGTGTGTGGTGTCAGAATTTCCACAAAAGCAAATCTTAGACCAGGGATTAAAGTTCAGATATCAAGACAGTGAATTATCTCTGGTGCCACCACCCAATTTTGGAATGCATGCGATCATCCATATCGATAAGGAAAGCCTATGGACAAGTCTGACATGTGAGATGTGTCTCATGCTTAATATGTGTCAGGACGGACCCTCCCATAAAAAACAAGGGAATGACACAGGTTGAAGAAAATCACCAATAACTTCAAAGGACAATGTCACCTTGCCCAATCACGAACTGAAACCTGGTCTGCATACCCTCTCCTCATCATGTGGGTTTTTCCTTAAAAATCCAGGTGTCCGGCACGGCGGACTGGGTCTGGATCTCCCTTGGTTGACTTCATTCCTTTACCGTCCAATTAAATCTCTGCTTGCTCACTCACCTAACTTTATCGTGGATTCTCTGAGCGACCCGAACCCCACATGTGAAGTGTGAAGTGGGGGTTTGAGGTGGGAGGGGCACTGATGTAAGAAGAAGCCAGAAGTGGACCATCCAAGGGGAAAGGTTTCCTTCCATCCCAAAGATCATCTCTTAAATCCTGGGCCAAAACAAGGCTTTTTTAAAGGTGAAGTAGCGGATTGTTGTATGCAGAATATGGAGGTCACCAGGTTCTGCCTCATTTATACTGGCAACTTGACTTAAACCAACACACAGACAAACACACACGCAATGTTTGGTGCTTTCATTTTCAAAAAATATTCAGACTTCAATTTCACAAAATAAACAAATACTGAATCATTTTGTTGTATACCTGTAAACGATATACTATTTATGACAATCCACACCAATAAAAGTTATAAGTGAACAAGTGAATGACTATAACATGCAATAACATGACTATAACATTGTTTTGTACACTTTAAGGTGTTTGTAAGTAGACAGACATTCTCATTGTTACTTTGAAAGTGTTAACTGCAAAGTATGTATAATGTATTATGTAAATATATATGTATATTCAAGAAAGACTTGACTCCTTCTCTGAGTGGCTTACCTGGTCTGTGGCATAAAAAAGGTAGGATTGTCAGCTATGCAAATTAGGGTTAGAAGTACACAAAGTTTTAGCTGGTGGCCCATTTTGCAAATTAGGCTGAAGTCAATTCAGATTGTGCAGTAATAGCAAATCAAGTGAAAAGTCAATTGAGCAATTATTGGTTGAGTTTCAGTCCCAGAGTCCTGTGTCTGGCTGACTTTGTTTCAACTTCTTTATGGATGTGCTTGTGTCTGAGCAAGTCTGAACATGCCTGGACATGCCTCAATGTGCCTAAGGTCTGATTCTCAAAAACCTCTCAGTTCTGTTTCAGTTTCCCAAACTCAAAAGACTCTAAGATATTTATTTCATGTTAAATTAAAGTCAGAAAGTTGTCAAAAGACTTTTGCGATGCTACTAAATGAATGATTCATTAAATAAAACAATAAAAATTATATAAAAGTTTGAAAACATCATTATTTTTGCTTGTGTTTCTTTTATTCAAGAGGCTGTGGAGAAGTTGACTATAGAAATGTCAGAATGTCACTTAGAATTTGAAATGAAGTGTAGCTTGGATATTTTCACTCAACAATTTGCATTATTTAATTAAAAATATATCTTGGACATGTTTATCTAACTGAAGTCATATATTTCTGTGTGTTTCTTATCCTTACTGAATCTTATCTCAAAATCTTTTTATCTATCCCTAAAGAAAATACTTATCAATTACCAAAAGAGAAAAGAAAAAAAATATATTTAGCATGCAGACTGAACAGTAAATAGTAATAACAAACTATTGGTGGCATCTACAGTTTTCCATGGCCAAAACAAAATATTTCAACTTATTTTCACCAGTTTTTCTACAGCTGTGTCAAATAAACCAGTGACAACATTTGCATTAAGTAGTGTGTGAAAACTGAGCAAAGATTCTGCTGGTAAATACATTGTCTTCTTCAGTGTGATTATTTACTTTTTTGACAGTTTCACTATTGATGAGTACATGAGAAATTACTTTTACTGCAGGCTGTATTATATGTGGAATTTTTATCAGATGGTTGCTATTAAACATTGTTTAAATGAAAAGTGACACAGTCTCCTTTAATGGGTTTAATGTTCAAAAGATAAACAAACGAAAAGGTTTCTAACATGACAGAATTTTTTATTTTCTTTTTGGCACAAAGCCATATTTAGATGATTTTAACAGCTACCTGGAGTGGTCTTAATTCCTAATCCCCCTGTAAAGCTTCAAAATACTAAGTACTGTCTTTGACTTCTTCTGAGGAGACTTTATTTCTTTCTTTGGCTTTTATTGATCTTAACCATCTCTGAAAACACAGAGTTTATACCAACAAATTATTTCAACACAAAGTAAAGAAGAATGAGTGATAAGAGCAAAAGCAATAACTACATTCTGATGAAAAATCTAGACTGAAGGAAATGCTCTGTTTTTCAAGTAAACAAGAACATTTATACTTTATTTACAACTCTGACTTTATTTTATATTTTGTATGACCTTGGGAAACACTTTGTTGTGAAAAAAAATATACAATGCGGAGTGTATACTTAAGTATTAGTACATTTTGGAATACTAATATATTTTGTAGCCAAGCACATTCAATAGTGAATGTCTATTTAGATGGCAATCAGTATCTAAATAAGTTTATCTACAGAAAGATTAGGGATAGGATTATGTGATAATGAGTAATGTGGGAACATTAAAATAGTCTTTCAAATATAGTACACTAAATCTTTCCAATACCTGGAATAAAAAAAATAATAGATAATTTTTGTCTTCAGATGTACAGAGTCAGTTAAATTGATAAACAGGATCTGGTCATAATACCCTAGACTTAAATACTCTTAATGGTGAGCATATTATTTATTGGTGTATTCCTATTCTCTAGTGAACTAATAGTAGTTATATTAACAAACGACAGAAACTGTTATTTACAAAAGTAATTTACATGTCTTCCTTGTAGTCATTTAATCTGTGCAATCATGAGCTAATCCAAATTACACTTTTCAATTCTTGTTCTGTTTGTAAAATTGGCTATATTTAAATTAACTTTATTTCCTAAAATTTCTTTATCTTTGTTTTTCATGACAATATATTTATTGTCTATTTGTTTCTTTTTTTCTTTTGTTTTAAAGAAAGAAAAGAAGGGGAGAAGAAAGCACTTTTATTTATTCGTTCATTTATTTTCATTATTCACCCTCGACGCTGTCTTGAACCTGGGTCTTTGGGTTTAATGTGTTCTATGCCCCAGCCTCAGACTTAGCACCTGAGACACCAGGGTATGCTTGCATTTTTCTTTTTAGTTATTTTTTTTTTTTAATTTTGTTCATTTGGTGTAAGGTATCTTGTATTTCTCTTGTCTTTCTTTTTTTAAAGGAAAGGTGCAGGCAGGAATGAAGATGTGTAACTAGGCAAGAAGGAAGGAGAGGAAGATGAATCATTTTATTTATTTTAATTTAGTTGTTCATCCCATTCCCACTTTCTTCCCAGACAAATATTGCAATTTTGCAAGTGCTCTCCCTTGAGGGAGAATTTAAGTCAAAATCTAAAAGGCCAGCCTAACTACCTCTAAGTACAATGAATTTCAAATTCCTATAAATTCTGCATATTTCATATATTTTATTCTATACACCTCCATTTAGACCTATTGCATGAAACTTAATTTAACTAATGATATCAATCTTTGGCAGAGATTCATTTATCTTTGGATATCCAAATTACTTCCTCATCCCATCATAACTTCAATACATTCTTCACAAAACAACTAAAGTTTCAAAGTATCAAATAAAATAATTTATATAGGTGAAAATATCTCACTACCTACCAATATGGCCTATGCATGCTTGTGCTATATGACCAAGCTAACCAGTCCTTTACCATGCTATTCACTTTCCTTTCTTGTGAGCTATAGTCACACCATATTTCAATTTCTAGTGCTGTTTTTGTTTCATTTTTGTATATCACTTTTTATTGTAGGAATTACATCCTCCTAGTCCTTATGCCCCACATGAAGTTTAATGACATGTTTCAGACAAATGTTCCCTTCTCTGGAAACCTTCCTTGGTCAGCAATGCTAGACAATATCTTCTAGTTGTACTATTCTCCCTAAAATTGATAAAAGTACAAGGTAGAAACAACATTAGATTTGAATCCCATTGCAATCTCAGAGAGTTCACCAGTTGGTTTGACATAGAGTCAGCACTCAGTAGCTGCTTACTAAATGAATAATCACCTGCATGCTAACTACTCTTCAATCTACCTCTAAAACCGGGCTCAATATTTTCATATAAATGCCCCATAGAAATTTCAAACTACATATTTGTCATTTTTCTTTCCTAACTGAGCAAGAAATCTGTATATTGTCCTTACTCCTCATATTCCCTCAATACAAAACTAAATTTGTCAAAACATCTTGTTTCTTCATAAATGTGCCTACGTTCATTCATCCATTCTTTTTCATGTCTATTATATCACTAAGGCACCATTACTCATCTTGTCTACTGTAAAAATGTTTTAATTGTACTTTTTGTATCCACGGTTGCCAATAGAGAACATTCTTTACATTGTAAAAAGATATTTCTTTTCATATAACTATAATCTTTCACCCACTTGCTTATTATTTTTTCATTTACCAATATTAAATGCTGAAACAATTAAAATTCCCTCTAAGTATTGATCATAATTAAGATTGAATTAGTCTGTGAATTTTTTTCCTCCGAAAACTACATAGGATAAAAGTACAATTCCTTCAATTCATCATTTTTTATGTAATGATTACTTAGACAAATGCCTGTGATTGAAAATGACTACATAATTAACATTTATTATTACTCAAGAAAATTCACAGGGAATATACATATAACAGAAGTCATTTTGCAACTGAATTTTTCATTTTTTAAAGAATGTCTTTTTCAAACTTTTAAATTTTTTTCATGTTGAACATAGTTCTGTCAGTCATTTGTCATAGAACATTTTAAGAATCTGAGACATCTCACCTTTTAATCTCTCAACAGACTTACACAAATGCTTCACACTTAAAACATGGGACACCAAAACTGAGAAGAAAAACCTATGAGAAAAGTAGTCTGAAATGAGAATAGGCTTATCATGTCACTTCAAATTGATTCATTTATCCATTTAATTATTCATTCAACAAGTCTTTATTGAGTGTTCACTGTCTGCCACACATAAAGGTATTTTTTTCACAATTAAATGTGTTTCCCCAAATCATACAAAATATGAAATAAAGTCAGAGTTGCAAATAATAGATAAATGGGGACCAATTATAGTCCTTAAGCAGACTGCTTTCTGCAGGGCAACTTTTCAAATAATTTGTTCCTTTAAGAATGAAGAATAAAATATATGGTCCTGAAGAATAAAATATGATCACTATGGCTATTTGGGTCCAGAATTAAAGTGTCTTAAGAATAGAAACCTAAAAAATGGAAGTTGATGTTCAGTGAGGTAAAAGGGGATCTTGAGGTATTTTTATGAAAAATGTTATTAAACCTGGACTTGGACTCTAGGAATCTAGATGATGATCACTTATATGATATTAATAAACATGTTTTTGACCGAGTTGGTCTGTACTTAGAAAAATTAATTTGTTTGAATGCTGCATTTTTTTTTTTTTAATGCTTTAACTCAAACTTAAGATTGTGTTTGGTTCCGTATGGAAAGTTGTGGAAAAGGAAAGAATACATCGTTTTAATGCAATAGGGAAGATGTTTCACTATTACATTAATAGGCCAAAACAAAAGGACTGCAATAATTAGAAATGTACATAACAATTATTGAAATATATTCTTTCCTCTTACTAATATGCCATCATAACAATAAATTGGAGAAAGCATATGAAAAGCTATAAATTATAAATTAAAGTAAGTATAAAATACAATTTTTTCAAAAATAATTATTTTCATGTAGAAAATTTATTAGTTAAATGAAAATTGATACTTTAAATTAAAAGGTATAAGCATTAAGTTATTATTTTTTAAAATATTAATCAAAACTTTATTTTTTATGAAAAAGTATTGAAAATTCTAAGGGTCGGTTTTCATCTTGTTGCTTATCTAAAGAATTGATATTATGGTATAACTATATTTCACCTAAACTTGCATATATACATTTACAGTAAGAGATATTGTTTACTATTGCAATATGTTCTTCAATCACCATGTGCAACTGTTCTGAATACTATGTACTTCTGGAGTATCTCTGGAACTGTGAATTGAAAGAAAAGTGAAGAAAGAATAAAAGGTAGATCAGTGCTTCTGGGAAATGATACTTGGTTATGCAGGTATCTATTGCATTCACGCGAAAAGAAAGGATTTGACAAGTTAATTAATTTGTCTTTTCTCTTACCTGAATGCTTCTGCTGCTCAAATTGTCTCCACACTCTGTCACAGTGATTTTGCAGGGTAAGCAGCAGCACAATCCACAAATGTGCTCACTATTCAAACATGCATTATTTCAAGGACATGTGTAAATAATGCAGTGAAGCATTATCCCAGGTCCAGAAAGGCGTTACTCACAGGAGAAGACATTTAGGGTTATTATCCCCCACGCTAACCCTGAGCGCTGGACCCATAATGACAGAGTTCTGCCAATGTACTTTACTAAATTAATTTTGTCTATGTGTTTATGAACTCTTGTGTCTACGAATATATTAGTCAAGATCAGACTGGTCAAAAGGAGATATTAATTAAGGTATGTGTGAATAACATTATATAAGCACGAAAAATATATAGCAACATGTTTTTTTGGTGGATAAAAAGATTCATAGTTGTCTCGTTTCTTAAGAATGGTAAAGATGAGTTTTAGAGGGTGGGTAGAGAGGATAGGTATCTACAGAGCTTAAACAAGTGTTTAAGCATAAGGCATAGGTTAAAAATCTGGCCATACAAATAAGTAAGACCATATATGCCATACTAATGAGTTTGATATTGATCTTTAGTCTTAAAGAAATTTGTTTTATTGCTTTAAGGAGCAAAAGAGCAATTGTTTATAGAAAGATAATTGCTGATATAGAGTATTGGAGGGAAGTAATGTGGATGCAGAAGACAAGGGACAGTTGCAAAAATTTTGGTGAGAAAGGTAAAGACTTGAACTAAAGCATGATCAGGTATGTTAGAAAACAGTCAATGCTTAAAGCAAAATAGAGGAGAGACTAGACTTTTCACTTGAAGATGTTTTTTGGGGTTTTTCAGGGTGAAAAACCATTTACTTAGATATTGGTCTTACAAGATTTTGGCTAACATTTATGCTTTATTTGAATTGTTATGTATGTAACTGTACACACTGGCAGCCTTCTGAGAGAATGATATGCTTTAGTATATAAGTACTGGGAATCAAATATTTTGAGAGGGGAAGAAAATAAAAATCTCGTTCACTTTATGTGTTTTAAAGGCAAACACATTAAATATCAGAGAATTGACTAGACTTATCTAAGATTTGCCATAGACAATGTCAAGGGGTTAGCTAAATCCTGGTTCCATCTACCTCTATCCCTGAACTCTATTCATTTCACATTAACACTTTTCTCTAATTAGCATCAGTCTGGGAGAGCTATTTTTACAGGCATATAATATTTAATATGCTATATTTGTTATATAACCTCTATGAAATATTTTTTCATTTGCTAATAGTTAAGTATGTGATTGACACTGCATATTAAAACATACTAATCCTGATCAAATATTTCAAGAATATTTAACAAGGGCTAAAAGAATCTGAATGCCCCAAACTGGCGAAACTAACATTATAAGCAGTACCCATGGGAAACTGAGTAAGTGAAAATCAGAAAAAAGAAAAATGAAGAGTCAGATATACTTCTAAACCCAGAGAAGCCATTGTTAAAAGCATAAGGGAAATATGACTCCATTAAAAATGTACCCTTAATTTAAAATAAATTGAAAATATGCACTTGAAAATATGTGCTACATTATAAGATGAATGTGTACATTTCTAAAGAAAACAAAATGTCCGTTTTTAGTTGCAGTTTTCTTTCAGAATTTTCTGTTAAAACATCAAAGTCTGTCAAAGACAACTGAAAAAAAGTATGAAATTCTGTCATTTTTAACATGCAGTAAAATAAAAGTCGATTATTAACTGTATTCAAATTCAAATAAACGTCATAGAATGTGATTCAGGATAACTGGATGTTTTTCAAAGCAGATATTATATATCATCATTTTTATTGAACAAACATTGTGTAGATCTTTATAGAAGATGAAGGAATGTATAAATTATATTAGTTTCTGCGACTAATAATGAAAATTATGACAACTGTTACTTAAGCTATTCTAAAGTGATTAAGGTCCTATTACCCTAGGCTTAATTTATGTACACCAACCTCTTACAACAAAGAAAATTTATAGCTCAGGTAAGTAAGTTAAAACACACACACACATAATGACATACTATTCAGCCATAAAAAGATTAAATTTGCAGCAACATGGATGAATCTAAGTAAAATAAGTTAGAGTATGATAAATGCTATATGATTTCACTCATATGTGAACACCAGAGAAACAAAATAAGTAAACAAACCAAATTAAAAAAAAACTTTCTGCAAACAAAATGGTGGTTACCAGTGGAGATGAGCATTAGGGGGTGAATAAAACAGGTAAAGGAGGTAAACGACGGAAGCTAGACTTTTGGTAGTGATTATCATATAGTTATATAATGATGTCAAATATAATCTGTACCTTTGAAACTTAAATTACACTATTTAGATGATAAATAGTAACTAACCTCTGCTCCCTCTTAAAAACTAAGAATACTGGAATGCCCTGGTGGAGTAGATGTTGGATGCAGTCACACACACCCCAAGGTATTTCATTCATCCCCAGGGTCAGTGGGGACAGTGAAGATGAACAGCTAAATAACTTCCTTCCTGTCTACCTGCCTCTACTTGCCTTAATTGGCCTGTACCTGTTCTTTAACAAAAAACAAATAAACAAAAAAAAACCCTAAGGAATACTAAGTGTACTTTATCACCTTAGACAGAGATCACTTTTCTCCAAATTTCAATATAATGGCTGAATAGGACCTCAAAAGGGGACTACTAACAGATTAGTTCACATATATATGCATATATATTATACATATATAATATATATATAGCTCATATTTTATTAAGTTGTCAAGTTTTTATATGAAAAATATGCATTCTGTTTATGGTACAATGTTAGTAATAGTACTCATCTCAATAAAAGACACAAATGCCCACTGAGTATGCTGGTTCTTTCTCATAATGCATCAAAAGCAATGTGAAGGCTTTTATAACATTTCACCATCAAAGCAGGAAGAACCTGAGACCAACTAGACCAACTCTCTCATTTTAGTCAATCACCTGTGGGCATCAGAAAGACTCAGTAACTTGCCAGAGGTAACCAAGAATTAGTGGCTGAGTTAGAATGGAACCCTGTATTCCCAGTGTCATTTCCGTAGTCTCTTAACAATGCTTCTTAACAAATTTTCCTGCCTCCAATCCTACCCATATCCAATCCATTCTCTTCACTACTGCCAGAGTAATCTTTCATTTACAAATCTGAACAATTTATTCCTCTGCTTAAAGCCCTCTAATCTACAACATCACTCACAGGACAAAGATCAAATTTCTTAGCATCTACTACAAGATTCTAACATCTTGATTTCTGACTTCTCTCACACGAATACTTAGAATCTGCATGTCCTTCAGCAAAAGAAACACGCTATCTCAGATACTGCACCAAGAAAAATATTTTAATTTCAAAATGCCACTTCTTTATTATCACACAGAAACTACAGAGGCAGGATTCAGTGGGATTTGTTATTTCTGCTTTTAATTTTGTAAAACAGAAGATATGTATCTAACTTAAATGTATACCTTGGTATTTATTGATTGATTCTAAATGATAACCAACATCATCACCAAGATAATCATGACTGAGAGAGAAAAAAAGAAAACGTAGTGACTTAAATGCTAGGCTATTAAATGCAATATTTCTAAAGGAAAGGTTCAGGAAGGAATGAAGAGAGGAAAAGGAAGAAGCACTTTATTTTTATTTAGTTTATATTGTTGTTCCCAACCTCCATCCCCTGCCTCCCCACCTCTCTGGCTCCCTCCTTCTCCTCCTCCAGTCTTGAACCCTGGAACTTGGGATCATTGTGGGACTACTTTCAGGGTGTACCAGACTGCTAGGCCACCAGGGAACACCCAATTAAATGGAACTTTTAAAGAGGAAATGCTAATATTTGACATGATCAATGTTCAGATTTTTACTGATTTTTTCATTTTAGAAAATAACTGTTTAGTACTACTTTATCTTTGTTTTTAAAAGACAAGATAAAACACTAAAATAAACAATACTTTTAAAGTAACTGTGTCCAAATTTAGATTCCACTCAAAACTTGATGCCAAAAATCAATATTCATATATATATATGCATATATATGTATGTGTATTTATACATATCCTTATTTATTTTTAATTGAGAATTAACACATCAGTATAAGACATCACAAGAAAACAATCTAAATAATTTATGACCAAAGCTAGAGTAAGGAAATGGAATATATTGGAAAAGGAACTTGCAGAAAACAAGTAAGGGCATTAATTTGAGGTTTAAAGTGATTTGTTTTAAAAAGAAAACTAGATTAAACATACATTAAATATATAAACAATCATAGATAACTGAAAATAATTTGAAGTGCATATTTTGAAATTTCCTTGTAAGTGGCTTTATGTCTTTAATTCTATCTTGAAGTTTAGTGAAGTCAATGAAAAAATGAAATGAAGAGCACTGATGTATCTAATATTGTAGCAATCAAGTAATAACTACTTGATTTTGTTAGGTAATACACTAAAGGTTTATTTTGCATTAAAACATATATTTAAAAATTAATGGAGAATAAAAAAGTAATTTTGTTGACAAAGATAAATGTTTAAAACACATTAGATTTGCAAATAAATCAAGTGCTATATCTCATGAGAAGATATATGAGTAAAATAATAAATTAAAAGTTTAAAATGTTACTCAACATGGTAATAAATGTTAAATGCTAAAATGTCTTATATGAATACATAAAAATTAAATTAATGTAAATTAATTTAGATTTTTAAAATTTTGCTGTATAATTTTACTTTAAAAGGTAAATTAATACAGAATATTAATAAAAGAAGATTAAATCTATAAAGAATCTTTTGTCCATCTATTGGTTATTGATAGAGTAGATTAAATATTAGCAATAACATAATTGAAATAAACCATGAAATAAACAGATCTGTCCTTTAACTATAAAAGAAGTTATCAATCATAATGTCGATGGTAAATTTTTTATTGACAGACAGAAATATTGCTAAATTCATAAATTATGCCATAAAGAAACCTCAAAAAATTCCTAAAACAAGCACATATGCATCAGGATATCAGAGAACAGTAGATAGTTAGAAGTTAATAACAAAAACAAGTTAAAAACCTATTTCCTTGGAATATAAAGGAACAGAAATACAGACTCATACTGATACATACTTTGTGGTTTAAGAAGAAAACCTGATTAAATCAAATTCAAATGAAATATTTATCAAGGTAAGATATTAATAATTATGGTAAAAGAGAAAAATCTTAGGAAAAAATCAAAATAATAAAAAGTAACTAGTGAATATCAAAAAATTAAAGCCTCAGTGAATGTACTTAATAGAGTGGAAATGAACTTGAAGACAGATCTTTGCAATATAATTAAATTGAACAGAGTGATAACAGACTGTAAAAACAAAAATAAAACCCCACAGAATCTTAGGAAACAATAACAAATGAGCTAAAATTGAAATCATGATGATTCCAAAATAGAGACAGTAAGATCAAAAGAGTATCTAAGTCATATGATGACCAAACTTTTCAAATTTTGATGAACAAACATAAAACAAGTTTAAGAAGTCTTGAAGTTGTCAAATAAGATAGAAACAAATAAATCTAGGTCAAAACAAACCATAATTCAATTCCTGAAAATTAGAGATAAAGAACAAACTTACAAGTTGAAGAGAAATGAAAAAATAATTATTCATAGAAGACCAATTTTAAATACAGTGTATTTCTCATCTAAAAACATGGAGTTCGGAACAAAGTAACATGATATTTTCAAGTGCTGAAAGAAACTAATTACCAGCATGCTTCTGAGTGACTGTTAGGTAAAAGAAAACAAAACAAAAAAAAAAAACAAAGGTAATTCAGAAAATTTATAAAACTAAAAGCTGGTTCTTTGAAAAATAAACAATGAGAATCCTTTGGCAATGTTCACCAACCAGAGAGAAAGTTAATCGCTAGAATCAGAAATAATAAAGAAGTTACAAAAGAGATCTCAAAATACATATCTTTAAGAGACTACTATTAATAATTAAATGCAAATCAATTGAAAACCAAGAGGATAGGGATAAATCATTAGAATCATGTATCTCGCCAAGGCTATATCAAGAAGAAATAAAAAACCTGAGATGACCTACCACAAGCAAGGACATTGAATAAGTAATCAAAGTACCCCCCAAAATAAAAACTCAAAACCAGATGACTTTACTAGTGAATTTTACCAAATCTCAGAGAATAATTAACATTTATTCTTTTCAAACTTCAAAAATGTGAAAAGAGAACACAAAAAGTAAATGAGAACATGACAAAAAATGAAAATTACAGACAAATATCTCTGATGAATGTGGATGACAACATTTTCAAAAAATATTAACCAAGCAAATTCAACAATGCATCAAAATTACCCTCCATCATGACTAAGTGGGATATTCTGGGGGAGAAAGATAATTTAATATGTAAAAATCTATCCGTTAATACATGACACCAACAAAAAGAAGGGGAAAAAAACACCTCATAATTTAAATGGATGCCAAAAAAGCAACCGACAAGATTCAGCTTGGATTTTTGACAAAAAAGAAAACAAAAACAAAAACTTTTAATAAAATACTAGTAAGAAGAATATATCTAAACATAATAAAGTCAGTATATGATAAATTCATAGCATACAATATTCTCGATAGTGAAACGCTGAAGTTATATGTTTTAAAATAAAGAACAGGGGAAAGTGCATTCACTCATCATTACTATTCAGCATATTATTGGAAGTTTAAAAGAAAGCAATTAGGCAACAAGAAGAAATAAAAGGTCTGCAACTACCACTCTTTGTAGTTGACATAATATACATAATAAAACCCTAAACTATCAACATAAAAAACTGGTAGAATTAATGAGTATAGTAAAATGATAGACTACAAAACTAATAAAATCTCTTGCATTTTTAGATGCAAACAATGAGATAGAAGAGAAGAAAATCTAGAAAACTCCCATTTAAAATAGTAATAAAAGGAATTGAATATCATGGAACAAAGAAAGTTTGTAGGTAAAAGAAAGATACCATGAAAATTACCAAACAATTTTAAAAAGGAATAGAAGATAAAGAGATGGAAAACTATTTCATACTCATAGTTGGGAAGAATTATCATTGTTAAAATGACCATCTTACCTAAAGAAATATACAGATTTAATGCAATTCCATCAAATCATATCGATTTTTTAAAGAAGTAGAACAAAACATTTAAATCTGTATGTAATCACAAAAGACAGCCAAAGCAATAATGAGACTAAAGAACAAGTGTGAGATACTTTGGAAATTCAAGTTATACTACAAATTTATACTAATCTAACGGTATGGTACTGAAATCAAAACAGATAAGCAGAATAGTAAAATGGAATTGAGACTCAAGGGGGGAAAAACTCACACATATACAGCCAGTTAATTTGCAACAACAAAGTCAAATGCACAAAATGCAGATAGCCTTTTTAACAAATGTTATTAGTAAAACTGGACAATCACCTACAAAAAAATGAAAATAGATCACTCTAACATTTACAGAAAAATTCAAAATGAATTAGAGGCTTAGATGCAAGACCAGAAACCATAAAATAAATTAAGGAAAACATAGCTTATAGTTTCCATTTTATCAGTCCCATAGAAGTCTTTAGGAACTTAACTCTGGTGGCAAGGAAAACAAAATCAAAAGTAAACAAATAGGACTGCATCAAATAAAACCTTCATATCAGAAGAAATTCTCATCAAAGAAAACACATCCTACTGAATGGGAGAAGATATTTTCACATCATATATCCCACAAACTGTTACTATCCCAAATATATAGAATTCCATAAAACTCAAACAGAAAAATTTTAAAAGAATAAAATAAAAAAGGTAGAATATCTGAATGAAATCTTACCACTTGCAACAGAGTGGGAGTATATGGAATTATGCTAAGTGAAATAAGTTAGAAAAAGAAATGTAAGTACCAGATGATCTTATGATTTGTAGAATAGAGATCAACTTCTGGAAGATAACTCGATAGGATGTACTTTCCGGTCATAACCACAGACGCTGAAAAAAAAAATGACCTATTTTCCTGAGATAAACACAAAGAAACAAGCTCCACTTCAGCTGGTGACAGAACAGTTGACAACTAATTGTGGGTGAGAACACCCGGCATGGTTCTCAGCTAAGCTGCAGATTTGGATTTGGAATAGAATTTGGGAGTCTCAGGAAATGCGGTGGGATGGAAGCTGGAGACTTTGAGATCAGCTGTGGAGGCAGCAGGAGGCAGATACAGTGGGCTTGAGTGGCATGGAGCTAGGAAGAGCCAACTTGGGAGGGGTGAAAGAAGAGCCAGCACACCCAGAGCTGAGCTAGAGTTCACACAATGAAATTGCACAGCGTGCAGCCATAACCAGAAATCAGCCAAAGAATTTCCAAGCTCAAATGCCTCCCACAAAGATTTCACTCTGTAGCCTACAGTCCAGTAAGTGGATATAACACATACACATATCCAGCCCATGGGATATCCCACTCATAGTATATCCACCTCCTGGATTATAGTGAGAAGGCAGCCCCAAACCTCAATACAACCTGCTAGCACCACCTTGGGGGTAGAGGCAAAACTGCAACCTGACTGCCAACCCTGAGCAAATCAAACCTTGCAACACCAGGGAAACTGAACTCTCAGAAATATAAACAGAATGCCTAATAGAGCAAAGGTACAGAGAAACGTAAGTGAAATGATGGATCTAATAAAAAATCCAGGGGAAATTCTGAATACAGCAGACACATGTAAATCGCCTGAAGAGGAATTTAGGGTAATAGTGATTAACATACACATGGGAATCAAGAAATCAGTAGAGGCAGTTAACGAGAATGTCAGGAAGCAAAGAGAAGAAATAAAGCATCAAACAGGTAAGAGATATGATGGTTGAATTAAAGAACTCAATAGAGGATCTCAACAATAGGATGGATGAAGCTTCCAATAGAATCAGAGATCTAGAAGATAAGAGAGAGGAACTCAATCAGGCAACCAGCAAAGAGATAAAATTCCAAAAGAATCGAAGACAACATCCTCTTGGATAACATCAAAAGGAACAACATTCACAGAATAGAGGTCCCAGAGGAAGAGAGAGAAATGGGGGGCGGGGGGACAGAAACCATATTTGAAGAAATAATAAATGAGAACTTCCCCAATCACAAGAATGAAGTAAGCCTCCAGATTCAGGAAGCTCAAAGAATTTTTAATAAAAGAAACCCAAACAGAAATACAACTAGACACATTGTCATCAAAATGTCAAAATTACAAGATAAAAAAAAAATTAAAAGTAGCCAGAGGAATATGTGTCACATACAGAGGAGCCTCCATAAGATTATCAGTGGACTTCTCAAATGAAACTCCATAGGTCAGAAGTGAAAGGCATAATATATTCAAAGTAGTGAAAGAAAAAGATTTTTAACCTAGGATACCGTATCCATCAAGATTGTCATTCAGAAGTGAAGGAATGATAAAAATCTTTTCTGACAAGCAAAAGTTAAAGGAGTTCATCACCATGAAATGAGCTTGCAAAAAATATTAAAGGATGCTCTATAAGGTGTAAATAAATCACACAGAAATATAGTAAGTAGCCAATATTAAGAGTGGGGAGGATGAGGATGAAAATGTGGATAGTTAGAATTATTGGAAGACTAATATGCTTTCAAATATAATTAGGTAGTAATCATAGAACTGTGGATGCTCAAACACAGGTAACCTCAGAATACATCCCCAGGGAAAAAAGTGAAGAAAACACAAGGTGAAATCAATCAAAACAGAACTGCACCAATCCAAACTAAAAAGAGAAGGAGAACAAAGTCATCATCTGGAGCAACATACAAAAGACATATTATAAAGTGACACTAAACAGCAATATATCTATAATCACCCTAAATGTTAATGGACTGAACTTATTAGTCAAAAGATGCAGAGGAACTGAATGGCTTAAAAAGCATAACCCAACCTTCTGCTGCATTCATGAAACCCACCTTCTTTCAAAAGATAAGTAAGGCTCAAAGTCAATCCTACAGTCGAACGGCAAACACAACAAAGCAAGAATAGTATATTAACATCAGATAAAACAGACTTCCATCTAAAAAGCATAGCAAAAGACAGAGATGGACACTATTTGATGATTAAAGGATCAATCCAGCAGGAAGCCATAACACTTATTAACATATATGCACCAAATGAAGGAGCATCAAAATATATCAAGCAAGTATTATTAGATGTGAAGAGAGACATTAACAGCAACAAAATAGTAATGAGGGTCCACAACATCCCACTTGCAACAATGGACAGATGAACCAGGCAGAAAATTAACAGGAAAACAACTTTAAATTATCATCTGGAACAGATAGATCTAATAGACATATATCGATCACTTTATCAAATGACTACAGATTTCACTTTCTTCTCCAGTGCTCATAAAACAGTCTCAAGGATAGATCATATATTGGGACACAAAACAGCTCTCAACAATTTACAAAGATTGAAGTCGTATCAAGCATCTTCTCTGACCACAACAGCCTAAAACTGGAAATCAACCACAAAAGGAAAGCTAGAAGACCCAAAACCAATTGGAAACTCAACTATATGCTCCATAAGGACTCTTGAGTAAAAGAGGAAATCAAACAGGAACTTAAAAAATACTTAGAGACAAATGAGAATGAGGACACGAGCTACCAGAATTTACTAAGGGAAAAGTTCATCTTAATGCAGTACTGTCTCAAGAAACAAGAAAAATCATCAATAAATAGCTTAACTCTACATTAAAAACAACAAGAGAAAGAAGAACAATTAAAGGCAAAAGACAGCAGAAGAAAGGAAATAATAAAAATTTGAGCAGAAATAAACAAAATAGAAAATAAAAAGACAATCCAGGAGATAGCTATATGGAAAAGTAAGTTCTTTGAAAAAATAAACAAAATTGATAAGCCATTGACTAGACTCACAAAGGAAAAAAAAGGAGACAACTCTCATAACTACACTAATAAATGAAAGGGGAGACATTACAACAGAAATTCAAAACATCATAAGGGAATGCTATGAATAGTTCTATGTCAACAAAATGGACAACCTTGAAAACATGTACAGATACCTTTCTAGAAAAATATAGTCTACCAAGAATGAACCCAAAGAATTGGAAAACCTGACCAGAACAATCACAAACAAAGAAATTGAAGAAGTAATCAAGGGCCTTCCCAAAAATAAATGGCCAGGACCAGATGGCTTCTCCAATGAGTTCTATCAAGCCTTCAGAGAAAAATTAAGACCAATTCTTCTCAAGTTCTTCCAAAATATTGATGAACAGGTAATTGTCCCAAATACTTTTTATGAGGCTAACATTACACTGATACCAAAAGCTGAGAGATGTCACCAAGAAGGAAAGCTACAGATCAATATGTTTAATAAAAATAGATGCAGAAATTCTCAATGACTTATTAGCAAACCGAATTCAACAATGCATCAAAAAGATCATCTATCATGACCAAGTGGGATGCATCCCAGGGATGCAAGGATGGTTCAACACATATAAATTTGTTAATGCCATACACCATATCAACAAGAGAAAAGAAAAAAAATCACATGATCATATCAATAGATGCAGAGAAAGCTTTTGCCAAGATCCAACCCCCATTTATGATAAAAAAAAAAAAACCTCCATAAAATGGGAATAGAAGGGTCAAACCTCAACATAATAAAGGCCATATATGAAAAACTCATAGCCAGCATCATAGTCAATGGCAAAAAATTGAAAGCATTTCCACTTAGGTAAGGAACAAGGCTTGGTTTCCCATGCTCACCACTGCTATTTAGCATTGTATTTAACCAGAGCAATTAGTTAAGAAAAGGAAATAAAATGAATCCAAATTGAAAAGGAGGAAATAAAACTCATTATTTGTAGATGACATATATTAAAAATCCCCAAAACTCTGTCAATATACTCCTAGAATTCATCAATGAATAATGTGGCAGTTTACAAAATCAATGCACAGAAATCTGTTAGATTTTTATACATAAAAAACACACTAGAAAAAATTAAATCACAAATATCACACTATTTAAGACAGAAGTTAAATGAATAAAATACCTGGACATATTCCTAACAAAGGAAGCAAAAGATCTATACAATGGAAGCTACAAGTCCTTTTTAAAAGAAATAGAGGAGGACACAAAGAAATGGAAAGACATCGCCTGCTCATGACTGGGAAGAATCAATATCATTAAAATGGTAATCTTGCCCAAAGCAATATACAGGCTTAATGCAACCCCCATTAAAATTACATAGGCTTATTTCCAGGGACTAGAACAAAATATCTTAAAACTTGTATGGAACAACAAAAGACCCCAAATAGTTAAAACCATCATTAGAAAAAAGAATAAATCTGAAGGGATCACATTTCCAGACTTTGAACTATATTACAAAGCAATAGTGATCAAAACAATATGGAACTGGAATAATAACAGAGGCACAGATCAGTATGAATAACCAGAAAATGACTCATTCACATACAATCACTTAATCTAGGACAAAGGAGAGAAAAGCATATGATGGTAAAGGAAAGTCTCTTCAACAGACGGTGTCGGGAAAACTGAACAGCCACATGCAAAAGAATGAAGCTAGATCACTCTTTAACACCATTCATAAAAATTAACTCAAAATGGATTAGAGACTGATATAAGACAAGAAACCACAAAACTCTTAGATGACGAAGTAAGAAAGGTTTTCCATGATATTAGTCATAGAGAAACCTTTGGGGACTCAACTCCACCAGCAAGGGAAACAAAAAACAAAATAAACAAATGGGACGACATCAAACTAAGGAGTTATTCACAACAACAGAAAGCATCACCAAGGCCAAAAGAAAACCTACTAACTGGGAGAAGATATTTACAATCTATTTTTCCAACAAAGGCTTAATATCTAAAATATACAAAGAATCCATAAAAGTCAACAACAGAAGAACAGACAATCCAATCCAAAAATAGGAGGAATTGGAGAAACACTTTTCCGAAGGGGATATACAGATGGCCAACAGGCACCTGAAATTATGCTTCTACTCACTGGCTATCAGGGAAATGCAAATTAAACCAACAATGACATATCACCTTATACCTGAAAGACTGACTGTAATCCAAAAGTCTGGAAACAACAAATACTGGCGAGGATGTGGATAAAAGTGAACATTTTTGCACTGTTGGTGGAAATGAAAATTGGTACAACCCTTATGGAGAACAGTTTGAAGATTCCTCAAAAAACTAAATATGGAAATCCCACATGATCCAGTCGTTCACTTCTGGACATCTACCCAAAAGATACAAAAGCACCCATCCGAAGAGATGTTTGAATCCCCATGTTTATTGCAGCCCTATTTACAAAAGCTAAGAACTGGAAATTACTTAAGTGCCCAATATCAGATAAAGGGATAAAGAAAAAGTGGTACATATATACAATGGAATACTACACAGCCTTTAGAGCTGATGAAACCCTGTCATTTGAATCAACATAAGTGGAATTACAGAGGATTATGCTAGGTGAAACAAGTCAAGAGAAGAAAGATGACCTCACTCATAGGTGGAATGTAAATAGACAAAACAAAGACCCTAACAGAATAAAGCCAACCCTTGAACATTTGCAACAGAACTGATGTTGCCCAAGGGAAATGGTGGTGGAGCCCATTGGACATTGGGTAAAAACACTTGGTCATTTGATGGAGGGCATGGTGTGTTGAAACATAACTAAGAAATGGGAAACCTATATATAGAAAATAATTATAATATGCTTAATAATTAATACAATAAAAGTAAATTAAAAAACCTTTCATGATATGTGGAATATAAATAAACAAAGGGAATGAATGAATAATATTGAAAAAAGCTAACTCTTGGGCACTGACAACAAAACTTAGGTTACATGAGGGATAAGGTGGTGGGGGTAGAGTAAATGGGAATGAGGGTCCAAAGAACGTGGTGGAGAACTATAGAAATTTGGTATTGAATGTGGTTTGTTATCATATATTTGATGAAGAATAAATCTTCACATATTATTTCTAAGTCAAATTTACCTCAAAAAATTTTTTTAAATAAATATTTAAAGAAGTGAACGGAATAGGATTTTGAATTTCTAGTAGCATAAAATTGTGGGAAAGTAAATATTTGGGAAATTAACAGTAGAGAAGAGCTAGTTTTAACAAGATCTGTTATTAAGATTCTTCTGCTGCCTTCTCTGTGCAGATAACAGTTTAACATTGTCTCCAGTGATTAACTTAGGTCCTTCCTAAGAGAACGGTAGAGAAAGGAAAGGGGGACAATTTGCAAATTTTGTCATGCTTTTAAACAAATAGGAGGAAGCCTGAGAGTTTTTCCTATATGTGCTTTTTCATTGCTTCCTACTCAAAGTACTCCTTATGTCAAAGTGGCATATTTTGGGGTGACTTATTATGCTAACCTTCCAAAGATAAAGACATTTTATGAACATTGCTCCTTTGTCACACTGATATTTAGGAAAATTCTAGAATGACATCTATTAGCAATGCTTTAGAGAAGATCATTTCAGGGTAATAATTATAAGTAACAAATTTAAACAGTTTTCCTCTATAAAAATAGCATGACTGCAATTATATACATATATATAATACATTGAAAGCATTATTTAATTTTCTAAAAGGATTAATGGAATAAACCTATATATTTCCATTATTTGTTCACAAAACTCTGATTGAATTCTGAATTGTTTTTCATTCTGTATTGTCCGGGACTTGTTCTGACATATATTTCAAGGTGTAAAATACAAGATAAGTCAGAGCAGAGTTTGACCTAAAACTTTATGGGTATAATAATCTCAGTTCTTTGTTATATATGTATTAATTATGTGTATGTGTACACGTATAATGCAGAATGAAGGCATTCATTATGTAATTAATATATTGGTGTGAACGAACAATTTGTTGCCAATTTAATTATTTCCAAAATTTTGTCCACTGAAACTGATAGTAATAGCCTCAATTACTTGATAATTTATAGATATTTTGCTAACACTGATTAAAATATATAAATGCTACTAAGTCAGTTTTAAATTTAAAGATCTCTTAGATAAATGAAGCAAGGAATATTTGTAATCTTTTGAATGTAACAATATATTTTGTCATGTGAAATAGTCAAGAGAATTTCAAATTTTAAATCATTTACTTTAATTGTAGGATTTTAAACCAAATAATTAGTTGTTAACATTTCTATTTTGTTTTATTTCAGTCAATTAAATAAAATTATAACTATATCACTTGAGGTCACCTTAAATTAGACATTTTGTTAATTTTGAACAATACACTACTTGATATTTTTCTAATGAAACAAAGTTGTATTTATTTTTACTTTATACTTTCTCTTGTTGCATAGAATAATTAAAATAGCAAGATTAATTATTAACACATAATTTTGCAATATCATATATATGAAACCACATGAATTTTAGAAACAGTGCTACAAGTCTTATCTTTAGGTCTGTCTTCTTAACTTAACTTATACTTTTAAAAATGTTCTAGGGGAAGGCAAAAATCAAATAAAACCTGATATGAGGAAAATATCTCAATGTGTCATAGAAATAATGCATATTTAGCACCAGAGGGAGAATATATGCCTATTTTAAAGTCCCTACAATCACTTAAAAAAGAAAACGGATGATAAGCACTGGTCTATGAAGTTTTGCAAAAAGAATATAGTTTTCTGTAGTGATTAAGCTTATTCTGTCACATTGTGCTATCAGTGTAACTCAATCTACTTTGAATGCATATCCCATTCCTCCTACATTTCTAATTTTAAGCAGGTGATTTTCCAACCTTATAAAATAACAAATCATTTGAGGCAAAGCTAATATGCATATATACACATTTCATAAGAATTTAACATGCAGATAAAAATGATTTCTTCATATAGAATTTACATTTTTAGAGAATAATTCCTGCTGGTGGTTGGGAAGAGAAGAACTTCATCTAACATGAGCAAACTGAATTCTAAGTATTCAGCTCTACCTTCTCTTATTTTGTCTTCCATACATGTTGTAATATAGCCAGGGGCAGGATTGAGTTCCTGGCTGTGGGGTCTAAGAGAGTTGCAGTGACTGTCTTTCCAAAGTGCTGTTGCTCAAATTAATCTGCCTCATGGGGAACCCAAATGACTTTTCCAGGAGTTCATTTTGAATTCTAAAGTTTGGTACTTTAAGCAGAAGTTCAATTTAACTCGAGTGGAAACATTACAAAAATATTTTAGATAACATTTTTATATATATGGATAAATATACTTGCAGAATTTATATAAATATGTACAATATAATCACATCACACTATTTAATTATCTTGTCATTGAAGACCACAAGTTTATCAACAGAGAATAATTACTTCATGTGAAATCTATCAGAATTTTATAGACCTGTGAGAAGAAATTATTGACTTCAAATTGCAAATTAAGCATAACATTTCAAACACAGTAGTATTTTGTACTATTATACCTTGTTGTACCTATTATACCTATTATTACTATTGTACCTATTATATGCATTTATCCCGTGTGTGTGTGTGTGTGTGTGTGTGTGTGTGTGTGTGCACGCATGTGTGTCATTGCGTTTTGGAACTGGTCCTATCATAGTTCATAATTCATAAGTTTTTATAGCAGCACTCCTTGTGAATTCAAAGGACCAGACCCTCATACAAGATAGATTAGGCAAATGCCTATATGTGAGCTGGGTTAGTCCAAAAGGAGCTCAGTAGAGGCCAGCAGCAAGCTGAATTTAAAATCTTTCTTTAGCCTATCTCAGGGGCACAAAAGTAGAAAACTGAACATTTCAGAAGTTTCTGAAGCAGATGTCTTGGGATTATTATAGTGTTGCTTCATTAATGAGATATTCTTTTATGATCTGATCCTAAAATATTTTCACCTTGCTTCTACTTTACAAGCCTTTATTGATTCCATAGAATTTTCTGAATCATTGATTCTGTCACTTTAAACTTTGGTTTACTCGTAGTCCATGATCTAATTGATGTTTTCAGTCTATCATTCATCATTTGGTAATTGCATGTTTCTCTCATTATTTCCTCATACATTGTTCTGAAAAGTGAGGCATAAGCCAAGTTGGGAATAGACATTTTCATACTATGCCCTCCAGTGATCTGGCAAGCCTGCTGAATGGTGTTGTTACTTCAGATGTTGGTCCATTCATTTCCAATTGGACTATAAAAGTGGAGAATTTACATACAAATTTAGCTTCTAAGGCCACCAGTCAGTAGACACTACAGACACACTTTTATTGTAGGAATTGAAGTATGACAGGCTCAGCTCTAATACCATCTGTGCCTTTCTAAAATTTGAATATTTAAAACTCTTGTTCTCTCATTGAACAAAATAAAAAGACAAATATTATTTACAGTGACTTTCTCTTAGGAGAACTTACAGAAGTTTGAATATAAATTTGCCAACACTAAAGCAATTTGTTGACTTATCAAGAAGATTCTTGTCCCTTCTTCTCACTGGCAGTGGGGAGGAGAAAAAGAAGTTACTGTGTTACAAGTGAAGGGTGAACTTCAATGGGGGAGAAAAGATCACTGAGAGTAGGAAATCTTAGGAAAACCAAAAACAATGTTTCCATAACTACTGCTGAAAAGATAAGTGAAGAGCCAAGATTGGCCTTTGCGAGAACATAACCCAGAAAAAAGAGAGTTAAACAAAGTTTTATTTCACAGGTAAAATACCATGAGGAAAAAAATTGTATTTTTCATATTTAAAAAATATTGAAATAATTTTATTATGTATAGGAAGTCAGCAAGATAAAAGTATTATGAAAAATAATTAGAATTCTGCTGTCCACAAATAGACCCATGAGAGGGCACATACAGTTTGGTCCCAGTAGACTCCAGTGAGTGTAGGCAGGACATGCACTGAAAAACATTTGGATTTAGATTAAAACTTCTTGTATCACCCACTCCACTTTTTCTCTGGTTCCTAAAACTCTAGTTGCCTAGCATTTTTCTGTTGAGCAGAATATAGGAGAATCCTCTGAGGAAGCCAGCTTGCTAAAAGAAAATATTGTGACATTAATAGGGCAATGCAAATCTGGTTCTAGGACCCTGGCAGAGAAAAATAGGAAAGTTATTTGAATATTGAGAGTGAAAAAGACACAACATAAAAATTAGAAGATTAAAAGTGAGACAAGAGAATAATGTTGCTGGTATTGTAGTATTTATTATCTGCAATGGGGTGTTTCCAAGTATGTGATTTATCTGTAAATTATATCTTAAAAGTTAAAATAAGTGTTTTTATTTAAAGAATAAACAATACAATAAATGCACATTAAAACTTGCGTGCTTTAACTGCCATTTGTGATATTTATAACTGACTGCAATTTAATGTGGATCATTACTTTTTCTAAAACATTCACATTAAAAACCATTACTGTACTATTTTAATCACTTTCCATATTTATCTTTTAATTTAAATAATTTTCAATTTATGTGCTTTTGTATGAACCATAGATAAAATCTTAAAAATATATTAACTTATAATGATCTATGAGCCACATATTATAACATTCTATCTTATATGCTCCTTATTATTATTTATGGTGAGCATTTATTAAGGATAAAATAAAATGCCTTTGCTATATAAACATAAAAATATTTATTAGGGAAAAATAGAATATACTTTAGTGAAATTATCACCTATGAGAACACATTCAGACATCCAAAAAGGGCATGACTATATACAATGAAAATTAAATACTGATATTTGTAAAAGCTTACAGAAGTATTTCAAAATAAAAATCAAGAAAGACTACTTCACAATGTGTTTACTTCCATTTATAGAGAGCCACTTTTGAAATCATAAGGATAATAGCATTTACATTGTTAAATGAATAACTTTTACTCATAAAACTGACTGAAAATAACCTTTTAGATATTTGAAGTATCTATATTCACACCAATTAAATAGAAAGGAATATTTATATTTAAATAAATAGTGTATACTCATATTTAAAAAAAATCTTAAACACCATTTTTCCTTCTTTTCTTTAAGTCTCCAATTCTTTCAATTCTTTCATTTTCAGTTATCAGTGCTAAATCGCTATTTTAGGGAGATTTTATATATATGTATATGTATATATGTATATATGTATATATACACACACACACATACATATGTATATGTGTATTATATATGATATACAATACATAGTCAATATAATACATAAAATATATAGCTATGCTGCTCAATATTAGATCACAATAAGCTTCAGATTATCACCATTTCACCTTGATCTTCAAAATCATGCTATCTGTTACTGTGCCATTCTCTGCCTGGAATGCTAAGGAAATACTCTTTTGTTAAGCCTAGGTTTATTGCACTCATTCTATGCTTTGACTAACAGCCTCAGGAATCTAGTTCTGTTATCTATGGAACTCCAAGAACATTTAATTCAGATGTCCATTACATGGTATTTTATATTTCTTCCAAGTTTCACTAGATTATAACTCTTAGTTGGGGCTACAGGCATTATTTATTTACCTTTATATTCTTATCAATTGTTATAGGTTTTGTCATATAATAACCACATAATAATTTAATGCAAATAAATACAAAAAATATAACTTCATACTGATATGTATTTTAAATTAATAAAAGTAACTGACTATGAATTTATTTTAATGAATATAGAGAAAACCAAAGTATTTGAACAATAGAATTAAATACTATAGGCATATTACCTATATTAAAATAGAGACTAATATATCACTTATAAAAATTAGCTCAAAATGGGTAGGATATTAAAATACAAGAACTAAAACTATTGAACTCATTGAACAAAAGACCGTAATAAAGTATTGTGATCTGACCTCAGTAATAATTTTTTTTTCCACATGATTCAAAGCACAAGTAAAGAAATAGAAAACAAATTAATAAGTGGGGCTACTTAAAACAAAAACACTTTTTCATAGAAAAAGACACCATCAGCAAAATGAAAAAAAAAAAATCTATGGAATGAGAAATTTGTTAACCATATATCTGATAAGTTACTATATAAAATATAAAAAAAAACTCATACAAAATAACAGCAAAAAATCAAATAACAGAATTGAAAATGGGCAGAGGATCTAAATAGACATTTCTCTACAGAAGATACACAAAGTCAACAGGTAAAAGAAAAGATACTAAATATAACTAGTCATTATGGAAGTGCAAATTCAAACTGCAATAAGATATCAACTCACATGTGCTACACTGGTCATCACCAAAAAGACAAGAGATTAGTAAATGCTGTTATAGATATGAAGAAAACACTTGTGTACTCTTTGTGATAACCTCACAAATTAATATCAGAACTATCATATGACCTAGCAACTCCATTTCTGGGAATATATCAAAGAAAACAGTTCATAGCAGCATTATTTACAATAGTTGAGACACAGAAACAACCTAAGTATCCAATATTATTCATACATAAAAAAGAAGGAAATCTTACTCTTTGCAACAACGTGAATGGACCTTGAAAGTGTTATTATATGTCAAATAAATCCGACAAAGACAAATACTATATAATTTCACTTATATGTAAAATCTAAAAACAAAATGAAACAAAACGAAAATCAGACTCATACAAACAAGATTAGACATAGAATAATCAGAGGCAGAAGGTGAGGGTAAAGAATTTGTCTGAAGGTGTTTAAAAAGTAGACACTTCAGTAATAAATAAGTTTTAAAGATGTAGTATACAACGTGTGGACTACAGCTAACACTGCTGTATGAGCTGTACAAAAGTTGAGAACAAATCTGAATTCTCATCACATGGGGATTTTTTTTCTTTTTTCTTTCAGTCTTTCAATTGTATTTATATAGGCTTATGGATACTAGCTGAAATGATAACGATAATCATTACAAAATGTATGTAAATGAAGCCATTATTTTGTACTCTTTACACAACAATGTAAGTGAATTACTTTTAATGAAATTGAAAAATATTTCTATATGGCCCTGAAGCATGATAAAAGAATTCTATATAGAACTTGGCTTAAAGATAAGGATGTTTCTTAGAAGAGAAGCCACAAAATACTTTGACATTCTGTTTTAGAAGATACTATACAAAGCATACAAAATATAAAATTCCAACAATTTAAAATACCATGAATGAAAACTTTTAGTAAAGGTGAAAGATTATGCAATCTATAGAGAAAACAGAGTATTACTTCTTATCAATGAGTCAAAATCAACAACAGAAGCAAGATTGCTGTAGTTAACATTTGCCAATAACAGTCACCAATAAAATTATCATAAAAAATGTGAACTACCAAAGATAACATTTTTAATTTCCTGCATAGTGTCCACACACATTTACTTCTATAAATTATTTTTCACTTATATGCTAAAATGATAATGGAATGTTCCACAAAGAAATACAGTTATTAAGATAACTAAAAATATAACTGCTTCAGGAAGATAATTGCTATGTAATTCATAAATCTTAAATTAAAAAGGCACTTCTCTGATTCATCAGCATCATTTTTGGCCATCATGATCTAAGTTTAAAAGAAGAAACATCAAATAGGAAGATTCCTGACCACCATTCACCAGGTGTGCAATCTTAAGCAATATGTTAAATATCTGTCTGATTTTAGTTTTCTTTATCCATAAAGTGAAAAGAAAAAACAATATCATTATTATTAGAAGATCAAACTAGAACAAAATTTCCTTAGCACATAGCTGAGCTAGAATAGATTTCAATACACAAAATTATATAAATTTATATAAAAACAATTTGATGTTCTAGTATTTTAATACATTTTCTAATCTTTACTATTTTATCATTGTTTTATTCAAGAATATAAACTTATATGGGTTTATTCTCGCTTGAAAGGGAATTTTTAATGACTTGTGCAATGTCCTCACTGAGGGAAATGCAATTTATTATTATTCACCATTATCATGTACATCCCTCCTCAAACTCCCAAGTATTCTTATAATATACATATATTTAATTTGCTTATTTTTAAATATATTGCTATTATGATCCTGACTAATCACAAAATGAGTGTAATTAAAATTAAATGACTCATGCTAACAATTTAAAATGAAGGCAATTATTATATTATGAGAATATTTATAACTAGCAATGACTTGTTTCTCAGAACACTGATAAACATGCCAATCAAAAACAGAATTGGAGAAGGTCCCTGGGTGCTCTGCCTGGAGAAGCAGCATCTGTCCCAAGTTGCTCCAGCCATAAACAGAAGTTGCAGACCCCTAACAAGTTTCCTTTCTGTTGCGCTGGTCTCCTTAATCTTGTCCTAATAGCTCATAAACCTCTTTTTCCTCTCAACCAAATTATATTATTAAGGTTATAATGTGGATTCCCTGCAATAAATTATATATTGACCACATTGAATTCACTCTAGTTGTAAATGAAAACTCTCCACCGCTAAAGGGAGTTAGCACATTGAGATCCGAACTATATATTTCACTCTAAAATCTCTAATTTACTCTTAAAATGCACTAGCCTGCTGAATTTAGAACACAGTGTCTCAGAAATGGTTTAAGCATTCACTGCTATAGATTAGGACTAAAATATTCCTCATTCTTAAAATCGCTGCCTCAGTTACTCCTTTCTGGTCACTGTTTAAGAGTTTTCAAAGTTGCAAATCATTGTTTTTGTCTCATCTTATTTGTTCTCAGGCGTGTCCTTGATTTCAGGCCTTATGAAAGTTTGCTTTATCTTACTTTAAACAGGTGAAAAATGAAGTTTACATTTTTAATTCAAGAAAACATTTTTAAGGTAATGTGCACAAGCATTATTGAAAGTATGCAACAGAGACTTCAAATGACACTTTTATACCAAGGGAGCATAATACATTATAATTTATTTCTTAGTGAACATTTGATGGAATTATCTATTTGTCGTATATTGTCTAAACTTCCAATCTTTTCCGCTTATTCATTTGTTTCTGACAGTAGCTCACAAGCTATCCAATGCCTGCCTCTGTGTATTGGATAATTCCAAATTTGTATTAATGTTAACACCATGACTTCTTGTTTTCCAATCCTGCATGTTGTGTTTATGGCTAATAGACTCACCCAATTCATGTCTAGCTCTAGCCACCAGGTTTTTACCTTGAGGTTTTGCAATTTCTTAAGTAATCTTAAAAATGAAAAACTCAAGTATCTTCAAGTATTTTCTGTAAGAAAATTTGTCTCTTCAATGTCACTCCAGTTTACTTTCAAAAGCCTGGCAATCTGATCAATAATACATAATCTGACAATAATGCATGATTTTCTATTTATGAAATTTCAGTTTTGTATTGATTAAAAGCATTCTAAGTACAGTTGCAAGCCTTATATTAGACAAATTAATTAATGAAATATTCTTAGTTATAATCATGTTTTTAATAAAAAATAAAAGCAAAATATGAATACACAAACTGTAAAAATGACATGTCAGTAATTGATGAATTTTTATATAATTATGTCTCTTTTAATTTAAGATGTTTTATGCTGTAACCATGATGTTAACTTTTTGAATTATCCATCAAACAACTTTAAATAAGAAATATATAGCCATATGTTAAAATCCAATCTAATCTTATCATTTGAATATATAACTTTTTCCTGTTATATTTTCATGTATAATAAATATGCATTCCTTTATGCTATGGTTTGTCTCATTCAAGAGAATTTGCTTGACAAAAGTAATTCAGTCTGCATTAGGAAGAATCAAAACTTCTTTCATAATAATTGAATGTATAAATGCATTTTTCTCACAATCTTACATTCACTTACCAAAGTCATCATCTATATAGACAGTTCTTGGATAAGAACAGTTCAAAGTATTATCCATATGACCCAGTTTTTAAATTTGATACATTCTCTGAAAGACTGATAGCATTAGATTTATATCATTAAGTCTGTTTCAAATAATTTGCATTTTAGATTTACTTGTTTGGATTTTATATAGAATGATGATCTCACATTTCTAACTTGGAAATTGTCTTTAACTTCAAAATTGATGTGAACCTTTGCACAGGTATTAAATTGGCACCTTTTAGCTTATCCAAAACACCTTCCTTTTTCTTGCTTACCACAACTATTCAGTTATTAAATCCCAATTTCTGTCTCCTAACCTATATACATCTTTACTTCTTGATCCATCTCTTTTATCATTATTTCCAATGAAAATTATCTTCTCACCTCATCTGTTTCAAAGATTTGTAATTTGACCTAATTGCCTTTTGCCAGTTTACATAAGGCACCAGCAACAATCTTTCTGTAATTCGAATCTGGTCATATACTCTTTCATCTTAAATACATTTAGTAGCTTTATATCACCAGAAATATAATCTAGCTTTCCTATTCTGGCATAAAATATCTTAATAATCAACCTCATCCTAATTTTGCCTTCCAATCTTCTCTCCCATTTATTAAACTCTTACCCCAATCAAATGAATACCCAGAAATTCATTGATGTTGTATTTCACAACTTTGAACAAATAGCATTTAAATGTGTTGTTCTTTATAACTATACTGTTTCCTCAAGTGAAATTTATCTTTCCATCATCAGTGCCTTGTATTTTATTCAAAAATATAATATTTGCTCATATATTCTTTGAATAATTTTTTAGAAAAGTTCAGGCAGGAAGTGAGAAGAAGAAGTATTTTGTTATTACAGTTAGTTGCTTGTCTTGGTTGTTCGGCCTGACCCCTACGTGCAAATCCATTTCTTGAGATATATGTGGACAACACTGAACAGAGGCCATGAACTTAACCACTAAGTCACCATGGTGGACCTGAATATGTTTTTAATTAGATAATATCAAGGTTTTTACCTGTAATCTCATTAGATTTCAGTTCACAAATACGTAAGACACACTTTTATGTCTTTCGGAAATATGTGATGGTATCCTCTGTATTTTTGTTTGCTATTTGTCGTTTAGTTCTTAGGCTATCTTTTTCAACAAACAGATCATGAAAGTTATTAAACTCAATAGTATCACAATGTTTTTAGTGAAATTTGACAGATCTCTTACCCATTCCTCCACAGTCTCAGATCTGGTTGTAGAAAATTATTTCAACTGTTTCTGGCAAGACATATTGACTTTTAAGTTATCTTTTTTCATCCACCATTTTTAATCTATCAACTATAGACATTTTCATTGACACTCTCTATGAAAAATGGGAAATAAACTACCATTGTACAAGCCATTCTCCACTTTCTCTCCTTTCATTTTTAAGTATTTAATATTCTCTTTTGTAAAGAAATATACTGCTTCAAAAGCTCATGAAATTTATTTTTGATCCATAATATTTTATTTTAATGCAATAATTTTTAAGCAATAAGTCATTAATAATTTATATTAAAATACTATGGTTAGTATAATTACATTGAAATTTTAAATTTGGCTCCTGAGATCTTCTAGTACATAACATAAACTTTTGTGGTGTTAACAGTAAAAGCAAATAGTTTATATGTAACATATTGAATGACTGTAGGCTATAGATTCACATTTAATATAAGGCAATTGAATTTATAATTTTAGTATAATTTTACATTATATGTCAGTTCTTTAGAGCACAATAACAATATCTGATGAGCTGCTGATATTTCCAATTAAATATCAGCTCAATAAAATGACTTTTAATCTCAAAATAAGACTTCTTTTAGAAATTTTATTTTATATTTTAAAATTTTAGTGTGGAACAGTGCATCATAACATATATGTTTATGGTGTGCATAATTATAAATTAACATCTATATATAATGCATTAAGCTTATCATGAGCAGTCTCATTCTATCCTTCACCACATAACTTATCCACTCCCTTCTCCCTTCCTTTCTGGTAGTAATTCATTTTATTCTAAAAGTCTGTTTGTGTTTGATTGGGTTTACTTGATTGCTTAACATTTTAGTAATTCTTGTACTCTCTATCTTTGCCTCACCTTTATGACTGACAACCTCATAAAGGAAGATTGTGATAAAAGTATATTTTCAAATAATCTCATTACTACTATATTTCATTTTTCAGATACATTATTCATAAGCATAGTTATTGTTCCTCAAAGATATTCTCTCTCTACTTCACCTCATCCCTCTCTCTCTTCTTTCCTCTTTCATTCTCTTATCAACTTGTACCCATCTTCATCTCCTTCCAGTCCTCATGCTTTCTAGTTCTCTTTATAAATGTTCATGCCAAAGTAAATACATGTATATAATGTGCTTCAGAGCTTTATATAAATCCTTGAAAATATATTTTATTCCAAACCACTTTTTATAACATTATGCATTTCTAATTTATCTATTTCTACAATAGAAATTCAGTTTAAAGTGTTAGAGTTGAAATCCTACTGGAAGATAAGATTATGTTAACAGACTCTTGCTTAAAGTTGACTTTCTTTTCTTTTACACAGTATGACAATAACTTTTCAAATGCATTTTGCTCCTGGCAATGCCAACTTTATCTACCACTTCCGATTAAAAATCTTTGTCCCTTGTGCATGTGAGTGTGTACTTTTCTGGAATAGCTGAGAAACTTGATTCATACTTCATAAAATATTTCTTATATCTCTTACCTGAATACTTCTGTTAACATTTTTCTAGAGTTTGAATTTAAGGAACAAACTTTTCATATCTTTTATGTTTTAATAAATGCATTTCATATTTCATTATACCTTTCTACTTTTGATAACTAAATGTATAGATATTTTATACCAAATACCTTACAAATAGAAATAACTGAATTTATGCTTTAGAGTATATTTTGTTTTATAAAATGTAACCTCTAAGTTTTCAATAATCAATGCAAAAATGACAAGTAGCAAAAAGGGAAAAAGTTTCCTCGATAACATATTTTCAATTTTTCCTAAAAGTAAATTAAGGCTTGATATTCTAATCATAAATAAATATATATTTCTATGAAAAATTACCAACATGGAGCTAATAAAAAAACTATAAGCCTTTAATCTCTTTGCAACAATTTAAAAGTTTTTTTTTCATTTTGTGTACAATAAAACTTTGCTTTACTTTACTTAGCTCAGGATTCCAGCATATTAAGGGAATTAAAATTTTTCTTTATTCTCAGGCACAAGAATAACTATCAGTATTTCATCAACATTATCCATTCAAGCAATATATGGAGTATTTCTCCTTAACAGGATGCACTATTAAATTAAAATCCTCTACACATTTGATAATTTTAAAATTAATAATTTCAAGTTTTTAATTTGAATTTTTATATCTTTCTAGTTGTTGTCTTGGCATCTCTTAGAGAAACAGAAATGTGAGAGCCTTAATTTAACAAATCCTCATTTCCTTTACCAGTGATTTACTCCATGGTCTTTCAGAGATTGCCATCAGTCACATAAAACAACATTTAATAAAACATATTACTTACTAAATTTTTTAAAATTTAGTGGGTTGTTTTACAAAGGATTTCCCAACTACCAAATTGAAGTTATTGGATGGAAACACATTTGATGGAAAAGCTGTTTTTAAAGCAGACAGCATTCTTTCTACTTCCCATTAAAAGATTCGATACATATGTCAAACTCACTTACTTAACACTCTGATTTATGCCATTTACTTGATAGATTCACAAGATTATACTATTTTGTTAAATTTAAGACATCATCAAGTAAAAATAGATTGATTTTTACATATACTGACAAGTGAATAAATGTGCATTTTAGATATGATGAAATATGCTAGAAAAGGCACTAATGCAATACCGAAAATTCAGGGAAAATAATATCAACAACAAAACAATTTACTTAATCTGGTCAAATACCTGACCCCCCGTTATTGAAAGTCAGTTTGTTAACATGTATTAAACCAATGCATTAGTGTGTTGTTTTTTTTTTATCATGACATTGTAGCCCTCCCTTCAATATATATATTACTCAGGCAACCAGTTGTAGTTTAAAAAAGTTATGACAGTCTTAAATACAAAGTGAAAATATATCTCCTGAATATTTAGGACAATAAAATACTGAAAATAAATTTGAATGAGAACATCCATAACTGCTCATTTTTAAGAAAATGTGATACAAGAGCAAGCACCATTGCCTTAAATATAGCTTTAGCTTTTTCATAGATATTTATTATGTTTGATGGAAATATTCAACTTACTATTATCTGACAGGAAAGATATATTGTTTATCTTATTAGTATCAATTAATAAAAATAGAAGACAGAGGCCTTATTACTGGTTGTTCAAGATTATCTATGGAGAGGAATTTCTAATAATGTACTTTTTTCTTGTGAGCAAAAGCACAGGGTATATGTCTGTTTTATTTAAATATGTAGTATAGTTATAAGGATACAATTTAGATGGAATTTTTTCAGCTTGCAAAAATATTAAGTGTATTCCTTTGATCTTTGTTTTCATTGAAATTACACAAAAGAAATATTGTGGTCACTAATACTGCTAGAGGCAGGATACCTCTCAGGGGTGGGTGAGTATGGTTTAAGAACTCTCCAGAGGTCACCAAAATTTTTCTATTAACTGTGCTGTAGTCAGAGTTTCTGTTTAATGCAAATTTCATTTGTTCTCTCTCTTGACGAGATTCAAGAGTACATCTCAATTCAATGCTTCACCTTACATTCTACCCTCTCCTGATCCCAGAGGATTTTCTTCTGATAAATATTTTGCACATCTAATCTGATATTGGTTTACCTCTCAGAGGATTTGAACTAATGCAATATTTATGTTTAAACAGAATAACAACTACAAGATACTATAATACATTTAAAGAAAATGATGAAAACACATGTTACATGATTCCATTTATATAAATTATTGAAAATAGGCAAATCCATTGAAAAACTACACAGAAAAGTAATTTTCTGGGAATGGTGGAAGAAGCAATAATGAATTCTTGTATGTTTAATTAGGGTAGTGTTTCCTTAGGAGTAATGAGAATGTTCTTGAGCTAGGTAATGGTAATGGTTGAACATTATGAATGTAATGAATGTTACTAATGAAAAAGCTTAAGTCATATGTATCAAAAAATTAAAAATGCATATTATATTTCCCATGTTTTTATACATAGTGTTCCATTTCCATACTATTCTAAGTGTTTTCTTTCAGAAAAGTATTCCATGAGAATATAATCATGGAATTTTTAATTCAATAAAGGTAAGTGGGCCATTAGTTTGAAAGCAACAACAAACAAAAATTTTTGAGTATTCAATTACTTCCAATACTTTCAAATTTTCTTAAACAAAAAAACAATTTTAGGTATGCCCTGGTTGCCTAGGAATTTAGTTCACCAGGCAGTCCACATAAATTCCAAAAGTACTGGGTTCAAGACCTGGGACTTGGGGAAACAACCAAGATGATCAACCAAATAGAAATGATAAAAATACTTCTTCCTCCTCTCTCTTTCTTCCTGCCTACTCTCCTTCATTCCTGCTGGCAACCTTCCTTTAAAAAAACTCCAGAAAAGGAAAAAAATCTAACATATTGTTTGACAGCAAATTATTGCACATAAATTAGAACATAATTTTGAATATTAGCATAAAATATAATTCACTACTCTCCACATTAATGTTTTTGTTATTATATTTATATGCAAAGTTGTCAACTTATTTTAATAATTAGTAATACATTTTTATAAGACACAAACAAATGTGCTTCAGCTGCATGAATGATTTATTTTATGTAAAATGACTGTACAGCCATTTGTTATCTCACTTTTGGGTATTTATCCAAAAAAAACCAAAATACAAGTTTGAAAAGATAAATGCATTCCCATATTTATTGCAGAGTAATCTACAATAGCCAAAAGCTAAAAACAACCTAAATGCCCATTGACATATGAGTATACAAAGAAGATTTGGCATATATACACAATGGAATACTACTCAGCCATAAAAATAAGATGAAATCCTATTATTTGCAGCCACATCAAAAGACCTAGAGGGAATTATGCTTAATGAAGTAAGTCAGATGAAGAAAGACAACCATCATATGATTTCTCTCATGTGTGATATATAGACAAATTTCAAAATGAATAAACCAAGTTAAAAAAAAAAAGTTTTATCCTGAAAAACAAAAATAGTGGTTACCAGAAGAGATGGAGTTGAAGTGAGGGCAAACCCAGTAATAGGATCAATTATAAGATGATGAATGGAATTAAATGTTAGTGGTGGAGTTAATACTGAAGCTAGAGATGATTTATCATGATGCATATCTTAAACTTATATAGTATTATAATGCAATGTTACTTCAATAAAATGATGCAAAACAAAGTACATCGCCATCCATTAGTCACGTTTCTATTTATGTTTCACAATGAAATTTGCTAGAGAGTTCTCAGAGTACTATATGCCAACAACTAAGTCCCCAGTGGACTGGAGGCCTACATTGGACAAAATGTTTCTGAACATTGCTCAAGGGACAAACTGGTCTAGCTAATGATTTGGTTATTTAGTGCATATCTCTGTATTTTTAGTTTTTATGAAGCACTCTTATGATGCTAGAATTCTCATAATGGGAACCTGGTTATTTTCTAGTCCACAATTTATAGTTCCTTAACTGTTCTATACTCTATTTTAAAGATACTTAATTTATGTAGGCATTCAATAAAGAAAAATGCTTGAAAACAGTCTTGGGTTAATCTTTGAAATGTTCGTCTAATAGGCGGTTATAATTATGAAAATAATTGTTAACCTGGTGCATTAATTTTCATGTTCAGATATCACTTTTACGATGTCTACCTAGTGAAAATTGATAGACACCAGGACAGGATTCTAAAGGAAAAAAGAAGCTAATAAATTAACACTAAAATCATGAAAGAAAGTAGAACTTTGATCAGGAATTATCATAATGTATGAAGAAACTTAGAATACATAGAAGTATTTAGGATAAGCTGCATATTACAGAGGCAGAGGAGAGATTTTTCACTGCCCCTCTGGTTTTTAGTTTGGCTGGTTAGCCACAAATTGATGTCAGACAGATTAGTAGGAGAAAAGGAAAATTAACTGCATTTATACAGGGATTCTACACATGTGTCAATTCATGTCAGAGGGTCACAAAGAGGGTTTTTATATCATGAGATAATGAATGGTGTAAGAATCTGGAGTTTCAAAGAGATGGGAATGGGACACACCTAGTGATGAGAGAGAAACTCACATAACAAAGATCAGGTGCTCTGTAATGAGATGCTTTCCTTTCATATAGACAGGTGTCTGCTACAAAAAAAAAAAAAGGTGTTTCTTATAAAAATCGAAATTATGGGCAATTTCCTCAATTTTCATTCTTCTAGGTAGACAAGGAAGTAGGAAAAATTCTCTTGTGATCCAGCAGGATCTCAATTGACCACAGCTGAATATAATCCACATGCCAAAGTAGCACATCCTAGTAAGGTTTATTGTGGACATCTTAGGGAGGCCTATAATTCATATAAATGTTTTCCCTTAAAAATCATGTTTTATACTTATTTAGGGAGTTCTAAATGATTTAAAAAAAGCATTTCAAAGAATATGTGAACAAAGTATTATTTAACCATGGTGAAATATTTTCTTATCCTCCCTTGCCCCTCTGGAATGAAAGTCTTGCTTTCTAAATATTTTAAAATTTTGAGTTACTATGACAATTCTAAACCAGACAGTTTTCAAGTTTATTTTAGGTCAAAATTGACATGAAATAATTTAAAGAAAGAATTAAAATGACTACATGAAAAAGATTCTTTTGAATTTCATACCCTTCAAAGGTGCATTTAAGTGTAGAAGGGGTGACTAGATAATTTTAGTACTTCGATGAATGACATTTTGTTATTTTCATATTTCTAACTTTTCTATTTTTTGTATCATTTAGATACAGTTTATATATCTAAGGATATGGATATACTGTGAACATTAAAGTAACATTTATTTATTTTAAGAGAGGAAGTTAGGGAGAGGATGAAGAAACATTTTTTGAAGGAAGGAAATAAGATGGGAGGGAAGTAAGGGAGGCTGAGAGACAGGAGATGAGAAAGCACATTTTATTTGTTTGTTTTTTGTTTGTTTATGTTGTTCTCTCTTCTCCACTTTACCCAGGGCCTGGAACCTAATTCCTTGGCCTTGGTTCTATGCCCTAGGCTCCAACTGGGTTTATGCCTCAGCTACAATGAACAGCCAACATTTTTATCGAAACAAAGATATATTCAGAAAATAATGTATTGTTAAATTATCTCACCACATAATATTTCTTTTAAGACAGAAAATCACCCTTAGCTTAGATTGCAGTTTGTATGTGAAACAGTTGTTCTTGTGCAAAATATCCATCTGCTGACATTTCTTTGTCTGTGACACTACTGCAATAAAAAACACATATTAGAAATATTAGGGAATTCACCAAATTTTAAATCCTATACACATACACAAATATCCTCAAAGAAGCAGTTCTTAAAAGTCTGCTGTGAGTCGTTGCCACAAATATATATGTAAGACTCAGCAAACTATTATGCAGACATTTACATAAAAGTGTGAAGCATATCTTTGTATTTAAAGATTTAAGAAATGTTAATCAGGACAATATGGCAAAGAAATCAAAGTCAGGTTGAATCAGGAGCCTAGCGTTTTCAATTTATAATCTATCATTTTCTTTCTTCTACCAGTTGCTTTCCAAAGTATTTTAGCATAGTTTAGCTATTTCTTTTTCATAAAACACTCATATGGAAGCTAGTAAATCAAAGCAGAACTATTCTAGTTTCAAGAACTAGTTTCTAGAACTATTCTTTCTTTTTCTTCTACCAGTTGCTTTTCCAAACTATTTTAGCATAGTTCAGCTATTTCTTTTTCATAAAACACTCATATGGAGGTTAATAAATTAAAGCAGAACTATTCTAGTTTCTAGAACTAGTTTCTAGAGCTATTCTAGTTTCCATCAGAATAACTTATCATTCTACCTATTCTTCTAACATATCTGAAATACCTATTTTGTGGTACCTAGATGCCCCTTAAGCAACTTGTAGATATTTGAAAACATTTTATTGTACCAAGATTGAAATTCAAACAACATGAATTTTAATTTATTTTAATTATCAATGTTATCTTTAAAATTAATAATATTTATTAAATTATTGCATATTTAAGTTAATTCCAAATTTTTTCAGCAGTAGGTAACAGAAAGTCAGACTGGTTGGTTTAAAAAATAGATTATTACTTATATCATAGACAAACTAGAAATAGATGGCCACTGCTGTTAGGTCAGTTGCTCAGATCTCAGGTGATTTCCTTAGCTGTTTCTCTTGGTTACAAAATGGTCCTGGCAAGTTCAAGCTCTGTAGCTTCATTTAAGACAGGAAAAAACTTCCTTTATCAGGATGATCCCTTTATTCAGAAATTACAATGTAAATTTCCATTTTTCTCATGTAACTCTTAACTGTGTGTTATATGGCAATTGCTCCCTGGAAATAATGATTGGCAACATACCTACCTAGCTATTCCAGTCCAATACTCATAGAAAAAGTTAAAGAATGAGAAAATTAAAATACTGTTCTGTATGTGTGTTAATAAGCATTCAATAGTGTCTAATAACAAGGTATTCAAAACTGAGATAGAACTTATTTGGATAATAAACTTTTATACTTAGAAGTAATTCACCTTTTTTCCCTTTAGTTTTATAGTGGTGAGGATATTATTGGTGATTACATTCCTATGTTATTTTTAAATTACTGAGATTTCTGAAAACAAACACTAAACATCTGAGAAATTTTTTGAGTTTTTTCACTTCTTAGACTTTAGGGAATCAAAATTTTATTCCTGAAAAATAGATGTAACCCTCATGTTTGTATTCAGTACATTTCTATAGCATATTGATGTTTGGGAAATGTCATTATATACTTACACACTGTTTACAAATTCTCTATAGACAGATTTATCATACCCTGAAGATTCCAAGTTTCTAAAAATCTATTTTTCTTTACAGTTATTTCTCCCTTAGGTTGTTATGCTGTTTTTAAATCTGATAAGTGATAATGTCTCAGAGGATATGTATAACTAAGACATATATAAGAATCTGAACTATTGTGTGCTCTGGGATAAATGATTAATCCAACAGACAACTCCAGATGTCAGCCTGGTTTAGTATTTTAAAACTGTATTACCTCTTCAGTACAAGAGAATTTATGATTCCATCTCTTTGTCTTTGTTTGTGTGATTAATATGAATTTAATGATGTAACTATGACATACACTTGCACATAGAACACACCAACCACATCTAAAACACTGTACACCTTAAGAGTTTAGATAACATCTTATTATAGCAATTTAATTTTTGGAATACTACAAAAAAATTCCGAGATTTTTTTTTTATTTTAGATCTAAAAATGGTTAAAAAGAGACATTAGACATGTGGATATCATCAGTCATGATGAGTGGCATGGTGGCACATAAAACAGCCATCCAGCGGTCAATTCCAATGTGGCATTAAATCATCAAGAGCCACAGGGGTAGCCCAGCTGGATACCCTTGTTGCTTTTAGAGATTGAATTGAATGGTCTATTTGACACTGATCCGGTTGCTGAGAAGTAAATTGTTGTAACAGTGTGTGTGTGGGAGGAGGTGGTGGTAAAACTCTGTCCTTTTACGTTAATGACATATCGTAGTGGAGGGGTAAGCACTTTCTAAGTGGAGAAATGCCTACTTGAGAGATTTTTTATTAGAAATTTAAATTTCCAGATTGATTATTGGAATTATTTCACATAATATAATCATTATTCAAATTGTATTCCTGCTTTGGGGCATAATTTCATGGTAGCAAGGTTTGTATACATCAGAACAAATGTTTGGTTAGATTTAAAATACCTAAAGTGAAACAAATAATACAATTAGAAATTGACTACAAACCTTACAAGTGATTGACCTCAGAGTCATTCACTTTGTGCTCTTAGGTCTTTTCAATATCTATGTCTTTACATAGATAATTAAACATTTAACAAGAGTCTAGTGGCCTGCAATTTGGTGGACTACAGGGACTAAGAATTTGACTGAAATCAGGAATCAGGAAACAAGATATCTTCCTCCTTTTCAGTCTTAATATTTGCTGAATACCTACTAGGGTATACACAATTTCATGTATGATATCCAGTACAATCCTCACAACAACACTGGGCATTTTGAAATTGCTATAATCACTTAATAAAGGAGTAAATTAAGGGCCAGAGATGTTCAGGGACTTGCCAAATGGCACACAGATTGCAAGTAGCAGAACTGGGATTGGAGCCTGTGTTCATCAGCTGCCAGAACCTGCAACAATTTTCACTAGATGCCAGGGAGTTAGAACTAGACGCCAAATAAGCTCTGACCTTTTGCAAAATAAAATAACTAGAGAATCAAATAAAATGAGATGAGCATAGTAAGTGTCATTTCCCTTCCTTCAAACATATACAGTATATTTAGCAATGATACAACAGATTTCCATTGTTAAGGGAACTGGAAGAATCCCATGAAATAAAAAAAATGAGTGTATATAACTCAGCTTCAGAATCAGAGCTTTCATATGAAAAAGCATGAGTTCTCTGTAGCAGGGGTACTTTTTGCTCTTTTTGCCCCTTTAAACAGTACTGGTTCATCTTGATATAATGACTCAATACTGATGATTCTTACAAAAAACTGGATGTAAGTTTGGTGATGAGAAGAAAGAGACACTTTTACTGTGCTAAGGAAAAATGATATATATACCTTAAGTATTGCAGCATGTTTAAAAATCATGATTAAATACATCTCTTATAAAAGGTAATAAAGGAAAGTGGTTTTGTTTTTTAAAAAATAGATTTATTTATCTTTTTGATGTCTGGATTTTGGATGATAGAATATCTTCATTTGCAAGGCTCAGAAATTAATATTTTATTACTCAAGTTTTACATGAGAAGTCTTGAAAATTTTACTATTTGCCCAATATTTGTCAGCTCAACAGGAATAGCTTACTTAATAATTAAATGTATTTTAAATATTCCACCTATAAATATCTGTAATTATGATTTCAATGTTTTTAATTTAGTTTGAGTAATCAAATTCGATAAATAATTTATCAAATTTTGATGTTTTCCGAGCAATACTTTTTAACCCTTGGTCAGGACTCCTGAAAACAATATTACAAGTTAAGCTATTTATCTCTGTTGTATAAAACATGTACTTCATACATATTTGGCATGCAAATCTTGAATTTCTGTCCACTCCTTTTTATAAACTAGAATTTAAGACGTACCTCTAAACATTTTATATTAAAATTAAAAAAAAAGGACCAGGGGAATCTAAGACCATTTCAAATTTTATCTCCACATTCTGTGGAGAGTTTTCTGAGAGCCCAGGGAATAAATAACAAATTATATTATATTTCGCCTTTGCTCTTAAAGACTTTTATGAGAGATCCATCTCACCTAAATGCCAAAGGAAACTGGAAAGAAACAAAAAGCAAACTGCTTAAGAAATGTACAAGCTATTTTATCTATTTTCTTACTTGATAATGGTAATAATATAATAAAACCATGCATTATACAGTTGTTTGCAATGCCCTTTTATTGTTTTGTAGTCTTATTCTCAAAATCACCCTATAAGTGAGTATAGAAAATCAGCTTTAATACATTCATATTGTTCTTATTTATTCAATTTACTTCTTTTTAATATTTAAGTAAAATATATTCTATCCATTTTACTACTAATAATAAATGTATAATATTTACTGAATTTTTAGTTTGTCAAAGGTGCTATTTTATGCTTCTAACAGTGATTCATATAATCCTTAAAGCAATACTTTTGTTTCTTTAATTTTATTATTTTTTCTTCCTGTGGTCCTGATCTTAAACCTGGGTCCTTGAGCTTTTTGTGACATGAAACTTAAGCCACTAAGTCACAGTAGTGCACCAATACTTTTCTATAAATAATTATGGCCTTTCTACTAATGGCAAAAATGATCCATAATAATGTTTATAATTTATCTAACTTTAAAAACCAATAAATGGGGAACCAGCTTTTGAACTCGGGCAGGAAGTCCATCTCCACAGTTTCTGCTCCATAATTAGAAAATCAATACTTTCTCATCCCAAAGATGAATTAGGAAAATAGCTCAAAAAATATAGGGACAGTCAAATATTGTTCTTTAATATCCTTCTTGTTTTTGGTTGACAAACTCTTAAGTGTGCTTTTAACCAAGTCTGCTGCCTGTGCTCACCAATGCTGCAATCCATGTATGAATTGTAGACAAAGATTTTATTAATAGTTGACCTCCTACCTGGAATTTGAGGTGTTGAGGGGTTGTATGTAATAAGTTACATACATATGTGTGTGTTACATTCATAAACATGGCAAGTAATTATTGTTCATTTTCATTTTAGTAAATTTATAAGAAGTTGAATCATGATCTTAGAGGTAAGCAATAAACAATTCATTTAACTTAAAGGGAAGCTTAAAATTAGAAGTTTTGAGCATTTGAATAAAGATGCTTTAATGTACCAGAATTAAATAAATATAACAGAACAGGTATATACTTTTACATATGAGGACTGATGTTTGTGGTAGACAAGAGTGATAGTTAATCTTATGTGTCACCTTGATTGGTTACATAGTGCCCAGATTAAACATTTTTTGTTTGTATGTATTTGTGAGTTTGTTTCTAGATGAGATTATCATTTGTTTGGTTGGACTTAGTATATTGTCCTCCCCAATGTGGGTGACTGTGAATCAATTCATTAAGGTATACATAGGAAAAAAAAAAAAAGGCAGATGAATGAAGAATACACGCCTCTGTTGAATCTTATGGCCCTGCTTGGGATGGAACTTCTCCTTTCATTATAGTCCTTAGTCCAGGATACACACCATCTGCTCCCCTGATTTCTAAGTTTTCAGATTTAGACTGAATTAAATCACTCCCTTTTCTGGGTCTTCAGCTTGAAAAGAACAGATTTGGCACTTCTCAGCTTCTGTAACCACAAGAGCCAAATTTTCAAAAATAGATATCTGTCTTTCCCTCTATCATCTATTTATCTATCATCTGTCTGTCTATCTAATTTCCTATTGTTTTATTTCTATCCTGCTGGTTCTGTTTTCTGGAGAAACATGAGCATGAGGGAATATTTATATTAATGAATTAAGAGTGTTTTAAGTAGATAACTGCTGCCTGATTCAGTGCTTGACTAATAGTTTCATGACTTATCCCACACTTATTGCAAATACAGGATTATATTTTCCCAAATGTAGGGTTGCACTTGTTCTAGAAATGCTAATGACAAATTTGAAAGACTTCAATTGTTGGTTTTTAGAGTTATTGGTGAACAATATAGGATCTGGTTTCCTATATCACACTGATATCTAAGGTATCAATGTGAAGCTGACAATTAAGGAGAATAGCTGAATAATCATATGGTAAAATTATTAAATCAATATAGAAGAGGGAAGAAGTTTTATTAAACAATTTACAACAATCGTTGAATAGGATTCCTGGACTCAAAAACACCAACATCACCTTGAAAGGAAATAAACCTTTCAATAATCAGATTGAAAATAAAAGCAAATGTGATTTATCTCACACAAACATACACAGACACACACAAAATGGAATGTTATGCAGATATAAAACATAAGGAAATTCTTTTACATGTTACAACATGGATGAACTCCCAGAATGTTCTGCTAAGTAAAATAGGCCAATCATAAAATGAGACTGCATAGTGCCAACACATATGAGATACATATATAGAAAAAGTCATAGCAAAATAAGGTAGAAAATTACATGACAAGGTTTATGGGAGATTTAAGGGAGAAGCAGTATTTAATGAATATAGAATTTCTCTTCGGTAATTTGAGAAAAGTTCTAGAGGAATGTTGCATAGCACTGAAAATATACTAAGTACTACTGATATTACACTTAAAATATTTTAAATTGTAAGTTTAGTGTTGTATTTGTTACCAGAATTAAATTTAAATATTGGATCTGGAAAAAATACTTATAATGTTCTCAAAAGTTCCTAAAATCCAGTTAGTTTTGTTGGAACCCAACACAGATGAGGTAGGAAAATAACACAAATTAAATTATTATTTTCTAATTTCAAGGACACATTCAAATAATGAAACAAAATCAGGTTGAAATTAAAGATCATAATATGAATGCTATCCTTTAACACTTCAAATTACTATTGGTCAAAGAATCAAGTACTGCTAATGAGATTATAATTTGGTTTTATTGTACAAAAATAGCTCATTTATGTCTCTCAAAAGAATTGACATCCATTTCTAAAAGTTGCCTCCAAAACATTGTACATCCAATGTACAAGGATGGTGAGAAATTTGCACTTAATTTAAATCACTTTTATTAACCTATATATACATGCCTCAACGTTAAGCAGTAGATTTTCTAAGATATCAGCAAACAAATAATATGTTATATATTATAATTCTCATAACCTTTACTCAAAAAGTAAATTACTTTTTTGCAGTTTTGTAAGTTTATTAGATAAAATCGAGGAGAAAGAAAACAAAAGCACAATAGAGCTTTCCTCATCAGAAAGGGCTGCTGCAGATGATGTTTTGATTCTTATTAAAAAAATGTAGAAAGGAATGCATTCACCAGATCAGTAGCACCAGAGCTAGAGACAGTGTTGACCTGTTCTTATAAAGATACATCATCTGTTATATCAGCTACAACAATAAAAAATACAAATATATATGTGTATATATACATATATACATATATTCCATATACATATATATGGAAAACGGAAGGAAGAGAAAACCACTTTTTTTTAAGGAGTAAACTTTATTTTCTTTCCCTCCCTCCCTTTCTTTCTTCCTTCCTTCATCCATCCCTCCCTCCTTTCCTTCCTTCCTTTTTTCCTTCCTTCCTACCTTCCTTTCTTCCTTCCTTCCTTCCATTCTTCCTTCCTTCCTTCCTTCTCATCCTGGTCTCAGTTCTTGAAACTGGCTCCTTGGGTTTTACTTCTTTTTAGAAGTAAGCCACCTTCTAAAATGTCTGAGCTGCAAGAGCACCTCTAGCTTTATTTTATATTAGGGAAGTTCATCATCATTCGCCATGCTCATTTATTTTTATATGGCATAGAAAGAAGAATTTAAGGGCATTAATCGACTATAGGTTACTTTGCAAAATATTTAGAAAATATTTGCTTCATTTACTTATGGTGTAATAATACTGTATGGCTACAAGAAAACATATTATTCAATGTACTGCAACCTTAAGAAACGACTCATAAAAAAACAGCAACTAAATGAGGACGTCTAATTTGGATATAAGGTCTGTAGTCATCAGTTTTAGAGCATTTCTGGTAATACAAGCAATATACCTCTTTTAGCCTCTGATACCTTTTATAATTCGCTGCTAAGACACTTCATATATACTCTATTTTATTTACCATAAGCCATCATTCAACATGCAGTTATTAACTGAACCCTTCAACATTATATCAGGACTAGCTTCAGGTCCATGCTAGAACATAAATTCCTCAATCACAAGTCCATAATCTCTCTTCTATGTTCTATACAGTCTTATATTTTTAATTCTCTTGTCCTTTTCTAATACCTCCAAGATCTTGAGGTAATGAACAGTAGCAGAAGAAGACCCATGTCAAATAATTGGCTCATGAATCATTTGTTTAGCATTGAGTTTTCCTCATCCCGTACGAGTTTGTCTCTGACTATTCTCCTATCAAGGAGTTGAATTAAACATAAGAGAACTGTAAATGTTTTGCATCCAATAGCTTCCATAACTCCACTAAACTTAAAATTAATTTCTGGACCCAATTTTCAGCCTAGTTAACCTTGTAGGATATAATGCTTTTAAATACTGCTGTGGAAACCTTTTGACTTTTACAGTATGCCTCGAATTTTAAATTCCATAATTTAAATATGTTCTTTGCCTTTTGAAAGGCTATCAAGCCATTAACAAAAAGTCATCTAAATTCATAGCCTTATAATTGTCATTGCTCCCATTCTTTTTATACCCCATTACCACATAAGTCTATACTTTAACTAATATCTGCCTCTAAAACCAAATCTCTTTGATGTAAAATATTGCTAATTGTGATACTATTATTTTCAAGAATTACCATAAATTAATTAGAAATAGCACAGTATTATACTTTACATCATCATGTGACAAATGAATGATGTAGTTTTTCATACCAAACCAGGATGGGATTTTCAATGTCGTATCTGGTTTGACGTATCTTATCTTTCGTATTCTGAGAAAGCAGATCCTAAAACAATGTCTTTATGAAGATAGTTTATTTTGGAAGCAATTCAGAGGGAGTAATATGGAGATCTAGATAGAGTAGAAAGAAAACCATTTCAAGGTTGTATTGTTGAACTGGTCTTTGCTGTTACCAACAAGGACCTGTTATGATCAATGAAGAATCATAAAAATTACACCTGTGAATTGTACCACTAAAGCAATGAAGAGTGGAGTATCTGTCCAGTAGTTGTCCTCATTACTCAAGGGCTTTCTATGACATAAATTTCTTGGTACTTGCAGGTTTGCATATGGGAGAGTAAGTATCCTACAAGAAGGCAGTTAAGTCCTAGGGTGAAAGTTAATAGTATGAGGTGTAGCTAATTTCAGTGTTGTTATGTTCCACTTACATGTAGAAGGTAAATATGGTAACTTCTAGAATAAAAGCATTTGTAGACCATTGGTTCCCAAATTTTATTGCACATCAGAATCACCAAGAGAGCTTCTTAAAACACTGAGTCCAATATCCTGATTTTCTGACTCAGTAGGTCTATGATAATGTGTGAAAATTTGAATATTTTACAAGCTCTTAGATGACGTTAAAACTGTTGGTCCTAGGAGCACTGTTTTAGAGTAAGTAAAGTGGAACATGAGTTATATGATATGAAAATATAAAATTTATTGAGCCAGATCATTAATGAACACAATTGGATAAAACTATTGGGATTCAGAATATACACATATTCTTAAAACAGCATGAATTGGTTATTTATTCAAAAATAATCTAGCTGAGAGATATGGAGGATATAATTTAGCCAAATGATCAGATTTTGCATCACTGATATTGGAGCATACTGACATACGTGCCTTCTAGTATGGTGAAATTGAGACGACATCACAACCCCAGGTAGTACTACTACCAAAAATCTACTTGAATCTTGTAACAAAGAAAATGACTGAACTAGATTCTAATATATATATATACATGTATGTATACACATGTATATATATATACATACATATATATATACCAATACTACATTTTATACATACAATAACTGTATTATTGTTACATAAGAGAAAAAACTTGTTCTGGGCAATACATGCAGAAGTATTTATAGGAAAAATGCCATGACATTCATTTATTTTTAGCTATTTAGACACAAACAATAGAAAACATGTATAGAAATGCATAAATCATACTGTTAATAATTAGTGAATCTAGTTGAGGGTATATTGGTGACCATCGCAATTCCTTCAATTTTACATAGGTTTGGGATCTTTGAGAATAATTTAATGGGAAACTCAAGGTATAACATACTGAGCACTATCACATAAATCCTAGAAACATTCTGAAATTATTAAAAAATGTAAGAGACAACTCATAGAATGAGAAGTTGGATATGCTTCAACATGACTGACATATCTGTACTGTGTTTTGAAAATTTTAGAATTTTGACAGGTAGACACTGAAGATTGAGAATATCTTGGCAAGACAATAATATGAACTAAAGGTAAAAAAGTTTGCTCAGTATTATTATTTCTATTAACAGTAATAACTACACTTGATTACTAACACATTCAAGACAAAGAATTCAAAGAAAATTGAGATGAACTGGTTAGTATCTTGAAAGAATTAGTAAAATCTTTTGTTAGACTGCATTAGGTGGGTGTAATATAGCATTTATAAAAAAGGGAGTAATTTAAATATAATCCAGATATATTATGACCTGCCTTCAAAAATCCAAAAAAACATCATAGCCTATGAAGTTACAAATGTTATTTAATAGACTAGTAGGTATTATCACATATCCAATATACCCATGATAATTTTCTATTTAGATTAATCTTATATTTATTACAGATTAATCTTAAAAATAGTGTGGTCTATATGTTCCTTTAGGGCATAATTTAGCATAAATAAATATTAGACAAATTTGTTTGAAGATTTCAAGTAATGTCCACCTCAATTGGTGACACATCCATGTCCAAAATGCCATCAAGAATTGTGCAATCATGAATTAAAATAGAATTACCTTATAAAACACCTACCCATTAAAAATGTAGATATTCTAATAAAGACATCCTCAAAGGCATTAGGATAGTGTCCTAAAATTCTTGAACCTTATTTTATTTTATTTTTATTAATTTTTGAGCTAACTAATTTACAAAATAATACATAATTAAATGTGCAGGCTCATTATTCATCAAATATATGATAACGCATCACACCCATAAACAAAATTCCAATAGTTCACTACCACTGTCTTTTGAAGCCCAACGCTTTTTATTCCCATTCTACACCCTTTTATCCTATTGCTAAGTTCAATTTTCAATATGTCCAATTTCCAGGGGTTAGTTTTTATTTTGCTTATTCCTTTGCTTTTATACTTTATATTCTACATATGAGAAAGATCATCCAGAATGTCTTTCTACTGACTTATTTCACTTAAGATAATTCCCTCTGGTTTCATTCATGTTTTCAGAAATGGAAGGATTTCATATTTTAGGACAGTGTCATGTTCCATTATCTAACTAGCTAGATTTGAGGTAGCTAGATATCTCACATCTTCTTTATTCGCTCTTCTGAAAGCAGACACTAAAACTGTTTTATTATTTGACTATCATAAATGGTATTTCAATAAACATGAGGGTGCATATATCTCTTTGATTAAGTGCTTTGTAGTCTCTGAGTAAATACCTAGAAGTGAGATAATAGGATGATGTGGAATTTCAATTCTCATTTTTTGAGGAATTTCTATACTGCTTAGATAATAGTTGCACCAATCAATACTCCTATCAGCAGTTTACAAGCATTCGTTTTTCTTTTTCTCTATATCCTTGCCAACATTTGTTGCTTACAGTCTTTGGGATAATAGTCCTTCTACAGGTTTAAGATCATGTTTCATTGTTGATGTCCTCTTTTCCCCAAAACTATTCAGAAGCATGTTGGTTAGTCTTCACATATTTTAGAACGTTCTGCTTTTCTTTGGTGGTTGATTTCTAGCTTTTGCCATTGTGATCAGATAAGATATTTGATAAGATTTCAATCTTTGTAGATTTGTTGACAGTTGTTTCTCAACATATGGTCTATTTTTGTAAATGTTCCATGTGTACTTGAGAAAAATGTGTATTTTGTAGCTGTTGTTTGAAGTATTCTGTAAATTTCTGTTAAACCCATCTATTCTAATTTGTCATTTAAGATTGTTGTTTCTCTGTTAATAGTCTGTCTGGCTGACCTGTACGTTGTCCATTTTTGTTAAGTGAGATATTAAAGTTTCCCATTATTATTGTATGAATATGGATGCCTCTTTTTAATGATATTAATCATTGCTTTATATATTTTCATGTTTCCTCATTTGGTGCATATATATTAATAAGTGTTATGTCCTTTTCCTGAATTGACCCCTTAATAATTATATAATGTTGATGTGTCTCTTGTTGGTTTCTTTAGTTAGAAGACTTTTTACCTGTTTTAAGTATTACTGTTCCTACTTTTTAAGGTTATCATTTAATTGTAAGATTGTCTTCCAATATTTGAGCTTGAGTCTTTGTCTTTAGAGCTTAGATTGGTTTCTCTATGTAGCAGAAATTTGGGTTTTGTTTTTTAACTATTTCAGCCACTTTATTCTCTGCAACAGTTTTGCTGGGTATCCTATACACATTTTCTATCTTTTAGATTGGGGTAATATCTCTAAACTCAAAGTTTTTAAAGATTGAATAGCGTAAAGCATAGTTCCTAGAAGAGATTTAATATCTAATAAATGTTATCATTCATTTCTATCATGTCTTACTGACAAGTTATTTACTGTGTATAAAAAAAGAAAAGCAATGTTAAATTTAATGGCTTAAGAAATAATTGTTCTTTATTGTAGCTCATTAGTAATGAATCTGGGAGTTGTTCAATATTTATTGGGTTTGATTGAGATCATATGTGTTTACAAGTAGAGTCTGGAGCAACTTGACTCTGCTCCTCACAATTTTTTTCTTCCCCTGGGATCAATGAAATGTCTTTTTATGGAGATAAATATCACAAAATGGAGGCAAAGTCTAATTACATAGGTATTTTTCAAGTCCCAACTTGAGTTATGCTTGTTAGCATCACATTGACCAAAGCAGATAACATGGTAGAATATGTCTTTAGCAGATTTTATTTTTAATACTCTCATAACACAGTAAACAATCATAGAATTATTTTCAAGATTGTACCCAGTGGAGAAGAAGTAAGTGGTAATAATTGGTAAAGTTGCTTCTTTATTGCATATCTCCTTTTTCAGTGTAGAGAGAATGGGACCTTTTTGTACATTACTAGAGCTAGCATTTTGATGATGGAAGTGATCTGCTTCTATAGTTTCAAAGCAAATCATATTATTCTGCTCTAACAAGCTAGGTGACTAAAAGCAAAATTTATTTTGTCACAATACTATTTCTCGCAGTATTTACTTCTCACAGAAAATATATTTTCTAGCAAGGATTCTCAGTCAGGCTTGTAGATATCTGACTGTATTCTTGTTAGTGCTTCACATGGATTTTCCCTCTGTGCATGCATGTAGAGAAAGACAAAGAGATGCTCTTTAGTTTATCTTTTTATAAGAACATTAATCTTATCACATAAGGGCCCCACCTTTATGACCTTATTTAATCCAAATAACTTCTTCCAGGGTTCTAGCTCCAAAAATAGGCACACCGTCAGTTAGGTTTTCAGCACATGAGTTTGGGGTGACACAAACATTCAATCCACTATAAAAATAAAAGCAAAGCAAATAATTCGCTAAATTTGAAAGATAATAAAGTACTAGACAATTCTCAGAAACATCAAAACAGAAGATTTTATACCAGAGTCAGCAAATCAAATCCGACAATCAGGATGTTTTTGTGTGATCTGTGATCTAAGGATAATACTTACATTTTTTAATGTTTAAAAAATTTAAAAGGATTATGTTTTGTGACATGTGAATAATATGTGAATTGCAAAGAGTGTTTGTAAATGAAGTTTTATTGAAGCACAGGAAGTTCATTTGTTTATGTACTTTCTATTGCTGTTTTGGCAGCACAGCAGGTTTGAATAGTTTCAACAGAGACTATGGTGCTCTTATCACTTGCTACTACTTCTGTACTCACTGTAAATGCTCAGACACAATTACAAATGGAGATTTTTAATCATCATAAGTAGCATCTTTCCCCAACATTTCATTATTTTTACAAGTCCATGGCCATCTTGTCAAAACAAGGAAAGGGAAAAAAAGACTGAATTTTGTATCATTTAAGAAAACTGTGGACTGTTTAAGATTAGGTGACATTATATTTATGGAGAATTAGAAAAATCCATAAGATTGGTAGGTTGCTTCATGTATGCCACCTTCCATTTCACCCCCTGAGGAAATAAACCCAAATAACTTTGTGTTTTTTATGAATTGATAATATATCTGTCATCAAAGTCAACATTACCAGACTAAGCATCAATATGATATTATCAATAAGAAAGCAATGGTAGATAAATAATAAAATATTAAATAGAGTAACTCACTAATTTCTTCACACAAGATGGAAGGAAGGAAGGAAAAGAGCACGGGAGAAAGGGAAGGGAAAGTAAAAGAGGAGAAGGGTGAGAGAGGGGAAGGCAAGCTGAGAGAAGGGAACAGAATGGAAGGAAGAACAGAGAAAAGAAGAAAGGGAGAGAAGGAGGGAGGCAGGTAGGGAGAAAGGAGGCAAGAGGGAAAAGAAAATTTTAAGCTATAAATAAATTCCCAATAATACTTTTGTATTAATTTGAACCCACTCCAACATTTAACTGCTAATGTCATTCAAAGTTATCAGCATTAGAATGATATTTATAAATTAACTTTAAATTGATTAGTGTGTATTTTGATTAGTTTATAATTTGATTATTAACATCTATTTATTTTAGAGTCTCAAAGAAAAAATATTAAAATATTAACAAATACCCCCACCCTTAAAAAAATAGCAAATAAGTCTTCAAATACAAGTGCCTATTTCATTTTTAAGGTATAAACTGGTTTATTAAATATCAAAGTGTAATCTTTGCTATTCTTGTTATATATAATGTAACTACAAGGGTCTTTAACAAAAATGTATTATATTCAGCCATTGTTCTTTTCCCAGTAATTAATAGATTATTTGTAGTGTGAAATTTTAAAAATGAGTGTGTTGACAATCTTAAAGATTAGCTATGGCTATGAAGAGGATTCAACATATTCCCTACATAACTAGAATTTAGCTTATTTCCTATATAAATTCAAATTTGTTTTTCTAAATGATCTCTTCCATTGCTGAGCATACAGCTTACTAAAGGAAAGCACACAGAGAAACTGTTGCTTTTGTTTAATAGCTATAGATCCTTTCAAGAGCAAAATCCAACTTTTAGGTATTTGGTTTGAGTCACCAACATGATAGTAAAAGCAAGCACTGATTTTGGTAAGCTGATTCGATTATCATAAATATTAATTGGAAAAAAAGGGGAAATTAATTTTTAGCTTTAGAGTTTGAGTGCGCATTTACACCTTAGGGAAACTAATTTGCACAGCTGAACTCAGGTGTTGAAAGTCTAGGTCCATGACATCATCAGAGTTTCTAATGATTATAATAGTTATTCTTAGATGGTCAAAAGATAATTGAAATTAGCCAAATGTTCTTTAAAAAAAAAAAAAGAAAAAAGGAAAGGTGCAGGCAGGAATGAAGGCAAGTAGGCAGGCAGACAGGGAGAGGAGGAAAAAGCAATTTTTTTAATTTATTTTTATTTATTTTATTCACCATCTAGCTTGATTCTCCTGAGACCAGGTTGTGAACCCAGTCCTTGGAATGTACGTGGACTGCTCCAGCTGCACTTAACTGTTAAATCACAAATGTGATCTGTTAAAAGTACTCTTAAAGGAGTTTGTTATACAAAGATGACAAGGTCACAGAAGGATTGCCTACAGAACCTAAGGTGTCAGTTTGGCAAGAAGGCAAATCCAAGAAGTTTTTCCTACAGAAAACAATTTTCAAAATGAGGGTTTTCTTATTTGCTTCTCTGATTCTTAAAATATATTTTGTTTTCAATGTTTTTTGTGTTTCTTATTTGAATACCCTGCTAGTGCACTTGCTATCTCCTTGACCTGATTTTAAAATTGTGAGTGAAATTTTATTAATATTGGCATTTCAGATCTTGGCCTAGTGTCTAACACAAAATAGTACTTAATGAATATACTGAATCTATACTTTCTTTCCATAATATTTTTGCTGGCCTACTATGTTCAAGTGCTGTGCTATATAATAAAAACAAGGCAGGGAACCAGAAGACAAGATTTATGCATAAATTATGTTGTAAAGAAAACAAATAGCCATGTTAATAAACAATGTCTTTGCATATTGTGATAAGTGTCATGAGGTTAATATAATAAAGAATAATGTCAGGTGGAATGAAAGTGCTAGAAGTATACTCTTTAAGTTGAATCCCCAAGGTTTAGAATAAACCATCCAAGATAGATAGGTATTATCAAGCTCCCTTTCCTGTCTCAAAGGCCAATGACAAAGTTCTGTAGAAGTTTATATAAATGTCTTTGAAAAGGTTTCACAGTTTTACATTTAGCTCTAATAAAGCAATTTATTGGCATGAATTATGTAAAGCAGGACTTTAAAAATCTAAATTAAGTTTGCAAAAGAAGAGAAAGAAAAGAATATCAAATTAAAAATGCATGCATATATAGTCATATACAAACACAAACACATGCACATATAGTCATTAAAATATTCTGTAAGTTCTAAGTTTCAATTGGGATTCAGATGATTCAGACTCTAGTGATCTTTTATCTACTAGAGGGTATCTTTTCTCATTACTATGGTATATTCAAAGACACTTTAGGGCCCAGAGGAAGGTTTTCAATTGCTGGAAGCCTGAAAAATTTGGGAGACAGCCATTTATGAAAAATTATTTCAACTTATAAATATTAGATTATTTAAAAAGTATGTCAAATTAAGGGCACCAAAGCAAAGTTGCTTCATGTGGAATTATGAGGTCTGTCATATTTAATAAATAAAATACATAATGCCCAGATAATTTTTTAATTTCAGATAAACAAATAATCATTTTTAGTATATTTCAAATATTGAATGAATATGCTTATACTGAAAAAAAAATAGTAGTGTTCATCTGAAATTCCAGTTCAACAGTGTATCTTACATTTTATCTGTCAAATTTATGAAGTATTGGTAAATCTACTTGTTGGAGGGAGAGTGCTACATAGAGAACAATATATAAATCAGATTAATAGGAACAGAAGAGATAAGAGAAGAACATTGTTTTAAAAGACCTTTCTTCATGGATCTCTCACCTTTCTACACAGTTAGGTGCGAACGCATCACACATTTCAGACTTTTTTCCATATATTTTGCTAAAAACAATTGTCTTGAAAAAGAGATGTTTCTTCCCCTGAGTTGTTTTGCCTACATTCTAGGGTAGTAGAGAAAATGTCTCCTTATTAGATAGAGAGGCATCACGGATAATTTTAACATTATTTTATATAATATTTGGCTTTCTCATTTCAAAGTTCTCTTCCTGTAACACACCCATACTCACCAAAAACCTATTGCTAGAGTGCTGATTGGATTCTGTTTGACTTATTTTAATACCCTCTTTAAGCTCAATCTTTTAAATTTCTCTTGCTGTGTTAATTTGTGCTCTAATAAAACCAAAATCTGTCACTTTGGCACGTACACACTGCTACTCCTACTCCTACTATTACTACTACTACTAGTGGCAGTAGAAGTAGTTCAGTACTACTATTGATACTACAAGAATTTGCTTTGCTGCTGCTGTTAACAGTTTCTTTTATTGGACACTTCAGAACAGCAAAATGTCCACAATAACAAAAAAATCAGAGGCCTGACGGCAGGAATCAACAGTCTGGAAATGGTTTAGTTATTACTTACTTTTTATCTACTGTGTCTCTCTCTTAATAAATAGCACAAGGTCAAGGTATTTGGTTACTTATTAAAAATCCCCAAAGACCTGGTATTATTATAAATAACGTCTGATAAATGTTTATTACTCAGATACTTGAATGTACGCTTTTCCTTTACCTTAACATTTGGCAGCTGGCTACAAAGTTTAGAACTGGCTTCCTACTTCCCAATATGGTTATCTCAAGCATCCCAAGGCAAAAAAGTATATGTCTGGGAGGAAAAAGTTCCCCATAGACATGATTTTTAAAAAAAATTTCCTAGAACACTATATCCAGGATACCGTCAGTACACTCTTTTACAAGAAGGTTGATTCTGTTGGAAGAGATGCAAAAAAGTCTCTTATTACCTGCTCTTCCTTGAGGTTCTGATGATAAAACCTCTCATACCCTTAAGAGTATAACAGATGTTATTTTGTTCCAAGAAGCTATCTTGAGGAGAGTGGATCTTAAATTTCCCTAGACCTCTAAAGGTAAACTACCCAAAGAACACCCCTTTCTGTCTGCATCATCCATTTGTTTACTTATGCCTCTTTCTTATGAACTCTGTTGCTAACCTTCTACTAGAAGGAAAAGACATCCTGTGCACAGTGCTGGAAGAGCACTGGAGATAACAAGGCCCTGACTTGGTTACCCAAGGCCCATCGTTGTTTGCTCTTCAAAGATTCCAGGATTCTTGTCACTCTATCAATGTGTATACCTTTGAAGTCAGTTGTTTTAGATTTGTCGGTCACTATATTCATTGTTACTGTCATCATGGACTATCATCCTTTCCAAAGCAAATATTATCAAAATTTGGTGGCCAACCAGGCAGTGACATTGCTCGCTATGGCTTTTGTAATTAACCCTTGAGGTTGCCTCTGATTTGATGATTCATTACTGCTCAGCAATCTGACCTTTCAAAGTACTCACAGTAACATATTAGCTAATGCATTAAACAATGTTTACTGAATAGGAATCATAGCTTTACTTTTTCCTGTAGTCTTGATGGTGCATACTTAAACTGAACGCCATCCAAACCTAGTTCTCAGCAGTTTTCCTATTGTGAATTCAACTCTTTATTTGCAGCTGCTGAAAATGAAATAAATAAAGAAATGTTTGACATAAGTAAACTAAAATCATAGTTTAGTCCTGGACATAAAAGAACTCTATTTGACGCATGTGACCACATATCCTGTTTTCAACAGTATATCAAAAATTCATTCTCTAATAATATTGCCCAGGGGTTTATGTGTTGTATCATAAAATCCATAAATTGAGCAGAAATGTTTGGGGGCCATCTCCCAACCATGTAAAAAGATATGTTGAGTTAGTAAAATAAATAAATAAGTAAATAAACAAATTGTTTCTTTTATGATTTTAGTAAGTACATAGAGACTGTACTTCACAGAAATGAAGTGGGAAATAAAATAGCAGAGAATCAAAAACAAACAATATATAGTGGAATTTGCAAAAGGTCGGTATTCTTTACATTCAGCAAGATGAATCCAATATAATTCATAAAAATAAAAATTCTTCAAATAAAAAATACATTTTTCTTTTGTTATCTTCCTTTGAAAGAACAATAATATATGATTCAAAAATATTAATATGATTTTTAATTTTACCTCATGCTGCTCCTTGGTAAGATTTTTCCTTTAGCTCAGTGATAAATTTATTTTAAAATTTTATTGCAGCATTGTGCTTTAACGCAATATAGGAAAGTGATTGTAAATCAACATCTGGATATATTACACTAAGTTCATGACTAACAGCATACATTTATCCTTAACCATATAATTCTATACTTTTGCCTGATTAGCCCACCTCCTCTTCCTCTTCCCTCTGGTAACTTCAGATTTGGTTTTATAGACTAAAAATCTGTTTATTTGATTTGGTTCATTTGTTGTTTAGTGTCTCTATATAACATATGAGTGAAATCAACATTACTTCTCAAATTGATTTATTTCACTAAGTATAATTTCCTCTTAGTCTCTCCGTGTTGTTGCAAATGGCAGGATTTAATCTTTTTTAATAGCTGAGTAGTATTCCATTATGTATAATATCACATCTTTTTTCCAGACTCATCTATCAGTGGGTACTTAGGTTGTTCCCAGCTCTTGGCTATTGTATTTAATGCTGCAATGTATATAGGTGCATATATCTCTTCTAATTAGCCACCCAGAATTATACAACTTGCGTTCATAAAATTATATATGTTGCTTGAGGCATGATAATTCACTATCTTATAAAATCAGGTGTCAATTATTTAAATTATTTTTATTGCTAGTTCCTGATAAAATTAAACAATCCACAATAATCTGCTTTTCTAACTAGAAAAATGTGGTTTTCGACCTTTAAGTTCATACTCGATGAAAAGAATCATATGTCCAGCTACTGTTTTACTTATATGGATTCCGATTATTTCAAGAACTTCTGACAGAAACATGGTTGCTTATTTCAGCTTCTTTCTCATTCTTCCAGAAAACACAAAAGCGCAACAAAGAAAACTCAAAAAGCAGTAAGCAAATAAAACAAAACAAAATAAACAAATGAAAAACCCTGATAAATTAATTAGATATAGCAACAAGAAAACATACAAAATCTTCAGATTTCAAAATAAGCAGGATTACCAAAAACAATGAGATCTGGTTCAAGTGTTGAAGGAGGAAGTTAAATAAGGAAGCTGGGATTGGCTAGGAGAGCCCAGCCACAACTCACATTACAAAGTATTAGGAAATAAAAATACCTTCTGAAGGTGAGGACTTCACCTATAGTGCAAAACATTTCTGTCATTTGCTATAATAGATGCAGAAGGCAGCATAGTCAGGGCTGATGGCAGAAACACTTTTACTTCAATTTATTTCAGAACAGAAAAATCAGGGCCTTCTGAGAAATAACACCGAGAATGTAAATCTACTTGGGAAGCAAAGAAATAGCAAGCAAGGCCAGTGTGCCCTCAACACGCACATACAAACCAGAAACCTCTTGAAGATTACTGGTTTGTGAAAATCATTTTTATTTAATCATGAGTCAGAAAAAAGTAACATGAATATAATCAGCACAAGCGCTATGAGAAAAACTATGTGTGTCACATTTTACTGTCAAACAGAAGTTTTTACTAGAAAGCTGTTGCCAAGTGAAAATAATCAACTTAGTAAACAACTGAATAAGACAACTAAAATTAAATCAACCCTTCATTTGTGTAAATAAAGACCAAAATTCAGAATAACTAAATTAATACAAGAGTACATAATAAAATACATGTAGGAAAGATGAATACATAAAACACTCAGTAGAGAAAGGAGGAAATCATTGATATAAAGATTGAATATGAAGGTGCAAAACAGAGAAAAAATAGTGCAGAAACAGAAAAGTCATAACCATGCTTACATTGTAAAAAATCAAAACAATATAATAAACTATCCAACTCAAAAAGTTAAAAATGTAAACATAATAATTTAAGAAAATAAAATGAAAAAAATCACAATAAAAACAGAAACTACTAATATTATAGAAAAATTTAAACAAATATATGCAAACAAAAGGTGATTTTTGGGAGATATACACACACACACATATATACATACACACATACATATATACATACACCTTATAGCATATAATATAATCTATATTATGTACTATGTTGTATACAATAGGCTATATAATTATACATGTAATTATATATCATTTATGCAAATTGGACTTTGTGAAATCATAAGCTAGAGATAATATGTAGTATCAATAGAATAAGCTATATACATACTATACATAATATAATAGATCATGATGTAAACTAATTAGCCACCATAATGGAGAAAAACATTGAACAAGCTCAAAAACGCAAATAATTTAGGGGAAAAATCATAAATAAGGAAACATAAAAATATATTTCATTAGCTATGCAAATATACTTTTTCCTGAGTATATATGGCAATAACCAAATTTACAATATAAGAACTAAAAGAGATAAACACATCAATTTTGTAGCAAAATTTGTAGAATGCTGTCAAAGAACATACATTCCCATAAAATGGAAACCTATGCAGGTTCTCAGAACAATAATACTATACATCCTTTTCAGTTAGAGAATTGGAATGGTGTTTAAACTGTTAAGAACATAAAAAAAAAACACCGCTAAATGATATGTAAGGACAAATCAACTATTAGTAAAACAGTGATTTTATAACACAATTGCATGCAATAAAGAAAACTATAGATCAATAATATCACTAATGAATATAATTTTTAATTTCTAAGTAAATTACAGTGAAGAAACTTAATTGCTCATTGAAAATATAATACACTGTAACAAATGTATATTTTTCCAGAAATGGAAACATTATTCAGTATTAGGAAAGTTTATTAATCTTATGAAACATTATGTCAGGTACAGAAAGATACACTATAAAACTTCTGTATGGGTGATACCATAATGCAAAACATTAAACTGACAAACAGATTATACAAATCTTATCACATTTTCTGATATGTCAAAGCTTATTGACAATTGCTTTCAACCATAGCTGTTTTGACAGTAGATGAGACTATTAGACATGATTCCATAAAATGTCCCTACTCTTCCCATGAGGATGCAGTTTTCAAATTAAAGAGACAAGATTTTATTGAGCAATATAGGTGGAGATACTGACCACACAAAGGAGTGATTTTTGATTTATGACAATCTCCATTTTACATTCCATTCATTATATTACACTGCTTACATAATTTTCACACCAACTTTGGTCTCTAAATAGATATACCCCAGGCTTGACTGCCAGAAGCAGTCAGGATAAATGTTTGTCCTACTAAAACTATTTTATTGAAAAGTTCACTAGGAAGACTATGCAGTGGTCATTTGATTTATAGTGGTATTTTGTTGAGATGTTTTGTGGCAGAGTGTCAGCATACTATCAGCAGTTTCATATCCAGATGCTAAAAATGCACTTAACAATGTTCTCCTATTTTTGTTAGGTTATTATCAAAAGAAAAAAATTGAAAGTATGAAAATCAGCAAAAATAAAGGTAAATGAATTGTTATTGGCAAAATTATAATTTCATTCCTGGAAAACGAAAGGTAGGCAACTGTAAAATAACAAATAAGAAATAAATAATCACATTCTGAAAATATAGTGGATGAAAATACACCTTTCATAGTAGCCACAAAAGAGTATATTTGGAAATAAAATTGACAGCAAATGTAATAGCTATATAAAGAAACTCTAAAAGTTGATTTAATATTTTAGCACCCAATAAAAACACCAAAAGATTTTTCTAGATATGAAATATTTAGCATGAATGTTCAAACATAAAATAAATGTGAATAGTAAAAGCACTTTGCATTAAAGACAAAATGTAACCTGTACTATTTTTTTTTAAGACAATATTAAACTAGTGTGTTAATAGTTCAAGAAAAGTTTGGCATATGAAAAAATAGACCATAAAGTCCAGAAATACATCAATTACAAATTAGTTCTTTAATAGAAGTGGCATGTGAAGTAAAGTGGTATTTGGAGTGAAGATGGAAGATGCTAAAATCCTATCGTAAGCATGGCCAGCTGTATACAAAACAGATAACAAATAAATAAATTTTTATATGTCATCCAATATTCACAGATCAATTACAAAGAGATGATTGATATAATTGAAATCCAAACCATTAAAGCTCTAGAAGAAAAATCCTTTATGAGCTTGGGACATAGAAAGTCATTCCAACTATAACTCAAAAACCAGAATATAAAAGAAAATTTTTATATATAAGACTAAAATTTATTTTTAAATTCTGTATGTAAAGACAATTATCCTAATAAATGAATAACAAACTGGAAAAAGTATTCATAGAATCATAAACATAAGCAAATCTCCATGTCACGTGTTAAGTACTTGGTATTAACTGATTAATGAAAAAGATTTCAAAATCTAAGTTTGAAACAAAATAAGTCCACATTGCTCTCAAAATTTTCCAAATATTTCTATCTTCATGCTCGGTAAGATAGATAAAAACTAAAATAATACTGATATTATTTTTACCCTTCAATTGAGGCAAAAATTCAAATGTTTAGAAATAGTTACATGGAGCAATGGACAATCTCATATATCAGAGTATAATTAGTTATGCCCATGCTAAATCAATTTAAAAGTAGAAATCAATAATTTAAAGTGCTTGATTTTGCAATTTTTCTAGGACAAGTAGTCCTATAGATACATAGGAACTTGAAAAATATAGGTACAAATTTTCACTCTTTGAATTATTATATATGGCAAACTGTTAGAAATTAACTTGATTGTCAATTAAAAAATATTATATTACTGTACTTCCATTTAACAAAGCACAGGGGGACTTTTTGAGAAAGAGAAAGGTCTCAGTGTACTAATGAGGAAGTATCTCAGAAATACAATAGTGTTTTTGTGTATAATTAGGAGAGGATATAGTTTATTTTATTACATAAATAAATTTGTGGTTATAAAAAAATAAGAATTAACAAAGGTGACTACAGAGGGGTTGTTGGGTACTACTGAGAGGATGATAGATGCCAAGACAAGACACGTCTTCATTTTAAATTTTATGTAGAATATACACTGATATTTTCTAATAATTCAACTATTTCTATATCCATTAGCTAGCATCCCTCTGTAAGGAAGAGTTCTTTCATATTTTTATTTCTTTAGTATCTCTTTGGACTCACACTTTGTTTTGTTTGTATTGTGTTATTATCTGTTACCACCACTATATAATTTATATCATGTATGTATGAATGTTCTTAGTTATATGTAGAAAAGTCAAATTAAAAATCACAAAGAATAAATTAAATATAATTAGAATTTAATTTTTCATTTTTTAACTTATCAAATGTAAAAATGGTATCTTATTTCATAGAAATACAATTTTAAAACATTTGAAACTATTCTGTATTTTTCATGTACCTTTGAAAAAAGTCATGCTTCAATGACATTTGAAGTGATTTTGTCCTATACCATAGTGTTTTCTGACAACTTAATAAATGCAGTGTTTTATGAGCATTTAAAGCTATGCATGTTCAAATATTACACTTAAAATATAAATATTGAAACCTGGAAGTGATTAATGATGGCAAATAAATGTTTTATTGATATATGTCTGGAAAAGATAACACTAATTTTTACTAATATGGGAACTGATTTGATAATAACTAATCAACATTTTCATTATAGTTTAAAGAAAATACATTTATTGTTTGGTTTTTAGTAAATTTGGCAAAATAGACTTTTAAGGTAAAAATGCAGATCTTAAAGCTGAGAGTTCCCTAGCTGCATCACTATATTCAGTGGTCTTCAATTAACTTTTTATGATTTCATTAATCAATGCTCTTCATTAGTTTTAACCTTTCTACATCCCTTCTTCTTATTTAATCTTTGCATTTAAAACTATTTCCCACATTTTTATTTCGAAAAAGTGTAAGACCAATAGGAAAATTGAAAAAATCTACTAGATTCACCAATATCATGGCGTAATAATTTTCGTCTCTCTAAATATGCATGTACAATTTTTCCTGAAACAATTTTAAAGAAAGTCCCAAATATCAAGACCCTCATCCCTAGTATGTTAGAATGAATTTCTATGAGTAGCACTGTCCAAAATAAAGAGAAGAGGCTGCCATGTAAATTTAAACTTTATAGTAGTCACATTGCAAAGCAGAAATAAACTCATAAAATTAATTTTGATGGTGATTTCACTTTACCATTGTTAAAAAGTGCTCATTCTCAATTTGTAACCAATACGGGAAAATATTAGTGAGGGAATCTACATTACTTTTTTTGTACTAAGTCCAATGCGTAATTGTATATTCAAAGCTTGTCTCACTTAGGAATTGCAGTTTCAAGTGCTCAGCGGGCACATGTGTTTAATGTCTACCAAATAGAACAACGTAGTTGTAGAGTTTTGCTATGGTCCAGGGAGAGAAGGACCAAATGATGACTTTTTTTTTTTTGCCATGTTTTCCCTGGGTCTACAATGTAGCCTTGTCTTTGACCCTTTATTCTAAAACATCACATGAAATTTTGGCCTTCACCATGTTACCAAAACCTATTACAATTTGCATACAATAACTGTACTATTTTATGAGAGGTCAGTTCAGTCCAAAGAGGCAGACAATAGTTATCTGGCCTGATTTGTTTTTTACAGACTTTATTACCCACATCTTAACATACATAACATTTTTTTTTCCAATGCAATCAAGAGAATCCGAATGCACCATTTGCCTTTGTAATACCTTAACTTTTTTTAAGCGACCAATGTTCTCTTTAGTTATGCCTAACTAAAATTTCCTTTAATGAGGTCGTTTTCTTAGCCTGAGTTCCCCGAAATTAGGCCCTAAGGAAAACCACTTGTCTGCAGTAATTTATTTGGTAATGTTATCCCAAGGAACAGGAATATAGGGCAAGGAAGTAAATAAAGATGGAGAGAAAGTATCAAAATGTGATACTGAGTTTGGGTTCCTGGAAGTGAATTCTACAGCTTTCCAGTCTTATAAGCAATTTTGAAAAGTATTTCATATATGCCCACCCACTGAAGAAAGGCTGGAAGCATTTATCTATCATCCTGCCTGTTAATCTAGGTGTTAATGTCTCTGCAGGAGTCAAACAATCTCCCCTTTTGACTGTGAATGTATAGACATGTACAGAGTCAATTCCTTCAGCATTCTATTTTCATATCAGAAAAGCTCAAAAAGGAAAGTAGTCTGGTTGAATCAAGTCACTGCCCAATTTTACTTGTATTAAACTAGGGAGATAAAGCTTGCATGAAATTGGTCACCACACAACTGGCTAGAGCAAGGCCAAGTATTTTGAAATAATTACTTTGAAATAATTGTTTTGTTTTGTTTTGTTTTCTAAACAAGGAATGTTTCTAACCTTAAGTTGCAGGCCTTTGAGAAAAAAAGGATCTGCTACCCTACTTGGAATATTTTCTGAGTTTTAACCTTCCTGTCAATGTCTAGAGTTTTTGGAGCAGCATTTATTTGTAACTCAGTGAAGCTCTATCTTCAACCGACCATTCCTCACAATTGTTTGAGTCCTACCATTCAGAAGCATACATGAATACATGAATAAATGAATATTTGAAAGCCCCTTTATGTCAAGGACATGAAGCTCTAAAATCAAGGTAATTTATGGTGCATATCTTCTGGGCCTTAGTAAAATTAATAATAGTTATGATTACTATCATTATTATATAACTATTATTCCATAGTAATGATAATAAACACCTGGTTTTTATTTTAATACACAAAAAAAAGCAATTACTGTCTTAGCTAGTTCAGAGGGCTCAAACTATTTTTAAATACCTATTCAAATTTTCAGTCTACTTTTTTATTAAAGCTTTGCCCACAGTTTTTAATGTCCTAGTGGAAGTATCTACTGTGAAGATCTTAGAACTCCAGAAATATGATGTATTGTTTTGAAGTCTGCCAGAGTGCTTGCTTATCCTATTTTACTTTTTTTTTCTTTTTAAGTAGATTCTGAGCCTGGATCCTATGTTATTTTTCACTTAGTTTATAAGTTTGAGTAATAATTAGAAATGGAAGCATGCTAAAAGTATGCTTATGCTACTGTATTTCTAATTTTAAAAAGTATATTATTGCTTCCATGTATCTTTCAATTCAAATTCAGAAGTGAAATAATTGAAACTGAAATTTTATTTCAGTAGTGCCATCCCCATCCTCCTGCCAACAGATCAATATTAAAACTTTTATTCTGCTTCTGCCAAGTTCTATCCTGATTGAGGAGGCAGTTATTGCTCATCTAAGCACAGAGCTTTTGACATTTAAAATAATTGGAGCAAATGAATGATTTTTTTCAAATGCTTCATATACATTACCTTTACTTTAAAACCCAAACTGCTTATACGATGGGGAGGATAAATCTTTTATTAATATCACTGGAAAAATACAGTGGGAGTATTATCAGGTAGAGAATGAAAATAAAATAGACTGAAAGTTGTCTTTGATTTATTAAAAAAAAACTACATAAAATTGATACTTTAAGCCAAGATGAAAAACTTTCGCCTGTTTTTCCTTAGCTTATTTTAACTGAGAAATTAACTTAAAGCAAATGAAAACATGACAAATGCCTAGTAGTATAACTAAATATTTGATTAAATGTGTAAAAGTGTGTGTGTGTGCATATTTTAAGAATAAAAAAGGACCAATCGTTGGAAAAAAAATTTTGAAATTATATTCTGAAGTCTATGAGTTTTGTGATGAGGGCGAAGACTATAGACCACAAGTAATATATAAGTAGAACTTCTTTGTTTCATGTGCCACTATATTTACAAGTTCTAGAGCAATGCCAGAGTGATAGGTACTGTGAAAATATTTATTAAATATATAAATGCACAATTCCTCATTCTACCATCATTTATTTACATAATAGTCTGCTTTTATGACTTTGATACTGAGAGAAACATGGAAATGTGAAAGTAAAAAAACTTTTCTAGATTTTATTATCATTATCTCAGAATTTGGGGAATAGATTGCTATACACATAACTATTACAAATGTGGTATTAGAAAATCTGTCAAGAAGTCATTCTCCAATTTACTGAATATGGTCAGGTGAAGTATTAATAAAAAGAGAAAACTTTTAAAATTTATCATTGTATTAAAGTTATAAAGAAATTCTACTAGGGTATTGTTAAAAATAGTAAAACAAAAGAATGGGGAAAGGTTAGGGGTTGTAGAAATATTAAATAACTTCCAGTCACCTGATTGTCTTGTATAGAAGAAAAAATCCTTAGAAATAAAATGCATATCAGTGATACAATTAATCAACTGACCAACTTTCTGACACAGATTGATTTTAACGAAATAATTTTATCAATGTAATATTATGAGAATATCATGATGGAACAAGTGGTCAATTGATAGAAATGGTACCTGTTTATTGCTAACTAAACTTGTTATATTCTACTTATCAAGTTCACCAGTCTCTCCTGATAAAAGTGTATTTTATCCTGACTATATCCTGATAAAATCTTTTTATTTTATAAAATATTCATTTAAAATAAATTTATGATTTACATTCTAGATATTTGATTAAAATCATATACTAGGAATACACCATAATTAATGTATATTTTATAACAAATAGAATTTGAGTACACCATAGTACTAAGAGGGCAATAAGGTTTGAGCATATTGCCTGCAAGTTTTATTGAAAATCATATGAACCAGTAAAATTCATAAGGAATAAACAAAATATAATTTTGGTTTATGACTACATTTTCAACTTACATTGCACATGATTTCTTTCACTTTATTATATAGATTTTGATATTATGTCTTTGCATTGTTCCTTCTCTTCTTTTTAATAGACATGTTTGTTTCAAGCAACTTTAAAAAAATCTAATCCCTACTACCACATTTTCTCACTTTCATTTAATTCTTTGTCAAAGCCCTTGGTTTTTAACATTTCTTTAGTTGACTATTGTCTTTTACTCATACAAAATATGGGAGAGTGTTTTTTTTTTTTTCTTGTACTTAAATGCTGGGTTTGCAATATCAAATTTTAAAAATGCTTCTTGTTGACAATTTATGTATTGCTAAAGGGAAAACTCTTCTCATTGTATGTGCAATATTACATAAATTATCAAATAAACCTATGATATTATAACCTAAGAATATAAATAATTTAGTGCTTTTGTCTGCCATATAACTTTTCCCTGATTTACATCACACAAAGTTATTGACAATATTAAGGTAAGGATGAGTTACTCACTTTATATTTGATATCTGAGTCACTTAAAGATTAAGGGAGTAACTAGGAAATAGTACGATTTGAACTTAAGCATTTGTGGTTCCAGAACCTTAATACTAACTCATTATTAACTATACTCTGAAAATGCAAAATATATATTTAAAATCAGAAAAAATGAAAGAAGTGTTATAAAAACTAATACTTTATCTAGGAATATATAGATAGATATAAAATGTTTTTTTTTTTGTTGTTGTTGCAATCACATACATCTAAAACATTTATATCCTTTGGGTCATCTAATATTTTTTCTTAAACCTCAGCATTGTAATTCATATGTGGTTAGATTCAAAAACAAATACTGGCATACAAGTGGTCATACTGCATGAAGTACAGAATGACTTTTACAGAGATTCAGTTATCAGGGAAATCCACTGGGACCAGAAGATGGATTTGTGCTAAAGGCCAACATTTATAGCACATGAACACAGCAGGACAAACAGAAATGCCAGGGATTGAAAGAGACCAGAATTCTGAATTTGAGTTAATAGGTAGCTTTCAGGGTCTGTCTCCCTTACTAAAATGATGGGAATGATTATATTTAGAATAAAATACTACTAATTATTAGTACAGACTTAGTGTCTTACAAGAATTTCTTGTTTTCTATAAGCAAATGTTTCTATCAGTGAAAAAATGTGTTTTAAGTTATAATATTCTATATATATTTATTGTGTGTATACTTGTGGATCCACCTGTTAGTTTTTTTAAATTAAATGCAAAATCGAGATTTGAGGATAAAGGTCTTTTGAATGAAATGGTAAAATTACTATTGAATGAATCATCGATTTTAAAGAAGTACATTTAGTGGATTATAGGTAAAAGTAATACATTCAGAATTTTAATTTATCAGTAATCAGACATAATCAAGATAAAATTGACATTTTTCACTATAATAAAATCGATTTGCTTGTTTGTCTTGTTCTCCATTTGTCAGAGGGTCTATGAGTTTGCTCTAAAGTTCTCATACGAATTTCAAACTGAACTTCTGCGCAGATGTGTCATGCAAAATGAGGTGTACATGAACACTAATTGGTACAAAAATCACATTTATGTAATCTGTTTATATCTGCTAATCAAGGAAAAATTCAAGAAATGCTCCATAAGGAATACAATCTATTTATACATTGAATACATTGAATAGCTTAGAAATCATGGTTATAAATGAAGTAGAAAATCTCTAGGAAATGTATAATTATAGACATTTGGGGTTTTCTTTTCAAAATAATTCAATACAAAGTCATAGCTTATAGAAAAATATGATGTCATATTTTGGACAAAGGTAGATCTTTCACATAAGTCACTTTGAATATACTGCTTGAAAATTTGGTAGTTGATTAGTTCCTCTAAATAGTAAACTTTGATTTACTTTCCTAAAAATGATCAAAACAGTTAATAAAATGTCATATCATTTGTCTCCATTATAATTTTATTAGACTTTTTTTAGCCTCTAAAATCATAGCTATTATTAAAGAATACTGAGGCATACCTCAAACCTATATAATGTCATGATGTAATATTAATTCAATAAAATCAATTAAAAAGAAATCAAGTTTAAAAAAGGTAATATAATGACTTACATATTCAAGTGTGATTAAGCTATAATTCTTCTAATTAACCTTATATCAAAATTTCGGCGAGGATCTCCAATCTTACAATATTTCCAATATAACTTGAAGAGTTGAAATTAAAATGTTTATAACTAATTTAATTACTAAAATACACATCTTCAATATTCTTCATATAGTTTTCTTTGTTATTACTGTTATTACTGACTTTTATCTTTGTTATTACTGTTATTACTGACTTTTATTTTTGTTTCTTTGAGTAGTAATATTAAAATATTTAGGTTTCACCATAAATTATGTGCACATGTCATACTGGAACAATGAAAGCTCAAGTGAGTGATTTTTTTTAAATGAAAAGTGAGTTTAAAAGCTTAAATAACCTTTTAAAATTGATCGATCGCTTCCTTTCCTCAGTGCCTTAATTCAGTAGGGTGCCTATGAAATACTTTCTTGAAAAAATATTGCCATAATTAACTGGAGATTATAATATTTCATAATCTTAAATTCAATTAAAAAACCACTTAGAGAAGACGATATAGCAAATGCAATATAATCCAGAAGCAAATTATGCTATAAGTCTTCAAATGAAAAATATTCTTTATATATCTTTAAGTGATGGATTAACATATTAGTTAGATAAGGGACCTTTATAAATTTTGGTTCACGTAAGATCAAAAACAATGAAGAGTTTTTGATGTCCCATTTTTACTTATGATAAATTTCTTATCAGAAGAACATTGCTATTATATTAATCACCAACATAAAAATAATTTTAATCAATTTAATCAAAATGTCAAATACAAAAGTGAATTTATAGAAGGTTAAAAAAGTATATTGAATGTCCCCAGGTCTCTGCTTCTAGCACCTGCATTACCAAACCTGTCTTGTAAAGACCCATCCAGCTTCAATGTACTCACCAATCTCCAGTAACCTGTGGCCTTCACTCTCCTGGATTCAGGATCATCAGACAGAACTGTAATGGCATAGAATAAGTACTGACCTGCCAGGACTAAAAACAGAAAGCAGTGTTCACTAGGCCTCTGGACTTGTGGGTCATCATGTCTATCTTGCTCAGATAACACCTTGAACAAGCACCTACTAGGCCTAAGGACCTTAGGACACTCATGGTGCCTCCACTTAGATCCAGAGCCATAAATAATAAAATACATAATTGGGCTAGCTGGGAGATCTATTCCCGACTGCACCTAGGTTGCATATGAAATTCCCTGCATTGGAGAGCTGCAAAGCCTTCAAGTACCAACTGAAAAGACATCAGAGGCCCTTCAGAAGAGGACATCCTAGAAAGCAGAAGCAGTCCCCTTCCCAAACAGATCAAGGGGCTGGCACCTACCACAACATTATACAGATAGGAGAAAGCCTAAAGAAAAAGAAAAAGAAAGCCTCCATGCTAAATTGAAGGCAGAAAAGAATGCCATGCCAAAATCTAAGTCACCCAAAAGAACTTGAATGACCCCAAAGAGGAAGATGCCAGGTTTTCTTCAGAGAAGAAATCCATCAACATGGATTTGGACAACCAAATAAAGAGTTAAAAAGATCAGTTATTAAAAAGCTGAGTGAGATGCAAGAGACTCACACAACTACCCAAAGGAAATTGGAACAGCTCAGAAAATATGTGATAAATCAAAAGAGATCAATCACCAAGGAGACCAAGGACATAAAGAAAATCCTAGCAGGAAGATTAAGGATGAAAAACACAGTCAAGGAATTGCAAATAAACATGGAAATTTCCATAAACAGACTCAAACCTTCAGAGGAATGAATATCTGATAGTGAAGACAAGTTAACAGAGATAAACCTCACAGAAGACAGAGACAAGATTGAGGAAAAATCAAAACAAAACAAAACAAAACAAGAAATGTGAGCCACTAGGAGAAGAGCAAACATAAGAATAATAGGTGTCACAGAAGGTGTGGAGAGGGATTAAAGGAACAGAAAACCTATTTAAAGAATAGCAGAGAATTTCCCATATCTGTTACAAAAAGTAACCGCAGATGCTGAAGAAGCAGAGAGAAAAGTAAAATGTCTAAATGTAAATAGACCCCAGAAACATCATAATAAAACTAGAAAAGGTCAATGACAAAGAAATCTATTCAAGTCTTCTAGAGAAAAGCAAAATATAATCCTCAAAGGCATACGCATCAGGTTATCATCGGATTTCTTAATAGAATCAGTATAGACTAGAAGAGAGTGGAAGGACATATTCAAAAATCTGAAAGACAAACACTGTTAAGAATACTGGACCCTAAAAAAATCAGCATTTAAATAATGGAGATATAAGTCTTCAATGACAAATAAAAGTGAATGGATTTCTCTATCACTAAGACTGTCATTCAAGAAATCTTAAAGGGGCCCTACAACAGGGAATGAAACAACAAGAACACACTGAAATTTGAGAATGGTGATAAACAGGAAATAGGTAACCTATAGAAATATATAAATATGATAGAGCATCAGATCACAAATGTGTATTGTAGAATAGTACAATTAGATACAACCCACCAGACAAGCACAGAACTCAATTCTAAAGAGATACAGAGCCAGAATGTAGACAATACTGACAAAACAGATACTCTAAAACATCTAAAGGAAAAAAACAAACAAACTTAAATAAAAAGAAAATGAAACGACAGGGAAAAGCAACAGGGAACAAAGGCTCAAATAACAGTAATAAAGCTCTACATTTCAATTACCACCATAAAGAAATGGAATGAACTCACCAATCAAAAGACATAGAGTTGTTGGTTGGATAAAAAAAAGCAGGATCCAGCAATATTATGCCTATAAAAAACACATGTCAGATCCAAAGACAAACATTGCATGGAAGTCAAGTGCTATGGAAATATAAATCACCGATCAAAGGAAATTTGGAACTGCAATACAAATATCAGACAAGACAAATTTCCAACAAAAAAGTATATCATGAGGTAAGGATGGACACCACATTATGGTCAAGGGCGTAATCCATCAGTAAAAATAACTATCATCAACATATATTCACACATTCAGACCATCTAAATACATAAAACAAATACTGACAGAACTAAAGATTCTCATTGACAGTAATCTAATAATAGTAGGGTTCTTTAACACTCCACTGACACCAATAGATAGCTCATTCAGGCAGAAAATCAACAAAGAAATAAGGGCCCTCATTGAAACAGTAGATCACATGGATCTACAGATATATACAGAGTGTTCTACCCCAACAAAATATACATTTTTTTCTGAGTGTTCATGGAACATTCTCTAGGATAGACCATATTCTAAGACACAAGTATTAGTAAATTTAACAAGACAAAGAAAAAACATATCTGATAACAGAGAGTAACTGGAAGAAACAAAAAGATGTGGACACTGAACAACATGCCACTGAACAACCCCTGGATCACTGATGAAATTAAAAGCGGAATTAAGATCTATCTGGAAAAGAATGAAAATTCAGAGATGAGCCTCCGGCACGTATGGAGAAATATATGGCAGCAAAAACAGTTCTGAAAGGAAAGTGTATAGCCTTACAAGCACACGTTGAAAAACAAGAGAGAACCCAAATGAAATCCTTAGCCTCACACCTGAGGGAACTGATGAATACAGATGCAAAAATCCTCAACAAAATCCTGACAAATAGAATTCAATAGCACATCAAAAAAATTACACACCACAATCAAGTGACTTTTATTCCAGGGATGAAGATTGGTTCAACATACGCAAATCAAATAATGCAATAAACCACATCAACAGAAGTGAAAATGAAAAGCCATGTGATCATTTCAAAAGATGAAGAAAAAGCATATGACAAAATTCAGCACTCATTCTTGATAAAAATCCTCACCAGAATAAGAAAAGAAGGCACATACCTCAACATAATATATAACAAACTCACAGCCAACATCATAATCAATGGTGGAAAATTGAGAGCCTTTCCCCTAAGATCTGGAAAAAGACTAATGTTTCCCATTGTCATCACTAAAATTCAGTATAGATCTGGAGGTCTTCGCTAGAGAACTAAGGCAAGAGAAGTACATCAAAGGAATTCAAATTGTAAAAGAAGACACACTGATCAGTGTAGTCACATTGAGAGTTCAGAAATAAAGTCACATCTGTATGAAGTTAATCTATGACAAAGGCACCAGCAACACACAATGGAGAAAGGAAAGTTTGTTTAGAAAATGGTGTTGGGAAAACTGGAAAGACATCTGGAAAAAAAAAAAAAAGAAAGAAAGAAAGAAAAGGAAACTAGATTACTAGATTACTCGTTTTCACCATACACAAAAGCTAACTCAAGATGAATCACAGACCTGAGCACAAGAACAAAAACCATAAAATACCTAGAAAACAATGTGGGAAAAACACTCCATGACCTTGACCTCAAAGAGAACTTTAAGGAAGAGCAACTATGACAAAAGAGGCCAAGGTAAAATTAAGCAATTGGGACTTCTGCGCAACAAAAGAAACCACCACTAAAACGAAAAGACAACGCATGGAATTGAAGATATTCAAACATCATATAACAGGTAAGAGCTTAATCTCCAACATATATTAAGAACTCACATAACTCAACAATAAAAAAGCAAATGATTCACTCAAAAAAATGGACAAAGGAACTGAATAAACACCTATCTAAAGAAGACACACAGATGGCCTATAGACAGTTGAAAAAACAATTCTATATCATTCATCATCAGAGAAATGCAAACAAAAACGAGATACCACCTCATAACAGTGAGAATGATCTATATTGAAAAAACTACAAATAGAATGCTGGAGCAGGTGTGGAGAAAAAGGAACCCCCCCTACACTGTCAGTGGGAATGTAAATTTGTGCAAACTCTTTGGAGATTTCTCAGACAAATGAAGATGGATCTACCATTCAATTCAGCAGTCGCTATCGTGGAGTTAAATAATCTCTAATCAGAAAAATTATCTGCCCCCTTATGCTCATAGCAGTACAGCTCATAACAGTCAAGACATGGAAATGACCTAAGTGCCCAGCAACAGACAAATGGATAAAGAAGCCATGGTATATATACTTAATGGAATTCTATGCAGCTACTAAACAAATGAAATTTTGCCCTTTGCAGCAATCTGGTTGGAAATGAATGGAATCATGTGAAATGAAATAAAGTCAGAAAATGAAAGAGAAATACAGGATGGTTTCACTCATATGTGAAGTGTAATGACATGAAACAAATAAATAGATAAACTCCAGCAAAAATTCTCAGGACACAAGATGATGACTGCCAGAAGGGTTTGAGGGGAGCGGAATGGAAAAGGTGTGGCAAAGGACACTAGAACTCTGGTGGGGGATTTAATGTGAGATACAGACTGACTCACAATTTCAGTATTCAAATATGAATACAGCATTATGAACAAGAGATAATAAATATCAATAATTTTGAAAGTATATTAAGCATATGCAATATGCTGACATTGTTCTACAGGGATTTTGGTGTATTTTTTTCTTTCAGTTCTCAGGCTGATTTTCTTAAATTAATGTAACCATTATCTCCATATTAAAGGTAACACTACTGAAACTCAGAGATTTAAGAAGCATGTCATAAGTTGCCCAGTTAATAGATGGCAAAGTCAGATTTTGAATCCAGGCAACTTGGTCCAAAAATTAATGCAGATTAACAAAACATAGCAGAATTAAATTCTTAAAGAGGAAGCAATTTGTGGGGGAAGGAAAGTCAAGGAGTAGTAATTTCAGAAATGATTATAATAGTGATTTAGAAGACAAAGCTAGACAAATAAAAGTTAAAAGTATATATTACAGATACACATAATTATTTATACTCTAAGGACTATAATACAATTGCTCACAAAATTGTTATTTCTATTAGAATTAATTTAAATATAATGAAATAAATGTTAATTTATATATGTTAGAGGGTGGATAGGATCCAATTAGATGTAATATGATAGTTTCAAAATTTAGAAAATGACTCTTTAAGTAAAAATAAGTCACCTAGTTTCTTTTCCTATAATTTAGTTCTTGAAGCAGAAGAGGGAACACATCTTACTAAGAAGCAGAGGGAGAAAATATATCTGATGTCATATATTATTCTCTTTGACAAGTGAAGATTGCAAACTAAAGAATTTGCTGTTCTCTAGATACATCGTAATGTAGATTCGGTCTTTTGGATTTTTTTTTCCTCCTTGACCTACATATAATTTAGGAAGATTAAACTGCTTACATAATTTCAATCTAAAGAATTCTAAATCCTTTCTTTGCACTGGCACTGAATTTTTATTTCTATGTATCTATAAAATAGAGCTGATTTCATCATTTTATTGAATTAAGAATTTATAGCAATTTTCAGTTAATTGTCATTAATCCCCAATTTCTCAGGTAGAAATCAATATAGTCTTTCTAAATAGAATATATCATTAGTCCTTAAATCTCATATATGACTATTGAATTTTATAGAATTGGATTGCTTTAAATGACCTTAAAAACATTATGCAGCTATGAAAATTCATCTAAAAATAGGTAATAATACATACATATATCTATATATAAACTCACAGAAGAATTTGTATATAATAGAAAATATTGTAGTGTTATTCTTTGACTATTTTGTGATCTGTAGACCTTTAAGGAATGGATTATTTGGTGCTGATATCAATATTTAGCATTTTAATAGCTCTAAGGAGCAATAATTCGTATCAATGCTTATTAAATATTTATTATAACCATTAGAACTGAATTTTAGCTTTCTCCTGTACATGGCTGAAAACCATTAAATAGCTGTTAAACACATGAAAGGATCCATGAATGTAAAGGCAGTATCTTTAAACTTGTATTCTTAAAAAAAACTGCAGCATCTCATTACTTCAAAAACCAGCTGTGAAATAATAACATATTAAAGTGTTAGCATTGTAGATGGGTTAAAATAGCCAAAACAAGAATGATTAGCATGGCATTGAATACAAAACCATGTAATTTAATCCTGGAGAACTTTTACACTCAGAAGGCATTTTACAGAAAATGATGTCTTAACGGAACTTGTAATTGTTTTCAAGTTGATTCTCTATATATCGCCTTCAGATGAACTTACTTATTGCCATTGATAAAACGAGTCGTATTTTGCAACATGAAAACATCCATAGTATATTTTACTTGTTCCAAATTTTGCCTTTGTATATTTGTTATTACCGAAGTTTCAAGTTCAGTTTCTAGTCTCTAAAACTAGGGCAAGGAACAGCCAATCTTTTAAAAGAATCTCTAGGGCACAACCTTTCTCAACTGCATGCTTTTATTCTTGTAATCAGGGACACAACTGAATCAGCACATACTGACAACTGTGCTTACACAAGCTTCATAGACACTGTCCAGAACTAGACTGGGAGAGTAATTTTGACATAAGATATGTAGTCTTCTCTTTAACTAGTTTTCTCCATGTTTGTCCATTTTGCCTTTCTTGTTTGATCATTAGTCTTTATGCAAGGATGCTAGATAATCAATGAAGGCAGAAGAGCTTAGGAGCCCATCGTTAGTCAAGAAAAATACTGTATCGCACAATACAAGCACAAATTGACATTTTAAATAGTCTTTGAAAATTGCTCACAGGAAAATAATCTTTATAGTGCTAGAACTGGACTTTACATACTCTAATCGTGTGTGGAGAGTGAAGGTGGAAAGGTATCAAGACATGTCTCAAGACATGAAATTTCTTTCTGTGACTTGAAATAAACATCGAAAAATATTTTTCAATAAGTGTCGATTCTGTGACTAAAAGAAGATTGTTATTTTAAAGAGTTTCGGGTGCAAAGATCTATTAATAGTAAATGAACATGAGAAAATTTTAGATTTGATGTTATCTTCCCTTAAAATGCCCATTAGTCTGAATTGTAATACATATATTTCTTGCTTTTGAATTTTGTACAAGTAGATACATACATTCTTAAACTTTTGTCTTTGACTACTTTTGTGCAACATTTCATTTGTAAGACTCATTCTTCCTGATACAACAGTGGTTCATTTATAACTTTATCCATTGTGTTGTTGCACACATTTCTGTTCGGTGTGTACCGAGAAATTAAATCATGGTTCATAGGTACCTACACTGCAACACTTAGTAAACACTGCAAAATAACTCCCCACCGTGCTTGTAGCAATTTATATTGTCTCAGACATCACCACTCCAGATCTTCAGTTTCAAAGTCACTGCTCAAACATTTTGTTACTGCTCAAATCATTTAAAAAATAATGCTAGCTTATTTTCTTTGCTGCTTTTTATATAACTTACTACATACACAAATGTTTCATTACTATGCAGATTTATTTCATTTCCCTTTTAATTTTTTTCATATATTTGAGGCATACACATTAAAAGTACATATGTGTGTATGTGTGTGTGTGTGTAATTAGAAACTTAGAGTTGCTAGATTTTCCTGGTAAAGTCACCATTTTATTATTAGGACATATACATCTTTTCTACAGTATCCAGTTTTACTCTTTCAATTTACTTTATCTGTTATCAATATGTTGCACCATCTCTATGTTGTTCAGTATTTTGTAGTGTAAGTTTTTGCATCCCTTCACCTGTATTTTATTGTTGCTGTTTGTTTCATTTTTATCCAGTCTGCCAGTCCTTCACATTTTTAACATTAGAAAACTTTATTTGCTGCTGCATCTTTAACAAATGTATTAGTAAATATATGCACATAGTGAAATTACATCATTTGAAAACATAATTTGAGATTATTAAAATATTGTAATGTTATATATTCTTTTAATATGCTATATTTTATTTATATATTATTGTCAGAAAAAGCCCAGCACTCGACCAGACTACTAAGAAAGAAAGAAAAAGTACTCCCAACAACTCCAAATGCTCTGTTCATATCATTGAAATTTTTTCCAGAATAGCAGGCCCATAATTTTTCACTACCTTCTGCTGTCTTATATCATATATCCCCTTTTTCATTTTTTACTACTCTTGGCCCACGTCTCAAATCCAGGTCCATGGTTTTTATGGCCTGTGCCACAGCTACCGGAGCCCTAGACGGTGATTTTTAAATACTGCCTTATTTTTTATTCCCCAAGATTTAATAGTTGTTCTCAGTGGAGGAATTGATCTGACGTACTTTGTTCAATATTACCAGGAGCTAATCCACTCCATTTATTTGCGTATTGATCATTGATTACACATGGATAGTTATTAAATTTGAATTTTATCTTTTTCCTGAATTCTCTTACCATTTTCAAAAAATTTTAGTGATCTTGCTGAATTTTCAAGAGATAAAATTGTATGATAGCTAAGCAGTAGTATTTTCCTCCCATTTAATAAAACATTTCATATTTTGAAGCATGTAATTACTTTGGCTACAATTTTTTGAATTATATGTTAGAACATTGGTAAAATAGGGACTATTTGGGGAGAAACTTTTTGTTTTTATATTTTAACATTTTCTTTCCATTGCAATTATATAAAAAAAGATTATTCAGATTTTTAACAATCAGACCATTTTTTAAGTCTGTCATCTAGTTAGTGCATAGCATTTTAAAATCTGGTATATTGAATTCCAAAGTAACATTTATCAAATTAACTACAGAAATTCACTTTGGAATCACAGAAAATGAATACGATTTAGAATCACATTGAAACTATGATGTAAATGCTTCTAACATTATTAATTACTATGATTCTGAATTTTATTGATGTTCTTATATTTTTCATTATTTATAATCAGATATGGATGCTGACATTTATCACATTTAGTTTCAAACATCTATGATGTTTATTATTTTTCAAATTTACTTTATTTAATCGACTAGTTATGGCCACCTTTCCTAATATTTCATTACTATTTGGATAGCTGCATTGGATTATTTTAGTCATGTTTTATGATTTTTGAAATATGGTGATGGAAGTATTTTATTCAATTTTTGAGTCTGTTTCTGAGTGAGCTTATTTGGAAAGTTTGTGTGAGGGATGATTTTCTCAGTTTGGTAATAGTTTAAATGGTTACATATTTTTGCTAATACAATAAAAAACACACTTATAATCTTTCTTTTTTATATTAAAGATCTATTCAAATGTTTGCTCAAATAAAATTAAAATTAGTCCTGGAAGAGAAAATTTAAAAAATAAATAATAGTGTACTTTGGCGATAGGTTTATATGAAATCTAAAATAAGTAGTGAAAATAATTTAGACTATTGAAATTTAAATGTTAACCCTGTACCTATTTGTAGATCACCTATATAAATATACAAGAAATGGGGATGATTGATTTTTATGTATTTGGATCAACAAGAGGATTTCAGTTACCTTGAGTAAAATAATGGTAAAGCAATATTTTCCTGTATGCTGGAAGATGACAGTGTCCAGGCATTACTGTATGAATTTAAAATAATTTTTTTTCTTCGGATCGTTTGATTTAAATCATACTGATTCATAATGTGGTTTCTGTGAAGAACACTACAAGGATTAAGAATCTTAAACTTGATTTTTTGGACTCGATTTAAGGAGTAGAGAAATGAGTAAAGTTTCATCAGCAAATAGTGCAATAATTTAAATATAAGAAAATATATTTATGATTTTTATACTGATATGTTATGATCATATCATAGTAAAACAATCACATTCAGTTTTTAAAATCCATTATAATTTGTATACATACTGATATGCATAAAGGAAGGATACACATAATTAACAAGTTCCATTAGCCTATAACTTTTCCATTTTGTATGCTATAGATTCAAATTAGGTAAGAAGACTAAATTAAGACAAATGAAAATATTCACAGATCTGTCTAATTTGAACCTCTCATAACCTTTTAATATATTAGTATATGCATTTTTCCCTCTTCCCACCCTCTTTTCTGATTTTCATAGAACATGCCCAAAATTCCAAAAACCCTCAATATTTAACAGAGAATGAAACTAGTGTATTATATATTAAGCAAAAATAAAATGTACAACTTGATACCTTTATTCCTTATTTAAATTTTCTTAGTAGTCCAAGAAAAGAATAATAGCAGTATGATTGAATAGAGATTAGCGATAAAAATTTGACTGTGTGATATTTTCTCAAATTATTTGCAATATTATTATATATTTAAATAACATTATGTATTATGTTGCTCTCAGATGTCATAAAATATCCAAGAATTTCTATTTTAATAATTTTTTGAGTTACTGTAGGAAGAATAAAATGTAACACTTACTTCTACATTCAAGCTCTCTTATTTAGCTGATCATATTCTCATGAGCTCTGAGTAATCTTGAAAAACAAATAATAAACAAACTATGAGCAATAGATCCAAAACTGTATTCCTATCAACCAGAGTTCATCATATACCATATTCAGTGTGCTAATCTATATATGAACTTAATTTTCTACAAATACCTCTTTGTTATCTACATGTGGAGTAATACTATTAAACATACTATATAGTGTTCTTTACCACTTGGACCAACAAAGAATGTCATGCTTTGCATCTATCTTCCTTTACTTCTGTCAAACATAAATATAAAAATATAAAACACTAACACTAATTGTTCTAAACTCCAGGTAATTTAGTATTTACTGAGTATGCTCTATTTCATGATGCTGTTGCATTCGATCATACTCTTTCTTGATGATATATTACCTTTTATTTACCTCGGAGAAAAAAATCCCATCAGTATTTATAAAAATAATCTCCAATATGGCTATTTTCAAATCCTCAGTGAGAAATTGATTTCAATATTTTCTGTGTTTCTATTAGTTTATAATGTCTAGGTTATCACTTGCATTTAAAAACATTTTTTATTTTAAGACTTGATTTACAAATATACATACACTAATATGCATGTGTATGCATACACACACACACACACACACACACACACACACACACACACACTCCCAAAATCTGATAGTCCAGGTCTGCTATTCTCATTCACATTAGAATCACCTTGGGAGTGCCTTAAGAAGACTAATGCAGAAGTCTAAATTCCAAAGAGTTTTATTAATTTTAGGATATAACCAAGATGCAAGAAGTTAAAAAAAAATTAATCTATATATTCTGGTGTTTCCAGAGTATAGGTAGGATATACTGCAGTACACATGCTTTTGTGAGCATTATAGAACTTGATTAACCACGAAAGTTACTACGTTTTGATTTTTCAGAGACTTGCATAGTTCTTACTTTATTAATTTGTTTGTTAATGCAAGTGTTATTGTTATCTAAGATGTGCATACTTGAAGAAAAGATGATCTCTTCTTTGATTCCCCTGACTACCAAAGTTCCCAGAGTATACAAATGTCTGCATCGGGTAAGAGAAATAGAAAAGTAGTCCAAATAAAAATAAATAACAAAGGAAAAAAAATGGAGGCTTCTGCTTTCAGTCAAGATAGAGTAACAGGAAGTTACTATTGTGTCTTAAAAAGAAAAAAAGAATATGTGCGCTCACAGTTTCCAAAGTTTCTTGCCTGGTGAGACTTTGAATTCAAAGGCCAAAGGAGAGGAAACGAAGGCAGAATTCAGAGATTTCTGACTTGAGAAAATGGAGTTTGTAGTTGGATAAAGTGTGACAGTTAACAGAGCAGAGTACTAATGGAGATAAAGACATGCTGTAGGCCAAGGATCTTCAAATCTTCAGCTGAATACTGATCGTTGACATGCATATGAGGAAAGTGCTAGAGCCTAGGGGAAAGAACAAATCACCCAAGAGACTAGAGGGAACAAAGTCAGAAATTCACATATGGTCAAGAGTAGTTCCTTTTTCCATCAGTTAGAATAGAAAAACTCAGAATTGATTGGGAATTAGGCACAGTGCTCAGAATGGTTTCCCTCAATAATGGAACTAAACTAAACTTAGAGAAAATATTTTTTCCTGTTCCTTAATAATTCTTAAAGCAAGACCCACCTCTCAAGGACTGAAAATGTAAATGGTACAAATTTTTAGAAAACGTTGTTCTTTTCTTAAAAATTACCCAGTCATAATTTTTTGGTATTTTCTCAAGATACATTAAATTTTATATTCAAATAAAATTTTATATAAGATTGATCATAGCAGTTTCTATATTAATCTATAGACTCTGGTGTTTCCAGAGTATAGGTAGGATATACTGCAGTACACATGCTTTTGTGAGCATTATAGAACTTGATTAACTAGGAAAGCTACTATGTTTAGATTTTTCAGAGACTTGCATATATTCAAATAAAGTTTTATATAAGATTGATCATAGCAGTTTCTATTTATATTAACTAAAAATTACAGAAAGCCAAATGGTTATTATAAAGCTAATAAATATGTCCAAATAATAAAACACCACTCATAAATAAAAAGGGATCAATTATTGACATAGAACATGGAGGAATCTTATAAGAAACCTAAAACCTAATAAATTAATGGTTATACAGTTTATAATTCTAGGAAACAAAAATCAGTCAACACTGGTAGAAAGCAAATTAATATTATCTGTACTTGAGGGACGATCACAGCAAAGGTCAGAGGAGAAAAATGAATTACAAGGACACAAGAAAACTTATAAATAGAAAAAACAAACAAACAAGAAATCTAGCTCCTCCTATTAGTTTTTTTATGGAAAAGGACTTTTTTTTCCTAGATCAAAATGGTCATCTGTCAATTCAACATCATCCTATAATTAATTTTCAAAGTTGTATTGATATTATACATCTTTGAATTTTAAACTAGCAATATGTGTCATAAGGAAGATGGCTATATTATTTTTGTTTTTTTCTAAAGCACTTCTTCTAAACTATCTTAACTGCCTTTATTTGTTTTCAAATTTGTTTTCAACTTCCAAGAAGTTAACATAGAAAAGTTTCTCAGGAAAAGTAATTGTTCTGGAAAAATTCTAAAGCAAAATCTTTTAAATCCTCAGCTTCTACTTTGCAGTTTTGTTTCTCCTTTATTTGAAAGTTTTTCATCATTACTAAGTCAGGTTATCTTTTAATACCCAGTAGAGCTTTTATTCCACACAAAACCTCACCTTCAAATGACATGCCTTTGGTTTTATTACCCATAATTGCTTCTACCTCTCAAAATAAAATTAAGAGGTTTAATAAATCTTTAATGATTGTGTAAAATACAAACAAGCAGATTTCACATAATTTTTTCTTTGACCCTCTGTGGAATCCTTTCACTTGAGGATTGGTTTACATTTGTAATATATTTACTTTCATATGTATTTGTGATAGCAATTTCCTTCAAGAAAAAAAGTCTAATCAAAAGGGAAGTAAATATCTCCCCAGTACTTTGGCAAACAATTCCCATTATTGTGACTTCAAATAAAGATGCAATGATTTATAGTTATGACAGATTATTATTGGGATTAAAAATTATTTTATTTTGCAATTAAATTTAAAGTACCATAAAACAAGACTCAAAAGATGTCTGTATTTGTTATATTTCAAAGCATGATTTCTACTATAATACAAATAAAGAAACCACTTATTTCACATGACTTTAAATAATTCAGAAATTATAAAAAAGACCAAAGAGTTCTGGACCAATATATGTGAATGAACTATGAGAATAGCTTTGAGGATGCTAGGATAAATGCATCTTTCGTGTATTTAGAGACAGAAGATCTGGTGCTATTATAGAAGTTACAATTCTCTACAAGTTCATATAATTTATCTTTCTTCTAGGAATAATGTCAAATAAACAATGTAAGTATTAATTTTATAATACTTCCCAGATTATGTGTTTTCAGCTAGGTTTTACACTTCCGTTAATGTGATATATAGGTATGCCCTAGTGGAGTAACAGTTAACTCAGCCACTTTTGAAGGAGCGCAGTTCATGTACATCCCAAGAACCCTGGTTCCTGTCCCAGTTCTGGGTGAACAACCAATGTAAACAATTAAATTAGAATAAAATAAAACACTTCTTCCTCCTATTTCTTACTGCTTATCTGCTTACTTGCCTTTTATCCCTTTAAAAAAAGTGTGATATATTTATCATATTTAATGAAGCTGATGTTCAGAAATATAAAATAGTTCAATACCACAAAGCTTATAAAATAAACATCAGATCAAACCTAGGCTTTAAGTCACCAAACCACAAGAGACTGCTCAGGGAAAGATTGGAGTTATGGAGCACTGACAAGAAGCAAAATGGTAGATTTCCCTGACATATTAGGGACAACATTGGCATACTGATTTCTGCTAGTATTGATCAGAGACTATATATAATCCTTCAGGTACTTTTTAAGAAATTTCATTTAATATGAAAGAAACAGACAAATCTAACAAAATAGTTTCTGATTCATATTGCCAAATAGAGATCAGTCAAATAGTCTTAGATGGCAGGTGAACATCATAAATGCTAAAATCAAAAGAAAATGTATTTTAATGGAAAGAAGTATTTATTAAAATGATATATAGCTGTACATATTTGTCAGAATTAAAGAGCTTCTTTGAAGTTGATGCAGCATAGTTGTGTGGCAGATAATGAAGTTTATATTCTTACAGTCTTGATTTTGATAAAAAGCCATGAATTTAAAGTTATTTAAAATTTGCAGTCTCATTTTTTGTTTGTTTCTGAATAATACTTTGGAATTGAAAGTGTGGTTGTTTATGCCTGCTTATTCTTCAAACCCATTTTGTTACACTTTGCATAACACTGAAGTCACAAAGCTTGAATGGAATTTTGATAGTGTTATTATATAATGGAAGGATACAGAAGCTGATAATCAGAAGACAAATTAATAGGCACAAATTAGTATAATGTAAACTGGATATAGAAACCAACAAGAGATTTTGAGGCACTCATGGTCTAGCAATAACAGAAAGTAGTCATTAACCCTCTAAAGTAGAAGGTGCATCCAGTGAAAGATGGTGAATTGTAAGGAAAACTACTTGATAGGAGCCAGAGCTGAAGAATGTCTTGAACCTTGTAAAATCCAGACTAGAAGTAAGTGAGAAAAATAAATAATCTGGCTCTGCTCTCTTCTTACCACTTATCTCCTGCCATTTCTGCTCTTTGGTCAAATCCATTTGGAGCCCCAAGACAATTGCTGCAGTCCATAATAGTCAGTCTCCCAAGACACAGATCAGAGCAGAGGAGGGCAGGAAGGTTTACTAGACATTTTACCGCACACTACCATTATGTGTTGTGATGTAAAATCACCCAGATAAGACCAAAAGGAAAAGGAGTGTGTTGATATAGTATTGATGTGCTCGTGTACAAGAGTGCATGAGTTCAATCAGTGTAAGTTCTTATAAACTTATTTATTTTTAGTAGATTTCAGAAAAAGAAGACTTTACGTAAGGAATCAAATGACACAAAACAGCTCTTACTCTATAAAATAATTTTGAAGGAAAGTTTTAGAGAGAAAAGTGAATGTGTTTCTTGTTAACGTGTATTTTATCAAACATTGCTGTTGTTCTTTTCCCTGACTGCTGAGGGGGGACTAAGTCCAGTGCTGAGGAGTAGTCTGCTATTTAGTTGTGCTTTAAGCCTTCAAACACACTATGAATTATTGTTCTTATAAGTTATTGATGGCTGTATTTGGAGACCAACTTTAAACTCTTCCTATTAGTGTAATCATTGATTTTTTTTTTTTTTTTGCGTTGTTCATTACTATAAGATTACTTGGGTTATCACTCAGCTCCTCACTGCAGAATCAGTTTGCAGTATGTCCATGACTTTATTCCCTCTAAATTATTATAAAACATCTAAATTATTCTATTTCTACTCAGAGTGAAAGCAATTCTTACATTGGACTGCAGCTTCATTACTTAAATGCAAATCATTTTGAGAGAGAAAAACAATTTAAGACTTCCACAAGTATTCTAAAATTTAAATACAGTTAGTCATGACTGATTTTTATTTACCCGGAATAGATTATGTTTAAATAAGAAATAATTGCAACCTATTGTGAGCTTTCAGTCTTTCAAATTAAAAAAACACTCCTGAATCATTTCTTCCTTATTTCCAAGGTCACTTTCTCAGTTTCCTTCCCTTAAAAAATTCCTCCCTGGTACACCCTGGTGGCCTAGTGGGTTACTACACCAGAGATGCAGTCCACATACACTCCAGGATCCCCAGTTCAAGACCCAGGGCTGGGGAAGCAACCAAGATGAACAACTAAACAAAATAAATAAAAATGCTGCTTCCTCCTCTTTTCTCTTCCTTTCCTATATGCCTGCTCACCATCATTGCTGCCTGTGCCTAAATTTCATCCATTTAACTTTTCTGTTTATCTTTATTCTTATTTGGTCTATATTTAATAATTCATCTACCTTCCATCCTCCCTCCCTCTTTCCCTCCTTTACTTCTTTTTTTTTTCTTTTTTCAATTTTTTTCCTATCATTTCTGTATACTCTCTTCTCATTTCATGTTTTTTTCTTCTACTTTATAGATTTATAAATCAGTATTTTGGGTAACATTCAAAAATAGAGAAAGGCAGATCAAGTCTTTGTGAGAGTTAAAAAATAAAGACAATAAGAGCAAACATGAAGGAAGCCCAAAATGCATTTAGTTCTATATTTGCTGGATAGAGAGCAAGTATTTGACTATAACTTTCTAGATGTCAAAAAGGAAAATAAGTTATTTTATGAGACACATAGTATCTATGATGTAAAATAAAAAGGCCAACTTGAATGCAAAAGAATGTTTCAATGACATCATTGTATCTACAAATTGTATTGAACAGTCAGCATGTGCTAGTAATTGGTCTAGTTTCAGGATACAGAATTTGAAATAAGAACAAAATCCATTCTTTTACAAAAATACATTTCAGAAGGGCAGAAAAACAGTAAGTGAATAAATATAAATAAGTGTGATAAGAAATAAAGAATAAAATATAAAATTGAAAACAATCATTTAGCCTAATTAAGAATAAAATCATGAGCAGTATATCCTTTAAGCATGTTAGCAAGATGTTACATTTTCAAACATTTTTTTAATAAGTATTGAGCTTCAATACTTCAAATGCCAATATTATTAGCTATAATTAATAATATCTTTCCCCAAACAAAAATCCTGGAAATGTGGATCGATGCTTCTTAGGGAAAATGAAGAACATTAACCAAAATCCTGGTCTGTATTAATGACTATACTACACAAGACCATATTTGCTTTTTGTTTTTAATGTTCTGGAGATTTATCTGGTTTTTACCTATTGAAAAAATTAATAGATTTGATAATTCTTTTCTAACAAATTTTCATATTAATTTTAGATGCACCGTTACACAAATATGAAATAAGAACAACATCAACAAATGCACTTATTAAATGTGTTGAGATTCCTTTTATTCATTCAATGAAAGATTCTTCTCCACAGATTTCAAGTAGAGGGATTTTTTTTCAGAGAATGAAGCTAATGCTTACTTTACTCTTCTGTTTTAAAAATACAGACTGATTCACATTTTTAAAAACTCCAACAAGTGGAAACACATACATGTTTAAGAAGCTTCCATTACTGGCACTTAAAAATAGAATTAGAAAAAATGTAGACAAGGTTTTGTGCCAGTGTCTTATGATTGCTGAAAGGGAAACAAGTTCAGGAAAACATAAACTCTGTGTTGAGGTTTGAGAAGCAGTTATCACTTCATCAAACTTTTTATTAATCATGAATAATGCATAGTATATTAGTCTATACCACAATGAGAAGTAATAGCAAGTGTATGTGGTGAGAGGAAAAAAGCCTCTCTGACTTCTTCCAGGGATCTTTTACAATTTAGAGCATGAACACAGCCATGTTAGGCTGTGATTTCCACTTACACAACTTTGTGGTTCTAGTGACTGTATAGCAAAAATACAGGCATTAATATACAGAAAAATTACTTGTATTCTTATTAGTCTTATTACGTTCTGAACTGCCTAATTTCCTCTATATGACAATGTAGACACATAACTGACAAAAACCCTTACTAGAAGTCACTTGACACATAGTTTCAGGAGAAAGTCAACAAGAATTGCAGGATGTAAGACAAAGGCGGAGCACAGCATTAGCCACTCGGTCTGTTCCTATGGTTGAAATTATCTACCCTGGGCATTGAGTTTAATTGCTGTAAACAGCTCCAGAAGGCTGCACTTTCATCCCCATTGTAGGTCAATGAGCATATTTGCATGGTAGAAATTATTAGCAACTAGGCTTGTCCCCAGGAGAGTAGCCATGATGCTATTTACAGACCATTAGCAACAGAGTTCACCCATGACCAGCAGTGGCTGTGAAGAAATGCTCTCTCCTTGTGAACAACCATTAGTAGATGAATGCCATTTTCTTAAGACATATTTCTTATTTTCTTATGCAACTCTTACAGATTTTCCTGAAACTCATAATAAACCTAAAGTATTCACAACCAGGTTTGTTACAAGAAAAATTGCTAGCTTTAATTTTTTTAAAAAATAAAGATATTTTATGATCTTTATGATATATTTATAGAAAATTTGGAACTTTTAAATTTTTTCTCTTAACATTTTAAGTTTTCTTTAAAAAAAACACTTAACGGAAATGTTTAAAGAATTTGAACAAATTTAGGAATCACTCATCATTTAATAAAAAAAAATTCTGCTAAGATGATAAGCCTGAAACCAGCAGTGTAATACTTTCAGTAGATCAAAACGAAGCAAATTTAGTCCCCTGAGAAAAAATATTGATCAATCCTTAATATTTAGTATGTAGCACACTAGTCTATGAAATATACTTTCCAAATTGATTCTTTTCAAAATTATCTGATGCTTCTTGCAACATAGGTATTACATATCTATATAAGGAAAATAATCTGTGTCCTACAATATCACATTCATATTCAAAATGAAAATATGTCCAGTAGGAATCTCAATTAAATTAATTTTTGTTAAATGTTGAAAAAAATATAAAATAAGATTATCATCATCTGAGACAAAATAAAAGAGACACAGTACTTGCAATTCAATTTTGACAATCATGGAGCTGAAATTAACTTTCAGAGTTGGTTCCTGCCCTGAAGAAGGAAAATGAGTATAAATCTTACAAACCAAAAAAACTATATATTTTATTTGTTTATATCCATAGTCACTGTCTTGCTAAGAATAATTATTCCCTGAGGAAGAGGAATAAAAGCACCACCTAATAAACAAAATAATAGCTTTAGTGACTGTCCTGCTTTGAGAAGTCTTTATCTTTCACTTTTTTTTTGCTTGAATCTTAGTACTTTGAAAATCTTCCAATTGAACTGGTTTGTATTTGCTATTTATATTACTGTTTTATTTTCTGGACTTCAATGATTGTTAATGTCCTGTTTTACTTGTTTTGTTCCAGATTACAATTCAGAGTTTTGTCATGTTGAATACTTTTAAAGATATTTTACTCCAAATTCTAAATCTTGAAGAACCTGTATTCTTAATTAACCTGCTTAAAATGCTGTAATTTTCCTTTGTTGTTGTCACTGGTCAGTGTGCTGAGATGATATTCTTCTACTCTTCTACATCCTCTGGTCCCATTCAGTGCTCCTCAATGAATGCACTATATAGTCATGTCACAGAGCCCTCAGAAAACAATATTTCTAGATAACATGACAGGTGAATTGCCTTTTTTCCCTGTTGACTTAATGGCATGAGAATTATGAAATGGCGAGGTAACTATAATTAAAAATCTTACATGATGATTATTATGAGGGCGAATTTTAATATATCTAATTTATACTTAATCCTGACACTGAGATGTCTCTTCATCAATAAGAACTGTTGTTTGTTCTTCTATCTCTTAGATCCAAGACCTAAGTGTCTGAGACTAATATATGTTCAGAGCATGCAGCTCCTTTTATAGAGATTACTCCAAATTTAAAGTGTGTTATTTCTCTGCTGATACCATAGTTGAGAATCCAAAAATAAAATGTTAAATGTATAACATACATACATAGAAGAAACTGAAGGACCCTACAATAGTGATACAAGCAGACAGGGGGAAAAAAAATCTAGACTAATTGTTTTTTCAATGAGGATAAATGTAGTCAACCATATGCAGGTGGCTGGTTTGTTTTTGCAAGATATTATAGTATATGAAGGGGATATGAATGTTGATGCTGACTTGTTGGACCCTTAGTCATGGCAACAAAGCTGACTTGGTGAAGCAAAATGTGTTATCAAATGTATTTAAATCCTTGATCTTAAATTGCTTTGAAGCAGAATTTTGAGCTTCTACTGAAAAAGATTGGTGAATTCAATGATTTGAATGCCTATAATTCTCATTGCAAATTCATATGTTGAAACTCTAATGCCTAGTATGATGGAATAGAGGTAGGGAATTGGGGAGGTACTTAGGTAAAGAGTGTGAAGAACTCATGGACTGGGATTAGTGTCTTACAAAAGAGATCACACATCGATACCTAGCCTCTTCCACTAATAGACAGCACAGAATTGGTTGACCGCAAGCTAGGAAAGGGTTCTCATTAGAACCCAATAGTTCTGACATCCTGATCTTGGACCTTTATCCTCCAGAACTGTGTGAAATATATTTCTGTAGCTTATAAACTACCTAGTTTGTGGAATTTTTTATAGCAAAGTGAATGAACTAAGATAACGAATATCCATAGAATGGGTTTTTTTCCTTTATATTGCTATTAGTCTACAACAAAACAACTTCTTCTTATACTCTCATAATAAAATGATTTTGATTGAGTTTTCTGCTCAAACCACCTTTAGGGCTTTTTATTATTCAGGTATATTAACTAACTCATCTAGACACACACGACAGCTTGTCACTGTCACATTGAAATAAATTATAATGTAGAGTTAGATGATTGATATACAGAGATTACAAGGCAGAATCATAAATATATTGTTTCTGGATTTTGTATTGGTGAGGGAGACTTTTGTCTTAACCAATAACTATTTACATTGGGAATTCTCAAAGCTAAAGTTTGGAGTCCTGGTGTACCCTGAAAAACAGCGGTTAGGTCAATAGCCTCCTATGGAGAAGGCCACTTACTCCTGGGTTGGAGTCCTGGATCTGCGGGTGGGGTTGGGGGAGGAGGGGGACCAACAGTGTGAACAACTAAATAAAAATAAATAAAAGTGCTCCTTCCTTCTCTCTCTTTCCACCTTCTTAATTGTCTTTATTCCTTCCTGAACCTTTCCTTTAAAAAAGAAAAAGTTGGAGTCCAAGGAATGGCAGCCAAAATTAAAATGATCAAAACTCATTACAACAAATTTATCTTTTATAAGTAACTGAAAATCAATACTAGGTTTAGATATATTCTAATATTTCCTTGATCTATTATTTTTAAAATAATCTTATTAAAGTAGTATTATATTATTACGTAGATTTATAATAGCTTAAGGTCATTGTATATCAACATTTGTGTATAATAGATTAAACTTACCACCACCCTTTATTTCTTCTTTTACAATTCTTGGTCTACTCTAATTCAAACATTTTCTCTAATTTGTATTTATCAATTTTTTGAAACCTCAATTTCTTTAACCTCCTTTTATCATAGAGCAACTATCATTCAGTAAGAATATGTATCTTTCTCCATTTGAAGTTGAAGAATTTAAAGTTATAGGGATAGTACGTTCTTGGATTTGAAATTTAAAGCACTTGCAAGGAAATTAAAAAGTTTAAATGGAATGAAATAAACATAAAATACAGTAAAAACTAAATATCACCAAGGTAACCAAATAATTATATCTAAATAACATCAAACAAAACTGATTTCTTTTATTATATCTTCTTAATATTTTGCCATTACCTTAATCACTATGTGCTGGAAGAGTTAATAACATAAACACAGCAAATGTTACCTGTAAATTTCTCATACATAACATATGTACATAACATATTTAAGCATTTTCAATCTGCATACATTTATATGTATCAGATATGTGTAGGTTTTTTATTTGTTGTTATAGTGATCATTCTAGAAATATTCTGACGAGGCACTGAAAGGTGAATTGAATCACTTGCTTATCAGTCTCTCTAGGACAAATTTTGAAACAAAAAGAAAAAAAGTAAATTGTTTTATATAAATATATATATATATTTATAAGTATAAATGAGCATATATATATATGAGCATAACTGCTTCAGAATTGCTGTTCATAATAGCTAAAAATTTGGGTGTGTTGTGGTTGGAGAGTTGCACATTGTATGAGGATAAATGGGAGAAAAGAAAATAGCAAGCTAGATTGCAGAAAGATAGGTTATATAATTTACGTAATAGAAAAATATAGATTTGAATCTAGAAAAGGAGAAATCTAAAGTTGTGTTATGACCTGTGTTGTGATTATATTGTCATACAGAAGCATTCAACATGTCTCATCCATGTAAGAAAACTATGGAGAACAGAGGATATAATACAGGAAGGAAAGAGACATATTTTGGAAGTAAGAAGTAGGAGAAGATGGTAGTCATTAGAGAGGAATTGCTAAAACCAGGTTGTTAGCAATTATTGACATTAAAGGCACAAGTTGCTGAAGGGACCAATCAGAAGAAATTCATCCCCATTTTCTCATCGCAAGGATTCTTAGATGTATGGAGACTATATATGCAACTGAGCAGATTAAACATTTGTAATTTTCTACCTGAAAACTGAAAGAAATTTTGTACTTAAAAACAGGAAGTTTGATGACGTGTTTATGACATGGGTGCATGGAGCTGTGTTGTTTGTGTCGTTGATATGTATTTCATGCAACTATGGTTCTTTTTGATTGGGTCAGCTAACTCTTACTTAGGTTCAGACATCTAGCTGAAATTGGAGAGCTTCTCTGGGAATTCATGAGGGATAGTGAAGTGACAAACCACTATTGAAAGATTATTAAGTGTGAGATTACCATATGTATTCTCTAAGTTCTTATAGGATCCTAGGTCTTCAGACTCTTCTATTAGATGATAATTCAGTGTCATTGTACCATATATTTATTTAATAGTGCTCTATAAGAATACCTAAACTTCAATGGCTTATAAAAATAGTATCCATTAATCTTGAATCTAGGGCAGTTACATATGTGGCTCTGTTGTTATCGGCTGTATTTTTCTACACGTGTATGATTCAGCAAGCTGATGGCTAGACTAATATGTCTCAGCTGAGATAATCAGTGAAACTTGATTGCTTGATGTGGGTCTCATCTTTTAGCAGTCTTACTGATATATGTTTTTCAGAGACTAGCAGAGGGGAAACGTATAAGAAGAAATGTGCAAACCTTTTATTGTCTGCTTATATCATATCTTCTAGAATTCCATTGACCAAAGTAAATCATGTGACCAGCCCTGAATCAGAATGGAGTCTTGAAAAGTTATATGAAAAATGGTATGCAGTATATATCCAGGAGTTGCTAAACAAGAAAATCTTAAAGGAAATTAATCAACTAGACTACAAAATATTTTTTCTCTATTTCCTTGTTTTTCTATATTACCTAGTGTACAGAGGAGAACTATAAGAGTATTTCAGAAGCTGAATTGATGATATCTATGCCTTTGAAAAACATATGCCCTTTACAAGGTAAATCATGATAGCTGAAACTTTCTGGTTTACAATAAATATTGTTGAACTTTATGGAATTCAATTTCTCTGGAAATTTAGTTGAGCTTCTGAAAGTGGAGGCAGATACAGCTAGATTTCTCATATTTGATATAGTGGTTCAGATTTTGTCCCTGGCACCTATTCTCATTGCTAGTCATTCTAGGACAGTGAATAAAAAAAAAAAAAAAAATAAAGTCGACTATCACCAAACCGATCTCTTGCTACATCAGCATCAGATGTAATGAAAAAAAGGTCCAAATTTAGAAAACTTAGTTCAGCAAGTGACTTTTAAACACTTTCACCTTCAGTTCATGCTATTGTTCTCATTCATCTTAGTAAGGACTAGACTGTTAAAAAAAAAAGAATAATATTCTTTATAAATCTACCTATGTGGGAAGCTTAAGCTAAGATATAATTTTTAATGATTTTGAATGATATTGTGATAAATTGAAACAAGTCTATCTTCTACTTATAGCATTAAATTGTGTTTTTATTCAACTTTAAAAACTGATATAGCCAAAAACATTTTTTAATTTCTGCTAAAACTTCAGTGATTGTTAAAATGGGAAATGGAGAGAAATGGTGAAATTAAAGTAAGCTTTGAATATTTATTTGAGCATCTCATTTCATTTTAGGACATGGAAATTTCAGAAATACAACTCCACAATATTCTTTACAAAAATTAAATTTAACATAATATTTTAATGACAATTATAAATTAGTTCAACCTTTGTAAGCCCACTGGTTGTCAGGGTATAAAAAGGGAAAACAATAGAACATGTATTGTTTTTAACCTTAGGATGATTTCACTAATTATATACAAAAACTAGTCAATACCATAGCATTAACTGTTAAACATGGTAAAAGTGTCGACTCATAAAGAACAGATAGGCACTTTTAGAATGAAAGGTAGGAAAAAAAATGCATATATTTGCTGTTACATTTACTACTCAAATAAACACAGTCACATTTGATTTTGAAATAGATTTTCTGTGACTACTTTGATATTATAGTGATATGAGTCAGTAGTTGTGACAAAAATTCTATGCTCCTCCAAACCCAATTTACTATCTGCTCCTTTCCATAAAAGTTTGCTTACTACTGATTTGTTAATTTTTTGGTCAAACCATGCTTTCATAGTCAATATTTTTGTGCATATTAATTCAATAAGAAATATTAAGAGTAAACTAGATTCCATTGGGCATTAAAAAATCAAACACACGATGACCCACTCAAGTAGCAAATTTTAGTTGTTGACAGAGAACCTAGAATCAAAGTGAATACTGTCTACAAGATAATCAGCCAAAGACATCTGAGCTGGATCAACCATATTCTATGTGAATGGTGGTGATTATATGCAGATTTCTTTTATATATACACACACACATGTATATAATTATTCATATATTTAAATATATGTAAATATTCTATAGGTAATATGCACATATATATTAAATTTTCTTCAAAATATTTCATGCAAATTGTGCTTTCATTTCCATGAAGACAACTTTGATTACATTCATGAGGGTTTTTGAATTCTACCTAGATTGTTAGGAATATATTACTTTAAGACTCACAATGCAGAGGGAGCTCTTAACTTCCATTAGTCCATTTTGCTTATAAATATAATTACTTGTACCTCGATATTGGTTAAAAATAAAATGCACTCTAAAAGATCACTGAAGTTCACAAAGTATGGGTATGGATTTTAATACAACAAGCTATAGCATTGGAATAAGTTTTCTATTAATTTGTAACAAAGAACACTGTCAGTTATTCTTTTTATGAGGCATAGTCTTTCTTCTAGTTCTCATTAGTATTAAGGAAAAATAATTTTAGAAATTTAGGTAACATTAAGCTTGTTCCCTGAGTTTCTATATGAAAGAATAGTTGTAAGGGAAATCTCATAACGTATCTCGGATTATCTGTTTTTACCTTTTTGAAGCATTTTATAAATCCAATGAGCAGAGAATGGATGTTACATTATTCATTATCTTCAAGTACTTGACTAGGAAAATCCCAGATATTGTCTTCTAGGCAAAATGTTTGAATCAGTTTTTCTTATCTGTTAAGAGACAGAGAATTATAATATGAAATGTGGGGACCCTGTTTTTCTGTCCTATTGAAACAAAGTGTGATCACGTGGTGTAGCTATATGTTCTACTTTCTAATTTACTTTGAGATTTACAAATTTTGTTTTCTTTTGAACAGCACATTTTTTTCTATTTATAATATCAGTTTTTTTACACAAAGACTTGGTGAGGGGAGAACATGGGTCTCAGTGAAGTGTTGTTTGAAATACAGGATTTCTTTCTATCATATGAAAATAGTACAAATGATTAAGCAGAAAATAAAGTTGTGGTTGGATATAAGGGGTTTCCTAAAATCACTAACAACATCAGACTTCTTTTACTTTTATGAACCATTTGGAAACGATTGTTTGTGAATATACCTAGAGTTGAGTATATAACAACTTCCTACATTTGTCTGAAAGTACAGTGATATTTAGACCTTATCTGTCTTGCTTCCATATTCTTACTTCCTCTTTATAATTTTGAAATTAACACACTACGTGGAACTTAATACATATAGGCATTTAGGAATAATTAATTATGTATGTCAGTTCTACATGTCAGAAACAAAATTTATGTTTTAAAGTTTCCAAGTAAAATAAGTAAACAGCTCAATTATTACTGTTGAAACTGACTGAATTATTATATCTTGAATTTAATTAAATATTGAAAGGAGGTAGGCTATAAGACTCCTATTAACTTTTATGGTAGTATGTTGTTTGAATAGCAGAATTTACTTGCTCAGAAATGTAGTATAAATGCATCTACACTTATCTAATTAGAGTAAAAGAACTCTTTGCTTTGCTACATAATTTATAAAACACTTTCAACTGCTTTATCTCTCATTTCATTCAGTCTCTCACACATATTGGAGTTAGTCTAGAGAATATAATGCTACTATTCTGCCCTATTGATAGGAAACAAAGACTCAGACATGTTAACAAACATGATCAAGGCTAAACAGCAACAATGAAGATAAAATAAGAAATATCAAAACTATTTTGCAAATTATGCATGATAATTAGATAGAGCTACAATTCTAATTGAGCTTCTAGGTATAGACTATTAGAAAAACTAAGAAAATTATTCTATGTAAAAATATATTCTCATATATATACATATATATGTGTGTATATATATTATATATATATTTGATTCCCATTTTAGCGTTGCCAGTGTTTTCCTTTGAGTTTTAAGAATGTGCCCAGAGACACATCTTGCTACTAGCCCAAGAGCCAGCTGGTGAGCTCCCTTGAGTTCCTAGGGCAAGTGTTGAGAAATGAATGAGTGACTCTGTCTCTACTATCTCCTGTGACTAAAGAGCAGTACCTTAAGTTCCCATGAGTTTCTAGAAGTGTCACAGAGAATTGAGCAGTCCCACTGATTTCAGCCTGCCCCAAGATAGATAGAAGTTTTACAGAGAAAGGTGAGGAGACCCACCCCTATAAGTCAAACAGCACAGGAGTGGCTGGGATCTCTATTATTGTTGGCCTGAGTCATTTAGAGTTCTCTTAACTGATCAATCATTTCTACCTATGCAAGAGGGTCTCTGTCCACTGGAAAGCAATCAACATCCAATAATGTAGACTGAATCTATAGAAGGATACTGCACAGTCCACAACTGCCCAAATCTGTCATCACCTAAGAAGGAAACAAGAGAAAGATAAAAATCAATTTCACCATCAAATACAGGAAGAAAAGGGAGACATAAAAATTGAAATTAAAAACAAACATGAATGGCTCAAAGAAAGGAAGATATCTGGAGCTCCCCAGAGAAATCAATTGACATGGAGAAAGACAAACTAACAGACAAAGAATTCAAAGTGTTTGCTATACGAGTTAAAAAAACCAACAAACAAACTGAATGATCTACTAGATGCCTGTTTAAATCTTCAAGGGGAAATCCTGACATCAGAAAATAAATGATAGTCTATGAGGTATACTCCACTGAAGAGATTGAGGTTATCAAGAAAGTTAAAATATAGTTTCTAATTATATTTTAAAAAAGACAATGAATTTAAAACAAGCATGAACATTTTCAGAAAAAGCTCGATCTTGCAGAGGACAAAATTTCAGATATTGAAGACAAAAACATAGAGGCAACCCTAGCGGAGAGAAAAACAAAAAGGAAAAAAAAATGTGAGAAATACAAAGAATAAAAAAGAATAATCGGCTTCCTGAATGTGCAGAGTGAGACAAAGAAGCAAAAAATGTATTTAAAGAAGTAATAGCAGGAAACGTCCTACACCTGAAACAAAGTAACCATGGGAGTCAAGAAAATATTAGCGAACCTAGATTCCAAAATACAAAAATACCTGTGTAAAGACATATTATAGTAAAACTAGCAAAAGCCAAAATAAAATTTTATTAAGGAATGCAAGAGAAAGAAGAAACATAACCTACAAAGGTACCATAAGGCTGTCATCAGACCTTTAAGCAGAACCACTACAGGCCAAGAGGCAATGCCATGCCATAATCAAAACATTAAAAGACCAATATTTCCAGCCAAAAATACTAAAACCTGAAAAGCTATCAAATCAAGATATAAAAAGCCTTCATTTTAAAGAAAAGTTAATGGATATTGCTGTCATCAAATCTGCCTTCCAAGAATGTTGAACTAAGTATTAAAGCAGGGAAAACAAAAATAAGGAGCTGTCAATCTCCAAGAATATTGTGAAATAGTAAAATAGAATCAGAAGGAAAGTCAGGACCATGAGGACAGAACAAAACATAATGAAGTGTGAAAAAAAATTTGGAAGATTCAATGTCATTTCGGAAAAGATTGTAGTGGATGGGCTAAGCTATAGATGAAATAAATATAAGTAGCAACAAAACCAAATATTAAAGAGATATGTAGATGAAAAGTTAAAGAATCAGAGACAATCAATATCAGAAACTATCTGAATATAAAAACAAGCCAAAAAAAGAAAGGAAAAAGAGGCAACAGAGTCATAAAACTAACAGAAAACAAAGAATCAAATAAGAGCAAAGCCCTGCATCTCAATAGTCAACCTAAATGTCAATGAACTGAAGACACCAATCAAAAGGCACAGAATGGCTGAATGGATCAAATAAAGGACCTATAAAAATTATGTGTATAAGAAGCTCACACCAGATACAAAAACAAACACACGTTGAAAGTAAAGATCTATGGAAAAATAACAAAGCAGTGGGGATGATGGAAATCAGAAACGGTAATACTAATATCAAATAAGATAGATTTACACCTAAAATGTAAAATACAAAGCAAAGATGAACATTAGACCATGGTTAAGGAGTTAATCATCAAAAGGGAATAACTGTAACTAACATATATGTACCCAACACAGAACCACCTAGATAATAGAAAAGTAATAAATTTTAGCAGATCAGAGGGGAGACACTGACAGCAACACAATAATAATAGGTGATTTCAAAGTCCTCATATCAATAGAAAGACCAACCAGGCAGAAAATCAATCTAAAAAATAAAAGCTCCAAAGGAATTGATAGTTCATATCATCTAGCAGATTAATAAAGAGCTTTCGAACCCTATAAAAAGATTATGCATTCTTCTGATGTGCACCTGGAACATTCTCTAGGGTGGTCCATGTCCTAGGACATAAAACGAGTTTAATAAAACTGAAATTAGAGAGAGCTATTTCTCTGACCAGAAAAAATAAAACTGGAACAATATCAAAGATGTGGAGATTAAACAAAATGCTTCCGAACAATTCCTGGGTGAATTAATAAAACAAGGACAAAATTTAAATTTATCTAGAAAAAATGAAAATGAAAATATGAGTTACCAGAACTTGTGGAATGTTGCAAAAAGAGTTCTAAGAGAAGAGTTTAGAGCAATACAAAAAATAAGAGACAATATAAAAACAAGAGGCATTTCAAATTAAATATGTAATCACAATCTCAAGGAACTAGAAAAATAAGAGAAATTAAAACTAAAAATCTGTAGAAGAATGGAAATAATAAAAATCAAAGCAGAAATAAATGAAATAAATGAGAAAACCATTAAAATGAATTAAACTAAAGGTTGGTTCTTTGGAAAAAATAAACAAAATGGATAAACCTTCAGCAGACTCATGAAGACAAAAAAAGAGAAAACCTAATAACAAAAATCAGAAATGAAAGTGTGAAAATCACTACAGTGAGTCCAGAAATACAAATAATACCAAGAGCACTACTATCACCTCTATACCCACAAATTTGCCAATCATAAAGAAATGAACAGATGTCTAGACTTCTATAACCTTCCAAAGTGATTCAAGAAGATAGAGATTACTTGAACAAGACAACTGCAAGTACAAAAGATGAAGCAATGTGAAAACCATTGCAAAACAAACAAACAAACAAAAAAATCCCAGTCCAAGACCAAATGGCTTTACTAGAAAATTCTACCAGATGAATGACTACCCATCATGATCAAGTGGAATTTATTTCCAGGATCAAGAATGGTTTAACATATGCAAATCAATCTAACACACCATATTAAGAAAGGGAAAAATAAAAATTATATGATTATATCAGTGACAGAAAGTAGATGACAAATTCAACATCCATTCATCATGTAAACTCTTTGTCAAATGGGAATAGAAGTCACATATATCCCAGAATAAAAGCCATTTATAACAAACCCATAGCTTACATCATACCCAGCAGTTAAAACCTGAAAGCATTTTCCTTAATATCTGGAAGAAGATAAAGATTGTGACTGTCATCACTACAACTCAACATAGCTCTGGTTGTCCTGACCACAGCAATAAGGCAAGAAAGGACATGAAAGAAATCCAAATTGGAAATGAAGAAATGAAACTACCATTATTTATAGATGATATGCTGTACCAAAAACAGGCAAAGTATTCTACAAAAAAAGAAAAACCTCTTAAAAATAATAAATGAGTACAACAAAGTGGCAAGAGACAATGCAAAACATGAAAATTAAAAATCATTTTATATACAAAGATGAACTAGAGGAAATAGAATTCAGGAATGAAATCCCGTTATCAATCAGACCAAAAAAGATAAAATACCTGGGAACAAACTTAACAAAGGAGGTTAACGACTTCTACATTGAAAACTGCAGGACATTGGCAAAACAAATAGAAGACATGAATTGCTAGAGGGATATTTCATGTTCATAGATCAGAAAAATTAACATATTTAAAATGACCATCTTACACAAAGCAGCATACAAATTTAATGTAATTCCTATCTAAATTCTAGAGACACTTTTCAAGCAAATTAAACTTGAACACATAGTACTAAAAATGTGTGGAACAAAAAAAATAGTCAAAGCTATCCTCAAAAAAAGAAAAGGAGAAATCATACTACCTGACTTCAAACTATACTTTAAAGAGATTGTCATAAAGCCAGTATGGTATCGCCAAAAAAAACCAGACACATCAGTGGAATAAAACTGAGAGCCCAGAAATAAAATTACACCTATATGACCAGATAAATTATGACAAAGGAGGCAAAATTATACAACGAAGGAAGAAAAGTCTATTCAACAAGCATTACTGGGGAACTATACAGCTACCTGGAACAACGATACACATACACAAAATAAAGTAGATTATGCATTGGCACCGAACACAAAAATTTACTTAAGATGGATCAAGGATGTGGACGTAAAATCTAAAATCATGAAATACATAGAGCATAGGAAACATGTCCCATGACATCAACCTCAGAGATGTCTTTGGGGAAAGTAACAGTGTGGCAAAGGAAAATAAAGTAAAATGAAGCAATTGGGACATCAAGCTAAAAAAAATTCTACACTGTGAAAGAAACCACCACTAAAAAAAAAAAAAAAGGCAACACATTGAACGGAAGAAGATATTTGTGCAACATGCATTAGGGAAGAACTTAATCTCTAAAATATATGGAGTCTATACACCTCAACAAAAAAAAGCAAATGGCCCACTCAAAAAATGAGAGGAAGGGTTCAGTTCATACTTCTTTAGAGAAGACACACGGATGGCCGACAGACACAAATGAAAATGCTCTACATCACTTACCGTCAGAGAAATGCATAACGAGATGTAACCTCACGCAAGTAAGAATTGCCGGTATAAAAAATGCTTAGTGACTGAGATGGTGTGGAGAAAAGAGAACCCTCTTATACTGTTGGTAAGAATGTAAATTTATGCAACTTTTGTTGAAAAAAGGTATGAAAGATTCCTCTCAAATATCATTTTTTCTAGCAATCCTACTTCTAAACATATATGCAAAGAACACAACATTTCTATTCAGGAAGATAATATCAGTTCCCCTGTGTTCATAGCAGCATAATTCACAATAACCAAGACATAGGAACATCCTTAATACTACTGAACAGAAAACAGAATAAAGAAGCTGTGGTCTAAATATATAGGGTATAGAGCTATTAAAAAAACGTGCAATCATGTGTTATGTAATAAACTGGAGTGAACAGGAGGTGATTATACTAAACAAAACAAGAAAGTAAAAAAGAAATATATGATGATATCACTCTTATGTGGAGTATAAAGAAACGAAACAAAAGACAAACCTTTACAAAATGTATTGGATTCAAAACTGTGGCTGTGGGAGTGGTGGGAAGGAGAGACAGGGGAAGGAAAGAGTGAACAAGGTTGTGGAAGGGGACACTGGAACTCCGGTGACAGGTGTGGTGTAGACTGAGGTGCAAATTCAGTGTCCTAAAAAGCAGATAGCAACGTGAAATAATAAAATAACTTTAGATACATAAATACATAAATTATAATGTGCCTAGATACTAAGTGCTCAATCCAAGTAACACCCTTTGAGAAGTTTATTATAAAAGTCAAAATTTTTTTTTGTATTTTTTACTTTAGTTTGGTTTGATTTTTATCTGTGCTTCAGTGATTTAACCCTCTTTTCATTTTTTATTAGCTTCCTGTCATCTTCATTTTCCCCCTAAAATACTTAACATTTAGACACCTAAATTTTAGTGGTTATTTTTATTGCTCCTATATTACAAGATGGCTTGTATATAGATTCAGAAGGAATTTTCTAATTACTGTACTTCATAACATCTTTACTGTAGTCTTTCTCATAAAAAATGACAACACTGACAGTGATTACACATTGTTATTCCATATAAAACTACACCGTAGACATCATTGAAAAAATATCTGGTACAACAATATTTGCACTTCTCTCAATTGTCAGGCATTGGCAAATACTTTGCATCTCATCAAATGTTAAGCAACGTCATGTGTATCTTTGAAAATGGAACTCAGTCACCAAATTTAAAAAAATGATAGAATATTCAGAAAAATTTCCAGCTCAGCTTATGCACATATATGAAAAATTATATATTATTCCTGATGAATGAAAAATATGCTAAACAAATTGATGATTGACTTAAATCTATTGAGGAAACCAACTACATGTACTGATAAATTTCTGTGTGTATGCAGATAATATATTTAAAGAATGGCTTCAGTCCAGATCAATATTATCCAAGTTAATACAAAAGAAGATCTATCTAAAGGTAGTTATATATTATCAATAAATTTGAATAATGTAAAGATAATGCTGATAACTCATGCTGTTATCAGTGGAGAGGTTTATAAATACTATATAATCTTTGAGATTACATTCAAAATCAAAGATCAAATGTAATTTAAAATAAGGGTAGTATAAATTCCTTACTAGTAATAGTTTTATTGAATCAGTATATGTATTGAAAGAATAATTTGGAAAAAACTAAATGAAAAATCCTCTTTAAACATATCTGAATGCTTATCTATCTGTAGGCGATGTATGGCCATCTGAGGAAACATTAAAACAGAATCTTTCATTGCATAAAATATATTTGATATAGATGACATATATGTCATCAAATATGCATATGTGGATATATATATGTATACCTCAGAAGATGTTTGTTCACTTATTCATTCATTTCTGAATTGATGAATACAAAGGTAATAGACTTTCTTATTCAGTGTTTGACTTCTGAGGATCAACTCTCCAATATATTGGGTATTTTACTATGGGCGTGTTTTTACCTGTCTGAGACTGAGCACTACCCTGAAAAATATGGGTGGTAGCTATTTTCACATACTATCAGATGTGATTTTCAAAGCTCTAAGCTACTGTACAAAACTGTGTTAACTTTTTTTCTTCTTCTATTATCCTTTGGAGTTAGCTTCTAGAAAATTTGATGCTGATAGGCTCTTTTTGCTATGAAAGATTATTTTGTCCTGCTCTGTTATTGTGGAAATCATTAATTTAAATTGTGTACTTTGGGGTAAAATAATCCCTGTAGTACATATATAGCCAGTAGTCTGTGTGAACTTCCATTTCTTTCATTTAATTCCACATTAAGAAGCATTGTTACATGAAAATATTCTGAAAACATTAGCTCTTTTCTAGAGGATAATTTTGTTATCACAAAGTTTATTTATGGCAAATAGATTGGAAATGAATGAGAACTTTTATTAAAAAGAAAAGCTGAAGATTGTATATTAGTACATAGCATGTGGTTGTTTTCAAGTCTTTCAAAATATAAATGTGATTTCTCAAATTTTAACTGATTCATCATTTCATCGAAAATTTAGATATTTTATTCTTTTTTGTGCCTCTGATATTTTCATAAGGTCAACAACTAAAACTTTTTTTATTAGTTCTCTAAAAATGTCAATTTTAAATTTTGTCAATGTTTTATTTGAGCTAATATTATTGTAATCCCTGTACTGTCTACAATTTTCAATACAAATTATAAAAATATGATATTATAACAGATGTCATCAATTTAATAAGAAATGTTTGTCTATAGTTTCTATTCTTTGCTGGCATACCACTATATTATGTTTTATATTTTAATATAGTTTATTTCTATACCAAACACATAAATAAATTGCAAATTTTCCAGTGGTCAATAGTAAAACAGTATCTCACCATACCTTTCAGAACTTTATACTCAACTATTTTAAAAAATGAAATTATCCCTTTTACAACAAACTGGATGAAATTTGTAGTTACTAAACTAAGCAAAATAAGTCAGAAAGTAAAAGAAAAATATTGATGATTTTACACATATGTAGAATATATGTATATGTGTGTATATATACATGTATTATAATAAACCAACAAAATGAACAAAACACAACCAAACTCCTGGAACTCTGAGTCAAGACTGATTATGAGGTGGGGAATGGGTAGGAACAAAGACCCTGGACTGAAAGAGTAAATATGATAGTTGAGGCACAACCTGGTGATTTAGCAGTGGTTGAGCCTACTGCCTCCTGACAGATATAATCCACACGCATGCTAAGGACCAGACCCAGAGTGGATGTGGGAGTAGGAACCAAGATGACCAACTAAATAGAAAATAAATGCTTTTTCCTCTCTCTTCCTTCCTGAAACTTTCCTTTAACAAAAGATGATAGTTGTGACAAGCACTACATCTGTGGTGTGTGGGTGTGTGGGTGTATGTGTTATGTTATACACATTGACTGAGGTGTTAATTTCTTATCCTGAAACTGCAGTATTCTAAACAAATGGAATTAATAAAAATAAACAAAATTAAGTCATTAAATTAATTTCTGAGTGGTGTATGATAAGTATCTAAATTTACTTTTCTTTATGTATTATCCACTTTTCCCAGTGGCAATTCTTGAATAGACTAGCTTCCCAACTAAATATGTTTAGCTTTAGCTACCTCATCAAATATTGTTCTATACCTGGAGTTCTTGATTCTGTTCCACTGACATTTGTGTCAATTTTTATTCCAGTGCCATACTATTTTGATTAGTACAGCTTTGTAAAGTATAGCAGGAAATTAGATAGTGTGCTTTTTTCAACTTTGTTCTTTCTCAGGATTGCTTTGGCTTTAGAGTTTTTGTGGTTCAATACAAATGTTAAGATTATTTTTCTATTTCAGTGAAATATGAATTGGAACTTCTGATAAATATTTTACTGAATTTTAAAAATTGCACATTGAATTTTGGGGTAATTGCATTACATCCATAGCTAGTTTGGGGTATTATAGACCTACTAGCAATATTAATTCTTTCTACCCAAGCATATGGGCTATATTTCTATCTATTGTCTGTTTTTTTTCCATTTTGTTCATTAAAGTCTTCAAATTTCCAATGCACTGATCTTTCGTCTCCTTTTTAAAATTTAATATATGTATTTTATTTTTTGATATTATAATGGGATTGATTTCTTTCTCAGATATTTTTTGTTAGTGTATAGAAATACAACTGATTTCTGTCTATTGATTTTTTGCCTTGCATCTTAGTTTAATTCATTTATTAGTAATATTTTTATATATGAGGTATGACAATGATGACAATATTAAATAATGAAAAATTTGGCTTCTTTCCTAATTTAGATGACTTTTCTTTCTTTTTCTTATCTTATTTCTCTGGCTAGGATTTTCAGTTCTATGTTAAATAGCAGTGGTGAGAGTCAGAAACCCTGCCTCATTCCTGATCTTAGAGGAATGATTTTCAGCCTTTCACTGTTGAATCTAATATTAGCTGTGGGCTTATCATGTATAACCTTTATTATTTTTAAGTATGCACTGCAAATATACTATACCAAATTTGTTTAGAGTTTTCATTAGGAGAGGACGCTGTATTTTGTGAAAAGCTTTTTCTGCACATATTGACATAAAATGTTTTTTACCTCTCATTCTATTAATATGATGTTTCATATTTATTGGGCTGTGAATGTTGAATCATCATTGAATCCATGATTATGGTGTATGGGTCTTTTAATGTGCTGTTGAATTTAGTTTGCTAATATTTTTTAAAGAAATTTTCTATCTATATTCATGAAGGATATTGACAGTTTCTTTTCTTGATGTTCTTAATTAGCTTTGGTATCACTGTGATGCTGGCTTTGTAAAACAATTTGAAAGTTTTTCCTACTCTTCAATTTATTGGAAGAGATTGAGAAACAGTGGCATTAGGTTTTTTATAAATAGTTGATAGAATTCTTGGAGAAGCTATTTAGTTCTGGGCATTTGTTGTTTTGGGGAAAATTTTTCTTACTGAGTCAGTCTCTTTAGTAGCAACTGGTCTGGTCATATTTTGTCTTGTTTTGTTTTCACACCATACTCATCACCACCACTATTTTCTCATAATTTAATCTTGGTAAGATGTATGCTTCTAGAAAATTTTCTACTTCTTCTAGGATGTTCAATTTGTTAGTATATAATTATTTATAGTAATATTTTAATGCTTGTCTGATATGTTTTAATACCTCTTATTTCACTTCTGATTTTATTTATTTGATCCTTTTCTTTCTTAGTCTAACTAATATTATCTTCATCCTTTCAGTTATAGACACTTGTTTTGCTTCCATTCAGTTATTTTGAATAATGCTGTAATGCAAATGGATGTGTAGATGTCTCTTTGAGCTAGTGACTTTGTCTTATTTGGATGTATACTGAGAATGGTATTTTAGATCACATGGTAATTCTAGTATTGTTTCTTTGAAGAACTTTCATACTGTTTATCCACAGTAACTGTACCAATTTATATAAAAAACATTCTCAGCAGAAAAAAGAACTGGTCGTTACGTGAGAATATAGAAGTATTAAGTAATCTGCTATTTAATCATTTTTAGTCTATCAAATCACATATTCTACCCCTTACATTTTTGCAATGCTATTTATAAATTATATCTCAATAAAACAGGAATTAAATAACAAATAGAAAAATCATTGGAAAAACTGCTAAGCTTAATGAGATGTGATTGTAAAACTGACAAAAGATATTTTCATTTAAGGTAATATTCTATTAATAGTTTTCATGTGTTGTGTGAAATGTGATGTGATGGTTTAAACAGAATAATACAAGTTTAATATCTTCTATGATATCTACCTTGGTATCTGAAATAGTTTCAACTTGTAAAACAAATCAGTGTTTTACTATGTATTATTTTTCACAACATTATTTAGGGTTGAATATTTTGGTAGATGTAAAAACAATCAAGATTTCTGTTAAGGTTTTAACTTTTTTTATTATAGGCTGTTGGTTACTTATTCATCACAAGTTAATAAGCAATAAAATGAAAAATATAACTTAATCAATATAGTAATTAAGTATTCAGAAAGCAACATAAAACAATAAACAGAAAATCAACAAAATCTGAATTTGGACTATGTAAAAGGATGATTTTAAAACATGGAGAGTGGAGAATAAGAATGACTAGAGCTCATAGATGAAATGAATTTAATTTATTATATGCAGATGTTAATTTATAATGTTGCACAACTTAAATCTATATAATATTATGAAACAATGTTCTTTCAATAAAATTTAAAAAATAATTTAAACATAAAATAATTTTATAAATTTAAGAAAAAGAAAATACTTAAGAATTCCCTGGAAGCAATAAATATGTATTAGGGAAGTAGAACAGGGTTAATGTAGGAAACAATGCTTATCTGTTATATACTGACCAACATTCTTATATGACAAAAGTAACTCTAATTTTCTTTGGAAAATTGCCTCTCCCCAAGTTCAACAATGAGATATACAAGTAACTCACTCTATTCCTGGTTATAGTTATAAGTAATAATTGGGTTAATGCAATAAGAACAAGCTATCTCTAATCATCGTGTGATTTCTTTATAAGTGTGTATATGACAAACTGATTCAATAAAGTGAATGCTTTTTTTTTTTGATATTGCTTTGATGGAAATATGTGTATCCTGAAAAGTACCATTGAGAGAGTAGATACTACAAGTAACTGCTATCAGTAATTTTTGTTTTGGTATAGCCAATTTATTTTTTAGCAAAATACATTAATTAGAAGATGAAGTTAATCAGCAAAATGGCATAATAGATAAATTTGGGTGGTGATAATTGATTACTAGATCAAACTATAACAACTAAATATTTCTTTGATTTACAGTTGGATGAGACAAAATCTTTTTAATTAAGCTAGTTTGAGGTTACTATCACCAAAGAGAATCAACATATGATGAGAATTTATTTCAGTAAATGTGTTTGAGGCCATTTTAAAAATTGTATTGTCTAGAGAAGTTATTCTAAAATAAACAACAAGAAAGGATTAGAGAATTTTGGATAAAATAACTTACAAAATGAGAGTTTTATATGATTAATTCTTCAATATTATCACTGTTTACATATGAAACAGAATAAGGACAAAAAGAAAATTATCCATGTGTGAATGTATGTCATATGGAATGTGCATTTGTGTGTTAACAATGATGTAAATCATCCTATGGAAAAGAAGACAAAAACAAATTTAGGCATGCATTGTTTTAAAATATGTCCACCCTTAGGAGTAATAACTCTATTAATATAGATTTATAATAAGTTTAATGTTAATTATAAAATATTAATATAATTATCACTAAATTATTGACAATATTTATGAATAATAAATAAGTTATTAGTAAATGAAAATAAGATATTCCTATGAAGTAACCCAACATTATATATAGCAGATTATCAAAATCTATCTATTAACATATCCTGTAATAGATATTAAGAAACTATAAGGATTAAAATTGTTGAACAGTAAAGATATTTGATCAAAAGAATATAGAAATTTGTGTATTAATTGTCATAATCTTATATGGTGCCAGAGAGCTATGGTTTGAGTGATTGGAGGTTTAGACTCTTAGAACTGTTGCCACTCACCATAGAATTTAGATGTATAAAGGTATGACTAGAGGGATCCTTCCTCATATTCAGTGTCAAGTAATCAAATATGATCTCTAAGATCAATTTGTTATTTTAGTCTATTATCTTTATGTATGTATGCAAGCATCTGTCTATCTATTTATCTATCGTCACCTTTTACCTACCATCTCATTTATCTAAATATCTATCCATACACTGTAATTCTTGCCTCCACCGTGTTGGCATACCCAGTCTGTTACAGAATGGCACCCCAGAAAGCTAAGAGTGAGATGAACTTAATGTTCTTTTTATCACCAGTCATAGAGAAAAGGTTGTATAACAAGGTTGAGCAGAGTGTAGTACTTGTGGTATAGATGAAAATCAACAGTGGACCGACAGGGATCATGAAAGCTGGATTCTAGCTTTTCAAAGCATTCCTGACTTGGAGCTAGAGAGCCAGAACTGTTAACTCTGTATATAGAAGTCTGTGAATATAAACTGAGGGCAGACAAACTGTCTTTGGAAAATTTAATCTCCAGTTGCTGAAAAGGACTGAGAAATGAAGACTGTACAACAAGAACCTACTGCACAGTTTAGATAAATTCTTCAGTCCCGAATACGGAAACTGCATGGTGCAGCACAGTTTCATGATATTGGTAATGTCTGAGGCATTCCAATCTTTGAAAAACATCAGCCTATCTTTAATATTCAGGATAACTAGGGTGCACAAACTTTAACAATTTAACCAATTTAGTTATGCACTATGATGGGACAAATTAATTTCCATCTTAAGTTTTGTTATAGTTTAACCTCCTCAGAATTTATAAAGTTCATGAGTCAGAATACTCCAGTGTTCTTTCTAGATAGATTCCACTATTCCTTTGAGAAAGTAGTTTTACAAACCCAACACATTTTTTCATCAAAAATAATAATAATTTAATGCCTTTTTTATTATACTGATATGAAATTCATAGATAATATAGTCTATCTGTAAATATAATTTCAAAAGATCAGTAAAATACTACAACTATAATATAAAGAAAAATAAGAGGAAAGTCATTTATAATGTAATAACATGCATCTCAGTATGTAAATATTCAGGCACAGCAAAATTAAAAAAGGTGAAGTAGTCAGATATATGCATTATAAACTGACTGCTACAAACAGCTTTATGCAAATATTCTGTATTGGACAAACAAATATCACTAGGGAATTTGCTATCCATAGTTAAATTCTCCAAATTGAGGACGAAACGAAATTTCTAAACAAAACAAATGAAAATATTTTTTCCACTCTACTATGCTTTGTGTACATTTATTCTTATTATTTTTCATCTTTATGAATATCTGGTAGACCACAAAATCACATGAAATTCTTGTGTAAGAATGGTTACAAACTGCATCCTTGCTAGTCCATTACATACCAGTATCCCCAATTACTGGGATAAACAAAAATGCTGCCCATACTTGCTTAGTGCCTGAGACACAGACATTTAACCCTGTAGAGCAGGGAATAATTGATAGGCACTGATTCTGTCTGGTATGCACACAAGAAATTTCAGCCATCTTTCTCTCTTGAAAGATTGGGCACAGACTTTGAATGACACTTTATTTCTTAAGGAGTTTACAGTGCATTCCTTTTTTTATTTTGTTTTTATTGTACTAAAGATAAAGACAAATTATTTTATATGGTTGCGATGACATGAATATTATTCATTATAGACTGGGAATCTTATTTTAAACCCCTTTGTTTCTGCTTAGGATTGCTATAATAAGTAATGATTAAACCATTCTGATACCAATCCTTTCATCTTTTAAATAAGAATACTATTCATGATTATTATGAAAATGAAAAATACCTGTATAAAACAGGAATATTAGACATATGTGTAAATAGATCACTACAATGATGAAATCTCTAGATGTTGATAGATGGGAACATATTGAGGAAGTAAGAGAAATGGAATCTACATTTCTCATTGCCAATATATGTTTGTACACCCACTCTAACTCTGACATATCGTTGGTATATTTCATAGATGAGGAAACTATATATGTTTTATGTAAGATAGACTTCTTTTTGGAAATAAAAAGGATGCTAATAGTATTAGAGCAGAAAAATCAATGCAAATAAGAGGACACACATAAACACATTAATCATGTCTTAATCTTCTGACTCCATTAGTGGGCACACTCAAAATGTTCTTACATATTTTATGTTCTTCTATATTTATTTGATTTTTCAAAATAATTTTATTTTTATTTAATTTGAATTTATTAATTTCACTCATATATTCATTTGATCTAAAATTTGGTGATGTGGAAAATTTAAGACTAGTGTTTTACTAGTTCTACTAAATATAGACATTTTATTGTTCATCTTTTTATATAACATATAAATATAACCTTAAAATTTTAATCAGGTAAAATAGCTAAGATACAAGCATTAAGTAAGAAAATATTTTATTTCAGTATTATTTTTGTAAACTACATTGTTAGTATTATTGTTGTCTTTAGACAACATTAGTGATTAAGGTCTTAAATTATACAATCAGAGCACTAAAAGCTTTGTAGTCATTGACCTAAGTTAGTATCACTGTTCCTTTACTTCTTACTAGCTGAACAACCTGGATCAAATTATTATATCAACTAATTTGAGTTTCTTCATTTGGAAAAATGGGGTTCACAACATCTACTTTGTAGGGTTATTTAAAAGAATATTAAGATATTTGTGCACAGATGATTCCTTTAAACGTACAATCCCTTCAATGTTTACATTTTAAACTGTTAAAAGAGGCTGTAAACTAATTGTCTAACAATTTGATGAAATATTCTCATAATATGCAACTTGCTGAATCATTACATTTTTTCCCAGAACTTCAGCTACTGCTTTTACAACAATAGCCTAAAGTGTTTCTTTTCAGAAATTGTTTCCTGCTACTAAATTCCAGAACCAAATGTCCAACTCTGCTCTCCACAGCTATTCTGGATATTGTACAGGCACATCAAATTCAACATGTCCAAAATGGAACTCATCTTCTAGCTCTCAACACTATCCTGCATTACAAAGCTCTGTAAATTGCATCATTACTTGCTTTATTGCTCAAACAAGAAATGGAAGAGTTTTTGAAATGGAAGAGTTTTTGTTTTCCCCTCACCTTTCTGTTCTACATCTAGTTGGTAAAAGAAGCCAGCTAATTAATATTTCTATAACAATTGAAAGTGTGTTCTTTTCTTTGTCTCCCTTTAAAAGCATCTCTTAACATTTTTGCACATTCTGAATTCTTTTTTCTTTTATCGTAGGCTTATCTGTGACAACACTTTCCAATTGTATGCTTTTAATTCCTTTGTCATTGTAACTGAACAGTTTCCAAATACCAGCATGTTTCTCCCCTGGTTTCTAAATCTCATGTCTTAAGAAAATTTTCAGAATTTTTTCATAACATATAGTATCTAATTTGATTTGACCTTCAGCATCATCGTTTGCTCTTCCACACCACTACATTTTACTGTCTACTCTGAATAAATTTCTTTTGTGGAATATTTATGTTTTATTCTCATTCTTTGACAACACAACTCCTTTTGAGGTCCCATTGATTTATACCATTGCGTAAATTTATGTGTACAGGTTTACAAATAAGCTTCTAAATGTACCGCATTATGGTCACTACCAAAAATCTGGTCTCCTTCTATTACCATAACATTGATGCCCTGTATCCATTTTACTCACCCCCTCATCTCTTTCCACTGTGATTGGAATCTTAGAGTTTGCTTTTATTTTATATTTTAAGAGAAGTTGTTTTTTATTAGTTTAATAAATTTGCATTTAGTAACGTATGGGATTCAGATGTGCATCATCATAAATCATAACATGCAAATTCTAAATTTAGTTCACCAAGTCCATTTACATTGTTTCTTTATTTTTTACATATGAGTGAATCATAAGATATTTGTCTTTGAAGTATTTCATTTAGCATAGTACCCTCAAGATATATTCATATTGTCACAGATGTCAAGAACTCAGATTTCATTTAGAGTTCAGTAATGTACATCTTCTTTATCCATTCATTTATGATGGACACTTAAGGTTGTTTCCATATTTTGGCTATTGTAAATAGTGCTACAAGGAACACAGGAGTGTATATCTTTTCACATATCCTTTAATATAACTTGTTTCTGTATGTTTCAACAGCTAACTCACTTATCAGTAGGGTTGCCAGAAAAAACACATCTTGTCTAGCAAAATTTGTATTTCATATAACCATGTAATACTTTAGCATAAATATGTCCCAAGTACTATATTTTTCAATTATTGCATTTTTGTATGTCACTTATACTAAAATAGTATTCATCTATTTGTTAAGGAATTCTTTCCCAAGAGCTCTTCCAGATTAATTGCTATGTTCACATATGAAAAGCATAGATATTCATAATATATCTAATTATATTAAATGTATTTAAATGCTTCTACCTATCAATAAATTTTCTTGAGGATGCACCTTAAACTGTAAAATTATGGTGAGTCTCTTTTGAGATTTTCCAAACAATGAAGAAAGTTTGTATGGCAAGATAGATATATATATATATACAATTTTACTACCATAGCTTGATAAATATTTTCTGATTAATATTTTAATCATTTTGTCTTTGCATGACATTTATTAGTCTACTTGTAAGAGCACTGAAACCATATCACTTAAACATTATGGATGATTTATTTTTCAGAAGTTTCTTCAAGGTTTGTAAAGAGTATATAAATAATCTTTCTGGAGCCTCTTAGTATCACTAGGACAAAATAAAAGTGTCAAAATATAATTAATTTATGTATAAATAAGTTATCTTTAATGTTACCAATAATGCTTCATTAGTGCAGATAAAATATTATGGGAAATATGATTAAACAAAAGGCCTAAGTTTATGAATACCTGTAGACATAAATAAAATGTGGTTTCAGGAAATATTAACTGGTGACAGCTCTAAGCTAGCACAGTTGGATATTTTGCCACCAAATAATGTTTGACTTGATTGATTGGGGGTGGTTGTAGCTCAGAGTAACTACAAAATAATTCATAGTGGAAAACTGTTAAAAATCAATAACATTGGATCCAAATAAAAAGTTTTATGTCAATTGAAAACTCACTACATGCTCAGACTTCTATGACAGCACGTCATTGATAAATGTGCAGAGCTATGTTTTGCTTGTATTTTATTTTTTTTAAGGTTAAAATTTATCAAAATGTATATAACTCTATACACTTTAAACAACACTATGCTCATGTATATATTCATATATTTGTATATATATATATGAATATATACATAGAGAGACTTAAAGCCAATGATTTTAAATCAAATTTGACTTGTGTGATTTTTAATTTTGTCCCTTAATTGACTTTTATAAACAGTCTTACTTTTTACTGAATAAAGAGTGCATTATAATATTATGTAGATTTAAAGTGTGCATCATGAAAAATTACCATCTGTATATATTGTTTGCCACCAACAATCTAATACTATCTTTACCCATATAATTTTAACTTCTTAAAATGGAAAATTATTTCATCCATATCAAACCTTTTGTTTATTCCAATATGTGAAATTAAAAAGTAGAATTTATTTTCTGAGTACTGTTTCAGTTACATTTCAGGAAGTTTTATATTTTATATTTTATTCATACAAACTTTACTAATATTGATTAATATGTTTTTCTTGAATTCGCAGTGTATATAGAAGAATATTTGCATTTTAAAGTAATTTGTGAAAAATTTTGTTATTTGTTTATAATTGATTTCTGATATTAGGTTTCTGAAATTGACTGAGGCATATTTTATGGAAAAGTATCTTGATGAGTACTCAATAACCCCTTGAAAGTCCATGCTCTCTATTGGTTTGGGTAGTTATATTTAAATGCCCATTAATTCAAAAAAATTTGATAATGTTTTTCAAATGTTCTGTATGTAACTTTTTTAATTCTATTTATCAATTCCTGAGAATGGAGCTTTGAATTTGAAATTTCCAAAAATGATTTACACTTTTCAGCTTCTCCCTTATTTATGTAAATAAAGTCACAAACATTGCAACTACTATTAGCTATATGCACCTTTAAGATTTTTATATCTGCTTGTTAAATTAACTCTTTTGTCAAAAAAATTTTTTTGTACTGTTACTTATTCTGAAGTTTTTTTTCTTTCTAGTACTTATGTAGTCCCTTTAATTTTTTGACAATTCATATTGCATGATATATAAATGCTTAAAATTTTATACTGTATACTTAATCTACATATTTAAAATGTGATTTTTGTTGTCATATAACAGTCTTGCTCTTTCATGTCATTTGAAATGTCTGCCTTTCTGTTTATAGTTATTAATGTACATTTGATGTAATAAATGTTTTGTTAGATAAGTCTAACGAATATTTGTATTTTTTTCTATTTAATCATTCTTATTTTTCTTTGTTTCCTGTTTTTTCTCCAAGATGAATCAAGTACATTTTGACATTCTATTTCTTCATTTCTATTGACTTTTTAACCTATAACTGCTGGTTCCTATTTAAACTGATTATTCTAAGTATGAATATCAACTTTGTTCTTCAATTATTGTAATTTATAGTGAAATGTTATATCATTTCACATATATAATAGGAATCTTAAGTATATCATTATATAAATAAAGTGTAATGAATAGTAAGAAACTATATCTCTCCTATCTTCATGGAATTCAATCTTAGAATTCAGTGTTACTGTTTTTGCTTCTGAAAGGAATATGTTAACATTTCTTACAGCTTTTTCTTAATATTAACATGAAAAATTCTCCATTGTTTTTATCTTGATGTCTTTGCACTATTTTTAAAGAATGTTTTCATTGAATATAAGAAGTTCATTGATTTTATCTTTATCAATAATTCTAGTCAATATGTGGACTCAAGAATGACAAAACAACCAAGGACGCTCATCTTAGAAGAAAGTAAATGAAGGTCAGTCAAATAGGTTAAGAATAATGCATGCCAGATGCTGGCAGAGTGCACGCAAAACACAAAATTGAAAAAAGAATAAGGCAGTTATGCGTCCATTCTTACCAGATGCACAGAGTGAAACTATAAATATTATAATGTTGCAACATATTTTTCCCTTACACACAAATGATGGAAAAGCTTGATGGTACGTATTTTAGAATGTAAGTGAAATTACAATAAATTTAATATTGGTTTTCCCTTTGTGGGAGACTTAACTTTAAAATCAGATGGAACAAGAGTGCAATCTAAAGGATTAAAAATGAGTGCATTATTCTCTATATTTTCCATTTTCTGTGGGATGTTGTCATGCTAGATTTATACTAACTGGCTATCCTGCCCTCTGGCTACTGTTCAGGTTTGATCCACAGGTATTAACAAAGGGGTATTTAAAAAATGTAGGGAAGGGAATTAGGTCAGGTCTTCACTTGTATTTGCAGCCCTGTCTATCTAGCTATTTTTCACACAAGCTTGTGTGTCTCAAAGTTCTGGAGAAGATTCTTTCCATATATCTTTCATCTCAATCAGTGTTATCAGAGCCCTAAACACTGCTATCTTCATCCACTACTACAATATTCCTTTTATATCCTTGTACATCTGTTCCTCATTGTAAGCAATTTCACTATATAAACTATCTTTGAATTATCCTAATATGCACCATATATTTCTTATTGATATAAATGATAAAATTTCTATCCCCAGGGTATTTTCTTTTCTTAAATGGAGTCTTAATTAAACCTACCACATTTTCATAACAATACAAGTTTTCATTTGAACAGGGATTCATCTGAGAGTTAAAAGGAGATATTATTAGTCATTTCATCACATAGTAAGTTCTATCAGGTAATCAAAGTATGTGATCAACCCAGCCAGAACCCTTTGGATTCACATATACAATATCACCAAAATTTCAGAAGTGTGTTATTTAATTAGAAGTGACCTGATTTGACAGTATCTGTCCATTACCAGCTTTGGTTTGATCTGGATCTGTAACATAAATAATCTAAGTGTTTTGAATGAAACCTAAAACCTGTAGATCTACAATATAGAAGTCTGCATTCAATGCCCCATAATTGATTAACAATTCAGTAGACTGCAGGAAATGTCCAAGTTCTTGTTCCATATAAATGTACATAAAAACCATGTCAACAGATGTTCTGAAGCAGTAGTTCTAATGTGGATGCAAAATTTGGGAGACAGGATGAGGGCAGTGAATAAAATAGAATAAGAAAAAGGAAAGTTAATTTGAAAGTATGTTTTGACATAACATTGAACTGATGGTATAGATTCGTGGTAAATCCAGACTTTATTTCTCTTACCAGATTTTATTTCTCTTATTCAGATATTCTGTGGCATCTTTTTACTTAGTATCAATTATATTAAACCATGTACTTTAATATAAATATTTTTAACAGATAAAAATACTGACTTTAATGTAGTACCAGAAAGACAAATTTTTGATAAAGCCAGTTTCCATGAGGTACTGGAAAGAACACTCTCCAAACTTTTATTCTGGATTTTCCAGTCTGGAGCATATAAGGAAATTTGAGAAAAATAAAAATAAAAGGTACGTAAAGCACCAACAAATAAATATTAAGTTCTTGTTGCTCTTGATTTTGTTGCAACTTCTAAATTTAGTTTGAAATATTAATGTGATGTCTTTGAAGAGATGTCCATTTAAAGCTAATTTCCTTTAAAAATACAAACATTTAAATTAAACTCTTATGAGCATCAAACATATGGAAGGTTAAGATGCATCTTTTTCTTTCTAGGAAAGAGGTATTAAACTCCATCAGGTAATATTTTTGGAAATAAGATCATTTGGCATACATTTACATAAAATCTCTTAATAAAAGATGCGGTATTTTCTTGTCTTGAATCTTTTAATACTGAAGTGTTAATAATTTATATTTCATTGGTCAAAATAAATATTTTTGCTTTCACCATATAATAAAATATTGTCACTTTTTAAATTTTGCAGTTGAAGCTCTCTTCAACTTTAATGAAGCAATTTGAAGCTTTATGAAACTGAAATGTTAGAACTATTTGTATATCACTAGAAAGCTTTGTGTTAACTGATGGAAGCTTTTGTGTTGTGTAATTAAATTGAAGTGTCAATATCATTTTAATTGTACTTACTCTTCTCACATTGTGAACTTTAGCATTGGCTCTCTAGCAAGAACCTCCTGAACTGGTTTTATAACTAGAATCAAATTAACTTTAATTATATTGTCAAGGTCTCTTATAATTTTAATTTCCTTGATACATCAAATGAGTAGATAACTATTTTGATGCCGCTGAGGGAAAATCGTTCAAAGAGTTATTTCGTATAATTCTTATTTGTAGTTCTGAATGTTTCTAATTTAAAATATCAAAGCTTTAAAAATGCCATTAGCTGCATCCATTTCTCTTTGCTCTATCTTAGACATTACTAATAACAGGCTGCTTCCATATAGGCTGACAGCATAGGAATGACGCTTAGTGAGATAACGTGTAAGGAGAAATAAAGGTCTATGATTTCACTCATGTAGCATGTAGAGAAATAAAATACACAAATAAACTAAAAAACAGACTTAGTAGATAATTTAATTTAATTAGTGGTTTTACAAAGGAAAAGGGCAGGAAAATTGGGCACACTGGGCAGAGGGAATTGATTTTATGGTAAAGAAAGTCATTGAATGGTGGTGCCAAATCTAATGTGTTATATACAGAAGTTTTATCTATGTTTTAATATCATGTTATGATGCAATGTTTCTTAATAAATTAATTAAAATAAAAAATAAGATATTTGTATTATTAAAATTAAAATAAAAGACATCCAAATTGAATATGAATAATGCAAATTATTCATATCCACAGAGGACATGATCATATATTTGCATATATGTGCACATATATGCACATATGTATGTATAAACATATATAGACACATATTCATGTATATACATAAAACCTAAGAATGGAAAATATTAAATTAAAAAGCATTTCAGCAAAGTTGCAGGAAGCAAAATCAATAACAATCCATTGCATTTCTGTACATCTGCTATGAAAAATATAAAAAAAAAGTTAAAAGAATAGTTCCTTCAAAAATCAAATATAAATGAGAAATAAACATATCAGAAAGTGGAAAGGTTTGTACATTGAAAACTATAAAGTATTGTTGAAATAAATGATATATGACATAAGTAAACAGCATAGATCCCTTATGCATGTATTAAAAGACAACATGACTATAAAACTAGATTTTTAACAAATGGATAGGTGACTTAAATGAAATTGTATCAAAATTTCAGCTTCCTGTATTAAATAAATAAAATCTTCTCCTAACTTTTATATGGAATTGTAAGGGATCCGTAAAAGTAAAATAGTCTTGAAATAGATGGACAAAATTTGGGGTTCACACTTCCCAATGTCAAAGTTTCAACAGTGCTACAGTAATCAAAACTGTGTGGTACTGCCATGAAGGTAGATAGAGATACAGATACATGGAAAATAACAGAATCCAAATGTAAACCCATACATCTACGGTGAAAAAAAGGGTGCCAAGGCCATCAATTAGAGAAGGAAATTCTTTTTAAAGAATATCACTAAGTCAACTTAACATCCACAAGGAAAGGAATAAATTTGGACTCCTACATCACACCATACAAAAAAATAAACCAAAAAGATTTAAAAACCTAAGTGTAAAAGCTTAAACTATAAAATTACTCAAAGGAAATATGTGTAAATAAGTGATTACCATGGTTTAGTCAATATCTGTTTTAATATGATATATAATAATCAGACAATAAAATTACGTAACTTGTACACCATCAAAATAACAAATATTTTTCACACTATGAAATAATTGAAAAAAAAACAAGCAAATCATAGAATTAAAGAAATTATTTCCAAAGCACATTTTATAAAGTTATAGAAACAAGAATACATAGGTGCTCATATTTTTATAACTAATATATAAAGAAACCATTTGAAAATTAGCAAGTGACAGGTATTTCTCCTAAAAGATACACAGTAAATAAGTACATGAAACAAATCTCAACATCTTAGTAACTAAGGAAATGCAATGTTTCTAATTTAAATTAAAAAAAATCTACTTCATGCACAGTAAGATGACAAGAAGATGAGGAAGAAGCAGAAAAGACAACTAGTAATTAGAAGAAGATAAGAGCACATCATGTATCAGACAAGGGGTTAATAACATCTTTAAAATTTTCTGAGAGCATCTGCTTGCAGATTAAAATAATAAAATAGTATGTATATTTATATATGTAAAGTATGTGTATATACATTAATGCATACATAATTATTAAGAAGTTCAATAAAATGACTATTCAAGCTTCAAATATGCAAGAAGTAGTAAAGAATAATACCGAGTTCCCAGAAAACTGAGTGATGGTTACTTAAAACTTTGCCACTTATATCACTGTTTTAAATCTTTACTATTCAATTTAATATCCAATTTAGACTAACAAAATAGAAGCCTTATCTTCTTATCTTATCTGATCTTATCTCAAGATCAACAAAGTAAGAGTATACTGAAAATGTTTTATGATTATCCAGAAATTTACTGGAGTATGAAAATATTAATAAAAAGTTTAAAAGAAAATTATACAAGGAAAGTAATAAACTCTGGTAAAAAAATACAATATCTACTTTACAATTGTCTTATAATTATTAATAGATATTTTATAATTGCAAATAAAATTCCTAGTCTATTTAATTAATTTAAATTGGAAATTATCCAAATCATACAAGGACAACTGGAATGAATAGATTAAAATTGATAATATGTCTGCAAAAAATTAAAAAGTGGAAGCAATGTTCTCTAGCAATGAAAAAGTATTCTAGTAATGAACAACATGCAATATAAAATCAGAAGTGAAAAACTCAGTGAAGTAGAAAGGGATAGTATAGACAAATGGACAGGGCTGAGAGAGGGAGGGAAGATAAATTGCTATCTGAAACCAGTAAGTACAATATAGATTATGAAAGTGGTATTGTGGTGGCTACCATTTTAAAGTTTAAATTATAGGACATCAACTTTTTTCATAGCTGAGTAGTATTACAATTAATCTATTTATCTATCATCTATCTATCTGTATCACATATTCTTCATTAATCTGTCAAAGGGCATTAGGTCCTTTCCAGTTATTGGTTACTAAAAATAATGCAGCAAATAGAAATAATGCATAGCAGTGCATACATTTCTGAAAATTAGTGTTGTATTTTAGGGTAAATATACAGCAGAGGAATAACATGGAATTTCCAGTCTTAATTTTTTTTAGGACTCTCCATACTGCTTTCCATAACGGTTGCACCACTTTACACTTCCACTAATAGTATATAAGAGTTTCCTTTTCCCCACATATTTGCTAACACTGGGTTTTGGATAATAGTCATTCTCACAGGTGTGAGGCAATATCTCATTATTTTTTTTTAATTTGCATTTCCCTAATAACAAGTAGAACATCTTCTCATGTGCCTGTTAACAATATGTATGTCTTTTTTGGAAGAGTGTCTGTTACAATCTTCTTTTTAAAATTGGATCACTTTTTTGTTGTTGAATTTTGTAAGTTCTTTACATATTTTGAATATTAACCCTTTGTCAGATGTATGATTTGAAAATATCTCCTGCTATTCAGGAGACTATCTTTTGGCTTTTATAAGCATTTATTCTGCTGTGCAGAGGATTTTTATTTTGGTATTGTCCAACTTGTTTCTTTTGGACTTTATTTCTCTTGACATTAGAGTCAAGTGCCCAAAGATATATCTTAAATCAATATATCAAGATGAGTTTTGCCTGTCTTCTTCTATGCATTTTATGGTTTCAGGTCTTACTTACAAATCTTTAATCTATTTTGAATTAATTATGCATAAGGTGTTAGGTAGTGACCTAGTTTCAACATTCTATATGTGACTATCTAGTTTTCTCAACACCATTTATTGAAGAGACCATTGTTACCTCATGTATGTTCTTGGCTCCTTTCTTGTAAATTAGCTGTCATATATTTATGGACCTATTTGCATGAGTTTAATAATTTCATAATTATATAATTTATTGTAGGTCTTTTTGCACTTAGATAAGCAGGGGATCTGTTGGCTTCACTGACTAGGATGTTAATTTCCCTCCCTGGGTTTGGGAAGTTTTCAGAAATAATTTATTTGAATAATTTCTGTTATCTCTTTCTTTACCTTCTTGTACATCTATTATTATTGTGCTGACTTAATAGAGTCAGATAGCTCATGAAGTGTTTCTTAACTTTTTAAATATCTAATTTCTCTTCTTCTACCACGTTCATTTTTGTGTTTCCATCTTCCAGGTTACTAATCTGTTTCTCTATTTTATCATTCTGCTTCTGCTTCCAGAACTTTTTATGGTAGTTTCTTGGTCTTACTTATTGCATTTTTCACCTCCTGAATCTCTGCTGCTGCTTATTTAATGTTTAAATTCTTGCCTTCTCTTCATTAATTCTGTTTTTTTGAGCTCTTCATTTGTTTTTCTAGCTTCTATTGTGTTTCTTTGACTTGTATTTCTGACCTCTTGTATTTGAAATCTCTTGTGTGAAATCTTTTAATTCTTTGAAATGTTTTTATGAGTTTATTTTTATTTTAATTCCATTGAACTTCTTTAAAACTGCTTCTGTTAACTCTTTATCTACTAAGAAGATAAACTCATTCATGTTATCAAATATGGTTTCTCAGAAAGAGTCATTGTCTCCTTGTAATGCCATTATTCTTTGAGGACTTGAATCCTGCACTGTCTTCCTACAAAGCCTTGGAGCTGAGCTGCTTATTTGTTGTTTTGGCAGGTGGTGCTCCAATTTTAGTTTATATTTTTGACCCTGGAAGTCTGCTGCTGTAAAGATCATGTACTGAATCAGGAGGTGGAGAATGGTTGATGGTTTTGGAGGGGCATGTAGATGTTTTGGGGTGCTGAAGATGGAGGGGCTTGTTCATGTAGGTGGTATCAAAGTCAACTCTCCTCTCGAGTGTCCTGTACTTGGGTCTCACAGTGCATTCAGTGTTGTGTTGGAGTTCTTTACTGCTGGATTGTAGATCCCAAAGATTGTCGGGGAGCAGACTGTTGTCTTCTCCTTATGCTTCTTTGACATATTTCTGACCACTGCAGGGATTTGGCTTGTAACTTTGACTCCTCTTTAGGCTTCATTCAAACCAAGCCTGTGTGCCATCAATCTTCACTTTCACCATTCTGACATTTGAAACTGGGTGTTGCCCTGTTTTTGCCACCCTGCTCATAGACTGCATTGACTGCTCTGCCTTCATAGCCTCGCCATCACTGGAGTCATGACTGCCCCTGCCAACTCACCTTTAGTCACACAGATGCTTGAAATTCCTCAGGGAAACTCTTCAGTGTTGTTGCTTTTCCTCAAGCTGCTGAGGTGCAGTGGGCTTCCCATGGGCATTGCTTCAGTGAAAATGGTTAATATATCCCATAAAAGTGAGCAGAAAATGAAATAGGCCACCATTTTAGATCAAAAAACCAGGAATGCAATTTGTTGTGATGCACTTGGAAGGCAATTTGACAATAAACAGAATTATGTTAAAGTTGCATATAATTGAACTAATCATTTCTACTTTAAGGGCTTTAATCTTAAAATGTACAGAGGTACATATGTACGAATAGTCATGATATTTTAGCCAATATTATTTATTTTAAGAGCCAAATCTTGACTGCAATTCAAATATTTAAGTGAATTAGATAAATATATTAAGGAAAAGACACTTGAAGACTTCACAGCCATTTAAAATATTGTGTTTTGTATAACTTATTTTTTTATTATAAGACATAATGCATTAAATTTACATAGTATCACAAACATGATCATAGCACCTCTGTGATACTTTCAATATTTTTAATGAATCAGAGGAAAAGATAACTACTTTTTCATAAATTGAAATGGAACAATAATCACAGATATATTAAGACAGAGAAGACAGTACAAACATAGTTTTCCTCTGACTATATTGCATCTCAACCTTATATTTAAAAATATATATTGTATATAAATCTAAGTTACCACTAAATTGACCAAACCTGCTAGTATTCTGTAGGACTAAACGAAGCATACAGTAATTTAAAGAGTCAGTTCTGTTATAATGTTTTATATTAGGATGAATTCCTTATCTAAATAAAACTGAGAAAAAAACCTAGAGTCAGATGACGCATTTATTTTATTTTCTCCTATCAGTTGCATTTCATTATTAGGCATCACTATTGTTTCAAAGTCTATTTTTCAGAAACTTAAAGATACCACAAAGCAATTATATGTATGTAGCATGTGACTGAAGGATTTTATGAACTATAGATTAATATAAAATGCTAATAATACTTCAAAAGACTGTTGGTTCTTAGGCCTTGGATAAATAGTTATAATATACTGTCCCTTCAAATATCATGGACATCGATAAGTAGCAGCTCTAGAAATATTGTCATAATACGGTGGAATTCTAATGTTGTCTAAAATGTGTAGTGTATGTATTTATCTAAAGAGAATATAATAAAGCATATAACCATTTATTTATGTCAAACGATCCATGGAAATGATATATATATATACATATATAAATATAAATATAAATATAAATGTGTTAATCCCAAAATTTAAAAAAATCAAAATTTATTTCAGCATAACTATTGCAGTTTATAATTCTGGATGCCAAATAAAATACAATGATTGGAAATAAATGCAACAATATTTAAACAAAATCCATGACTGTGTTTGAATGGCATTTCTTTTGTGCCAATATTACTTTTTACTGCATATGAATTCTTGCAAAATTGATTATTCTGAATTATTAACTTTCTGCACTTCATATTCCACTAAATTATATAATTTCAAAGAAAAATAAAAATCAGTCTTCTTTGTATTTAAAAGCAATTTTTGCAAAATTAAAAAGAAATATATCTTATTTATAATATCTTTCTATTATAAATGTGAACAAAATTTAAATTTTCTCTCTAGTAAAAATTTTCACTTCAGTGTTGATGAGTTGAAATAAAAACAACCACATAATAAATTCCCTGCTTTTAATTGACTTTTGCATTTACAGCTGGTAATTGAGTCTTACACTGTCTTTCCAACTTATAATAAACAAAAAGAAAATACTAGATAAATATAATTTTCAAATCACAAATTATCCTTAACTGATTGTTCCCATAATAATTACTGATTGCATCTGGATTCATTGCCATTTCTATGCAAAATTAATTATGTACATTATTTAGACAAACCTTGTAAACTTATCTTCATAATAATCTATTGCTATTCTGTACAAGACACTAAAGTAATAGGTTAAATTTTATTTACAGAAGAAATAAAATGAACGCCACAATTATTAAAGGTTTAGCTATCTCAAATAGCATATAAATTAAATTTCTAGGACACATTTTTGATTTAGATGTGATTGTTATGAGTTATATATTTTGAAGTGTCTTAAATTATCATGTATCTTTTAGAATAAAGCGTGTATTAGATGGAAGTGAGATAGAATATGAGCAACACATGACTTCATAAAGGACAGTTTAAAAAAAGCAGTTAAAAATTAAAGTTCTCAACATGAAAGGACATAAGAAAAAGAAAAAGAAAACTGTAAAGAACCAATTATGGCATGTGGGAAAGAGATAAGGATTGTAATAGCAAGCTTTGTTCACTATTTCATTCTAAGGGGATAAGAATAGTTTAAACAAATATATCAGAAAAAAAGAAACACCAATGCAAATGACAATATTCAGTAAGAGATATGAAATTAAAATGATTTTCAAGAGTTGGCTTAGGCTTTCAGTTACATTTTATTTTAAACCAGGAAGCTAAGACATTTATAATGCATGAAAATATATAAAAGAATTCAAATGAAATCAAATGTGAAATTTTCCAGCTGAGGACATCAGGTTTTTTTTCTTTGACATATATATACATATATATATATATATATATGTATATATATGTATATATATGTCTATGTATATGTATATCTCTGTATGTATCTATAGATATAGAGATATGCATAAAAATTGGTATTTAGGAAGAAAATGAAATAGATATACAAAATAGTAAACACAAATTAATGCTATATTAATCTTAATTTAATGGTCAAATATTTTGTTTATAATTCTATAAATAATTATCACATATAATTCTCTTAAAAGATAAAATAGCTACATATATTATTAAGAAATTCCCAGAGACTGCAAATATTTTGAAAGACCATGAATCAATTATAAAAATAAATAATACATTTTCACAATCAAATTGAGCTTTTTAATGAGTTACCATGGGAACAAGGTATAGGCTGGGTTTTCTAATTTCTTCATTAATTACATTAAAAACAAACAATATTATTTCAAATATTAAATTTGTCTAAATTAGGATAAATTAAACAACAGAAAAATATAATGAGATCTAACTTACATGCATATGTAGTATTAAATGATAAAATATGAGTTAGCTAACTTGAATTTATGTGGGCTATTTATAAAATCAAAGTAAATCCAAATTTATATTTCATTTCTATTTTTTTCCAATGAATATTGAATTTGTTGATATGGTTCAGTCGAAGGGAGGGATAGATAAGGTTTATCACAGAATCTGGCTTTTGATAATATTTTTTGCTATTGCTTATTCAGATGTTGTCTCCTTCAAGATGTCCAGTCTAAAACCATAACGAGTATAGTTTTGCTATGTTCAGGAAGAGTTCTTTATTCTATAATCATCCCTGTTTTTACAAAGAAAAAATAGAGATGCACATGTGACCTTAATTGACATATGAATTCAGCAAAATGTTAATGTCAATTTTAAATACTTTGTAAGGAAAATCAAAGAACCCAAAAACTTGGTAAGGAAAATTAAAGAACCCAAAAACTTGGTTAAATTTGGAATTACAACAGCTAGCTATAAACTATTTTTGTGCAAGATGCTTCTTACACATATGAGCATATTCCTGCATTCCTTAAAAAGCCCTGAGATCTCATTGTGATGGAATCTTGTCATGGGTATCCGGTAAAGATCAAGTATCATTACAGCCTTCCTTGTTTGACTAATGAAGACATTTAGACAGAAATGCTAGGTGGCTTAAGGTCACAGGCCATTAGTGACAGTTAGGATAAAAACAAAGATAATCTGGCTACAAATCTGGGTTTACATTCAGTAAACCCGGTGATTGTGTTTTAAAGGTTTGTTTTTGCCAGGCCAAATTGGGCAGACAGACACAAGTGACTGCTGGATCAAATGCAATAAGAAAACAGGGACTGAAGCCCAAGCATGCATTTTGAAAGGAGAGTTCTTGTGTCACCAAGACCTGGATTTTTCTGAATTTACTAAGATTTAGCACAGTTACACACACTAGAATACAACTTCTCTGGTATAAGTGGTGCTGGGTTGGTGGATAGGAGGGCTTGCTTAGTAGACTTGGATGTTCTCAGCAAGGCATAAAAATGTGAAAAGTCACCCATCACATCAGGTTGCCAACATAGTATCAATGGAGAACAGGCTACTGATTTTAGAATAAAAAGTGAAGTAATTCCTTTTAATTTACATTTATACTTTTACATTGAAAACAAAACAAAACAAAAAAACCTGGCATCTGTTCATGGAAATGAGTTTTCCTCCCTCTCCCATTCTGTCTCTCTTTTTTTAAATGGGGATAACTTCCTTCAAGAAGTATCGAGTTTTAGAGAGCTTAAAACTGGACTGGAAAATATAAAGAATGACCACAAATTCTAAATAGAGTTTGCTCATCTTACAGCACTTCATTTGTAATTTCTCAGAACTTTATCTCCAATGATTCTAATTTCTACACTTTATGTAAAGACTTTCACTAGCAGATGTAAATAATTCATGTAGGTTGATATTTAAGTGCAATACATTACTTAATATGCTACAATATTCTTATCTTTAAATAATATTGAAATGACATTTAGACTACCAATTCTTCACATACCTGGTCTAGTGTGGTCCAGAATAGGAAAAAAGAAAAAAAATAAAGAACTCTAGCATTTTAACTCTAATCTTTAGTATCTAGTTACTAAAAATAGTTTTCCAAAGTGACCTTTCTGTGTATTAGAAACATATATACTTCATACAATAAGTAAGAATAATCACTTCACCCTAGGCTATAATAAATTCTCAAATGCCTCACTAAACAAGGCTAGGAGTAGTTTAGATTTTAGAGAAAAAAACCCATTTAAAACTTCATTAAATATACATGTGTGCTTATGATATGTTTTACCAGTGGGGATGTTTTTTTGATTCAGTACTATTTTTCATTGTTGTTAATTATATTGAAATATGTGAATCAGTCCAGCCATGAAAATAAGCACTGAACCATGCATCTAAAGTCCAAAAGAAATCAGGGCAACCTAATGAAAGTCAGGTAAAGGGCCCTCATGAGGATAGGAAGTAGGTGGAGTGAAACACTTAAAAATGTTGCTTCTCTTTTTCAAAATTCTTTATATTGGTGTTTATAAGAATCAGTGGCCAGGGCAGGGTGGTGGTGGGGGGTGGCGACTTTAAATGTATTTGAAAAATAAACAAAGTAATGTTTTCTCATTTAAAAATTATTCGAAGATTGAAGAGAGAAAAGAGGCAATATGAGTATTAATAATGGAGATAAAATTTCACAAATCAGGTTATTTCTCCAAAATCATTTTGCTTATACTTTGAAACATTTTAAATACTATGTCGTTCCACTAAGACATTCAACAGATAAACAAGATACTCCATTGCCTGGTAACTACTAAAACGTATCAGAACATAGTGGTCAGGCCTACCTGTAAGTAAAGTACAAAGAGAGTCACTATTCTGAGTGAATGTTTGGGTGGGGAAAATATGGAACATTCAGAATTCTGAGCTCAGGTTTGGCACATGATCTTAGTTACTTCATTCAATTCTTTTGTATCTAGTGTGTTGTGGGAAGCAATTAGAGAAACTGACAGAGGAAGATTGCCTATTAATTTCAAATAAATAATTCTCATTCTCTCTAATAATCCAGTTCTCACAACAGAGTCTCACATGTAACACTACAGATTATTCATGAACAAGAAAAGGGACAAATAAAATCAGAGGCAAACTATAAAAATCTACCCCCAATCTCTGTATCTCTTAAAAGATGTAATTTTTTGTGACTATCATCCCTAATTTTTTAAATCATGACATTCTTCAGGTACGTGTATAAACGTATATTGTTTTCCCTTAGAGTAAGAAAGGTTTCAATAGTAGCGAGTAATCAACATTACAAAACAAATTGCCTCTTTTCTATCAAAGCATGTTCCCCTTTAAGTGAATACAACTATATAAAAAGAAAAAGTGAATCAGAATTATTCATAACTGACTCTCAGAAAAAACTATGGAAGTGACAAGCAGAATACTCCTCAAGCAAAAGAAATCAGGAAAACTAATAAATCAAAAATGAATTTACTTTTTAAAAACGTATCAACAGACTGTTACTACTTGTGTTAAGTGTCCGGTCTGTTGCATTTTTATAAACAGGAGCCTGATTTTAAAACAGCATTGGGCTTCACCAGAATCTCAATAGCATGATTTCATATGACAGATTTATGTGGATTGCTATTTAGATGTAAAATATTTGGAATGGTTCTATCTATTGTGTGGATGAGTTACCTTGTATGAACTAGTAATATATGCTGAAACTGCCAGCTATTGCATAAAATATTTCATAAACATCACGACCTCATTTGTTAGATTGAATTGCAGGCTTTTTGCCAAATTTCCCCCAAATATGTATTCTATTTTAGAAAAATAGAATAAAAACAACACAAAAATGAGAAGACAATTAATTCATGTCTGTGAAACGCAGAATGCCTAGAATGCAACCATTAATGTTGTATGTGATGTAAAATTGCAATCAAATTTTTATTTTTATTAAAACAGTTTAACAAAAAGCTACCAGATACTTGGCAAACTTTTATATTTTAATGGCAGAGATTCACTCAAATTAGATGTTTGTTCTCTCCTTTCTTACTATAAAGACATATAAATAGATATTTATATAATCTGTACGTATTCTTTGTTTCAGCATTTTATTTTAATTTCGTTGTTCACATTGATTGTCCCACTCCCATGCCCCAGACCCAGGACAGGAACCTGAGTCCTTGAGATCCACTTGGACTTTGCTCCTTTGGAGGTTGCTGACCTAACTACTACTTCACCAGGGTGCACCACTCACATACTTGCACACATATTTATATATACATATATACATACACAGTTTGAATACACATTAGTATTATTTTTAGAGAAAATATAGATCTTATAAGACCATTTGTGTTACTTAAGAATATAACTTTTAAATAAGGAATAGTTCTAGATAAAAACTGCTGTTAAAAAGTGTGACATATCCTAAATAATGACGCACCATATACCATTTTATAAAGTGTTCAGGATTCTGGTTTGAGTCTGAGCTGAAATGCTCTTAGTACAGTCGTCCCTCGCTATACTGCAGTTCACTTTTCACAGCTTCCTTGTATGGCGGGTTTAAAAAATATATATCTAATTTTGTATCACGGAATTTTCAATATATCGCGGGATTTTGCAGTATGCGTATACTTCACTAGTGAGTACTCACATAGAATTATATATGTTGTTACAATATGTAGGTTTAAGAGTGTAGAAGTGTTTCTAAGAGTGTGGGAAAAGTTAGTAAGAGTGTGGGAAGGGTTTATAAAGCCTTAATATATATATATATATATATATATATATATATATATATAATAAATTTTAATGCCACTACTTCGTGGATTTTCACCTATCTTGGGGGGGGTCTCTGGAATATAGCTCCCGTGATAGGTGAGGGATTACTGTACTACCAAACCTATCCAATGAAATGGAAGATTACGCTCAGTAACAGTAAACTTTAAAAAGTAGGTTGCCATGAGGACTCTATGTTGTCAGACTGACACTGAAAGAGCCTACAGTAGATGAGAAAACAGAGGTTTCACCCTCTGTCATATAACTATTAGAACCTAAAGGAGGGTAAAGCTAAAGGAAACAGTTTCTAGAGAGGTTTTGTATGATTAAGGTGTATGTGCTAACTTTGTTCACACCTGACAATGTGTAATGTCAAAGGGCAAAAAGGGCATTCTTAATTTTTTTGGATAGACCAGAAAATAGTCTTCGTATATGGAGGAATCTAGGGATAAAGTGTCAGTATGGGGAAGAAGCCTAAAACAGAGCCCAGAGTTTGTTACACATGATGATACCCATCAGAAAAAGTAAGAGAGAGATACCAGGAGAGAGATGGTGGGGGTTGGAGGAGAGAGAGGTAATAACAGTTGGAAACGTGTCCTGTAGAGGGTGACATGAAACCACCATGATGTACGTATTTACTAAATACTTGATTCACACCTTCACTGCTTCCCATAAAGATGTAACTTACACTGTGAAGATTAACTAACCTCATTTACGACCACAAGACGAATAATTTGTATTAAAATTGAATACACAAAGAAAAGGCAAGAATACCAAGTTCTGAGATATAGAGGTATGTTGAAGAAGAGAAGGAGACTTTGTAGAAAGGCATGTCCTAATGACAGAGTAAATGCCAATAACTTTGAGGCCCTTTAAATGTTTAAATTGAGCATTAATATATGGAGAATCCATATATAAAAAGTATGTGATCTAGTAATACTGCAAGACCTTGCTGCTGTTTAGTGTGGTCTTAATGTACTGTATACATAAATTTATCAACAACAGTCTAATTCTTTCCTTCACCATACAATTAATCTCCTTTACCTTATTTGTTCACCCTCTTTTTCTCTTCCCTTCTGGTAACCACTAATTTGATTCTATAGACCAAAAGTTCTATTTTTGTTTGTTTTGATTCATGTGTTTGTTTTCTCTATGTACCGCATATAGTGAAATCATATAATGCTGGCCTTTTTCCTTCTGACTTACCTCACTAAGCATAATTCCCTTTCATATTCACCTATACAATACAGATTTTTATTTTATCTTAGTTCATTCCCTTGCTTTGCTTGATACATGCCTTTCAATAGATATTATTCTTGAATTTCTAGTCAAAATCTCAGGATCTGACTGTTTTGGCATGCCTATCTCTCTTCATTTACTTAAAATTTTATGTGAGACATTATGTGTGAGAGGAGGGAAGTCAGAGAAGAAAGCTTCAGGGCAAGGTTGAGACTCTATGACAGACAGCACATTTTTTAAAATAAAATTTTTCAAAACAATTTTTCAGTTTGGAAACACATAATAAATTGTCTTTTACAAATAAATTAATAAATAAGAAGGGGGACTTGCTGAACTGGTCTTGTAGTTCCTGATACTTAGAAGAAGACATTAAGGTTCCCATCTTACATAGGTTTACTAGACAAGTCATCAAGCTACCTAGCTAAACCTTCTTCACCAACAGTCTCCATGACTAAAATTTCAACTTGTACTCTTAAAGTTTTTATCTTGCTCCTAAACATTACCTTGAGTCCCTATTTCATCCTACTCCACCTTAACTTATTACATTAACAATAAAAGTTCCAGCACCCTCAGGTCATTTATTAAGCCTCAATAACAGACTGTAAATGCTTTCCAACAAAACCAGGCTATGCTAGTTCTTATTCTCTATGTTGGTCTTGACTTTTCTTTCTTGGAGACTTGACCACAATGTTTTTCTCTTCTTGAAAACAAATAAGAATTCTTTACAATATATTTTGTTCAGGAGCCTCATTCATTCTTTATATGGTGAGATCCTTATCAAGACAGTTGACACACTTGAAGACTAAACATACATTGCTGATAATTTTCAAGCCTTGAAAACTCCAGTACAAAACTATCTTATTGAATCATAGTATCACATCATGGACACTTAAAAATCTCCCTGATCTGTTCTACTTCTCAATCTGACATGTTCTTTTCATACTGTGCATGAATCACAATTTAGAATCTCTTCCTCCAAGTCTGCTCTGGACTCCTCACAGTTATTTATAATTTATGATATATATCTGATCATTCACAGATAAGTAGCTCTTGGTAGTTCCCCTGGAAATGTCCCTACTTAACAACTATCAGCTTTAGTGAATTATCCAAACTAAATTTATTAGCCATGGACCAATATTTCATCTAAAAAAATATTTGACTCCATATAAAATGTGCTAGAAGATATGAACTTTCACAACAGCTTTCCTGGTCCATCTTTCACTGATAATTCCTTGGGAGTCTTTGGCAATAATCCAGTAACAAAACATCTTTCGCTCTGTTTGGTCCTGATTTTCTACTTTCCAACATGCAATCTGAAATGCTTTACTTCAGCAGAAGATCCAGATGTCTTTACTTTCCATGGATAGAACATTGACCATTTGAAAACTTTATTCTTTAGTATTATCTGTCCTGCCTAGGTGAACCCCTGCCTCACTTACATGCATTTGATTCAAAGAATCTGATGTACTCTGTTTCGAAGATTCAAGATGAGATGAAAATGCAACATGAGTGCTAGTATCTTCTCATTCAATGACAAGAAGGAGTCTGACTATCTTCTGGGACTGTGAAGATAATAGTAAATCAGATTTGTTTCAACTTGGTTGCTTAGTAAATTCCATAGATGCATAACTGATGCTGATTTAGTGTTGGGTGAGGGAATGCGGTACCATGGCTCCTAAGTACACAAGTTACTACATAGGAAAAATTGAGGAGTTACTGCGTATGCAATGAAGCTAAGGACAGAGGAAGGAACACTTTCTCTAAAGGGTATGCATCCCAGTCTAATAAGTCCTATACTATATTAAGAAAAGAGGAACATTTTAGAAGCTTTAAGAGTACAAGTCAGATTTACATTTTTTTATATTTTCAGAGGGATTTATCCTGTAGCAATGTGGGGATATGAGAAGAATGAAGGGATGTAATCAAAATTGTTGTTAGAAAGAAGGTAATGGCAATCGTCCAGAAGAGAGATGACAAAGAAAGAGGAGAGCGTAAATGGAGAATGTTTTCCAACCATTTAGTAGACATTAAGAATACAGTAAACTCTAATAAAGGGATTTAGTTAATAGAGGAATATTTTTGCATTTATACTTAATAAATGTACTCAAATGATATTACATTCTGTTTCTGTATTCTGCTTTCTCATCCTGGAGTTTTACCTTACACTAGGAGTGGGAATGAGAAGAGAATTGGTTGGAGTACCAATATGCAGGGAACTAGTGGGCATTAAAGTGGAGTGACAGCTACATGTAGTCATTGTTGTTTCAAATTATATATTAGTTAGGCCCTCTGGACATAATGGTATCATGTACAAATAAATTATATAAACGAGTTAAGGATATCTAATATCAGGAGTCTTATTCAAAATGGATAGCTTTTAAATGTTATACATATGGCATAAAAATGAAAAGATTTGTTTTCCAATAATAAGGGATATATTATTGTGAATACCTTAATACTTTTCCATTGCTTTCTAATAATATGTTTTGTGTAGGAATGTAAAAATTGTGATTTCAATATAGAGTCATTTTTAAAATGCCAACCCAAATTTGGCACAAGACATGAGAGAAGTGTCTTACATGAAAGGAAAACACTGGAGGCAGAAAGTTTAAAAAAAAAAAAAAAAACCTAAATTTTGATTCTCTATCAAGTTAGGTGATAAAAAGAACATTCAGAATTTTGTGAGTCACCAAACTTATCTTTAATTTAAATTACAAGTTATTTTCTGCCAAACCTAAAAGCTTTTTGAAGAAAGAAGAAATCCTTATAAATACTTTGAATTTCACCAATCATAAGGAAAAACTAGACTCTTAAGAAAACTTGTGTGTTGAGTTATTTGCTGATTTTGCTTTTGTTACATCTTGAAATCATTAAGGGAGATTTTAAACTGAGATCCCACCATGCCTTCACTGCAGATAACCTTCAAAATACTCACTTTCTCATGAGTGTATCAGGATATGCATTGCTTTGCAATATTCATTTAGTGTGTGATGTGAGCTACCTATTCAACTTCTATTTATAGACAAATTTTAGAAAAAGCACAGGATATATTTCTTTATTGATCATTCCTTCATTATTGCTGAATACATAATCTCTTAGTTATACACACTAAGTAACAAGAGAAGAATATCATGCAATGACTTCCAATTTACATAGAAATTATATCCATCCTCTACTCTAAGATCCTCTTTATCTAGGTATTACTTTGCATTATAAAATCTAGGCATGCAGGTTAACTCTCATTGAAAGCATACAGAATAGCTCCCACTCTGAACCACCAAAGCAGCAACCATTTGCGTAGCCTACAATTGTCACCTCCAATCCCCAGGAATGGATTTTATCACGAAATTCATTTTCACTGTCTTTTCAAGGATATGAGATTGCTTGAATTGCTGGCTGCAGGGGATCCCCATAATTTTTCTCACACACTAGCCCAGCAAAATTCACCCCCTGCACTGGAAAAAGTCTCAAAAAATAAAGGGCTAGAAAAGATTTCAAACTCTCACAGGGAAGAAAACGATTTGTTTTTAATTGTGTTTTGGTTTGTGCTATAATAGAAATCATCTCTATTGCTATGTGATATGTACACAATAAATAGGTTTTCAGAATGATTAAACGCCTTAGCCTCACTTGAACTATTATTTTTGAAAACCATTTATTTTGGGCATAGTAGAAAACCATAGCAAATATTTATGAAATCATTTGACTCCAGTGTTATTGCTATGAGTATCTTCAGCATTCTCATCTTTCTTAAAACATATGTATCTGAGTTTTTGAAGTAATAAAGTGGCTTTTATAAATTATTAATAAAAAATATTTCTAATTTCTTATAGGAGTGAGTGTTGGCCTGAGAGTTTATTTTTCATATTAACCCTCAAAAAGTTGAAACCAGGACTGTTTTAATAAAAATTATTGAAAACATATGTAATTAATATTAGACAAGAATTAGTCAATTGAACTCCAATAAAATGCTCCTTGAACCAAGAAGGCATTATAGCAAATCATTTGTTGATAGCAAAAGTGTCTATTTAATGTTATAAATGACATTCTTTTAGAAAAATGATACTACATTCTTTGATGTAAAGAGTTATAGTGAAGTTTGTTTGAAAACTTTAGTTTTCTTGACTAATTTCCTTATAATTTACTAAATTACAAAAATAAATTATAATTTTCTTCTCCTTAACAGAATTATTCATCTGTATTTTGGCAGTATGGAGCAAGATTTTTCTCAGTAAAACTAAATATTAAATTTCAGTGATTTAATACAACAAAGATTTATGTTATGTATCCATCACAATTTGAAGACTCTCCTACATATTTTCACACAGAACATGAATTTAACAGACTTCATCTTGTAGCTATATCTTTTAGAAACCTAGTCATCTGGATCTATTTATTAGAAGAAACAACTGGAGAAGTATTTGCTAATTTTTGTTTTGAATTCTAATTGATGCATATGATTTCTGTTCATGTCTTATTGTTAGAATGTATGACAGATATCATTATCACAACGAATCAAAGGAATACTGGGAAATGTAGGAGAGATTGTGACTATTTGCTGCATCATTCAGTTTCTGACACAATAATTAAGAAGAAAGAAGCAGGACCAGAGGTATCAAGTTCCTCTAGTTACAACACTGTGGCATCTTACATTTTCTTACTACATTGTGACATTCCTACCTTTGTTGGCTTAGAAACCCAGTAGATTAAGTCACAGGTCATTGAGATTTGTATATTGCTCTATGTGCATTCAGTATGCAATTTATTTGCATACTGCTAAATCATACACACATGCTTTAATTTATTTACACATCCATATGTACTTTCTTCAATCTTATTTTATTTTATTTTTTTAGAAAACACATGGATGTTTGTTCTCTTTTTCTGCTGTATTTCTACCTAGTCTTAGACAAAAAAAAATGTTAATTTCTGTACCACTCATAACTAGATTTCAAGAAAATAATAATGGAAATTACATTTAAATAATTATATTATAATAATAATATTATACAATACCTTTATTAGAATGTGAATCTTCAAAGAACAATTTGATTTTTTTGAGTCTGCTCATTCTTCATTAACATTTTATAGGAACATGAAATACAAGGATGTGGCTTAAAAATGTGTGCTTATTAGAGACATTGAAATAGATCCATGTTCTAACTTTAATATCCTTCATAGCAAATTCTAGTAGTGAGCATGTCAAATAAGCCTTTAATTTTTCTATTGTGAATGTATTCTTGTTTCCAATTAATTTATCTTTCATGTATTTTGAACTATTATATTGAAAGGACAATTTTTTTTTTCAGAAGTAAAATGATGTTCCTAGAGACAACAGTTAAGGGTTACCATAAGTAATCACATTTTTCATTATTATGCCAATTTTTATTATAAAACACTTGTTTTTCTGGGCAATTACTTCCACCAACCCTTCCATTGTTAGTACTCTGGCTTCCACAGAGTACCTTCTCTTAGAAGTAATAACTAACTTCCAATCTGTGGTACACAGAGTGTTGGTGTTGAGCTTAGTATATTATACATAGATGTTGATTTACCATGATGCACAACTTAAACCTACATAATTTTATGATACAGTGTTCCTTCAATAAAATTGTTAAACTATAAAAGGTAACATTGATGCTTATTTCAAGAATTTTTGTTGTTTTTTTAATAAGGTATTAATGAGACTGCTTTATAACAGATATAATTTTGTCTGCAAATTTTGGAAATCAGAAAAGTAGCTGATCGTAATTTTATAAAGTGAAATTTATTCTATGATCACATACTTTAAATGCTATGCTTAAATTATTCAGTTAAATATGTAGTATACACGTATACTGCAACTATATATAATAGCCTATTCTATACTAGAATTTATAAAATAATAATCTTATTTTACTTCTAGAAAGCTTAACTCAAACATTATATATACAGATATAGATATAGATATATGTATATGGAGAATGATAAATACACACACACACATATATAACAATTTGCTATATCTTTATTGTGATCAAAGTAACTGCCAAAATCTCATTCCTATAGTCAAAAAAATTAATTCATCTGGTCCAGATAAGCTGACTTATTGTTATGTAGTTCTAGAATATTCATATAGATGAAATATTTTATTCATATTGCTCTTATGATATTTTACAAAATAGTCATAATTTTCATGTCGCATTTTAATAGTATGAAATAAATATTGGTCAAATTTAAAAACTAAGCTATATACACATACAAATAATGGAAACAAAATATGTAATTTTTAATCTTAAATTCACTGTGTGAAAGATGAGGTAATAAAAATGAAATTAACAGTGAACTCAAGTACAAATATTTCTTAAATGAAGAAACAATAGTACTCTCTATACAGTATATTCAAGTGTATTGTAGTCACAGTGTTATAATAGTGTTTTTTATTCCTTTGGGATCAATTTGCAAAAGACATTCCTTCTCAGAAAATCTATGGACAATTAAAGTCCAATTCCTACCTAGGAATGCATGAATAAAATTAGATAATTTAATGTGAATATCTTATTGTTATGACACCAAAGTCACAAAAGAATATGCCTGAACTTTTTTCTCCTTATATGTGCACTGAACTAAACATATATTTCTAATTGTTTTATGTGTTCTCACTAGTCCTATTGTTAATGAGCTTTTAAAAATATATTTCTTTCCCTAACGGGTAGACTTTAAGTGTTTTAGAAGATACAAATCAAGTATATATTTAAGAAATATTCATAGAGGGCTTTAGCATATTATTTCATCAAATATTCTCAGAAAAATCATCAAAAATGTCTAAAAACTGAAACCCAGTTGCAAAAGCTAAACCCTCAAGGACTTCCCTAGCACAATATTAGGAGACTTAGTTCCCATATTGTGAAGCTTTATGATATGTGAAACCACATAATTGACAAATCTTTGGGCACTGAACCATATTCATGGAGTTAATTTAAATTAGCTACAACCATAGTTTACCTTAAAATAGGTTTTATTACTTTTTATCACCTTTTTTTTTTATATAAATAGAAAATCTGAAGGAAAGTAATGGTGAAACCCAGCATCTTAAACTCCTTTCTTGAGTTAAAATGGCTTTAAGTTTTAATTACATGTATTAATCTCTTCTTCCCACTTAATGTTTTATACTTCATGAAATTATTACACATTTATTATAGTTCTTTATTAGCCTCAAATTTTATTAAAAATTGGAAATTTGTGATTCCTTCCAACTCATGACATAGTTTTTGTTACCTGTAGTCATTTCAAATGATGATTGTGTCAACCTATCTCCTTCTGAGATTCATAAACTAATACTTTGTATTTTGCTTCTAGAAAACTAAACTCAAAAATTGTATTTTTAGATATATACATTTACAGCTAGATTTTGTTTGAAGAGGCATCCACTATAATTATTTATTTCATGTATGTTGTAATCACTGCTCATAAATTCAGTCATCATTATTCCCATCCTATAATCCTGGCATTCTTATTCTTAGTAGAATAAATTAGAAGCACAGATGGATAATCTGGGAAATATTCCATATGTTTTTTTTCATCAAAATTCTTGTCAAACACAGATTTTATAAGATATAGTTCTTAGTTTTAATAGTTTTCTGATTATTAACTGCATCATTTTTCAAAATAAAATGAGACAAGATCTTTTAAATAAAGACTTAAATAGTTCCACTGTTTTAAGCCCCAGTTTAAGTCCAAGTTGTTCTTTTCTTTATAGTTGAAAAGTAAAGTCAGCTTCACCCAGGAGAAAAAAGAAATGTTGGCTAAAGGGTGACGTTTGAAGATACTCATTTAGGAAAATGCTTAGTTCCTTGTGAAAAAAAAAAAAAAAACAATTTAAATAGGACAACATGGTTCTCATACTTCAACTCTTCAACTTATCTTACTTGTGATATCTTATTTTAGTAGTGATAATGTAGTTTTTAAAATATTTTCCAAGTCAGGTGTCCTATTACATTTACAACCCTTCTTTTTATTTCCAACTTAATTTCTGAAAATGTGATATGTTAGTTTGCTTTATTTGACTGTATACTTATAGAACGACGACATAGTAACAGACATCCATCCCAAAAGTGGGTGCTCTGGAACGGCACAATACCCCTTGTTCTGTGAATATGCATGCAAGTGCACTTGCACAAGCACCCGTGCACACATACACACACGCACACATACACAAATGCATCATTATTACCTGTGATCTGTATGGACATGCAATCCTAAAAGAGCAGGGAAGATGAGATATCTTTTTCCTTAAACAACTTTAGACATGAACTGGGTGAATAAGTACTGGGTGGATAAGAAATACACTAAAGACAAGTTTATGATGCATTCTGCACTCTAAAAATGGAGGGCACCTCTAAACCAGTCATACATAGATTACTAGGCTAGATTACTAGGCCAAAAGCAATGTTTTATTTGTTCTGTGTTTTGTTTTTTGTTTTTCTGTAATCTCCCAGACACCTACATCCTGCATCAGGCAGATTGACCAAAAAAAAAAAGAGATTTCACCAAAAGTATCGAATGTTTTCCACATTGGTTAGATAAGGAATCGGGACCGTCCAGTGGTATATCACTACCAATTTGGTTTTCAGGAGTTCCTGAAATCATTAACCTCAAATGTAGAATACAATAAGTGTGTTTCAAATGAAATTTTGAAGAAAGATCATTTGATTACTTAACTGAGAAGAGTATTCAATATTGAGGAGAAAGTCTGTTCTTTACCTTTTCAAGCAATAAGCTGGTTTGTAAATAGCAGTACATTTTGAAAAACTGAAACAAAATAAGAAATAGTTACTAATGAACATAACAAGCTTGATGACTTTTTATGCTTCCCAGATCTACTTAGTCCTTTTCTAGCCTGTCTTAGCCTACATTTATCTGACTGGTATAGACTTTTCATCAGAGGTGCTCTTAACTTCTGAATTCCATTGCTTTGATCCAATGGGATGCACAGGTGATCAAAGAAGAGAAACAGGTGAAATGTTTATTGTCTTGAGTATCTTGGGCTGTTATTTTGACAGTAGTCCCAATCTTCTAAGAGTACAGCTCCTATGTTATGGCTGCTCTTTCAAGGCTAAAACTCTCAGCAGATACGGCTTATTATTTTTCCTTTTTGCCTCTTTTAGACCCAGGAAATAGTAAAGTGTACTCATTTTTAATAATATTTGAGTAGTTGAGCATTCCTTCTTGGTTCCTTTAACCCTCAGCTTTGTCTACAGTTCCAACATTAGTGGACAACTAGGCGTCTATTGTTATCTTTCAAGTCCCTGTAATTTACTTATAAAAAGTTCCTTGTATCAAGAAAGTGAATTAACATTATATACTTTGGATAATTCTCTTTTTTAAAAATATTGTTGTAGATTAGAAAGTTTCTCTGATGCCACAGTTTTATAATTGACTGTTTTTCTTTGTCTAAAAATGTGTCTATTGTTATTTTTCAAGTTCCTGCAATTTACTTATAAAAAGTTCCTTGTATAAAGAAAGTGAATTAACATTATATACTTTGGATAATGCTCTTATTTTTAAATACTGCTGTAGATTAGAAAGTTTCTCTGATACCAGTTTTATAACTGAATGTTGTTCTTTGTCTAAAAATGATTTCATCAGAATTATTACAGTGTATTTTTATGTTGGTCAAATTTTCAACAGGATCTTAATTGTACTGCTTCACAATAAAAGACTCACCTAACATTGCTGTTTCATAAAATTTTAATTTTTTTGTTTACATGAAATAGATTTGAGTAAAATTTTCTAAATATATTATGTTATAAAAATACCATTTTACACTTTATAGCAGTTTACATATTATGGTACTTGGCATATTTAAATGTCATTCTTTCTATATCTTTAGGAATAAAAAATACTGCCTATATTAGCTAAAAGTTAGGAAGGTTAAGAGACTTGCTTTATAATAAAGAATTGAGACTAAAATGTCAATATTTATTTTATTTTTATTATATGTTATGATTTCTAAGTGGAATTTTTTTTTGATGTTGGCATTAGAAAAAATTCAATTTGAATACTAAGGGAGATATAAAGAGACACTAAGCTAGCCTGAGGGGCAAGCTGTGTAGACTTGAAGAACATTTTTGAGGTTCAGTATAAAGGCAAACTAAAATTACCCTTGTGAATGATTTCATGATGTTGGTTTCCTTAAATAAATGTCAATTCTTATTTCTGTCCTGAAGAGACACTTAAATCACCAAATGTTCCTTCAAAGTTCAAATGACAAATGTATGCCATCTGCAAACTACAATTAAGGGCATTAAAATATATCTGAAAGGTTACTTCTTGCTTACTTTTAGTAAAAAGCAGGAAAAAGTGTTTCTTCAACTCAACTAACCTGAAATAGCTTGAAAATCTCAAATACAATCATTTTCTTGAACCCAGTTCAGCGCTAAGGTTGTAGCATATCCCCAAAATCTTGGATGCCATCTTTGCTCTGATGATGAAACTAAGAGAATAGAACAAAGACTGAGCTTTGATGCAAGTGAATAGATTTATTCATTGCTAAAGGCTAAATGTTGCCTTCGTGAGCTTATGGAACCTGAGTGAGTCACAGACACAAGAAGATCTTGCACCGCTCTCACATTCTTCTTTGTGTGATTCTACCAGCTACTCATAAGGTACTTAGAGGCAGGATGGGAAATCAGACAGTTTCTCTTGGTGGTATAGATTAGGGAGAGAAAAGTACTGCTTATTAGAAAATGCTGGAGCTCTGTCTAAAAGATTTACTGTTAAAAAAAAAAAAAAAGGAAGACGAACAGGAAGGGGGAAGAGAAAGAGGAGGAGGAGAAAGGGGAAGTAGAAGGAAGAAGAATGAGGAGGAGGGGGGAGGGGAGGGGAGGAAGAGGAGAGGAAACTCTTAACCTCCATAGGATGGGTATGCAAAGCTTTTCTCTTCCTGGGAACAAGTTAATAACTATTAGTGTAGTTAAAGGAAGAGAAAAAAAATGGAGAGAAAGGATGTGGGAGAATTATTCCTTGGAACAGAGATATTTTTACCTTCCTGAAGGACAAGAACCCAAATGACTAGTGATATCTAGAAGCTGCAAAAGGGGCAAGTGACTGAGAATGGCCTGCTTCTGAGGACCAGGACAAAAGACAAATAAAAACTTTCCCTGCTGCTGGCTAGCACACTCTCCAAAATAAAGATCTAGAAGGAGATGAGGAAGTAGAATGCCAAGCACTATGTAACTCAGTCTCTATCACCTATACCTACTGACTGTATTTCAACCAAAAAATATGAGAAACACATTCACACACAGAACCATGCACACAATCCATTATCCAAAGTACACTTGCAAGAGACAAATTTATCACTAGAACTAGACTCAACTAAGTCTTAAAATTATTTGAATTATCAGACTAGGAATTTAAACAACTGTGATAACTATGTTAAAAGTTCTAATTGAAAAAAAGGCAATGTATATGAACAAAAGGGAAAATACGGCACAATTTTGGAAAATAAAAGAAACACAAGGAAATTCTTCAGACAAAAAAAAATGACACCAAACAGAAGCAACTATCCACTGTGTCAAACAAAGATCTCCATAAGCAGCTAGAATAAATGCAAATAAAATCTTTAAGAAGACATAATTATAGCATAGTACAGATTATTTTGTTGTTGAATATATAGCAAAACTCTATCATACAGTGACACTATATTTATACTTAAAGACAAGTTGCCATTTCCTTACTTAACATTCTTCATTATATTCACAACTCACAAAATACAGCTTTCAGCAAAAATATGAAAGTTAAAATATAATATTTAAAAATAGGAGTTTTTTATTAAAATTAAAAAGAGGACATAACCAAAATCATTATCTAATTGTCTCAGTTGGTAACCAAGTAAGAAAATTCATTGACTTTTGTCAGTTAAGTAAGTCATGTTAATGTGCAGCAGTCAAATAATTCTGTCCAGAAAAAACAAGCATTTTTACAACTACTAGTTCATTAGTGAGAACTAATGTTGGAGTTTTTGAAGATACTGGAAATAATGTCAATAGTTTTAAAAAAAGACAAATTATTTCAAGTTATTTCCTTTGCTCTTAATAATTTAAAGGTATTTCTCATACACGCAAAATTTAAAGTGATATGTTGAACACTCAGAACAATCTGTGTAGAACAAACATAGAAATATATTTTTGAAGTATTTGAAAAAAACTCCAGTATAATATGAAGTAGAATCTACTATGATGTATTAATACATATCATAGAAGAAAATAATTTAGCTAAGAAAATTTACAAAAAGCTCTGTTTATGTGTATTATTCAGCAGATATTTTGCAAAAATATTTTCTATGTATTTTGTTATGTCAATGATAATTTCATTTGTTCTCGTGAATGAAACAATCATCAGTAAATAGGTGTTTGTAATTGAGATGAATACCCTGATTTGCCCTGCCATACCTCATAGCACTTTGCTTAAAGTTTTATTGTGACTTTTTAAGTTCAAAATCAAATTTATGTGTGTGTGTGAAGTAGAAAAAGCTCAAGCCCTACTAAGAAAAATGAATTATGTTTAAGTTAGTCATTTTTTTCCTAATCTCTTATGATATTCCTGAATAAATTTGGCCAACAATTATAAGAAAAAATAAAAATTATAGGGATTATCAAGTAGTCAATGTAAAGATTTAAGCAATTGACAAATCATTTAGAAGACTACCAATATTATTTGAATTACAAATAATGTCAAATTTTTTATACACTATATACTGCAAACATTTAAAACAATGATACATCTGCTATAAAATTTATAGCATTCAACTGAGCAAGCAAAACTTAGTTTTCAAGTGAATAAGAAATAAAATGGAAACATCTGAGTGTTCAATTAACCCCAAAGAAAGCAAGAAAAAGGAAATGTCACCACAAATTGAAAAGAAAAAAAAACATTAGATTTATATCTAATCTAATAGAAAAGCACATCAATGTAAATAGTTTAAATTACAAAATAAAAGGCAGATTGCCAGAATGGGTCAATAAAACAAAACTCAGTATAATGCTACCTATAATGAACACTTTATAAAAACAGAAAACAGGATGTTAAACATACATCATAAGTAGCCACAAATCAAAAAAAACTGGATAACTATATTAATATCAAATTAAGCAGATTTTAGATCAAAGAAAATACCAAGGATAAAAAAACAGACCATTTTGCAACAATGAAAAGGCAAATTCTTCAGGTGAACATAAACATTCTAATTCTTTTTACACTAATAGCAATTTTAGCCTACCTAGAACAAAAACTGAACTGCAAGGAGGACAGATAAATCCACAAATATAGTCAAAGATTTCAAACCGCTCCGATCAATAACAGAGCAGAAAATTAACGAGAATATCAGTAAGCACATAAAAGATTTATCTTCCAGCTAGACCTTACTGATAATTATAGAAGACATCATCCAACAGCAGCAGTTTCACATTCTTTTCAACACAAACTAAACAGTTACAAAAATGGGTCATATTGTGGAATACAAAACAATTGCATATAAGTTTAAAGATATTAAGAGGTCAGCAAGATTGTGTAACAGAAGTTCACGACTTGTATTCCCCTGTCCCACAACAGTAGTTTAACAGCCATCTATGAACAAAATACAAGAGCTTTGGGATACAGGTAGAAGATTGTGAAAGCCTGGAGAAGCCCAAAACTAAGGAGTTGTTTTGAGAAAGCAAGTCTGTACCCAAGAGCCCATTAGCCAATCATTATCCATTTAACATACTAGAAAGAGTCTCACTCCCTGTATATTTTGCTAGAGCCCCATTTGACCTTGGTTCAGCCTCAGACAGTATCCACCAATGGACAAGACAGCACTCATGTCTTCTTGTGCTCCAGATAACTGTCCTGCCAACCAACACAGATCCCAACTGTTGGCTCATATGCAGTCCATGACCATGTTCCAGGCCCACGTACCCATCAGTTCCAGCAGCAGGAATGAAGGTGAATACAGGCAGGCAGGCAGAAAGAGAGAGGAGAAAGAATTACTTTATCTTATCCACGACCACCGCCACTACTCCCACTCTAACCCTCTGCCCCCACCACAAACCTGGATCCTTAGGATGTGTATATGATGTGGGGTCAGCATAGTTTAAAAATGGCTAGAGCAGTATACAGAGAAATGAGCAGAAAATTAATTGGCAAAACAAAAGACTTCTAAGAGCAAAGACCCCAAAGAGCATGGAGCCCAACTTAGCAAGTTGGGTCTGGGACACACCCCTAGAGAGTCACTCCATTTTTACTCCAGGTAACCTGAACACACCCACAAAGGGAGAAGCCACCACCCCTCAAACATACAGGAATCCATCTTGCCTGAGTGTCAGATGTGGGCAGCACGTGTGGTACACACACGTGTGCATTTGCTTGATGCAACTTTCCTGGCCCACAGGGATCTTAAACTCACTGTTTCTGCTTTCAATGAACTTGCTGTGTGATCCTGAGTAAATGGCTCTCTCCACAAATTCTTTCTGGTTGGACTTAGCATCACATCAGTGTTTCTCGCTCCATCATGTGAACTGCTCTGGCCTAAGGCACCTGACCAACCTCTACTCCTCTAGGGCATGCCAATTTTTTTTAAAGGTTTTCCTGCACCATTTGATACTGATTTCCACAGAGATTTCTACTGTGAGTCTGTGTTTCGGTAAGCTAGCAACCCCTGTAGTCACCTGACTTTCTCTCCAACGATGGGGACAAACATTTGTCATCTGTTCCTACTGCTCTAGAAGTGTTGTTGATTTTTTTTAAGTTTCTTCAGCTTTTACTTTTAAGCAGCACAGAGAGGCAGTTTCTAAGCTCCATGCATGTGGAGCCAGAAACCAAAATTGTGCAATGTAGATATTTTTTTAAATAAAATATTAAAATGATGATATGATACAAAAATATATTTTTGAATGAAGCATATAACAACAATTTTGGATCATTATTCTTATTAAAGTAGAAAAAAATGATTAAAATCAGATTTTGAAAAGTAATAAGATGACAGTTGCATTATAAAGAAAGCTATGCATATTGGTGCTTTTTCCCTATCTCTGAACTTCACTGGTAATAACACTGACAGTACAGGTCCCCATCATTTTTGTGAGTAGAGTCTTTCAGTAGTCACTCCTGCCAGACTAAATATGTGCTGACACTCTTTCCATTTTGGGAGATAAAAAGTCACAGCACAGAACATGAAATGTCTCAGCAGTACTAAACTGATTGACTACTGGGAGATTCACAGCTGCCATTAGCCAAACAATCTGGTGAAATACAAACAAACAAACAAACAAACAAGCAGTGATTTAAAAATTCAGAACATTAAAGCCTGTACTATATTGAAACATGCTTTACAAATTTGTATGTTAAAGTAACGACTAGTATTTTCTGGACTATTTTAAAAAGCTCAAAATTATTAGCATGCTACATTTTCAGTGAAAAAATCATAATCCCCACTGATCAGATATGATTTTATCACTTAGAATATTAACAATACCACATATTAAGGTGTCATTATGCTGTTGTAAAGGCTCAGCTAAATTAAGACATATGCCATTGCATTCCCACTCTGGATGAACTAATACAACTTTGCTCAAAGTTGATGCACTATTCACATCTTCTGATTGAACTTTTTTTCTAACAGACAAAGCAAATTGAGAAGTAAGGTAGATTTTTAACTCTTCTAATAGCAAAGCAATCTCAAGTTCATAAATTAAAGATATATGTTTATTATTTTTATATTAGAATTAAGACACATGGGTAGTCTCCAAAAACCTGCTGCAAGAGCTAATGATTTATGATGAATATAAGTATCTGAAGAATATAGTGATACTAAACCTGAAAAACAATTTACAATTTCCCCTAAATTCTATATCAGTATTGACTATCTGGATAATTTAGAATTCAAAGCAGCAATATACAAAAGTGAAGATTAAATTAGACGAGACTTCTGACAATTAAACTGAAGCAAAATGTTTAACTAGCAAGTCTCAGAGGACCTTGTAGTTTTCTTTTTTCATCTCTGTTCTTACTATCTTTATCAATCAAACTTACTATTTTCTGGCTACTCAAGACCTAGGATGCATGCTGATGAGTTTAGTGCAGTGCCACACCCATTAAGCCAGGATGGTCTTTTCCAAGCAGCACTGGATAGGCAAGCTCTACCTATTCCTCTTTTCGACACAAATGCAAATACTGTAAATTCCTTTTCCTCAAATCTCTATTATCTATCATCAAAGGAAAAACTTTTTTTCTTGGTAACAATGACTCTTCTGTTTTGCAGGTTAGCAAGATCTGTTTCATACTTGAGTCTTCTTGTTTTCCTGATAAACCTCTGGGAAGACAGGAACTGTCTTTGTACCTATCACAGTACCTAGCACAAAATTCTCTGCATATTAAGCTCCATACGTGTTAGAATGGAACTATTAGTGATGAACCTAAGTAAAATATACAAGTATCTAAGTAACCTAAGTAAAATATGTTGATTTTCCATGGTGTATACCTTAAACATATGTAATATTATAATGGGATTTACTTCAATGCAATTTTTAAAATAATATATTGTTAAAGAATCCTAAAAGCACAATGTGCCTTTTCTTTGTGCTTGCATTTAGGATTAAAAAAAGATCAATTTAGGCATGGAGGAATTCTGAAGAAGTTATACCAGGTGGAAGGAACAGCTAGCAGCTGGAAGAAAAAAAAAAAAGGTAACTAAGGTCAGCGTACAATCTTTTTATGACTCTTTATAATTTCCTCAAGGCTATTGCTGTTTAAAAAATAATCTCTGATATTTCCACTTACTTATCTCTGGTTTTAAATGTGTTAGATGTAGATTCTATAGTTCTTTTGAATTAGGTTGCATCCATATTTTAATTAATGTCAAAGTAGAAGAGAACTCATAAATACTACTGAGTATTTAGTGAGTTATATATACTAAGAACAATGATAACAGAATAAGGAAATAATATTAGTTTTATTGTCCCACATTCTCCTAATGTGTTTGATCAGAAAATGTACTGTACAGATAACCAGAGAATTTACAGTACAGAGAAGGTCTTGTTTCTAAATTATTTTCAATCTTGAGTTGCAGCCAAGATTTTGATTTTGTAAGCAATCACCTCACCAGATGTCTTGATATACCCCTGCCATGCCCTTGCTATTCCTTTTCTCAGTGGTGCATGTGCTCACATGTAAATAATAGATAGGGTACATTAAGACATGGGATAAATTGAACAGGTTTTTTGGCACTAAGCAAACATCTGCTGTATAAAATCAAAATTAAAGGCCATTATGAGTTTCCTCACCAACTTACTGTCATCAATTTAGAAAATATCCATTGTCCTAAATTATGCTAATAAAATAAATGGCGACACACATTCATTAGAACTTGAGACCTTAGCTTTCATGGTCAGAATTCTGTGACACTGAGCTCCAAAGCAATTGCATTTCTCATTTGCTGATCTCTGGGAGCAAGATAGGGCTAAATAACAATAACAGCAGAATGAATGCACAAGTCTCCTTTAAAGTTTTGCAGAATCTTCCCTGATTCTCTAGGAACTACTGATGTCGGTTCTGAGATACAGAAAGTCCCCTTTGTCAACGTCTAACTGCTCTCAATCACACTTAATGATGAAGCATTTTGGACCAATGATATTAAAAACCACCTACACCAAGATTCATTTAAAAGGAAACAAGAAGACTCTGGATTTTTCAAGTATAATCAAAACAAAGTTCAACTATAGTTGGAACATAAAAATGCCAGACATTTCAAAGTAGAACATTAATTTTTCATGACAATGTTGTATGAATTCCAATAATATTTTACTGTGTATAATCCTATTGACACAAGAGTTTTCCACATCTCTCTGAGCATTAGCAGGAAAACTTCTGACCTGTGAAAATACTAAATATAATGAGTCAAACCACTAAGATTTACCAATTGATTTTCCACAATTGGAAGACTTAAGCTAGCGTCTTCCCAATCTATTGCAAAACCCTAATAAAATAATTTTTTCCAACTAATTCTGGCCTATTGTGATGTACTTTTAGTTTTGTTTGTTTTGCGGTTTTCTTTTTTGCAATTACCAATGACAGAAATTTCCTGTTTTTTTCTCTCAGAAATAACCATGCCTGTTTAAAAAAAGTGGATTCGTAAATATTAACATGAGAACTCCAAAAACCAGAAAACTTCAGTTCCTTCATTTTTTTTTGAAATATAACTCAGCAAATCTATGCACGGTATAGGTTTCTTAGCCTCAGAGATTTTGTCACAGAAATATTTATAAGACATGTGATTCCAGTGTGTTCCCTACAAGATTACTTCTGTTACTTTTCTGCTTAACTGCTTATCAGCTAATTACATAATTTGCCTCCCTGCTTAGTAAATTAAAATCCCAATTCTCCTTCTTATGGTGCATTCACTCCAGATGAGTCAACATCTGTACATAAAGGATAGCGACCATTCAGCAAGGTAGCTGCTGTTTCCTAGGGTGAGATACTGAAAATGTCAGCAGTACTTAACACAGAGGTGAGCTCTACACTATAAAGATGAAAACAAGCCAAAAAATGTTTAACTAAAAATGCTGTATGTAAAGTTTATGCTATGTTAAATCCATAATTATCTGTTGTATATCCTTTTTAAAAGTTTGTCTTAGTAACAGAAATATGTTTACTGTCCTCATCAGAAGAGTGCCTCACCTTTATATTCTAATTTTGAATTTTAAAAAGCATTTTTTTTTTACTTTAATCATTTGTAGATTATAGGATTCCTGTGAGTCAAGAAGGACTCTTTTTCACTTTATTTGCATTTATTTAATTGTTCGCATTGGTGATTACCCTCTCAATCCCAGGACCTTTAGATGTATGTGGGATTGTGAAAGAAGAGGGCTATTTTTTTTCAATTTACATGAAAAATAACTGACAATTACAGGTACTAATAAATGGTGATGCTGGGTTTCCAGATTCCTTTTTTAAATTCCCATATGATCTTATTTCCAGAATATAATGTCATCCTAAATACCTTATATACATTTATATTTCTCAAACCCTGTATGCGTTACTTTAATTACTCTGTCAATGGCATTCTTATTTCTGGTGCTTTGAGGAAGTATTTTTAAGGTAGGAGTTTAGGGTTAAGGTGTAACTGAGGCAGGCTAGATTATAAAATAAAAGCAGAGGAGCTTATTCTAATTGTAGATATAAGTAGCAAACAAATGAGGTGCTACAAAAGTCATCCAGTTCTATAATTTGCTTTTCTTTCATATTGTTGGAGGCGAACCATTGCTATGGTAGCTTTTCTTTTAAATTTTTTTAGTTTTTTAATCATCATGTACTGAGCCTTTCCCACTCTAAAACACTCAAACCCTCTACTCTTACACTTCTTTTCCAAATTACTTAAAATCAACCACCCTTTCTCCCTTATCTCCTCACACATGCCCTCCTCACTGAGTAATGAAAGACTGCCCCAAGCTGCTTCAAGTTCCTTTAAAGGTATTTTTTTTTCTTTCTTTCTTTCCTGATCAAGACACAGCCCCACATTCAAGTATCCAATTTTTCCTCTATCAAAGAGCACTTTTCAGAGTGTTTTCAAGTAGGAGGCTGAGTAGCACTGACTTGCAGAGAATTATGGTGGCTCTCCACCAGGAGAGGAAAGGTGGAATTGCCCTACAGGTTTTGGATAGAGCACTAGAAAGCGGTCTAATGTGATAATGATTTAGTGATAGCTCTAATTATAGCACAGTTCACCCCAGTAAATGTGTATTGAACACAAAGTCATTTAGCAGGAAGTGCAGACTTCTCTGATGGCAGAAATAAAATTGCACATCACTGTGTTAGTAATAGGTCATCATTCTCCTGACTCAAAGACTTTTCTTTTTCTCTGAATGTGAGGGTATGAAGCACCCCTAGTTCAAATTTTCTATAATAATAGTGAAAAGTGGCAAGCTTTAAAGGTTTCATAACATTAGCGATTGAACTGCTCATTAAACTTTAGTTGAAATGGAAAGGTAAACAGAAAATCATCCTTGGATCTTTGAATAAAGTAGAAGCAAGACTGTATCATTATAGCTATTTTAGAATCATAGAAGTTCTAGAAGTAGTTACATAATAAAATTAAAGTTATTTAAATTATTGCTCTCTACAATTTCAATTATATGTGCTTACATAGTTAAACTACATTGCCATGCTTTTAAAAATGCTATGAGACATCCTCAAAAACAGAAATGAGAAGCAACTCTTCTCTACTTTACTAAATTTTAGAACGCATAATGGATCCATATGGATTTCCACAAGGTTACTTAAAATAGGTTTGGACCTCCAAGAATGGAATTTTACTTTTATAAATGAATTAACAGTCCAAAAATTGAGTCATTGACAATGTAGTTTTTGATCAGATCTGAGCATACAACAAAGATTCACTAAGACTAAAGTTCAAAAGTTGTAACTTCTTATTCTAGCGTCATCCATAGATTAATACGTAAAAAAAATTGTCTTCCAAAGTCTTTTTTGTCATTCACAAGCTTCTTCCTTTTGTGCAATTGATGGAACTTATTCTCATCATTACAAATAATCAAATGCTTGATGAGTTCAGTAACATTTATGTTCTCAATTTACATTTAACAACTTTTGTTTATAATTCAGCTTCCCTACTAGATCACTCTATAAGTAGCATGTAATATGGATGTGAGTGCTAGTTACAACAACTATAACTGTACTTATCTTGTAAGACCATCAGTTTTGGATTCAGGGACCAAGCTAACCCAGTATGACTAAGTACAACGACAAAGACCTTATTTCTTAATAAAATTGAATTCTCAGGTTCAAAATGGACATGAATTTGGGCTAGGGGCACAATTCATCTCATTATGTCCTCATTCAGAGATGTACTATACAAAGGATATAGAATCTATCATACTTTGGAAGTAATTAGCTATAATTTATTTTAGGGAGAGAAAGACATAAGAAGTGCCTGCAGCGTGTACAATATCACACATATCTCTGCTAATTAGTTAGAAGACGCATGTTAAAATTTATGACAGCTCTGTGTTGCATAGCAGCTTTCTCATTCTGGACAGCTATACTGTACCTTAACTTAATTTGGGGTACTTGCTGAATTAACTTCACTGTAGACTGAAAGTCTCCTAAGCCAGTGAAAGAAAATTTTGTTACAAAGACAACAACGTATAAATAATTGGACCAAAGGTGACAGAGAGTAAATAATGTTTTCAAATACGTCTCCCCAAAACGCAAGTTCAAATTTACCAACAAAATGCTTTTTTAAAGGTGACTTTTAAATACAAAGTTTAAAGAATGAAAAACAATTCTAATAATTTATTCAAAAGAGACGCTATTGAGAGCTGAATCAGGTGATATTTGTCTTACAGGTCCTAAAAGTGTTTTGCACACCTTTCAATATTATACTTCAAAAGAGAATGAAATGAGCTTCATTGCATTGTTTCTTATATAACCTGTTATAATAAAGATCAAAGAGTCTCCGTTTTCAGGTAATTAAAAGTTGTGTACCCTAAACAAGTTTCTAAATCTCTGTAAGGTTCATTTTTCACTTCCATATTTGGACCTCACAGATTTATTTTGATGATCTAATAAGGTGATAGTTAAGTGAGTATAGTATAGGATTTAGCCCATGTTGTCATTCAATGGTATTCATTTCATTAAAAAAACAAAATGTTCATTAAATTATAATAAAGTATGTACATTTCTAATATTATAATTAGTTATCTGTGTAATTATGTCTATGGAATTACTCACTTGGGTCATAATTAATAAACAATATTTCAGGATATATAGAAGAAGGATGGTATTGAAAAGTATTTCAAGTAAGTCATGAATAAATCTAGTGAACTATTTCTTCCACATAATTGAGCTGACTTTCGCATAACTCAAAGTTTAAATCAATCAAATGCCTCATCTCTTTAATGCTAGATGAATACAAAATATCACTGATTCTTTAGATTATTCTTTCTGAATTTAATGAAAACCACTAATCTGTTACTGTATCATGACTATTAAAGTATATGGACAATTGTTTAGACTACATTTTTCTTTTAAATTTCCTCTTGTCTTTCTTCCTAGACAAGTTAATATATATGGGTTATTCCCAAACCCTCTCAGCTTCTCATTTAAAAAAATTTTTGCAGTTATTTATATAATAGAGACAACATTTAGGTGTTTCTTCTAACTAGTTTACTTGTAAACACTTGGATCACCTTACTATATCTTGACTCCATTCATTAAATAATCAATCTATTAAACAATAAGGAATCACTCCATATAATAAATTACTAACATATATGATTATGGCAGAGATTTTCTTGTTTCACTCTTGTGCTCTATCAAAAATTCTTATGTCATGTTTTTACCACAATTAACATTTTTAAAAGCCAATACGTAATTGTCAATCTTTAGAAAATATATTTTCAAATTTAAAATGTATTAATGACTCGGTGGAAAAAAATCAGGTAACACTGACAAATTTTGTCAAAAAATGACTTATTCAACATTTTTAGAAAATAAATAAATACAGAATGCATGTAATACTGAACTTATTGGAACCTAAATGAAAATTGAAATGAAATAATGATAACCTATATAATATAAAAATATAATTTATAATTTATTATTAATTTATAACAAAAATAATAAAATGAAATGATGGTAGAATCTCCAGAAATTTAGCAAGATGTATAAGAGCACATGCAATCTGAAGTAAAATAGCTATATATTTAGTAACAATAGTTACAATAATGAAAGTTGGTAGTGTTTAAAATAAACCAAAATGACAGATATCACACAAAAGACTTTAGAATCTCTGAACTCTCTCTTATATTTGCTCTATGTCTTGGGATGGAAAATGTATTATTACATGGCATATTAGACTGAAAATTAAAGTTCTACTTTGAATTCTGCATCTTCCACTTACCACTTATGTGATTTGAAAAAATCATGTATCCTTTTATACAAATAATTTACTTTTCTGTAATTGCAAATAAAAAAATCCAGCTAGGTAACATAATTAAAAGAAATATAAAACTGCCTTATAAATATATAATACACAAAATATCATATCCATTGAAGTCATTATTACTATAGCAAAATATAAGGGGAGAAACTTGCAACTTTACTGAAGACACACAAAAGTTAAAACACATCCCATAATTTTTAAAAGAGCACCTTTATTTTACTATTTTAACAACTCTTCCTGTAGAGTCCAAAACAGAATCATTTCAGGTCACATGCTCTCTACTATCCATTTCTGTTAATGTTCTATTTGATTTCAAGGTTTTGCTCTATTTATACATGGTAATAATACACATTAAATGACATACCAAAATCACAGAATTTCCACATTAATTATTAGAGAAACCACTTACATTATAATTTTCTTACTTTGTAATATAATACATAAAATTGAATTCAGTAAGGACAAAAAAGACTACAGACAACGCCTATGGCACATAAGATGAAATAATTACTCCTGAAAATGTAGAATATTTCCTGTTTAGCTCTCTGGACAAAAATTTCCTCAGATTACAGTTAAAAATTTTCAGCTATAGGGCATGACCTGGTGGCCTAGTGGTCTAGTATACCAAAGCGGTCCCACATACATCCCAAAGTTCAGGGGTAAAGACTCAGGGCTGGGGAACACCAATGTGAACAACTAAGTAAAAATAAATAAAGTGCTTCTTCCTCTCTCTCTCTCAAAAGAAAGTTTTCACCTATAAAATGAAAACTTCATATTTATTTATGATGTTTTGCAATTAAAAAAACGTAGTACCCAAATAAATCAATATAAGTGGTACTGCAGAATTACAGTAAATGAGGAAGCATTTTGTGATATTAATGGAGATAGAAAATGTCATTGAAATAGAAAATTATCACACCCAAACAAAAAGCTTTTTTTTCACAATAAAATAGAAGAGAATGATTAAAAGTTGAAGCTGCTGAACTCTAGGATTCTAAAAAAATTTTATTCAAATTAGCATAAGTCACTTATTTAGTTATATTATTAATAGGTTAAAGTGGATAAATAAAAACTGAAGACAAATTGAGAGGCCAACATGTTTATTTGGTATGGCTTTCACATACAGACAATAAAACTCACCACTGCATATCTTCATTTACTTTATTTGATCATGATTTAAAGCTTTGGCAAGGGTCTGACTCTTCTCTCATGTTACATAGTTTATACATAGAAATTTGTTTTGGGTTTTGTTTCTACTTACAAAGAGTGGAGATAAAGCCACCTATGGTTATAGGCAGTTGGCTACTTTATCAACACACATTTAATCAAATAAAAAAGTCATGAAAAATATCTAAAGCTTGTTGCATTATCTGATAACTAATTCATATAATTCACAAGTACAACTTATGTATCCATCATTTATATTCCAGCATCATTTCTGCCTTCTCTACTTCATGTGCTGTAATTACACTGGTCATAATCAATATCATTGATCTATAAAATTTACTACCTACACACTTGAGACTAAAATCAAGATGTATAAAAAATCCAATTGTTATTTATTTTAATTGCTAAGAACATGATAAAAATTTAAAAAATGTTTCTATGCAATTGTAATCTTCTTGGTTTTCTTGTTCTAATATTTAATTTAAATTTAATTTAAAGATTAAGAAATAATTTTTCCCCTAACAGAATTCATATGTTAAATCATCAGTTCTATATACATACTCTCCACATTGCCTAGAATTTTTTTTTTGGTAATTGTCCATGATTTATTAGGTTTTAACATAACCAAAGAAATGGTAACATAGAATGGAGGATGCATTAGTGATGCTTCAGAGACAGAATATTTTGAATAAGTCATGACTTTAGACTGAGAGATTGTTTCCTCAAAGTGTTGGTACATAATTGATATTTAGTATGCCTTCGATTGGAATCTATACATATGTTAGAGGTAACTTTGGGGAGAAAATTTAAGACACTTATAAACAGAACCAAGGATAATATATTTCATTTGCATATCCAATAACATTAAAAATGCATCATGGTAATCACATTTAATGGTATTTATTCTCAACACATATTCAAGTGTTTAATACACTATTATTATTTATAGGAACAAATGTTGTACAATGTTTTCTAGTCTCCAGAAAAATTTAACTAGTGTTGTTACAGCTCTCTCTCTACCAACAAATCCAAGCATGTGCTCTTTTACAAGTTGTGAAGGCAGCTTTATTGCATGCGGACCCAGATATCATACTCTAAGCAAACAAATTGGGGGTATAATTTTAGAGTGAGGGAGAGGGAGAGGTGTAAATTAGAATAGGATTTACAAACGATCCCGTTAGTCATTTGTGAATTCCTCACATGGACAACACGTAGGATTCACATAATTGCAAAATGCACATAAGGCTCCATTCTCAGGTGGTAAAGAAAAGTCCTTTTATTTGGTCAGTGGTTTCCAGTCAGCCCAGACTGCAAGGCGCCTGATGGTTTGGTGGCCTTCACAGCTGGCCCACAGCAGCTAGAAACTGCGGGTGCAGCTAGTTTTTTCTTCAGCAGCATTATTGAAATTTTATACTTGTTCATTAGCATTTCTCCTCACATCCCTGGCACTCATAGTTTTCTGACTCCAGGAATTAGGCTATATTAGATGCTTCATATGAGAAGAATCAAAAAGTATTTGTCCTTTTGTGTCTGACTTATTTCAACAGAATGATATTCCCCTAGATTATCCATATTGTAGAAAGGACTAAGTAATATTCCACTCTAGTATATAAAATATATGCCACATTTTAAAAAATTAATCCATCCATCAATGGATATTAGATTTTTTCTGGACTTGGCTATTGTGAGTCATTCCAATAAAACCTGAACCTGAGAGTGCTAACAATTTTGGAGATGTTGATTTTAATTATTTTGAATAAATACCCAGAAGTCAAATTGCTGGATTACATGGTCATTCTGTTTACAACTTATTTGATTTTATTAAAGAAATATTATATCATAACATTATATAGGTATAAGGTATGCATCACAGTAAATCTACATCTGTCTTTTTCACATTTTAGGTTTTTGAGCAACCTCCATAATTGTTTTCATAATTGCTGCACCAATTCTTATTCTTACCAACAGTACAAAAAGGGTTGAATTTTCTCTATGACTTTGCCAACACTTAAAGTCATTTTAAAAAATAATTGCCACCCTAATAGTTGTGAAGAGATATTTCATTGTTGTCATGATGTGCATTCCGTGATGATGTCAGGTTAACTCATCTTCTCATGGAATTGTTGATCTATAGTATATATTCTTTGGAAAAAAGTTATTCCTGCCCACAAGCCTATTTTTATAACAGTTTATTAATTTTGGGATGGCTATCTAGCTATAACAGTTCCTTTCATTTTTTCCTTGGACATGAACCCTTTATCAGCTATATGGTTTGAAAATATTTCTGACTGAATAATTTCAAATGACTTAACTTCAAATTTTCTGATTCTCTCTTATGATTGTTCTAGCCTAATGTTGAACTCTTCTATTGAATATTTCAATTCCATTATCCTCTTCCTCATCTATTCATTCCTCATTTAATTTTTTTTTTTTTTGTTGAAATGATCCCTTTGTTTATTCATTACATTCCTAAACTTCAAGCATCTTTATGAGAGTAATTTTGAATTCTCTTAGTTAATCCAAATATTTGTAGTTCATCAGGGATAGTGTCAGGAGTACTGATTATATTTCCCTATTCATTTTCCTTGATCTGTATTGCTAGCCAAACATTTTTAAAAGTCACCACCTTCCATCTGTCTGAAATGGCCTGATAGAGAAGATTGTGATTAATCAATATGAGATGAGCTTTTGGGAACCTCTCAAATGCTCATGTTAGTCAAAATTTTGTTTTGTCTTACTTGGCCCCCAAGCACCTAGAGTCTACAAAGTCCCTTCAGCACTCCCAGAAAGTTAGGGCATAAGTAATCCCTTGGGTAATTCACAGAGAAGTGAGAACACTGGGTACTTGGGTCACTGTTTTTCTCCTATGGGGGTAGTTGGGAGCTATGCTTTAGCATTTGTTTAGTTGAGAGCTATGCTTTAGCATTTGTTTACAATAGTCTAGTGGCTGTAATGAATTGTTCCTTAGTAGTTCAAACTATCACTTCATTCCCTCTTGACCATGAGGAACTAGCATCAACTCTCTGAGAATGACTAGATAGAAGCCAGTCATCAAGAAGCATGCAAAGACACTGGGATGCTAAATATGTAGTTCAATTAATAGAGGTGTGGGGGGGTCACTCTAGGCTTTAAGACCTTCTTGCTCTGAAAAGAACTACATGGAGGAGCTGTAATTTTTTTCTCTGTTGTTCCCAGGGAACTAACATATGAAACTTTGTCAACTCTTTGACATAGGTGAGATAGAAGGTAATCTCTTGGGTAGCACACAGAAAAGCTAGGATTCTAGGTGTACATTAAATTCATTTGCTCCTCAGGGATAATTTGGTAACTGGAAGTTCACATGTGAACAAATGATACTATACTAGGGGTGAGGATTTTGGTGAAAGAGACTGTTTCCTCTTTCCAGTTTTGACATTGTTAGTTTGGCACTGACCACGAGTCCGAGAATTTCTTAGGTCATTTTTGGATTTCTCACAAAGGGAATCAATTCATGTGTTGCTGTTATTGAATGTGTGTCTAGTGGGGGAAGGAGAGCACAAGCTTTTCCTTTCTGCTTTATATCTACAACAACTATATAATTTCACATCATAAAATTTTCTATACATTTTTTTCTCATAAATTTTTGTATTTCATAATTAAATGAATAATTTAAAGTACTGTCATCTGGCTTTTTTTTAAGTACTTTAAAATTCAAAATATACAGCTAATATTTTTTTTCTGTTGCCTATTCAAATAACCTAGTATACTTTTTGTGAGGAAATCCTAACATAAGACAAATATTCTTTGAATTAAAATTATGGTAGCATTAATCTACTCCTTGAATGTCATTCTTTAAGTTCTTGAGATTCCATGGAGTATTTCAAATTGTTGACTTTTCTTCAAAAAAGTGCATATATATTAGCAAAAGGATTTCCATCACTGTGAACACTATTCTTTTTAACACAAGCTTTTGTTAGATACATTGTTCTTGCATGCTAATAGGATGAGTCCCAAGGGCCACATCTTTTCCCATTGAATACTGAAATGATTTTACTGCTCCTAGGACACATATGCAAATCACATTAAATTGCAGTGAATATGCAACCCATTGTCAAACATCATAGACTAATGATTATGATTGCTGAAGTGAATCTACCAAAAGTATATAAAATGTAAAAGAATAATTGAATTGAAGTTCAAACTCTATAAGGTTTATATGGAGTAGAACAAAAGAATTCATTAAATACTGGTAGTTTATAGGAATAAGAAATTGACATGCCCATACCTAACAGGAGAATGTGTCTTAAACAATGAATGACTTTTTTCTTTTATTATCTCTTATAACTAACAGATGAAGAAGGGCAACTTATCTTACAGAGAACAAGTTATCTTACTAGTTATACTCATATTGAAATATGAAAAAAAAAAGAAAAATCTAATATGTAATAAAAGTACACAGGTTACTTTATTATGATTTCCCCTTATTTCAAATCTTAATATTTTTATAATATTAGACTTTCTCCTGTTTAACTAGCACATAAGTAAAATTTGATTTGGGAAACTAGGTTCAATTTGTAACATTTACCACTATCTTCATATTTTAACTAGGTTTTAATTATATCACAGTGTAGCCTTTTTTTCTCTCCTGAATTCATCTCAATATAAACATACATATATATGTATATGCACATTTGTGTATAAAAATTTCTATTTCTTTAATAAACAAAAAAGTCATGGATAAAGACTTGGAACAAAATGACAGTTGGTGTGCCCTGGTAGCTTAGCAGATAAGGCCGCCAGAGATAGTCTACATACATCCCAATGACCCAGGCTGGAGATCCAGGGGTTGGGGGGAATAAATAAAATGAACAGCAAAATACAATAAATAAGTGTTTAAAAATATATGACAGATCTGCATTTATTTTTTAATTAACAAACAATTTATAAAATAATTTGTAAGAAGCAGCAGAAACAGGCAAATAAGAAGAATTATATATAAATGTAACTGAAGATTCTGAAGACTAAATTATGGTCACAGGAAATTTGATCAAAAACTTTTTAAATATAGACTCTAAGAAGTGCTTAAAATTTATAAGGATATGCTACCTATAAGTCTATGAAAGTATATATAAAAATTATAGTGAAAAATATTTCTTAGACAAAGTAAAATACCAAAGGTACTAAAAGGTAGGAAAATAAAAGTAACTGATTAAGTAACTATGCAAACAAAATCTGGATTGGAGTGCTGTTTTAACACTTAAGGAATGAATACATCAACTATATTTTAAGTTATATACACTATTTAGGGACATAGAAAAAGAAAAAGATAATCGTGTGTTGTTTTTAATCACACTAATAGAACCCTGATCCAAACACTAAATACACATGACATTGTCATTTTACATTGTTAAGTACCATTCCTAAGTACCAACGCTGTATTTCTAACAAAGAACACCAAGATATAGTCATTATAAAATAAATTTGTACTTTAACACATAAAGCGCTACATATGTGCGTTAAGTATTATAGATATGTATTTCTTCATTTAATGTTATCAAGCTTATAAGGTAGCTACTGCTGTAATTCTTAGTGTATGTATTAAAAAATGAGATTTATAGACTTTAGGAAACTTCTTCAATATTTTGTAAGGAACTTGGAAGTCACCACTTCACTGGAACAAGTAAAATGGAGAGTAAACTAGAAATCTTCCATTCTTCTAGGGCTTGCAGCATATAGCAGCATATATAAAGACATAAGAAAAACTATTGTTCTAAGATGGGAGAGCAAAACTTCAGTGGAAACGAGAGCAAAGTAGATAAGTATGAACTCTCTAATCTCTCAACTCTCTTGAGGTTTAAGTGAACAATTCTTAGAAATTTCAAGGGACTCAGTTATAGGGAGATTTCATAATTTAGTGAGCTTTATCTCAAGAACTCAAACAGATGTGATAGCAAATATCTAAGAAAAATCATATTAATGACAGGAGGAGAGGAGAAAGAACCACTGTGATATATGCCCGAACACTGCTCTAAACAAAATTTTTTTTTCTGAAAATAGAGCATGATTTTGCTGTACCTGAGCATCTCTGTTTAGTTATTTCCAATTGACTGACTTGGGAAAAGGTAAATACCCCTTTTCAGCCCACTCAAGACATCTTCTCTATCACCTAAAAAGGAAAGATAAGTAAAGACAAGAGTACTTGCGAAGCCCACACTCTAGAGACATAAACTACCTAAAAGACTAGGATTAATCATAGGATTATAGAATGCTTTCTCTCCCCTCTCATCCTTCATTATCATATTAGTTAAGACCTCTTTATATCAATTCCTTTTACCAGAAAAAGTAGGAATATTGGAATTATCAGATCAGGAATTTAAAGCGCATGCAATTAATATGCGATTGCCTCTAATGGAAAACTAAAACAGCATGCAAAAATGTGAGGATGAGGCAAACAAAAATGTAGAAAACCTAAGAAAGAATGATTAAAAAGCTGGAGATAAAAGAGAACTATCAGAAATAATGGTTTTGATGGACTTAGTTGTGACTGAAGAGATCCGTGAAAAGAATTTTTGATCTTGAGGATATATCAATAAAAATTTCCAAAACTGTTAAGCAAATAGAACAAATAATGAAAAAAATGAACAGAATGTCTATAGGTTGTAAGACAACTACAAAAAGGTATAACATACAAGGTCAGATAAGATCAAAAGGAGAATGACAAAAATAAACAGAAGGAATACCTTTCAAAATTAAGAATTGAGAATTTTCCTATATTAATTTCAGAAGCAAATGGCAGATATAGAAAGTTAAGAGAACACCTAGCCAGCTCAAGGCAAAAATAAACAAAAATAAACAACTTAGGCTATACTTTTAAATAACAGGAAATCAAAGACAGGAGAGAATACCCTAAGATAAGCCATCAGAAGAAAAACAACACCTTATCTATAGAGGAACAGAAAAAGGAATTACATCTATATTTGAAACCATGAAACCATGCAAGCAAGAAGAGATTAGAGTGAATATTAAAGAAGTGCTGATAGTAAATAAAACAAAACAAAACAAACCTATAATCTCATATCCTTAGAAATTATTCATACAAAATGAAGGAGAAATACTTTTCAGGCCAACAAAAGCAAGGATTTCTTTGTCATTAAAATGGTTTGCAAAAAAAAAAAAATTAAGTTCTTCAAAGAGAAGGAAAATAATGTAGGTCAGAAACTCAGATCGAAATAAAGTAAGGAAGAGCACTGAAGAATAAGTGAAGGAAAACAATAATTATTATTAATTTTCAGTATATCCAACAGAAAACTATTTAAACTAATAGTAGCTACAATGATTTGATTAGGTGTACTTATACATATATTTATAACTAGGTTTATGTATGTTAATATATGCTTATCTACACTGATGTGTGTTTTTATATAAGTAAAATGAATGATAGCCATGCTAAATGGGCGAGGAAAGAGGAATCAGGATTATTTTATTATTACAAAATACTGGCACGGCAAAGTTTTAGAGAAACCACCAAATTAAAGAAATAAGTTTAAATAATATGCTAAGAAAAGAATTTTATCAACAACTATTTGCTCATAAATTTGATCACCTAGATGAAATGGGTCAATTCTTTGAAAGACAAAATCTGTCAAAACCAACATAAGTGGAAACAATCAGATTTGGCCTTTATATATTTAAAGAAATTGAGTATAATATTAACAATCTTCCCAAACAAAAAAGGACTAGGTCCACATGAGTTCTACCACATATTTAAAAAAAATTATATCAATTCTGTATAATTTTAAGAGTATAGGAGCAGTAGAAACACTTCTTAATTAATTCTATAGAGTCAGCATTAGCCTAATACCAAACCAGACAAAGATATAAGAAAATAAAACAGACTATTATCTCTCATTGTCAGAGATGCAAAATCCTCAACAAAATATTGGCAAATTGAATTCTACAAAGTATAAAAAATTATGACTAGCAACCAGTTGGATTTATTCCAAGTATTCAATGATGGTTCAACATTTGAAAATCAATTGATGAAACCCATCGTATCAACACATTCAAAGAGAAAACTCATATGAATGTATCAATAGATGCAGAAAATTATTTGGTACAATCCAAGGCAGTCATCTAAAAACTCTTACTAAATGATAAATTGAGGAAAGCTCTCTCACTTGACAAAGACTATCTGTAAAATACTACTTGTAGCATTGTATATAATGAGGAGAATTTTGAAGTTTTCTCAGTAAGATCAGATTCAAGGCAGGATAGTCCCTCTCAATAGTCTTTGTCCTTGCCAATGTAATAATGTTATAAAATGAAATACACTATATACAGAATTGGAATGGAGAATTAAAAAATTTCCAGATGACATTATCATCTATAGAAGCTCCAGGAAATTAAACAGAACATTCCTTGAACAAATCAATGAATTTAGAAATGAGGCAGGCTGTATGATAAATATATAAAAACAAATCACTTTCCTAAAAACTAGGTATAAAAAAGAAGTATTTGAATTTAAAAATACAATGTTATTTACATTAGACTTGCTCAAATAAACATTATGTATAAATCTAAAAAATATGTACAAGATCTATATGAGAAAATCTATATAACTCCGATAAACAAAACGAAAAAACTTTAAAAAATGGAGCGGTGCTTCATGTTTGTGACTAGTCAGCATCAATTGTCAAGATAAGTCATTTTTTTCCCAACTAACCTAAAGATACAATGGGATTCAAAGCAAAATCCCCACCAGTTACCTTATGGGTATCAACAAGCTTAAGATAAGTATATATAGAAAGTCCCAGAAAAGTCAGTACTATATTAAAGAACAAAGTTGGAGGGCTGACACTACTCAACTATAATATTTATTATAAAGGTACAATAATCAAGAGGGTATGAGATTGGTCAAACAATAGGCAAATAGATAAATGGAAGAGTAGAGAGCCCAATAATGGAATTGTGTAAATATATTCAACTTTTAACTGATCTTTGAGAAAGAAGCAAAGGCAATACAGTGGTATTTTCACTAAATGGTGCCAGAACACCTGGAAATTTACATGCAAATAAGAACAAATCTGAAAGCAGATCTTACACACCATAAAAACTAACTCAAAATACATGAAATATCTAAATGCAAAATGCAATATATAATACTATAAACTTATGGAAGATAAAATAAGAGAAATCTGATGACTTTGGTTATGCCAATATCCTCTTAGATACAATACTACAGGCATCATCTATGAAAGAAATAATTAACTTGGAAAATATTAAAACTAAACAACTTCAACTCCATAAAATACATGTCAAGAGAATACGAATGCAAGCCCCAGAGTGGGGAAAAAAATATTTCAGAAGACATAGGGGATAAAGAACTATTCAAAGCATACAAAGGGAACAAACCCAACAAAAAGAAAACAACAACAAAAACAAAATTAAACACTGGGCTGTTTAATTCTTTGGTATTCTTTTCACAATTTGAATTGTTTTTCTGTGAATTGGCTATTTATAATTTTAGTATAGATTTATTGTGTCATTTCTTAATAATTTATCAATTGCTTTGTCTTAAATAGATGTTGAAAACATTTAATAAATGGATCGAACATCTTAAAGCAGACACCAGCAAAGAATTTATATGGAGGCAAATAAGCACATAAAAAGCAACACGTATCATCTGGGATACACAAATTAAAATAATAATAAGACACAACTACACACCTATTGCAAGGAACAGTATCAGAAATAATAAACCCAAAGGCAAGAAGCAACAGGGACTCTCATACATTGCTGCTCCTAATGAAGAAGGAAATCCAAGATGGTACAGTCACTTTTTAAGCGAATTTGACAGTTTCTTACAAAACTAAATATGTTCTCACCCTACAATCTAGCAACTACATTCCTTGGCATTTATCCAACAGAGATTAAAATTTATGTCATAAAAAAATAAATGCGAATACTTACAGCAACTTTATTCATATTGCTAAAATTTTGAAGCAGCTAAGATATCCTTCAGTAAGTGAATGGATATACAAACTGGTACATCCAGACAATGAAATAGTACTATTAAGAATAAACAAACTATTGAGTCATGGAAAGATATAGAGAGAACTTCAATATATATTAGTAAGTAAAGTAAATCAATTTATAAAAGCTCTATATGTTATGATTTAGCTATATGAATTCTAAAAAAGGCAAAACTACAGAGACAGCAAGAAAATCAGTGCTCACAATGGGCTGAGGTTGAGAAGAATAACAAACAGCACAGAAGAGATTAAGGCAGTAAAAATACTTTGCATAATAAAATAATATCAGATACATGTCATTATGCACTTTTGCAAGTCCACGAATGTATGCTCCAAGAATGAACAGTAAGGCAAACTATACATTGAGTGACTACCATCTGCCAATATACATCCATCAATTATAACAAATATACTACTCTGCTGAGTGATGTTGATAATAGGAGGATCTATGCATGTCTGAGGGCAAGGTATATATGGGAAATATCCATACTTTCCTCTCAGATTATAGATAACCTAAAACTATTCAGAATAAGATCATCATTGCTGGGTTTGCTGCAAAGAGAAACAAACAACTAGTTAGGAATGGGACCTCACTCAGGGAATCCCAAAGCGTGGTGGGGAGACTGAAGAAAATCCTGCAGTTCAGGGACAAAGACTGAATGCATTAGAGGTGATGATTCAGAGCACCATGTGTCAGTGTTACAGAAAGAAACATGCGGAGGAAGGGACATTTTGGTGGGTGAGAGACAGCAGAACTGCTGGCCAATTCAGGTGTCCCAGGGGAAGAGAATAAAGAAAGACCAGAAGTGCATGCCCTGGACTCATGTGAAGTTCAAAGCAAAGGAGATAGTGAAAGGGACAGAATAGGGGATTAAAAGTGAAAAGCAAGATTGACATTAAATGAAAATACCTGTGTGAGGCAAGACAGCAAAAAGAGATGGGTCAGCCAGGAAAAAACCCCGAAAACTGGCTTATATAACTTTTAGGGTTCTCTCACAATGTGCTTTTTGCTTTGTTCAAAAAAGGAGGCCTGCTGTCACTCTTGAGCCCTTCTTGGGACCAGGCTTCTGTGACATTTGGCCAAAACCAATGACAGGCCGGGTGGCTCATTAAACCTAAGGTCCACATTTGGCATCCCTCTCTATTCCTCTGTCAGCCTCCAGCACTTCTGGAACAGGCCCCCATTTGCATTCCATATCATTGGATGCTCCTCACAGGACAGAATTTTAACAAGAAATACAACAAATTCCTGTAGACTACCCTCTCCCTCCCTCACCTCTTGGATTTTTACTTTTACTAGAAAGTGTATATACTATCAAGTCTCTGGTCTGGGACCACAGAGACAACTAACCCCAGTGCAACCCATTCAAACCAATGGTTCCACAATGGTATCTGGGCTCCCCTTCAGCCCTTCAACACATCTGACAAAGAAATCTGCTATTAAGCAGACAAATAAAATAAAATCGAAGTAACATCTGCAGTAAAGTAAGAGGTAAGCAGCTCATTTAAGTTCATGATTAAGACTTTCAATGGAGAAAAAATAAGAAACATCTGCAACTTAAAGGTACAATGCGACATGGGAAGTAAATAACAACGCTGCTATAGAAAATTAATTCAAAGATATGGAAGATTGTATCTTTTTAAAAGAGATAAAGGAATCAAATTGATAATCATAAAGAAACTCAAGAGATAAAGCAGAAATTAAAGCAGTTCAAGTCATACAAGAGAGTTCAGTAAAGCATACAGAGGATCCCCCATAAGATTGTCAGCGGACTTCTCAAATGAAACTCTACAGGCCAGACGGGAATGGCATAACATATTCAAAGTGCTGAAAGAAAAGGATTTTCAACCTAGGATACTATATCCAGAAAGATTATCATTCAAAACTGAAGGAATGATAAAAACCTTTACTGACAAACAAAAGTTAAAGGAGTACATCACCACAAAAACAGCTTTACAAAAATATTAAATGATGATCTATAAAGTATAAAGAAACCATACAGAAAAACAGTAAGACAGTAAATACACCACAGCGGGTGTCATCTGCCAGCCTTGATCACATTAAAACCTCCAGCATAGTTTCTTGCTTCCAGTCCTTGTTCATCAGTAGAATTCATCAACAACCCAGTGAAAGTGTCCCTTTCTTGTCTTCCTGCTTCTGTGTACATTTCATGAACTAGTCCTGACCCAAGACAAGGCAGTGACTTTCTTCACCACAGTGGACAACAACTGTATCTTCTCCAGATGACAAGAATCCCAACCTTAGGGAAATGTTCCTTCTTTTTGACAAGTTCCTTCCTTCAACACTCAGTTCTCATTCCCAGAGTACATTTTAGCATACTCAACCCCTTAATAGATAGTGCCCCAATGTAATTCACAGTTTTATGTAAATATACCACATTTTCATTAAAAAAAAAAAAGGTACTTTCATTAGGCTATCATCTGATTTCATGAGCAAAAAAAAAACAAAACAAAAACAAAACAAGTCAAAATGGAAGTAGCAAGACTTCATATATCTATAACTTATCTGAATATAAATGAATTCAATGCACCAATCAAAAGGCACAAGTGATGAATGGATTAAATACAACACTAAATATTTACTGCTTTTAAACTACAGAGACAACCATAGACTTAAAGTGAAAGGATGAAAGACAGTACTTTTAACAGTAAGGTCCTATTAGTTAGATAACTCATTTAACTCATTTATATACATATATACATGAAAAGAGAGATTGAAAGCAGCAACTAATACTAGGGGATTTAAACCCTTCACTTCAAATGGATAAATCATTCAAACAGAAAACAATTCCTTTGAATGATAATTTAGATCAGGTGGACTTAATAGCTTTTCACCCTCAAACAATAAAATATACATTATTTTTCAAATGCCCACAGGAAATTCTCAAGCATAGACAAGATATTGGGACACAAAACAAGTATCAATGAACTTATGAAGATTGAAATTATATCATGCATCTCTTTGGACCACAATGGTATGTAATTAAAAACAACAAAAGAGATAAAATAAAAAACAAACACAACGAAACTCATGAATTTTGTAGAGAATAAAAAATATGATATTGGAGAACTATTGGGTTAACAAGAAAGTACAAAGAGAAATAAAAACATACCTGGAGTCAAATGAAAATGAACACAAGGCTTATTAGAATCTATGGATTACAGCAAAGGTTGTACTAAAAGAAAGTTGATGTAATGTAGACCTAACTCAGGAAACATGAAGAATTAAAATAAATATCTCAGCATGAACCAAAATGAAATAGAAAAAAGAAGACAAAAGAAATCTAAGTCAGTAGAAAGAAGTAATAATAAAAATTAGAACAGAAATAAATGAATAAACATAAAAGAGAAAATTTGAAGGATCAATGAAACAAGTTTTATTTTATTTTTTTGGTTTTTAATTTTTATTGAAGTGATCTGATTTACAAAATAATTTCTAAGCCCATATGTGTACATTCACTATTACACCAAGTCCACCATCAAATTTTCAAAAGTCCTTCACAACTATCCGTTAAATATCTATTACCACTTGCCCCTGACCCCACCCCTTTCCTCACTGGTAACCTCAGTTCTATTATTAATGTCCAAGGGTTGGTTTTTATTTTATCTGTCTCTTTCCTTTCTTTATATTTCACATGAATAAGATCATCTGTTATTCATCTTTCTCCTGATTTTTATAACAGCATAATATAAAATACCCTCCAGTACCATCCATGTTATCCATGTTGTCAAAAATGATAGGTTTTAATTACTTTTAGGGCTGTATATATATATAAAATATATTTAGGGCTGTATATATATATAAATATATATATATATATATGCACACATATATGTATATTCTTTGACTGTCCAGAAGTTTTTTTGTTGTTGTTTTTTTTTCCTCCTAAGTATTTTTCAGTTTCTAATTTTACATCGAAATCCCTAAACTATATTATTTTGATTAACTTCTGTGTATGGTGTTAGAGAGTGGTCTAGATTCATTCTTTTGCACATGGCTGCCCAGTTTTCTGCAATTTGTTGAAAAATACATTTCTTGCTCTTGCCTATTCTGCTGTAAACAAATTGACCATGTATGTGTGAGTCTATTTCTGGTGATTCAATTCTATTCCACTGATCTGTGTCTCTAAACTGCACCATAAGATTTTGACAACTATCGCTCTACAGTATAGCTCAAGGTCTGGGAGTATACCATCACTTTTTCTTTTTTCTCATAATTTCTTTGGCTATTTGGGTTCTTTGTGATTCCATACAAATTTTAATATTTTTGTTCTTTTTCCCTGAAAAATATCAATGAGATTTTGAGGGATTTGCATTAGACCCTGCCTGTTTTAGGAAATATGATAATATTAACAATGCTAATTATTTCCAAATAGAAAAACACAAAATATATTTTAATCTCTTTGTAGCTTCTATTACTTTTGACAAAATCATGTAGCTTTCATTGTACAGTTCTTTCACCACCTTTGTTAGGTAGATTCCAAGGTATTCGCTTTTGTTTGTATTATGAATGGACTAGTTTTCTTAATATCATTTTCTTCTATCATATTGTTTTTATATAAAATGCAACACATTTTTGTATATTAATTCTTCAGACTGCTACTTTATTGAACTAGTTGATTAACTGTAGCCTTTGATGCATTTTCAAGGTTTTCTATATATATTATCATGCCAAATGCAAATAGTGATATTTTTACTTCTTTTCTAAATTGGATTACTTTAATTTCTTCTTCCTGCCTGGTTGCTCTGGCTAGGATCTTCTGTACAATATTACTATATTGCATTATGCTCCTTCTTTCTTAATTTTATGCAGTTTTTTTTAAAGGAAAGGTACAGGCAAGAATGAAGACAAGTAGGCAGAAAGAGAGAAGAGGAAGAACTTTATTTTTATTCAGTTATTCACATTGGTTCTTTCACTGAACCCAGGTTCTTTGGATATATATGGACACACTCCTTTAGAGGTGGCTAAAGAAACTGCTGCTCCACCAGGATGAACCTATGAAGAGTTTTTATGATATATGAGTGCTAAATCTTTTCAAATGCTTTCTTTATATCTATTGATATGATAATAACTTATTTTCCTTGCTTTCTTGATGCATGTTTTATTAATAGATTTAAATATGTTGAACCATCCTTGCATCCCTGGGATAAATCCCAAGTGATCATGATGTATTATCCTTTTGAAGTATTGTTGGGATGTGTTTGATAAGGTTTTGCTGAGGAATTTTGCATTATCAGAGATTTTATTCTGTAATTTTCTCTCTTAATGAACTTTGTTGACTTTCAATATCTGTGTAAGTTTGACCTCATAGAAAGTATTTGGAAGTATTCTTTGTTCTTCAAGTTTTTCACAAAGTTTGAGAATAGGCATTAGCCTTTCCCTGAAGGTTTGATAAACTCACTAGGAAAGTCATCTAGTCCTGGACTTTTATTTTGGGGGAAACCTTTAATACTTCAGATTTCTTGTTTATGATGTGTCTGTGTATGTTTTGAATTTCTTGTTACTAAGTTTTGCAGGCTGTATGTTTCTAAATTCTGTTAATATCTGATTTACTGGTACATAGCCATTCATAATAGCTTCTTTGCTTTATATTTCTGATGTTTCTGTTGTAATGGCTCCCCTTTCACTTCTGATTCCAGTTATTAGATTTTTCTCTTTTTTTCTTAGTGAGCCTAGCCAAATATTTGTCAATTTTAATTTATTTTATCAAGGAATAAGCTTTTTGTTTCATTTATCTTTGAATTGTTTTCTATTTCCATTTTATTCCTGCTCAGTTTTATTTTTTATTGTATCCTTCCTACTATTGACTTTGGCTTCAATTACTATTTTTTCAGTTACTTTAGATGTAGGGTAGGTTGTTTATTTGCGATGTTTCTTGAAGTAAAAGATGACTGGTATGATTTTAATCTTTGTAAATTTGTTGAGACATGTTTTGTTTACCCACATATGGTCTATCCTTGAGAATGTTCCATGGGCACTTGAGAAAAATGTCAATCTTCATTTTTTGGATGAAGTGTTCAGAAATGTCTATTAAACCCGTATGTTCTATCTGTCCTTTAAAACTATTTCCTGGTTAATTTTCTGCCAAATTAGTGGTTACTAAATGGAGAGAGTGAATTGGGTAGACAAAATGTTAACTAACTGGTAAAGGATAGAATAGGACTAATATTGGTGAACTTATTGTATTATATACAGATGTTGACTTATGATAATGCTCACCTGAAACTTACACGATGTAATGCAATGTTAATTCAATACTTTTAAGAAACTCTCTGAATAATGCCTTGTCAGCAAATAAAGCAAAGAAGATACAGAAGCATTTCATCATACTCCACAATCATTATTTTCAATCAATATTCTATACTGTCATGTGAAAATGTCTATTTTTCTCAAGAATACAGAAACATTTTAAAGGATGCATCAAGATAAGTAATCTCTAATAGAGGTTAGATAATAATTCTGCAACATTCAATTTTGCAGAAAATTATTTGGTAAAAGTATTTATTTCTGGTATTGATTCAACATAAAATATTAAAGCCATAGACAACACCAATGAATAACTGTACACCGTTTATAGGCTCTTTTCAATATAACATCACTGCTTTTGCCATCAAGCAATGCTTTTTATGTTCTACCTTTCTGAGTCAATGCTAGTCTCTGAATTGCTTAAATCAATAAAACACATATGTATATGATACACATTATATGTGAGTTTAGGAACTAGATCATAATAGGGTTTGCTTTTTAGCTTTCACTCTTTCATATTTGTGAGCTCACCAATCTACGCTGAAAATAATTTTATGTATTAGAGAATAAAAGGTCACTGTGTTGAAAACACTGCTGAAGGTAGTTTAGACTGTGCTCTGTACCACCTGATTGACCTGAGTAAAGCTACCTGGGCCTTTCAGTCTCAGTGGAGTTGGCCGATGACTGCATCCATGTGAATTCCAGTGGAGACTAGCAAGCGTCACCCAGGTTGACAGACCATAGAATCAGTATAATTTTTAGAGTTTGTAACATATTACTGATGCAAAAAAAGAATTCACTTTTACCATAATATCATTGTTATAAATCATCACGTAATGAGGACTTAATAGTAAAGTATTAGCACATTTTCTGAAAAGGTGAGGAACATACATGGGCTGGTAATGCATTGAACATATAATTTGATGGTCAATTTCTATGTAAGAGTCTGGTTATGTCACTATGTTACTAGCAAACACATTTCCTCTTCCTGAGCACACAATCAACAGCATTTTCATGCAACAATGCATTTGTATGTGTCCATTTGATAAGTTCTTACCAATAAAATTTGGTACATGTCACTTTTAAGCCAAGGTAAGTTTATCTTTTACTTCATTTTCACTCTTACCTTCTGATTTCTAGATGAAATATCTGGAGATATTTACCCTTTTCAGGAAGATGATAAATTAAAAATTTGGAGGGATTCCAGGTCTATGAGTCACTGCTGGAATAAGTCCCCTTACTGTCACTACCACTACTCATATTGTGTAGTAATGGAGTAAAGTAATGAACTCCTAATCTATTAATCCAATGAAATATATAGTTTGATTTTTACTAACATATTGCATTGTCCACATATTGCATTCTCAATTGTGAACCAGGACTCTTATATTCTAAGTGGTTTATGTGTAGCTCACTATTTTTCATCTCTTCCATGGTGAATACATGACCCAGATTTGATTAGTAAAAGTTCATCAATATTCTATACGCAATGAGTGATTCAAGAATTATATCTACCCAAGTGGGGCCAAATGGCATATTCTTTCAGTCATTTATAGCAGAGTTAACATCACAGACTTCCCCCCAGCTTTGGTATTAGATGCTGAATGGCTGTTACAAATTGAAGTGACTGACATCTATCTTTGTGGGCCTGATGAAACAACAAACGAATTTTTCATTTGCTGTTGGAAAAAAATGGGTGCAACATGAAAATAAAAATATATTTAAAAATGTAAAAATAAATATCACAAAAAATATTTGAGGTTATACAGTATTAGTCATACATTAAATCAGTCCTTTTCCAAAATTCAGTATAGAACTAGTTACCAGTAAGGTGGATTCAGGACCTATCAGAAAAACAACACAATGCAATGGCCCAATGAACCTGACAAAATGGAGAGCCTATCTGCAAAAATGAAGCACCTTAGCACCATTTCCTTAGTAAGGAACTTCAACAGCTATTGGGATCTATCACTTTTGCAGAAGAAAAGGGGCCCATGCTTTTAGTAGAAGCTCTCCCACAATCTCCCATCAAAGAACAAGCACTGTCTAGGCCCGGAAACAATGAAGCAGATGCTTAACCAGTATGAGATAGTTAGGAGTCACTGCACATGATGTAGCTATGTGGCTGCATAATAAGATTAACAGAAAACAATGTGGGGTGCCTTGAAGAAATGGGGCTACTCCTCTCACACGTACTGGCGGTGGAAGCATTGCAGGCCTGCACAATGAGTACAGAGTGATGGTCTAGACAATTGTCACAGCACAGTGTCCAGGTACCTCCTAGGGAGGCCTCATTGATGCAATGGCAGGTGGACTACATTTGACCACTACCTTCTTCTGGTGGGGCCAAGTATGCCCTCACCTGTGTCAATGACTCCACTAGTATAAACAAGTATATCCAAGTTGAAGAATCACTCCACACTCCACCATCTGAAGACTGATGCATTTTTGTACTATATATGGCACTCCAAAGACCATCGAAAGTGACCAAGTAATCCACTTCACCAAACACATGGTACAGCAGTGGGCTGAACAGAATAACATCCAGCAGAGGTTCCACTTGCTTTATGACAGGCTTACTGGAGCGGTATAATGGCATTCTTAAGGATGCCTTGAAATCTGACACTAATTCACTGCATTGGTGGATAACTTGCCTGCCTGATGTCTTGTGAAAACTAAATGAGTGTCCTTGAGCAAATTGACCAGATCCTCTGGTTCTGTTCACACAGCCATGAGCAGCACCCATTAGAATGCAGATACAAATCCAGGTTAATAGCTTATGGCCCCAGTGAGGAACCAAAAATAACCTGCTGCCAGTGCTATTGGTCTGGGGACCAACGTTCTTCACTGGCTCTGGAACTTGCAAACAAAATTCCAGTGGTGTTCTTTGCGACATACACAGGAAGAAAGGCGGACCGAGAGGTTGGACATAAATACAGTAGTTATGGGAAAATCGACTAATGAATTCATTGCTAACCCAGGGGCAACACCAATTCAAAGGGCACCCTGATAATATCTTTATGGCAGTTACATATCTCTCCTTTTATCCTTGTCAGTAATTGTACCCACCTAGTAGGGCAGAATGGACTTGGTATACTCAGCCTGGATGATACCTTCTGGGGGTGTCTATGTTAACAAAAGACACTGTGGTAGCTTGTGTGCTGCCCTCCAGGATGGACAAGATTTGTCTTTAATTGTACCTATTAAACGTCTTATCATCCTTTGTTATGCCTCTAGCAACTCATTCCTGAAATGGGTGGCCACCTTAGTGACTATTCATAACCAGAGGAGCTGCTGGGTCTACTCTGAGTTCCCCTATCATCTAAAGAAGGAGTCCCTTGTACCCTGCATACTGCCAACTACAGGGAATAGGTCCTATCCCAACAACTGCACTCATCCACTGAGACTTCTGGACTATAGACAACATTCAATGAGACTAAAAAGTAAGTGTTTTCCCTGGTAAGGACTCATACGAGTCACACCAAGCCATTCCCAGGGTACCACATATGGGACTCGTTGGGCTGACTCTCTGCAGTAAGAGAAGAGTTTGTGCCAGCTGCTCCTCATTTATATACAAAGACTAAATGTGTCAGTGCAGGAGACCCGCCAAGCGGTGGGTTGGCTCCTCAGTGAATTACATACTAATCTTACTACATTAACTGCCCACAATCAGTGGGGAATGAGAAACTATAATAAACCATATGAGGTCTTCCTCTTCCCCTGGGATGGCTTATGGACTTGTGGGCAACTTGGATGACCCTACTTGCCCACCACTGAACTGGCAGATGCACTTAGGGGTGGTTTTACAACCCCAGGCACATACTTATATGATGCCAAATAGACCTTCTAACTGGGTGCAATTCTTCCATCAGTTTTGGGTAAAGCTCATGCCCTGATGGAACTATCCTTTAGCTGTTTTTGCATCTCCTGTAAGCAACGTTTGTGTAGAAAAGGCTGTTGAAGCCCTAGCTAATCAAATGGCTCACTCAGACAAGGTATTCCATATACCTGCTCATTGACAAAGTTTCTCAAATTAGAAAGGTAGTTTTACAAAATCTAATGTACTTAGACATGTTAATTGCAGTCCAGGGAGGGACATGCACCCTCAGTGGTGCTGAATGTTGTGTATATATATATATATATATTCCTGATTACAAACATTATGTATCCACGGCAATGCAAGCCCTGGAAAATGAAGACAATCAATCATGTGGTGACATGATCATTTAGATGATTGCTTTAATTCTGTAGGTTCTAATCAGCAAAAGGTTTTTCTTAGTTTTGTTATAATTCCTGCTGTATTACTTGGTGGTATCTGTGCCTTATACTGTACTTGTGGTATCTGGTTACAGCACATGACAAGTATGACCACTCCAAGGAACTAAGGAAGAGTAATGATGTAATGTGTAGATTGTAAGAGTGGTATGGTAATAGGCCCAATGGGTGGACTGTAGGTCCAGTGAACCAGGGTGTGACCCTAAACCTAACACCACATCCTTACAATCCACTTCCAAGCTCAGTTACCAGTGATAATAACTGTCAAGTCTCGAAATTCTCAGCAGTGGGCAGAATATTTCCCAAACAGACCACCCAGGGGACATCTGGTTTCTGTAGCTAGTCCACATGATCTTTCTAGAGGGTTAATATCTTTTTTCTAATCTAAATTCAGGAATCGATGATTAATGAGCACTGACATAATCTTTTATATAAGCACTGCACTGTTCGGCCATTTTGGCAGTCTTTCCCTACTGACTGGTTGCTCATAGGGTTGGTAAGTAAATTATTGCCTCATGTTGCTGGGCCTCTGAGTGACTTCTTTGGGATCTGAAAGTATTATGCTCATGCCTTGAAAAAGTTAGGGCTGTAGTAATACAATTATTATTGTTAAAGGAAGAGAAGCAAAAAAGGGGGTATTTGGTGTAAATATATTAGTCTTTTAGTTGAAATATTTGGTTATATACAGTTAATGTGATTGTTGTTAGAATTGGATTCATTTTCACAATCTTACTGCTATGCTCTAGTTGATTTACTATTGTTATATTCATGTTTTTCTGAGTTCTTGCCTTATTTATGATCAACTGTGTATTTTAATAACTTATTTTCCCCTTTATTAAATGTTTTTATGCTTTTATTGTTTTCCAGTGGTTATCCAAGACATTAAGAATTACATTCTTGAATTATTTAATGTAAGTTGTCAGGTAGTTATGTACTGATAATTACTATTTTTAAGATTCTCATTTTTAAACGTATAACTTTCTTATAAATTTATCAGCATCCATACTCTTTTCTAATAAAAAATGCTAAACTGTAAACATTCAAAATATAGCATTTTAAACTTTAAATTACATAAAATTACAAGTTAAAAAACATTTAAAACTATAAATATTCAATGTTGACTACTTTAGCTGTATTCTAAAAGTTTTGATGTCATATTTTTAGCCAGTTTAATATATTGTCCAATAATATAATTTCCAATATAATGTATTCTTCCACTTATCCTATGGGTTATGCAGAAGTACATCTTTAAATATTTAAACAGCTGGACATTTTAGTTTTGATTTTGTTGCTGAATTTTAACAACAGAAATATATTACAAATTATTTCTGATAACTGATATTTGATGAATTTGATTCTAAGGTCATGCAATATTGTGATTTATAGAAAGATTTAATATTGTCATTCAGAGAACCAAAATACATTTCTTCTTACATATCTGGTCATCATCCATAGTTCTCACAGGTTCCCAGAAGTCTTGGAATTTCTAGGTGTTAAGAGTGCTAAAAGTGTCTCTTGTTATGCTAATGTGATGGTTTCCGTAAAGCATCTAAGGTGAAGGCTGGTTGTCAGGTGAACCAACCTTGTGACTAGAGGGTTAGAATTTCTAGTCCCACCCCAGACTTCAAGGGAGAGAGAGAAACTAGAGGCTGAGTTTAATTGCCAAAGGCAGGTGATTAAATTGATCAATCCTGTATAATGAAACTTCCATAAAAAGCCAGGAAGAGGCTTTAGAGATAGTTTCTGGATTAGTAAACATATGGAGATTTACGGAGAACAGTGCTTCTGGAGAAGGCATGGAAGCTCTGTGTATCATTTCCATGCCTTTCCCTATTCCACTCTTCCCACTAACTGTTCCTGAGTTACAGCCTTTGTAATAAGTAAGTGATACAGCGAGTAAATGTATATCTTGAGTTCTGTGAACTGCTCTGGAAAATTGGTTGAAACTGAAAGGGTGTCCTGTGAACCTTTAAGTAATAGATAGCCCAATAAAATATAGGCAATTACCTGGGCTTGCAACTGTCACCCGTGGTCTGGAAAGGAGGAACCACAAATCTGTAACCAGTTAGAAGCACAGGTAACATGTTTCCTGCATTTAAAACTGGTATATGAAGTGGAGAGTGGTCTTAGGACACTGAGACCTCTACTTGTGAGATCTGATACTGTCTCCTGGTAGGTAGTGTCCTAAGTGCATAGAATTCTTGGACACCTTGCTGGTGTCAGAATTACTTATTTATGTAGGGAGGCACCCACTCACAACTCCCAATGAAACTGGGTCCAGAAACACCAACAGAGAGGAATAATATGATAGTTCTAGATAATGAGTCCAGGGACACTTGAAAATAATGTATATTATGCAGTTATTAAGTGATGCATATACTTAATTTATGTTAATATTTTAAACATATTGTACAAAGTATCCAGATTCTAATTAATGCTGTTCTTTGAGTTTATCATTTATTATCAGTTACTTAATTAGCAGTTATTGAATTATGTTTAAAAAATCTATGAATTTGAATTTGTCCTTGTTTCTTTTTATTCTCCAGTGAAGCTGAGACAACATAGTGAATATTGTAGGAGAGAAACAATTCCTGGCACAGATATACAAAAAAAAAAACACAAAACCAAAAACCTTCCAACAAGCTTTGAATTCATCATTTGAGTTTATCCAAATACAGACTCCAAATAGAAAAGGAAAAACAAAAACACAGAAAATGTGAGTGGAATTTAGAAATTTTTATTTTAATACATTGGGCTAGATATATTATTTATTGAAATAAGGCAACTTGTTAGACTAGATATTACAGAAGTTTGTTTTTATTTCATACAATTTACTAGAAAATTCAAAGATCTTATTCTAAAGCTATTTATAAAGCCAGGAATAATTAGTCACCCTAACTGTCATAGACTTGTACATTCAGTAGAGGTTATAAAGTTATTCAACTTGTTTGATAAAATGGTCAACTTATTAAATCTGATGGATGTCTCTATCTTCACCTTATTTGAACTTCCGTAAGTAGACTTATCAGGCGATTTTACTCTTATTTATACAATGTCACATGCTCTTTTTTTCTTTTTGTCTACAACTCTGGCCATAACTTTTCTTATCCTCTACTGAAAATTTCTTGAGGATAGTAACATCGTTTTATTGCTCAGTGCTGTAAATTCATACCTAGGATATGTATGACAGAAAATAAAGGTTCATCAAGTATTTTTTGAAACATTTCCTTAGGCTATTAGAATCATTCAAACTCCAAAAAAATAGATATTAAATCCCATTCTCATATATGTCTTTCCCCTATGATACTACAGAATACCATATATGTGTTAATTTTTCTAATAAATGAAAACTTCTCTGAGAGCATAAGTGGGTATAAACATTTAATTTTAACTTTGTATAACAGGCTTTGACAAAATGAACTGGATTCAGTTCCTTGTAATTTAAGAGGTGAATGTGAATGTCCATGAATTGTTCATAAATGCATTGTTCAAGGTGATTGCACATATAACTCATGAAATCATTAATAAATATTCTGAACAATACAGCAAGTTTATGCTGTTGGCCACATTTATAACTAAACCATTGATTCAAATATTGTTTCAACATTTTTTAAATTAGAGTGCTTTGAACCACTATTTTTAATATTCTAATAGTGATTTCAAATCAATGTCCAATTTGAATGTAATCAAAAGGAAATACTTTAATTCTAATTTGAGAACAAGTTCTAATTTTATTTTTATTTATAATTATAACTTAGAAATGTACTATAACACTATGTAATATTCAAGTGGGCATAATCTAATTTTAAATTCAATTCTAATTTTATTAGTTTCATTTACTTCTATTTTTTCTTCTTAACTACTTTTCTCTCTTACTTATTAGCTCTCTATCATGTCTCTCTTTCATATAAACTATTTATATAATCAGCTATTATTATTTTCATTCCTCAGAAGTCCAGAGAAATTCTTGAGTTAATTTCCACATAATATTTTGCTTTATCAAATAGGATAATTAAATTAGTTAGTAGTTAATATTTTTTACTCAAAAATGTACTTTCGGTTAGTTGTGTAATTTTGGAGTGATTCTCCTAATAAAAGTAGAGTCTTTTCAAATTTAAATAAAATAAACTAAAGCTGCTTTATCAGTAACAAAAATACTCATATTTGTTAAGAAAATCCAAACTTATAAGATTAAATCTTATTATAAGTGTATTTACATTGTTCTTTATTCCTTTTGTTTGTGATTTGAAAGAGGGCATGTTTCTTTTCCTGGCATTGAGTCTATTCAGAACTAGTACAGAGTCCTCTTCAAATTTTTCTTTCACAATTAGAAGAGTAAAATTTATGTTTTCTATAAAAATTTTGCTTTGGTAGGCAATAGAACATTTGGCGGTGGGTTTATGTAATATACTAAGAAAATAAAATGTATGTTGTTAGAGATAAGTTGAGATTTTATTCTATGTGCTATTTAATTTCTTGTTTTTTTTTTTTTTTTTTACTCGTTGGTCCTTAGGAATGTTTTTACTACCTAAGTCAAGTCTATTGGGAAATAAAAATTCCATGAAATATATAAGGACAATGCCAGTCATAATGAGCAATTTTATTTACATTTTATCTGTATTTGTTATGATAAGTTCTGTTTAATTGTGGTTCTATACTTTTTACTTAGCTTGTCATACATAATAAAGTAAAACTTGGATTGTATATTCTTACAAAACACACTTGTATAAAGCACCTAAGCATTTTCTGTTTTTCAATTCTCTATGAGTTCTACATTTACTTTGTAAAAGTGTGACAGTTTTCTGGATATAGCTAGAAATGGCCATTATAGATACATATGTCAGTTGTTTCATTTATATTACTGACACATTCAATCTCAATTTTGTTCAAACAGTATTTGTCAGGTGATCATTATTCTCTACTTTTACAATACTACTATTTTAGGAGTTTGAATACCCACATTATTTTGTGAGGAAGGATATTTAACATGTGGGCCAACTCTCTCGATGTCACTCCCTTACATGATCATAAAAGATCACATCAGCATTAAGAAAAGTATGTATTTTATTATTTGCTATGTTATGAGCTCATCTGTCCACTTATTTAAAATCCCAATTGGATTATCAAAGTTTAAGTCCATTTGGTATGATCTTAGAACTGAAATTCAGTATTCTTTTGAACCACATAAAAGTATAATCCGATTTTTCTGGATACTTACCTTGCTGATCTCATAAGAAGCAAAATACCCTGACGTTATTTTGTCCCACCATTAAGCCAAAGAGAAGAAGGAAATAAACTATTCACAATCTAGAGGCATATAATTCCCTTTTCTTGTCAACGTCTATACTTTATACATAGAGTAGAAAATATAAATATAGATCTAACAATCTCCTGTTTCCCTCAGTTCTTCTACCTAAAATACCCAATTCTTATCACCACATTTCATAATTTTACTATAGTATAGCAAATAAGAATTTCTATTAAGCACCACTCTTCTTTTGCATCCATTATACAGTTTCTAGTCCAATATGCTATTTCTTTCAGCAGAGATAGGGATTCCTATAGAAATATTAGGCCAATATGAATTCTCAGATTTTCATCATCCTGTAAACTTTTTTTTTAGACAACTGCATTAAGAATAATATTTTTCTTTGTGCTCAGGGTCATTTACTTTCTTCATTATTATTAGTCATTCTCTAAAAAAAGGTCATGTCATAATCCTGGTAAATGTCTTTTCCAATTTAGAAAAATCAAATCCTTGTAAATCTCAATTTATCTTCATTAACAAGGACGTTCTTAATCTACACTAATTTTTATCATTTCTCTTAATCTTACAGTCATTCTACCACTTAACTAATAAATATTGGAAATATATTTTAGGTAGTATTCTAACACATAAATTCTGTAATGGATAAGAGAAAGATTATTTTTTTCACTTAAGGAAGAGTAGTGGAGAATATAGAAAAAATAAACATATATAGCACCACCAGAAAATTAAAAATTTATTTTAAAATTTAAAATTTATTTCTACTGCTTTCCTTACCAAATTTCTTATATTTTGGTAAATATTTTATTATTTATTTTTGACACATAACATTTTATATACCACTTTCATAATAATACTAATCATAAAATAAGCATAGCAGTTAATATTTATTAAATAATTACTATGTATTTGAAAGTTATTCTATGTTCTTTCCATAGATTAATTCCATCCTTGCTGTGCTTATCTGTTTCTTCATAGCAAGCTACCCAAAACTGAAGTTAAATCAATTACAATACATGTTTTGCTCCCAAATCTTGTAATTTGTGTGCAGTTTGCTAGAGGAAGTTTATTGTTTCTTTACTTGGTAGGACTGAGGCAACTCAGAGGATGAGAACCATAACCTTTGGAACTTGTTTCCTCACATGCCTGTGATTGATGTCAATTGTGAGTTGCAGCTCTGTATTTACTCTTCTGTGTTGCACTCAGAACAATATGCTGCAGTCTATTTGCTTACCTGTCTGAGTCTCTGATAGACTTTGAGTTGCTTCCAAAAAGAAAACATTTCTTATTTATCATTGGGGAGAGGCACCATTCAAATAGTGAATATTACATGAAAGTTTATTAAATAATGAAAAAATGAATGAATTATGTTCTTCACTAATAGAATATTTTCCCTTAGCAAAATATTATAGGAAACTATCCATCTTCTGTTTGGACTCGTCTAGTGATTGATTTTTTTTCCCTCAATTCTGACAGGAGACCCCTCTCTCTCTCCGAGTAAATTCACTGAGGAAAACCTACTGAGCACACAAGGATAATGATCATATGCAAACCCAGAAAAAGACTCTCATTAGGAACTGACTCTGCTCTTCCAGAACCTTGTTTTTGGACTGCCACTCTTCAAAACTTTTGAACAATACATGCTTGTTGATTAAGGCAACCAATCTATGTAGTTTGCTATAACAACCCAAGTAGTCCTATTACAAACATTGAAATATATTTCAAAGTAAAAGCAATCTGTGGTTTGTGATTCAGATTACTTGTTTATTAAAATTCTATGGGAAGATTTAAAAAAAATCATTCTAAGCTTTTCTTCTGGAAGAGTTATATTAGCTTTTTTGGTCAGATTAATATTCCTATAAATAATAAAAATTATGAAAAACATAAGCATATGTGTTGAAAGACAGAAGTGTTTAAAAAGAAGTAGCTACTTGAAAACTCTAGGTCCTGTAGAGTAAAAGTCCAAAGAGTAAACAAGGAATTTGGTAACACTCTCCTATGAAAGTTTGACAAGTAAAAAGAGGTCATTAAGCTACTAAAGTCTGAGTAAGTAAAATTTCCCGTATACTCAAGACATATGAAAATGTTAGAAACTTGTTATCTACAAAAGAGAAGCAGACCTGGTAATTACCTAAGATTCAGGTAAATGTTCCAAGTTATGCAATAGGAGTAAAAATCAAGTTTAAATTATTCATTTCTAACAAAGCAGAGATTCACAAGGCTCCATTATTTATTAAACTAAGCCAATCTTCCCTACACTAGCTTCTACAGAAAGTAAAGGAGATACACCCCGATGGAGTGCGGTTTGGTCACTGTCTCTGGTTGGTGCAGTTCTCATTCAAAGGATCCTGGCTAGATCTCAGGGATGGGGGAACAACCAAATGAATAACTAAATAAAATAAAATAAAGTTCTACTTCCTCCTCTCTTCCTGCCTGTACCTTTAACTTAAAAAAAAAAGTAAAGAAAATGTTCCAAGAACATAACATGATAAATAGCCTCCAATTTTCTCATATCTCCTGCTAGAAATATAAAAATTTTTCTTTTGATTCTTCACCTTTGGAAAACACTGAGAATACTAAAAGTACAATGTTTAAATCTCTCTAATGCTATAGCGCTTCAAATACTCTAATACTATTCAGATTAAAGTTCAAACCAATAATTATATCAAATAGATAGTAACTTTCCAAATATTTGGATATTAGACCATATCCCTCTAAATACGAAAAGTAAATAGAAAAAAATGTCAATGAAAATTAAATGAAATTAATGAAAAGAAAATATAATTTATTAAAATTTGTCAGGTATAGTGAATGCAGTGCTTAGAGTGAAATTTATTATACAAATGTATGTTTTAGAAAAGAGAATATAAACAATAACTCAGGAAATTAGAAATAATAGGAATTTAATTCTGAAGGAAGAATGTGAAATTGAAACTAGAAAACAGAAGAGAAAATCAATGAAAGCAATAGTTGATTTTTAGAAACATCAATAAACAATAGACCTTAAGACAGTAATAACAAAAGGAATCAAAGAAAAATTTGTTAATATGAGATATAAAATAAAGATTGCATGTATTGATCCCATGGACTTTAAGATGGCAATGAAAAACACTATGAACACTCATATGCATATAATTTCCATAACTTAGATGAAATGAGCCAATACTTTGCAAGACAGAATATATAAAAACATAGAGGTGATATAAATAGTCTGAATATGCTTGTATATATTAACCAATTTGAAACTATGATTCGTAAATTTCTAGAAGAGAAAGCACCAGTTCCAAATGATTCACTAGTGAAGTCTACTAACTATTAAAGGAATAAATTATACCACCTAGAAGCTCTTCCATAAACTATATATAGAAGTAACACTGCCTAGCTATTCTGAGACCAGTAGCATCCTAATATTTAAATCAGATAAAGATGCTACTAGTAAGGAAATCTATAGATCAATTAATTTAATGAAAATTCTTGCAAAATGCTCAACAAATTATTAATAGATCTAATCCAACGATGCTAAACATTATACACCATGATCGAGTGAGATTGTTCCAGATACACAAGATTAGTTCAGCAATCACAAATCAATTATGACTCAGTAACAACTGACAAGAGAACCCATGCATCTTAAAAGTTAGTGTCAGGAAAAGTTGACAAAATGCAATACTTGTGCTTAATTTTAAAAAAGTTTAAATAATTAGAAAGGTAGCATTATTTAACTTGATAAAAACATATTTTAAAAATCTATAACTAACAACATGCTTACGAAGAAAGACTGAAGTCTTTCCCCAATGATCAGGAACAAGACAATGACATTTTGCCTCACCATTTTTATTCAACAAAGTACTGGAAAACTTAACAATAAAACAAGGGAAAAAAGTAAAGTTACACAAACTGGGAAAGGAAATAAAATCATCTTTGCAAATTAAAGAAAGTTACCTAAAACATTCAAAAAGTTAAAAAATGTAAATAAGTGATTATAGAGGGTTGATATATAAAAGGTTAATATACAAGTTTTAATTGTTTACTACATGATATCAATGAGTAGTAGGAATTTGAAATTAAAACCACAATATAATTTATAATAGCATCCAAATAAGAAAATACTTATGTAAAAATTTTATAAAATATTTTTAGAATCTGTGTACAAAATCTAAAAATCTTTGAAGAAAGAAATCAAAGACAACCTAAGCAAATGTTTATATATTATATTCATGAATAGAAACATTTACAATTGTCAAAAGGCTTATTATTTTATAAATTTATATATTCTACACAATCCTAAATGAAATTTTAGTAAGCAATTTGGAATATCAACAAATTGAATCTAAAGTTTATGTAGCCAGCAAAAGAAAAAAAAAAAGAATAGCCAAAACAATTGTGAAAGAGATGAACAAAATTAGAGGATTTAAACAATCAACAAGATTTACTACAAAGCTATAACTAATATAAGCAGCACGGCATTTGTGAAAAATTCAGTAGATAAAGAATAGCTATTTCAACAAATAGTGCTTGAAGATTTGGACACCTATATACTTTTAAATGTATCCAGACATATATCTTACTTATTTTACAAATTATAACTCAAAATTTATCACCAACATAAATACCAAATGCAAATTTAAAAATTCCTGGGTAATAGTTTTGGAAAAACTCAGGGATTTAGCTGATGACATAATAATTTATGTAGAATATGTGAAAATTAAAAAAATATAGAATAATAAATGATTCTAACAAAGATCCAAAAAAACAAGACTTAACATACAAAAGTTAACTGCCTTCCTACATACCATAATGGAACAGAAATAATTTAGTATTATAAAATCATGATAATTGACAAAAAAAGTACCAGTACATATAACTACAAAATTCTAATGAATGAAAGCAAGAACAAAAAATGGAGACAAACCACTTTCATTCATAGGAAGACTCAATATTATTGACATGTATGTTATTCTATAGATTAAATGCCATTTAAAAAAATTCAAAAGTCATTTTGCGTATATTGAGAAACTTATTCTAAATTTTATATGGAAATGCCTAAGAAACATAAAAGTCAATAGAATATTAAAGGAGGAGTATAAAGCTAGAGGACTGTCACTACTCAACATCAACATTCACTATAAAGCCAAATTAATTAAGACAGTGTGATATTGATGGAAGAATAAGTAGATCAATGGAACAGAACAGAGAGTCCAGAAGTAGGCCTTCATAAATATAGTCAACTAATCTTTGGCAAAAGAGTAAAGTTAATGCAATGGAAAGATTATTTTTCAACAAATTGTGCTGTAATAACTGAACACTCACATGCAAAAAATAGATACTTTACATCCTTTACTAAAAATAACTCAAAATGGATCACAAATCTAAATATAAAATGCACAATTACAAAAATTCCTAGAAGATCATCTTAGATACTACATAGATGACATTGGAAATGATGACTGTGCTTTTTTAAATTAATCAATGAAAGCACAATCCATGAAAGAAATCATTGATAGATTGGACTTCATTGAAACAGATAACATGTGTTCTAGAAAGAGTGTTCTGTTCTAGAAAGTGCCAAGAGAATGTGAAGACAAGTCAGACTAGGAAGAAATTTTTTCAAAAGACATATCTGATAAAGAACTTTTATCTAAAATATTCAGAGTTATTAGAAATAATCAGTAAGAAAATAAAAATTATTAAAAGTTAAAGTCTGTAATAGACACTTCAGACAAAAAATATATCAAATAAGCACTTAAAAATCTTCAAAATCACATCATCAGGGGGATATATATTAACAACAATAGGATTAATTTTACATGTACTATTGGAAATGTCAATATTTGGAATGTTGACACCACCAAATGCTGATGTGGAGCAAAAAGAACTCTCACTCATTGACTGGTAGGAATGCATTATGTAGTAGTCCAATTTGAAAGAAGCTTTCACAATTTCTTTTAAAAAAATCTACGTAATCCAGCAATTGTACTCCTTGATTTTTACTCAAAGGAGGTGAAATGTTTTGTTCATGCAAACATCTGCACATGGATGTTTATAGCTGCTTTATTCATAATGGCCAAAACCTATAAGCAACCAAGATGTACTTCAGTCACTGAATGAATAAAATCTGGTACATCCAGGCAATGGGATGCTATTTAGCACTAAAAAGAAATGAACTATCAAGGTCATGTGTGAACAGTTTGTTTTGGGGAAATTTAACTTCTTCCCCTTAGTTTTCCTGTGAATGCTGTGAATTGCTGTGAAAATAAAGTGACGATTTTAAATGTCTTACCAATTTACAATTTACAAATTCTAATGTAAAATATATCATAGACCTAACTATAAAATGTAATATAAAAACAGAATATTAAATTTTCTAGAAGGTAGTCTAGGAAAAGGTGATATTATATTTCATAACATGCTTTTAGACAGAGGACAAGGCCTGATTAAAAATAATTGATAAAATTAAAATTTCAAGTCTATGTAAAACACTGTTAAAAGAATAAAACACTAGCCAACAAGTGACATAAATATTATCAGAACACATATTTGTAAAAGATTTGTATCAGAATACACACACACACACACACACACACACACACACACATTCCTCTCAAAACTCAGCAATAAGAGAAAGAAAAATACCAAATGTTATAATTTACACGTAGCATATAAAAAACAACAGAAGAATAAAGTAAAAAAAAATAAAACAAAACAAGTAACATATTTTGTCCATAAAATCATATCGGTCATTACGAGAAAGGTAAAAAGAAAGGGGTACCATACCAAGGTAAAGGAGTAAATTAAAGGGTGAATGATAAGAAAAAAGAATAAGAAATAAAACTGTTAAATTTTAAAATTATTCAATAGATTTAAACATACTACACAGATAGCAAAACATAAAAACAGCCTTCAACACGGTTTGTCAGAAGGTGAAAATAAACTAAATGCCACTACATATCATAATGACTAAAATAAAAATTTTAAAAATCCTCCAAATCTTGAAGCAACCAAGATAAACTTTATTAAGCAAAAGGATAGCAAGTTGTGGTACATCTATAAAATAGAATATCACTCACTGATAAAAAATTATGAACTTTCAAATCATGGAATAACATGCTCAAAACTCAAGCACATATTCCTAAATTAAAGAAGTCATTCAGAAAAGAATACATATGTGATTCTAATGTGACATTCTGGTAAAGACAATACTTTAATAACAAAATATTTCACTCTGTCAGCAGTTCAGCAAGAAGGGGAAAGTAAACTAGGTGCATAAAGTTTTAGGGATTTTTAGGTAATGAAGCTATATGATGCTATATCATGGTATAAATGTTATGTATTTGTAATAACTCATGGAAAATATAGTCAAAGAGTAAATATTATGTGTGCACAATTGAAAAAATCATTATGGGAGCATATTTATTATGACAGAGATTTATTTTCTCACAGTTCTAAAGACTGAAAGCCTGATAGAAAGTTTTGGCATACATGGTATCTCCTGACGTGTTTCTTCTTGGCTTGCAGATGAGTGCCTATCTCTGTGGCTTCACTGGTTGTTTCTATGTAGATGCACATGTCTCATGTTTTTGTGTATTAAAATTTCCTCTCCTTTGGACATCAGTAATATCATCTAGGGTCCTACCCAATTGACATCATCTCAAGTATCTCCTTAAAAAAAAAACAAAATGACGTGGGCAGGCAGGACTGAATGCAAGCAGGCAGGCGGAAAAAGTGAGGAAGAAGAATAATTTTATTTTATTTTTATTTAGTTCACATTGGTTGTTCTCCCTGAACCCAGATACATGACCCAGTCCTTAGGATGTATGTGGACTGTGCTCCTTCAGAGGTGTCTTAACCACTACCTGATAGCACCTTAATTATCTCTATAAAGATCTTATCTTCATTCAGATCTTATTTCATTCAGAAATACTGAGGGTCAAGACTTCAATTTTTACATTTTAAACTAACATAATCCATCACATAATAGGATTCAGAAAGGAATCTTACTATTTTTGTAAAAAAAAAAAAAAGAAACTATATTACAAATACATGAAGCTAACTCATTTAAGAGTGTGTGAGTAAAGGGCATGGACATGAAATTTGGGAATGAGTGGAACCTATAAAATGCAAAAGGAACTACTCATAATGATATGTTTTAGTTAATAAAATTGTTTACCACTAAAATAAGAAGTTATTAAAGAAAGGAAACTGGTAAAGAAAGGAAACTTGTGCATGGCATAGGACAATTATCTCAAAATTTATTTAAATCTAAAGCTGTTTCAAAAATAAAGTCTATCAAATCATATATCTAATTTGTTATCAGATAGAATTAAAGGGAGAAGAAAATGGAATAACAGATTTCTGGTGCTGAAAAAATAGAAGGGTATATCTCTAAGTATAAGTTAGTAAAAATATTCTTTAGAATAATAAAGATAAAACAAAGACTTTCATGCAGATGATTCTGAGATCACTAATTACCAAATAAATGTAAAAAAAATAAAATCTTAAGTAATGTCTTCAGTCTGAAAAGCAATGACACCAAGCAGAAGGTTTTAAGAATGAGTAATGAAAATAGAAATATGCAATTTAATAAAAATACCAAATTTATTATAATATAAAATTATCTCTTTGCTCATCCATATATTGATAATTTACTTATCACCCAGTGGGTTTATATATAAATTTACTTTCCTAAAAATCATTTCAAATCTATTTAACAGATAATGCAAACTATTAACATGTTGAGATTTGGTTTTAAGACATATTAAGCACAAAGTAATTGAAAACAATTAAAAAAGGGCAGTAGTATAAAAAGAAATTGAACTGTTGCAGATATCTTATCCTGGCAGAACTCACACTGCTGTTTATGTAGCACTATAATACTAAAAGTTAGAAAGTGGCAATTTATAAATGCATATTTCAATATCTAGAATAACAACTAATCAAACAAAAAAGAGAAATGTATAGAAAAAATAACTCAGAGAGGTAATGAAATAAATACTTTTCAAAAATACTAATATCAGATAAAGGAAAGCAGAATAATAATATCAGAAGAAAAGTATACTAAGGAAAAATAGAAGTCAAATATTAATTGTATACTTAAAAACACACTATAAGCATATACTTTATGAAAAATGGATAATTTATAAAGGCAGAGATTGATTTTATTCCAAATTAAAGACAAGATGTCAGGTTTATTATTATTATTATTTATTACTATTATAGACAAAATCAATTTTTAAAAATAGGTTTTCTTCCAGAGAATACAATATGTAGCATGTATAGTTAAAATTATCAGAAAAGTCTACATAAATTTTACATGACATTCAATAATTGATATAAACATGATATATTTATAGAAATGTAAATAAAACTATAGTAATCTACAAAGATTTAAAATCAGTAAATCAGTCAGTGTTAGGTATAACTTTCAGGACAAAAATGGAAGAGCTGATATTGATTCCACCAAAAGAGGCTAATTATTAAGTAAATGATAAAAAGATCTGAAAAGCTACACCAACAAAGAAGATATACATTTGGAAAATATGCATGTGAAAAAACCCTCAATGTGATATTAGATTATTGCTCATTAGAGAACCGCATACTAAAACAAGAATGTTATTTTACTATACACTTGCTAGAATGACTAAAATCTAAAACAAACAACAACAAATGTTGGTAAGGGTGTAGAGCAACAGGAACTCTCATTTATTGTTGGTGGGATACAGTCATGCTGGAAGATAATTTAGTCATTTCTTGCGAGACTAAACTTATTTTTCCATAAGATTTAGCAGTCATGTTTCTTAATATTTACCCAAATTAGCTGAAAACTTCTATCTGCACAAATATTCCACAGGCAAGTTTATGGCAGATTTATGCATAACCAAAATGTTCTTATATAGGTAAATGGGTAAGTATCCAATATTTATTAATGTTAAATATTAAACTGTAGTTAAAATTCAGTACCAAAAAATGAGTTAAAATTAAATAACATGAAAGAACCTTAAATAACCATTGTTAAATGAAAGAAGTAATCTGAAAAACCTACATACTGTCTGATTCCAAATAATTGCCACTGTGAAAAAGGCAAAACTACGGAGACAAGGTAAGTGTTGAGTTAGGCTGCAAGAAAGGAAAGAAGGAATGAAACTGCAACGCCAGTGGGTTTAAAGCAGTGAAATTATTCTGTATTCTGTATGATAGTTGTAATAATGAATACATGTGTCAAAGCCCACAAAGAATGAACCCTAATGTAACCCATGGACTTCTGTTAATAATAATTTATCAATATAGGCTCCTCAATTGTCATAAATGTATCACAGGTATATAATGTATTATTAATGGGAACATGGGGTAAGGAAAGAATGAAGATGTCTATAACAATGTGTACTCACCACAAAATATCTCTGTAAACCTAAAACTACTCAAAAATAATTCTATTAAAAATAAAAACAAGTTGGGGTCTGTTATGGACAAGTAAAGTCAACATAGGAACAAGTTTGCTTTTTCAATGTTAAAAAAATTTTTTTAACATACAAACAAGTATGGCACAATTATAAAAAATGTTTAACTTAAAGAAAGCAATTTTGACCTAAAAAAGTCAGTGGGGTTGGTTATTTAAGTATTCAGTTGTTGAGGAATGATTCTTTGCACAGTCGATCTGGCAGTCAACAATAATGTGCTCAGAGAGAAGCGTTAGCGATTGGGAATCAGAAGAATGATATTTACAGAGAATCAATTGTCCAGAAATTTCAGCAAAAAAAAAAAACAAAAAACAATCACAATCCAAGTAAATTACACTGCTCATAAGCTACTCTAAATTATTAGATGTAAAATTTTAAAAATCAAGCACACTGCCTAGGATATGTGAGTCAAGTAGATGGAATACAAAGACAACAATGTTAAATGACTGAAAGATGATTAAGGAAGACATTGATAACAATGTGCAAAAGAGGCAAAGTTGAAAGTGATTACAGTTATATGCTTTTATTAGAAATGCAGTAGGAGGAAGGTCCAAATTAAAACCTAGGATAGATAAAAATGGAAAAGCTCAATCTAAGTGATAAGTAATAAAAGACTTTCAAGGGAGCTCCCTCTTTACAGCTCATGTTCATCTATCTTGGAGACAGGGCTTTAAGAGTTTCTTTCAGCAAAGCTACAACTTGGTTTTGTCAAGCAAGGAGGAAAGATTGCAAAGAAGGGGTTAGGGCATTGAATAATATGTACAGTTGGATTTAATTAGGGCAAAGTGATAAGTGAGGGTTTTAGCACAAAAATTAACACAGATGGTTGAAAAAGACAAATTTAGTATCTTCAATCTGGAAAATGTCAGGCTTAGCATAGATAATAAAGTCCTAGAAAATAAAGAATGAAATAAAAGCTTTACTTGAAATGGTAAATGATTCTAAGAAGGGAAGCATGCACACACTATACTTAGAATTCCTAAATAGATAATGACTGCATTAACTCAGGTTCTCTGCTATAGTAACTCATGAGTACAAAATGGAAAGCTTCTGTCAAGATAAAAATACTAAACTAAAATTTTTAGAATTCTGGTTTTAAAAGAAAATAATAAAGCATAATGGCCACAATTCAAATTTTTATTACTTGTCATTAAATATCTTTCCACACAAATATATTTATAACCTAGTTCATTTTAAAGTGATAATTAGATCTGTAGACAGTATCTAGGGAATCTGAGCTATAATCATTATTTATTATTTCTTAGAATTATCTGCAATAATACTGAAAATATAAAATTATATCTATTTCCTATGCAATATAAATTCCATGTTCTATTGTAAAATTAATAATGATAATATTTCTTCAAATGTGAGGTATCCAAAGAGCTCTATTAACAGAAAATACTTGAAATTTTATACAATTTATATGTAGAAAAAGATGAAAATCCATCAATCGCAACAGCAGAGAGAGACTTAGATAGCATTATGCTTAATGATATCAGTCACATAAAGACAAACATCATATGATTTCACTCATATGTGGTATATAGAAAAGCCAAACTAATGAACTAAATAAAACAAAAACAAACCAATTATATGGTGAAGATTAAAATTGGACTTTAAGTAGTAAACGTATAGATGTTGCTTTATGATGATACCCAAAATTTATATAATACTAAAATGTAATATTATTTCAAAATGTATATATTTAAAATCAAGTCACTAAATGGAAACTAGCACTGACTTTTTAATGGATGACTAAAAATTATTAATCTATTAGTACATCATGATCATCTGAGATATTCAGATTTTTCACTTAAAGCCACAACTATTTCAGACTATAAGTTTTACATTGAATGATCAATGACATTATTTCTAGGAAAATTGTTTAAAAGTAGCTTATGAAGATAATTGATAAATAAACTGCCTAGGCATGTGGATACTACACTGAAAGTAGTCAAAAAAGAGAAAACGGAGGCCAGAGGTGGTGGAGTGAAGGTGGGGTGAGAGAGAGGAAAGAGAGAGAGAGAGAGAGAGAGAGAGAGAGAGAGAGAGAGAGAGAGAGAGAGAGAGAGAGAGAGAATGAGGTTTGTTGCTGGCGACAAACATAAGATAAATAATTTTGTGACCAAGATTAAGAATGGCAAAGAAAACAGTAACTGGGTCTGTAGCCGTAGACCACCAAATCCCAGGTCCATTAAAGCAGTTACCAGTTTTATTCCTTCCCTTTGGAAGCAAACTCTTTATAGTTATTGGAACCATTTTCACCATTTTTAAATTAGAGACTGCTATTGCTCTCCTCTGCTCATAAAGGACTCCCCCAAACTGTGTAACCATATGTAACACTGAAATTTTCTCAGTAATTTGGAGGATGATAGGTTTGGGTGACTTATCTTGAATAATGGTATCTTTAGCATTTCAGTAAACATTAAACCATCAAAACATGACTGGGTCTTGACTAGTGTCATTAGTGGTAAGGAACAGGCTATAGAGAGAAAATTAAAAAAAAATTAGCAAAACAATAGATTATTTGAGTTGGAAAGACAAAAAAATTTTTGGTAAACTTGAAAATAAATCAAAAGAAGATGAGTAAAACTAACACTAAAATTTTAGAAATCAACAAATAGACACATTCTCATTAAATGGAAAATTTATGATCTCACTAATGAAAAACAAAGCAATTTGAAAATAATTTTCAAAAATAAAAGGAATAAGGTTATATACCATGTACATGGATGAACTATAATCTACCTCAAATTATTTCTTCTGTTGAATGAGATAGAGATGATTTCATTTTTTTCTTTATAGAAAATTAGTTGTTCCAGATGAGTAATAAAAATAATTTCCCTTTTCCTACTACCATGAAGAGTCAAATTGACTATAAATTAAGATAATGTGTTTTCAGTTTGCTTGTAAGATTCATACTATGTTTTTACTTTCTCGCCTCATGCAGATCTTAATAGCTATAAATTTATTAAAAATTTGGATATCAAGCAGAGTAAATTTTCTGTATTTTCTTTTAGAAGAGAGTCTTAACTATTTGTGATCATTGGCACTCCCACATGAATTTTGCAATCATCCTCTTAAATCTTAGCTTAATTTTTTTAGATTTTGATTGCGATTGCATTTCATCCATAAATCAAGATGGAAGTTTTATGCCTTTAAAATAGTGACACTTCCATTGCATGAACAAAGTTTATCTCCCTCTTTTAAATCCTCTCTCTTGATACTGTTGTGTAGTTAACTAGATTATCACGAGTTATCAATTATTATTGGTGGTTTCAGATATATCTTATTAAATTATTGATTTTATAAGTTACTTATTGCAGAGATGTATAAATACATTGTTTATAAGTAGCACATGGAGTTACCATTATTAGTTATGTGTTTGTTTACTTTTTTATTACTTCTTTATTTTAATTTTCCTCACAAGAATGCGTGTTTCCTGTGTGATTCTTACCTTGTTTATAATTTTATATCCAATATTTTGAAACTATCTGGCATTCAACTGATCTTAGTAAATGTTCAGTGAATAGTTTATTGATTTAACTAGTACATGGGTAAATAAATTGAAGACCATAGTCTTTAGAATTTGAATTAATAAAACCCTGTCAACAATTGTAGTAAATTCTCATTGTTTTTTAAATGAATTTGGGTTTCTTAACCATTTTAACAGTCTTAATTCAGCACTGGCACATCCTACCACCATTTTAAACATGTACTTTGCCACATGTGTATATTCTGTGGAATATTACTTCTTTTTTCTTCAATTCTCTTCTGCTTCTATCCAATCATAGTTCTTTGTGTGCAGAGAACATAATAATGAAAACATGGTAGATCAGGGATACAAAAGGAAGGAAAAAACAAGTGAGAAAAATGTTGAGAAAATAATCAAAATTTGTTAATAGACAATAATTTTACTCTCTTTTACTTCACTATTTGTTCCACGAGACTCTTTGAAAATGAACAAATGTTCAAAAGTCTGATAATAAATGATACCATGCAATAGAAAGACAATTTTGTTTTTGATTTTTATTCCTATACTGGTCATGGGGAAAACAAAACCAAACTCTCAAAAATAGACAAAAAAAATCATAAATAAAACATCAAATACATTAATTCATGAGACATGCTTCTACCCATGACCATCACAGGACCTCTTTCATTTATTTTTTACTTCATCCTTTTATCTTACTCTAACAGGATAAAGGCATTAAATTGCTGCCCAGTAACTATGAAGAACTGAGATCCCCCTTTTGGTAAATATTACTTCTGAATGTCTGCCAAGGATCAACCTCACATTCCTACTTCTAGTCCTAGATCTGCAGACAAGAAGTATATGGTAGTTCTACTCCCATATCTGTATTTCTGCAACACAGAACAAAGTCTGCTGAAGTCAGGAAACTCCCATGTTGTTAATGGCCACACATCAACTGTTTTTCCAAATATACTTGCTATTAATTTTCTTGTAGTGAATAAAGAAAGTAACCACATCAGCAGGATAAAAACTATTTTACAGTTCTGGCTGAGAGAAAGAATGCCAGTTTATATACTCATCGAATGATATTCCTCTCTACTGAGACTTCCCACAAGTGTTAAATGCAACTCAAAAGACTTGCTACAGTTCAATTCTTACAGCTAACCTTCCTTTTTGTCTTTGAAAATACATCCAATCATAAAAAAATAATGGAAATTCAACAGAATTATTGGGAAGATAGGTGTTTCACATGATTAAATTGGTTACTATCTTTAAATAAAGAAGGAGGATATAGTCAAATTGAAAAAGATATAAATTGCAATATAAATTCAGTTTTGAAAATTTAGTTTGTGTTCATAGGAAGTGAAAACTAGAAAGACTTATTCTATAATTTATCAAATTAGCATAATTATCGGTTGGCTATTTTAAGATATCAAATAAAGAAAATACCCTATCATAAAAATCTTAAACAGAATTAGCTTTATGTAAATTGACTTATGAACCACAAATACAAAGAAATATGAACTTCAGAATAATTTTTTATGCCCTCAGTTATGAGTAGCTTCTCAAGTCTGTCAAACTAACTGTTAAATGGTTTGCTGTTAAACTCAAGTGATATAAGATTGGAAAAATATACAAATAAATAAATATTTCCAATTCTTTTGCAATTATAAAAAATGGCATGAAGTTTTTGTTTTTCTTCCATTATCCCAATCTATTTTCACTTGTTTATTATATAAAAATGAATCTAGCAACTATAATATAGCATTTATTACTATCTTCCCATATCCGTAAACATTCAAAAGAAAAGTTTTCATTTTTTTTCACCTTATATTTTATTTAAGGAGATCAAATATATGGATTAGGAAAAATAGGAAAATTATTTTAAAATGCTCAAGTAAATGAAAAGTCAGTGAAAATTACGTGATTAAGTATTTAAAACACTATGTTCAACTTTTTTTAAAATATCATACACAAAATGGTGGTAATTATGGTTCAGTAAGATAAGAGTAAAGGCAGCTGTGGATGAACCATTCAAGGGTCTCAACCACAACAGTTTTCATCGGCACGCTGAAAAGAGTAAGCTCAGTCCACTCACAATAGGTTCATGGTATATCTATGTGAACTTTACAATTCACACCAGCAGTCAAGCTCTTAGTGAATATCTAAGTGGGGAATATTAGTCTTACATTTGTTGAATTCTGAATCTTATTTTAGATATACACCAATTTACAGATGAACATTTTAGATCAAAATAATAATGATAATAATAAAAGGAGACTCAAGAGAAAGAAAATGTGGAGCAGATTAAAATATCATGCACTCATGAATAAAATAGGTCACTTGGGTTAAGTGAAAAATGATGTTTTTAAGGTGTTTGTAAGAATGTGGTAAGAAATTCGTAGAAGTCACGATTAAATAAATGAACTACGATTTATGTAATTTACAGTTGCAGACAATACATTGCTAGAATATTTTTAAAGAATTTGAGACTTTTATGACATTGTTTTTGGCGACATTATAGCAGAAATTGTATATTTTCCTACTACAAAAGTCTCTAAGTTGGCATTAGTTTGATAAAACTTAACTAGCAAATTCTACAGTGAGCATGTTATTAATTGAACTAAATTATGTCTCTTCATCCTATACAAACCTTTTGTAAAAATCAAATACATACGACAGCTGTAATTTATAATACTATTTTTAATTGCAACTCATTCACTTTAGAACATCCTCACAAAATTCCTCAAGATCCTCACAATATACAAGATTAAGTGCTACTTCTTGGAGACTAAATATATACTAATTGTACTGAATTAAAATAAACAAACAATATTAAAATAAAAGTAATCAATTAGGCAATTAACTCATTCTAAAGAATTAAAGACAAATGCTCAAATCATGTTTTCATGCTTCCTGAAAAAATATTAGTTGACTGTTTCAGGAATATAGTGCCTTATCTTTTAATAGAATATTCTTAATTTGACCCACTATCTTTGGAACTTTTAACATGTTCTCATATAATGCAAGCAAAAACCATGTAGACAATTGAAATAGAGAAGTGAAATCATACTTGGAATTTCTTACTCTAGTTTACAAGCCCAAGCCCATGATTATATGGTTAAAAGAAAATTCATATATTAACACTTCCAAATTTTCTCTTCTTATTCAAACTAGTCATTAAATCTTGAACTGTGTGAGTAAACTCTTAGGAAATGTTTACAAAATAGGTTGATGTTTTTCAAATTACTTATGAAAGAAAATGTTAAGTTCTGGTTACTTTGTAACTTATGTCAACTGGTATATAACACACAAATACACACACACATTTGTATGATACAAAATGCAGTTTTGTAAAATATAGGTATATATTATGATACTGTGTTAAATAATAGAATAAAATTAATAAATTTATGAAAATATGTAAAAATATTTAAGACAAATTCAACTATTAAATGAGTCTTTGAGGAAAAATCAAAATTTATTTTGGATTTTCATTACCATCATTGAGTGGTTTATTTCAGTACAGAAATATAATTTGATTAATTTTCTAGGTTGCATGAAAACTAATACAAATTAAAATGTCAATGCTAAATAGTTTCTTGATCATTTAGTCAAATTATAGCTTCTTGTTACAATCTTGAAAGCTATAATCTAAAAATGTCTATATCTGGTATAAAAATTTGGTGTGACTTTCATTTTTACTTGACTATTGACATTAATAACATTCTCTCAGGTGAAATATAGTAAGTTCTAGTTTTTTTCTTTTGTTTGTTTTTTGTGCCCCCCACTACCCAACGAACCAGAGGTCCTTGGGTTTTGCATGGTCTGTACCTTAGCTGCCTCAGCAGCCTAAGCCAAAATGGTGAGCCCACTAAGTTTTACTTTTCAACCAGATCGTGGATAAGTACTGATTTTTTTGTTTGTTTGTTTGCTTTATTTTTTTCCAATTAACTTTGTATCAAGAGATCTGGTCACAAACTTCAAAACCTAAATAAGGTTTGTGAAATTAATAGGATAAAGTAATATGATAGTAGATACAAATATAGTTTATATTGTTAGAAACAAATTGAGATGATTTGTATGTCAAAGCATCTCTGTAAAAGCAGAACAATGTATATAATACTAATAGGGTGGGAGGCAGGGCAATCATGTCCTGTGTTCCTTTACAAACGAATCGTTGTTCCACATTGAATCTGTAATGCAGTGTGAAGGATGCTGACACAGTCAATAATTCTCTCTTACAAAAAAGTTCAAAGATTCAATGTGAATAACATTATCCTATTTTCACAAAATCCCTTTCTTGCATCAAGTAATATGGCATCAGACAAGGATTCCAACTGAGTAGTGGCATAAAAAAATATTACAAGGATTCAGTAGGTCAGCAGGGAGCACAAAAAAAAAGCATCCTTTCTTGAAACTAGTTTGATTAAACCTAATAATCTAAGATAAAAGTAAGATAACTAACTTATCAATATCTCCCCTAAGACTCCACTTTCCTATTTGTTCAATGTGAACAAACACCTGCTACATTATTGTCAATTTTTTTCGTAGATTTAAAAACTTTCTTCTTGATTGGCCCCTAAAGCATCAATAACATAAACAGGAATGATTTCCTCCTATGTTTTTGATATAAAGCCTCTGTAAATCTTGATAAAACCTAAGGTAGCTAAACTTTTATTTTTCATTTTCTTTAAATGTTTAAAAATTAAAAATATATTGATAGGGTAAATTTTGGCTTTGTCCAACAAGAAAATATTTCTTTCTGATTAACAATTTTTAAATAAGCAAATTTTATGTTATGTGATTATCTTTAAGATTAATATCTTACATATTTCAATCCTTGACTGATTTGAAAAATTAATAAGTGACTTTAAAAATATATAATTTCCTTCTTAGATAACAATTACCCATTAAAGTTGTCCATGTATATCATACTTAGTCTTTACAATTCTAGATCTTAATGATATTGCTCTGCTTTTTGAAAGTTATGATATATATGAAAATACTGGACATAATTATAGCAGTTGATTTTCAGCCAAAAGATTTTGGCAGCACCTACATTCACTGATAACCCCATTAACTGAACCATTGCTTTTCATCGTTATGAAGATATTACCATGAATATCCAGCCAATAACTGAAAAGGGATATGAGCCATACTGTCCATGATAATAAGGAAGCTAAATTCTCATCTCTGGAAGTGACCCAATTATATTTCACTATAAATAACATCTTTTAGAGCAACACCTGGTAGAAATACAGATATTCCACAATCTGGTTTTATTTATTTAATTTTCAAGATAGTCTTCTCCATTATTTCAAAAGGATTGCGTTTTCCCAGTAGGTTGTCAGACCAAATGCTGCTTAGCTGGTACCTAGTGCAATTTGGAAATAAATTGAATTAGAAAGACTAGAATCCAGAATGCTAAAATGAGTCAATGCCATCTTAGTTTAAAGCATGAGCAATAGAAAATGTGGAGGTTTATTCTAAGCTATTCCATTATAAAATTTATAGACATACATTTCATTTTCTTCCTTTCTTTTTTCTTTCGAGGAAAAGTGCAGGCAAGAATGAAGGTGAGCAGGCAATTATAAAGACACATATATCCCATCTTGGAATTATAGTAATAGGATCTGTAGCATATATAGATTTCCAAAATAATCTATTTCTACTTCAAATAGTTGATTTCCCTGAAAACTATAGATTAATTCATTGAATTAAATAATGTATCTGGTAACTGCAAACTGTTCATGGAATTATAAATTGGTGTAGCCATTATAGAAAACAGTAAAGTAATTCTTCAAAAAATTAAAATTGGAATTCCATATTACCCAGATATTCCACTTCAGGGTATTTACCCCAAAATACAAAAACACTAATTCAAAGATATATATATATATGTATGTATGTGTGTATGTGTACACACATATATATATATACATACACACACACACATATATATATATATAAAACACTTTTTTTTTGGTAGTATTTACAATAACAAAGATCTGGAAATAACTTAAGTGAACATCAACAGCCTCCAATACTTTATAATTTAATACTTTAAAATAATTTTCCAATATTTTTTAAAAAATTTTCAGAAGTGACTGAATTCATGTAATGTCAAGAATAGTAGCAACAGCAAGATGAACAACATTATATTTTCATTAGGTACCTAGCAAGGTGAACAAAGAAACAGCTCTGTAAATTTTCAGATTTACAATAGTAAACCACATTAGTAGCTCCATGATAGAAACATATTTCAATGTTACTTTAAATCTAGATAAAACAAAACTGTAGACAAAAGCTATGAAAATGTTAAACATTATTGAAAATTCAAATGAAAAATTTAAATGAAAATATATTTTTAATTCTAGCAGACAGAATAATAACTTACAGGCTTAAAAGTATCATCTGTAAATATTTTCCTCATCAATTTTCTTAAAATTAATGTTTTTTTAAATCAGTGTTTTAATAGAGACAATTTAATAAAGAATGATGTACAAATGAGAAGACTATGATAAATATAATGGATAGATAATATGCATTTGACAGCTAGAAACAGCATTTAAACTTTATTTCTCAAGAATAAAAAAAGCATTCTATAGAACTAAAAAAAATCAAGCTTAGCAAGAGAGTATTCTAAATATGAAATTAAGACTATAAAATTGTTAATGATTCCATTATAGGAATAACTCATTATGACTGCAAAACAACCTATGTAACATATTGTGTATTAGTAGTTCAGGTACTAAACTGGTGGGCTGGGCATAGACAATGGAAAGCCCAAGGACCATGGTTTGAGATCCAGGTAGAGAAACAATCAAAATAAATAAACCCAAACAAACAAACAAATAAAATGCTTCCTCTTCCCTTCCCTCCTTTCCTTCATTCCTTCCTTAAAATGCTTCTTTCTCCTTGCCCTTGTCACTCTTTTAATATAATTTCTGTATATAAATCAACTTAGATTTAGAAAGAAAAACTGAAAAATAAATGTAAACTTCATGATTTCCAAAAAATAAAAAGCTGAATGGACTTCTGAAAAATTATAAGGGTACCTAAAACCTAATCTATAATAAAAACAGACTCAAATAAGACAATCAAATTCCTGATTAGGTTTAAAACAATAAAAATAACAAGGTAGGAATAGACAGATGGCTCATGATAATAAGTTTGATGTTGATTGTGGAAAATGATGGAAACTGAATGATTCAACTTATTTTGCTTATTTCATGTTTACTAATAATATTCACCTTAAAATATCCTTTCAACAGCATTAGCATGTGGAAATGAGTCTAAATAAAATGGAAATAAATAAATAGATATAAATTAAATACATTTACTTGCCTCAAAAAAAGAAGCATTAATGAACAAAGTTAGGTATATAGGATTGTCAAATTATTGTTGACAGTATTGTAAGAATGCCTATGCCAAGAAAACTTGATACCAAAATGTCGTGATAGGAAATTTTCCAATTTTCACCATACATATAAATTGCATTTCACAAAACATTGATTTAAAAACTTGTCCATTTTGGACAAGATTATCATATATGTTAATAGAATGAATTTAAGACAACTATAAGAGAAATCATTGACATATAGATAATAGAGTATATTAAATAAGATTCAGTTATTTGCAGCTGTATTCTTTTTTCTATGTTTAATGTAACAAATTACCATGAATTGAATGGCTTAAGCAACAAACTTATTATACTAAAATTTACTAGGTAAGCAGTCTCACATAGGTTTCAAAAAACTACACCCAAGGATTTAGAAGGATGGATTCCTTTCTGGAGACTGAAGAAGAATTCATTTGCTGCTTTTTTGTTGGCATTTGGCAAAACTGTTAAACCAGTTTTCTGGCTGGTAGTAAATTGACTCACTCCCAAACTCTGGAGTCCGCCACTTCACTTGGCTTATGATCCTCTTTCTTTTATGTCTAGTTAGTAATGGTTTGTTAGAAACTTACCACATTGAATCACTCACTTTTTTCTGTTCTCTTCAGCTAAAAAAGGATTCACAGTATTAAAATGTGTGCATCTTGATAATTCATTATACTCTCTCTATATCAAGGTCCTTTACTTTGTCACTTTTACAAAGTCTCTTTATACATGTAAATTAATATATAGAGATTTGATGGATTAGGGGATGGGTATATTTGGGGAACCAGTATTCTACCTCACAGTTCACCCTCTAGTATTCAGATTTTATTGTCTTTTCAACATGTAAAATATACTGATATCAATACCTTCCAAAGCATAAACTCATTACAATACCAATTGAAAATCTAATTCAAATTTAATTAACTTCAAAATTTTAAATCACACCATTAGAACCATCTAAATTCAGTATTGGTGAAACTTGGATATAATACATTCTGTATCAAAATTACTTTCTGTCTGTGTACTTACAAAACTAAAGAAACAAGTTAATTTCAAAACAATCATGGGAGATACACCAAGTAATAGTTTTATACATTTTTATTTAAAAATGGAACTGTAAATGGTAAAAAAAGATTCATATTTCCAACCAAGGTTCCGAGGACTAATTATAACTTAATATATATAAAGTAATAATAGTCAATCATAAATGTAATTATATAATTTACAGGTAGAAAAAAATCCAGAGCACACAGAGACAGACTTTGAACTTGCTCCCTGACTGGGGAATACAGAGAAAGAAAGCAGGTTCCCATCATCAGGGAGCATTTCCAAACCTGTGAAATGCAGAGCACAGAAGACCCACATAGAAGGGTACAGTTGCTACAGAACAGTGGGAGGGACACTATTTCCCTAACCGGTCTTTAAAGGAGCAGAGCTAAAGGCAATCTATTCTCCTTAGACAAGGAACTGGCGGGGAATGGAGGGGAGCAAGAGCTGGCTGGTCCCTTCACTCAAAGAAGCTATAGCAAGTGTGCACAGGAGTGCAAGAGGACTTACCTCCTGCATCTGCACTGTAAATCATGGACTTCACATAACTAACAGGGTCTGGCTTGTGAACTCGGTCTTTGGATTGGAAATCTTCATATCACTAACATTCAGGAGAAAAAAAATGCCTCCTATCCCCACAATATTCCGTGAACACCACTGAAACAGCAATTGTAGACTACTAAAAGAGCATTCAAAAGAGTAGAACAGGACTCACTCTCCAAGGAAGCTGGACGGCTGCTGCTGGACATACCAGAACGTAAAATAATCACTGGGGAAGAAATCTAATGTGGAAAAAAAAAGGAAACAAAAGAAAGAGACAGTGATAAAAATAAGACAAAGAAGAAAGTCATACCAAAATCAGAGTTATCCAAAAAAGCATGAAGCCACAAAGAGAGGAAAATGCCTGGACATCCCCAGAGAAGAACTTGATTAACATTGAATGAAACTAGTTATCAGAGAAAGAGTTCCAAACAATAATTATTAAAAAAGCTGAATGAAATGCAGAAGGGATGCACAACAATAGGAATGTATAAAAAGGTATAAAACTATTACCACAAAAGAAGTAATAGATGAGAACAAGTATGTCACTAAGGAGATGGAGACCATGAAGAAAGTCCTATCAAAAATGCAAGAAATAAAAGACACAGTCAAAGAACTGAAGGCAAACATGGAAATCTCCATAATCAGACTCAATCATACAGAGGAATATATCTCAGAAATAGAAGGTGACCCTCTGAGAAGAACAGAGAGGAATAATTATCAGACACCATGAGTAGAATAAGCATAAGGACCACAGGTATCCCAAAATTGGAGAGAAAAAAGTACAGAAAACATACTCAAAGAAGTAATAGCAGAGAAGTACCCACATCAGTCGCAAAAATTAAATATGGATGCCCTATAAGCAGATAGAGTACCAAAGTGTTTAAATATAAAATAACTTACTCCTAGAAATATCATATAAAACTAGCAAAATTCAATGACAAAGAAAACTTACTTATGGCTGCTAGAGAAAAGAGAAACCTAAAATGGCATTATACCCACCGGGTTAAGATCAGATTTCTCAGCAAAAACCTTACAGGGCAGGAGAAAGTGGAAAGGCATGTTCAAAATATTAAAAGTCAAAAACTACCAACAACGAATACCCTGCAAAACTATCATTCAAATATGATGTAGACATAAAAACGTTTGATGACAAAGAAAAGTTAATGGATTTTTTCACACCAAACCTTCCATTCAAGAAATTCTAGAAGGGTTCCTTAACTGGGAAAAAGTAAACAGAGAACCATCAATAATCAAGAATGGTGGAAAAAAAAGAAAAAAAAAAGAAAGCAAATGAAGAAATAAGATAGGATCAAAAGGAGAAAAATTAATCAACAATAGGTGATACAAAATGATGGAATCCATAGGAACATATAAATATGATATGGCAAAAAATCATGAAACACTATTATAGAGATGTAAAGAGAGTGATAATTCATGACAGCCCTAAAACAACTCTAAAGATATATAGTTGAAAAGTATACAAAGCTGAAAGAACTGGCATTGAAAACTATATAGAGGTAAAAGTAAATAAAAATATATAGGAAACAAAACAATAGGCAGAGAAAAACAAAAAAATCAAAGGCTCAAATAATAGCAATAAAGATATCACCCTAAATGTGAATAGACTAATAAAGTTAACACCCTAAATGTTAATGGACTGAATGTACCAATCATAAGACACAAAGTTGCTAGATGAATCAAAAAGCAGGATCCATTAATATTATGTTTATAAGAAACTCCTATCAGATCCAAAGACAAGCAGGTTGAAAGTCACAGGCTATGGAAAAATATATCAAAGCACTAGAAATGAAAGGAAAACAGAACTGCAATACTAATTTCAACAAGATAAATGTTCACCTGAAAAGATATCATCAGGTAAGGAAGGACACTTTATTATGATCCAGGGAGTAATTAATCAAGAAGAAATATCTATCATCACATTTATGCACCCATGCTTCACCATATAAATAAATAAAACAAATACTAACAGATCTAAAGGCAAATACTTGCAATAAATCAATAATAGGAGGGGACTTAAATATTTCACTTACATCAATAGATAGATTATCCAGTCATAAAACCAAAAGAAATAAGAATTCTAAATGGAGAACAGATTACACTGACTAACAGACATATACAGGGTGTCCTATTGCAACAACAACAGAAAAGTATATATATGGAAGATTTTCAAGGATAGATCATATCAAAAGACACAAAAAATGTCTCAATAAATTTAGCAAGATTGGAATTGTAAAAAAAATCTTCTTTGAGCACAAAGGAGTGAAATTAAAAATGAATCAGAAAAGCAAAACTGTACGAACAACAATGATGTGATGAGAGAACAATGTGCTCCTGAACAACCCATAACCACTGATGAAATTAAGGAATATCTCAGAATAAATTAAAATGAAGAGATGAGCTACCTGGAACATCAGGGATGCAGCAAAAGCACTTCCGAGAGGTAAGTTTATAGCTATACAGGAAAACATTAAAAACCAAGAGACATTCCAATAAAATTCTTAACCTCACACCTGCAGGAACTACAAAGGGTAGAACAATCAAAACCAAAATAAAAGAAAATAATATAAAATTAGATCTGAAATAAATAAAATTGTAAGCAAAGGAATCATCCAAAAGAGCAGTGAAAACACTAGCTGTTTCTTTGATAAAATAAAAATAATAAATCACTAATTAGACACACAAAAAAGAGAAAAAAAATATTGATAACAAGGATAAGAAATGAAAGAGGTGAGGATATAGCTGACAGCACAGAACTGCAAAGGATCATAAGAGACTATTATGAACAATTATATGCCAATAAAACCATCAATCATGAAGAACTGGACAGATTCCCAGAATTCTATAAACTCCCAAAACTTAACCAAAAGAGATGGACATCGTGAGCAGAACAATCACAACAGATATTGAAGCAGTAATAAAAAAATCTCCCCCAAACAAGAGCTCACATCCAGATGGCTTCACTAGTAAATTTTACTAAATATTCAAAGAATAAATAGTCCCCTTCCTCCTCAAACTCTTCCACAAATTTGAAGAGAAGGGGAAACTCCCAGATACATTCTATTAGGCCATTATCACCCTGATCCCCCAAAAAGACAAAGACAGTACCCCCAAAAAAAACTATAGGCCAATATCACTGATGAATTTAGATGACAAAATGCTCATCAAAATCCAAGCAAACAAAATTCAGCAGCACATTATAAAATAATATACCATGATCAAGTGGGATTCATTCCAGAGATGAAAAGATTATTCAACATAAGCATATCAATTTAATGTACCAGATCAACAGAGAGAAAATAAAAAATCATATGATTATATCAGTAGTTGCAGAAAAAGCATCTGAAGGATCCAACACTCTATCATGATAAAAATCATCACTAAAATAGGCATAAAAGGAACATAACTCAACCTAATGAAATCATTATACAATGAACCCATGACCAACATAATACTCAATGACAAACAATTGAAAGCCTTTCCCCTAAAATCTGGAATAAAAGAAGGTTACCCTCTTTCATCACTATTATTTAACAGTCTTGGAAGGCTTGGACAGAGCAATAATGCAAGAAAAATATAGTAAAGGAATTCAAATTTGAAGAGAAGTAAAACTATGACTAATTAGATGACATGACTTTATACCTAGAAAATGCTATAGACGCCACCAAAAATCTCCTGGAAATAATAAATGATTACAGTAAGGTATCTGGATAATAAATCTATACTTAAAAATCCTATATACATTCCTATATACAAATAATGAAGTGGAGGAAAATGAAATTTAAAAAAAAATCCATTCTTAAAAAAATGTAATAAAGGAGGTGAGAGACCTCTACAATGAAAAATATGACTTTAATAAAGAAACAGAAGAAAACACAAAGAACTAGAAGAATATGACATGCTCACTAATTGGAAGAATTAATTTAAAAATGTCAATCTTATCTGATTCAATAAGCAAATTTAATGCAAATCCCATTAAAATTCACCTTTGTGAGCTTAGTTTTATCAGTTACATCAAGACAGCCTGACCCAGTCCAGTAGTGATAGATTATATGAGCCTGGAGTCATATTTTAGGGTTTTTGAAGGAGTTTTCAGTCCTCTCTCAAAGACAATACATTTTTCCCCCTTCTTGGAAACTTTCTCCCACTTTCAAGTATGCCACCAAAAACATCTCAACAAATATGAGGCCTCCTGTTCCTCTAACAATACCAATCTATTCTCAACATTTTCTATGCAAGTAACCTTAGGCAAACTGACAGTAAAGCACATGAAATAATCCAGGAAGAGTTTACATAGAACAAAAGGAAAAAACTTTTGAAATAGTAAGCTAACTCCAAAATTTAAAGAATAGACAAAAGACCAATTTTAGAGAAAAAAGGACTCACACAGAAAATACCTTCATTAGTTTGAATAATAAGGGAATGGCAGCACCTAGGTGAGACCTTTAAGAGCACTGAAGCTTTGAGAGGCTTTGAGAACAAAAATCAGATTGCAGACATTTGAGAGAAGGCAATTCAATGCAGCAAAAAGACACAGAGGAGCACTTAATACAGAGAATGCTTTTCAGAAAATTTTGAATTGAGAAGGTAAAAATGGTTATGAAAAGGTAAGTTAGGTATAAGAGAAAATATGCTTTTGAGATGAATCGTTAGGGCAGGTTTGTGTGCTTAAGGGGAAGAAATGAAAGCTAAAGGGAAGAAAGGTGGATAATTTCATCATGTGTTGTTCTTTAATGAAAGAAAAAACATTCACTGTATATACGCATTGCAAGATTACCTGTGGAGAGGGTGAGAAATATTTCTTCCATTAGAACCTGAAGAAAAGTGTGATAGTTATTTCATTTCACATAATTAGCTTTCTGATAATTTTTCAAATGGTACAATTCTGTACAGTGTCAAAATTCATAGTGGTTGAAAGTAGGTTCTTGAAACTGTAACATTTTATCTTTCAAGAGTGCAATGAATAACCAAACAGAAAGGCACTTCTAACACTTTATTAGAGAAGTCATCATTAAATACTTAGCCACAAACACCTATTCTTCTCAAAGACAAGAAACAGTGGGGAGATATTCATAATAATTACAGTCATGTAACTAATATGATGCAATGAAATTAGTTACACATATTATGTTCCAAGAGTAGAGATATAGTAATTAAAAGTTAGAGCTGGACCTCAATTTGTTAGAGTACCATGAATAATAGAAAAGGGTCTGGGGAAAGATTGTAGTTAGCAGATAATGGTTTTTCTTTTAAATTGGAAAAAATATATAATTTCCTAAGGCTTATCTTTCACTTCTACATACTTGATGTAGGTAAAAAAATGTTGGAGTCCAGAAATTGATCCCTTTATAATTTTTCTCCATTTAACCTCACAATTCAATTCACTGACATGTAACTGGTTTATATAAATCACTCTGCCTAATAACAATATATAACTTAAGAAATCAGAATTAATTCAGTCTATCATTTTAAATATTTTATCAAAATAACTGGTTCCATTTTTGTTTATATAAATATGAGTATTTTCTTTTTTGTATATGGATGCTATTTTAGTAAACTATATGTAGAGAATAAAAAATCTGAATATATAAGTACTCAGTAAACATAGTAGGGTGTATAAATATAATGGTTTCTAATACCTCATGCTGCATAATGACTTAGGAGAAGAAGAATTCAAGTTTTTGAGGATAGATTAGTGGTTCCTATACTATAATTAGTCAGCTGGAACAAATTAAGACGGAATTGGTAGTTTATAATGATAGAAATTTATTTCTCATGATTATGGAGATTGCAAAGTGTAAGATCTCATCACCAGAATATTTGGTATCTGGTGAGGCACTGCTTTTGGTTCACAGACTATCATGTTCTGACCGGGTGCTTACATGGCAGAAGTAACCAGAGGGTTTTCTGAAGTCTTTTTTGGATTCCTGTTCATGAAGATTGCACCAAATAATCTTGTAAAGATCCCACATCCTCATACCTAACATTGAGGGTTAGGAGTTGAACATAGGAATTTTGTTGGAACACAAACATTCAGCACGTGACTGCTACTGCACAAGAAATTAAGTATATCTAAATAGATTGAACATGTATGACTTAAATAAATTCAAATATTAAATATTATATTTCAGAAACTATCAAAATGTCCAAATTTTTGACAAGGATTTTCTTAACTTCAAGAAATATGTGTTCAAATTCAAAATTAGAACAAAACAGCATTATATCTTTTCTTGTATCCACATTGAGGAAAGTAAGAAAAAAATTACATTTTCATGTGATCTATATGAAAATCAAAGAACACTATCTGGCAGAGAGCCTAGGGGAGCATAGAATATGTATTATTTTACTTTCTTCCTTCAGCACTTGGTAGAGTGGCAGGTACCTGTGGGTGCTAAATAAATAAATTTAACAAAGATAATGATGGTTTCATATTGGCACTGAGAACAAAGTCATAAAATATGAAATGTGGGTTTTTTGAGAGGAAAATTAGAGTTCATTATTTTACAAGGATTTAGTTGCTAGTGTTTCTAATTCTGTCATTTCCTACATTGACTTCATGCCCTCTCTCTGTCCTTGGTATTCTATGCCAGAAGGTGATTCCATGAACAGGGAAAATTACAATAGGTTCATTTGATTTCCTCATTACCTTTTAGCATGAAGACATAGTTGAATAGCTTTTACTGAATCCTCTGTAAAGTAAATCGCAATGTAGTGGGATGCCAGTGCACATTATCATTGGTTGTTAAGCAATTGAACCTGTAGATTGCACAGAGGGCAGTGTTTCCAAACTCCTACTCAGATTAGAAATACTCTCCCAAATGGCATTGGTGTGTGTTTCTTTACTTTTTACCTGAGTATTTCTACATGACTTTCAACATATTATACCTTTTGTTTAATATTTCCAATTGTTAGAAAATATTTGTCTTTGGATCAAATCAGATTCAAATGATCCTTCCTCTTTGTTCAATTTCTGAGACTATATAGACTAAATATCAACATTTTATCTTTACACAGAGTTAAAGAGACTAGATTTTTTTATAGTTTGACCAGATATTTTCTTTGCCTTTTGAAAGTCTTTGTTTATATCTTCCATTAGTGAGGTTTAAATGCTGTTTTCTTGAAACAACATTTGTCCACCATAGCTCATCCCATAAATTTTTCACCTATAGAAAATAATTAATAGTAATAAGAATTGCATAAAGTAATCCAGAATCCATTTAGTAGATAAACTAGTTCTCTTGTCACCTGGCAAGTTATCCTTTAAACATCTATGTGATATATATGCAGTAATAGAGTTATCAATTCAACATGTGGTTACATTTGAAACATAAACAAAGTTATCTCACCACTCTTCCTGAGGTTCCTGATGAAAAATATAGGGTTAGGAAACAGGTAACTTAGAAGCAGTGAATGCATTCCGAAATTATTTAGTGTTAGGAAAGTTATTCAGTTTTAAATCATTCATAGCAGCCAACTCTTCCATTGCCTATGCCACAGTTTGAGAGATTCAGGAAGCTGCCAAGCTACCAATTACCAGTGTTCAGAATCAGGGTTGTCAAAAGTAAATGCAAAAAAGTATATATTAGACAAATGTGAAATATAAGTGGAAAACATAGTGAGTCCCATACTAGAGAAAATAGAGAAAAAACTGAATGATCTTAAAGAGCAGTTAAATCAATTGCACATATGGTGAAAAATCTCAACTGTTTATTTTACTATGTAGTGAGTTTTGTTTTGTTTTTCTTCCAAGTATTATAGAAGAGAGGAAGCCGCACCCCAGTTTCTAGCCGCTGAGGACCAACAGTAGTCACCCAGCCACCAGGCGCCTGACAGTCTAGACTGGCTGAAAGCTACTGATTAGATAAAAGGACCCCTTTCTGAGAATGAAACCCTATGTGCATTTTACAATTATGTGTGTTATCCATGTGAGGAATTCACAAATGAATAACCGAATTCCGTTTGAAATTCCTGTTGTAATTCACACCTTCCCCTCTCCCTCACCAATAAAAGCATATCCCAAAAGTATTTCTGGGCTCATATTCTATATCTGGCCCGTGAGTAATAAGGCTGTCTTCACTACTTCTAAAAGAGCACCGTTCAGATTTTGTCGGTTGAGAGAGAGCTATTATAGTACCAGCAATACAAAAACTTTCAGGATGAATTTCAGTAAAAATTAATAGCTAAATTTCAATTTCTCAACAAGGCTAGTAACAAAAACGAATGTTACACAAGTTCAAAAACATAAAAAATAGTAATTTATCTTTTTCAGTTGCAAAATATGTATTTCTATATATTTTGTGTGATTTACTTTTTAGATCAAATTATTTTTCCAAATTTAGTGTGGTCATTCTCAGCTCTAAAGTTTTTATGAAGCAAAAAAACAAGCAAACAACAAAAAGTCTTAAACCCTTGCTGAAAAAAAGCTATTCAAATAGAAAGAGACAGGCAAGATTATTATAAACTATTAAATGGTTATCAAATAAATGGAAAAATAAAGTTTCTTGAAGTTCACTTGACATCATTTTAACCAGTTTTTCAAATTCAGTTAATAAGTTACACATCAAAAAAGTTATTGTATATGTAGCACAAATTTAGTGAAAATATTGACATAAAAGTTTGGCAATCTACAGAATTATGAAAAAAGTATTTTTTCTAAATTAAGAATCTTATGCAGTCAACTGTAGTTGAAGTTGGTTATATTAATTCATAATTCATAGTTGCAGCCAATGAGCAATGTGATATATTAGCAGTTGAAATAGCAACTATAATTTAAAAAAATTATGTAAACATGAGCTACTGAACTACACATATGTTCTGTGTTAAAGCTGATCTTTAACCACTGTCCGCCTCTCTTTGGCTTAACAATACATACTTTAACTCTTTATTCTGTAGTATCAATTGAATTTTAGAAAATTATAAAATTTCTAAAAAAATGAGACATATAAATCAATCTTAGAAGCTTTAATTTTACTGAAACTTTAAAAAATGAGTTATGTACATTTGATCATATTTGTTTCAAAATAAGTTGAAATCTTCAAAGAAATCAGTGAATGGGAAATCAAAGAGGTCAGATTTTGTTACTTTTAGAGCACTTTATTGAAAATAAAGCTGTAAAGAGACCATATTAGAGGACTATCTTGAAATTTATTAATAGCAAAACGACTATCAGTAGTTTAACTATTAGTAGTAAAGAGACAAAGGAAATTGAATAATTGATGAGAATTTAAATAGGACACATAAGCTTAATTCAGAAATTCTGTAATTGCATTATGGTATTACCTTGGGAAAATATTTCAGTGTAGGTCCTATGTTTTATTAGATGAATTTATATTCTATAGTGAAATTGAGTTCTATTGAGGTAGCCTAAAATTTGTCAAACCAAATTTAGCAAAAATTTGAACACTGAAGATTGAAACTACAGTTTATAAAACACATTTTTGGTTGAAAATTTTTTTAAATATTCTCTTAAAATCTGAAAATATTAGGCTAAATATGTAACTTTAAATATAAGTACAAATAGGAATTCTATTTAGCACAATCCTATGAAATTTTCACATAACACAGAACTACAGATCATTTTCTGAAGAGAAAATTTTAAAAATGATGATTTCAAATTTTTATAAATTCAACTTGAAGTATTAAACTTATTATATATTGCTAAATATTTTTAATAATTTTGTTATTAATATCTGCATTTATGCCTGTAAGATACTATTATGTGTCTTTTTTTTTCATTTTGGGGATAGGAATTTATCAACCTTTCTTATAAGGATTATGCTACTGTTCTCATCAAAATAACTAAAATTTCATAAACAATAGCAAAAAAAAATACAAAGGTCACTGAAAGTCTTTGGTTCAACTCAGTAGAAAATATCAACTATAGAACTCTCCATGGAGATCAGCATTGCTGAGGGAAGAGTATCACACATCTCTCATCACTTCTGGTTCATTTTTCTTCCTTTTACAGAAGTTGATCCCAAGAGTACATTAACAAGCAGGAGAAAAAAACACATGCTACCATAGATGCAGAAACAGTTTCGATAGATTCAACACCCTTGTGTTATCAACTCTCGAGAAAATGTGTAGAGATGGAATGGACTCCAAAATAATAAAGACTGTATATGACAAATTGACAACCAAAATCATACTCGAGGGAAAAACTGAAAGGTTTTCCTCTAAGATCAGGAATAAGGCAAGAATAAGCACCATCACTACTACTATTTAATATAGTGTTGAAAATCCTGGCCATTGCAATCAGGCAGGAAAAAAGATCTGAAATGTTTCCACATTGTAAATAAAGAAGTGAAACTATCTTTACTTGCAGATGACATAATATAGAGAACCCAAAAGACTCTTTTACAAATGTTCTTTGTGTTATTCTTTCTCAAAAACCTAACTTCTAAGAGCAATAATGCCAAGAAAGGGTTGTTGTGAGGATAAAATTGCATTCTACATAAAAAGAACTTAAGACTATGCCTTTAACAAGTAAACGATGGATTTCAGTGATGATTTAATTATTATATTTGGAAATGACCAATAAAGGGACATATATTTAAGATGATAAAGAATTGACAACTAATAAATATTTCAAGAATGTCCTCTCAAAGTCAAAACCTTAAGGATTTCATTCACTAAATAATACTTTTAAAAGCATTATTAACTTTGATTATATTGAGAAGCTCTAAAGGGGGCTAAGGACTACATCTCTAATTTATACCCTATTTATACCCTATTGATTCAAATGAAAAACTAGATTAATTCATAATTGCATTAAGCATAGTAAATTATTCCAAATATTAAATGGGTGAAAACAACGGTTACTTAAAAATTTATGAATCAGGTTGTATTCAGAGAGGGCTCTGAGGGACATTTGTTTCTAATTCACGTAACATATGGTGGGATTAATGGAGATGGTTTACTTTTGGAACAGCATTTTTACTCGCCTGTGTTAGCCTTTTTCTTTTTTCACATGACAATTTCTCCTTCAGAGACACTCCATTTGACACATGTGTCATTTGATTAGGCTCTGGTGACAACTTTCCATCTCTCTTTCACCTATAGATTCTTTTCCTTTCCATAAGAACTTGACCTTATTCATATCAGAATGTCTTTCAGTCTCTTTTTTTGCATCAAGAAATTAAAGGGCTCAAAGAACCCTGCATTTTACATTATATCTGTTCCATTAAGTCTATGCCAATATAATGTGAGCTTATAGATTTTAATCTATTCCACTATGTAAAAGTCATAGTCACATCTCTCTCTAAGGCAGACCCTACTCTCTCTTGGCTCAGAAGTCAACCTCCTTGTAATATTTCCCTTAAGATTTTTACCAGCAGTTTCGTCTAGCTGAAATGGTCAATATGACATATTCTCAAAATCGTTAGAGGTTTTCTTTCATGGCAGATAGGATCTAATTATACTCTAAGAAGCAAATTATTTAATGTCCTAATATATGTGATCTTAAATCTTTCTGAGATATAAACACAATACTGTAGAACCATTCTATTGTGAAAGTGACCCTTAATCTTGCTTTATTGGTAAGACACAGGATCTGAGTCTTTCCTTGATACCACTTCCTATTTTGAGAATCTTTAATTAAGATGTACTAGAGATGAAAATAAAATCAGCAGGGTTTAAAAAATAATTTAAATCAGCAAGTCCTGGGTCTTTATATTTATCCTGAATTCTATTCACATACTGAACAACTTTCTTTAATTGAGCTCTCTTCTGTGTTTTATCATAGGCAACAGAACTTTTTAGATACTCCCTGTACATTTTCCAAGCCAGAACAAAATTTAATTATTTACCCTGTCTATGTTCTTCATTACCACAGATAAAAGTGTTGCCAAAATTTCTTTTATTAAATAAGATCCTCTTTTACATAGACTCCAATAAAATTTCCTCACTTATTTTCAAAACGATCATGAAAAAATTTCTCAAGCACTTCAATTTATGACTGACCATCTCAAAACAATGCAACATTTTTACCATCAGATCCATTTCAACTACCAGCTTCTCCAGTCATCAATTATTTGCATTATAATTATACCAACATTTAATGGCTTGATATATCTATTTAATTTTGCTCATACTTTTGTGTTTCATAGTTGGTTTCTGATGAATGGTTTGTATCTGACCCAAATAACATCAGTTACTGGGATAATGAGGATAAATAACTTAGAAGATGTCTTTTTAGCTCATATGTTTAGTGCCTTATTGTTCCTCAGCTTCTTTCTCTCTTCACTTACTTTCTCCTACTAGACTTCTCCACATGGCCATAGGGACTTCAACTTTTAAATTGCAGGGTGTTGTTTTTTTCTCAGACATGTTTTCCAAGCAAAAGCATCCCAAGAGGTCAAGACAGAATCTGTAAAGTTTTAAGATTAGATACACTACCGCCGAATCTATTGGTCAAGCAAGATACTAACGTCTGCCTACTTTCAAAGACAGGGAAAAAAACAAACAACCACTTCACTTTTCAGTGGAAAATAGAATACACTGCAAGAAAAAAGGTAACTGACTATGTTCATATTTTCATGAATATGTGCATGAACACATACACCCGAAGGTCCCTGGTTCAAGGCTCAAGGTAAGGGCCAAAAACCAATGTGAAGAACTTAATACAAATAAAGTGCTTCCTCCTCTCTTCCTCCCTGCCTGCCTACTTGCCTTCATTCCTGCCTGTGCCTTCCCCAAGCACCCAAGGAGTACTTATATTATAAATAAAAAGTTTGTTTATATGTTACAAAAATGTATTTATAATAGTTTCCATCTTATTATACGAAAGTTCCAATAATATGAATTAACTTAATCTACTTACATATGTGGTTCAGTGAACTTATGAAGGGATATGAAAATAAATCCCAATAAAATTAGGATATTAGAAAACAATAAAGCTTTTGAAAATCGCCTGTTTAGGAAATATTAACACTCATTTACTTTTGAAATCAAGAGAGAATGTCACTAAAAACAGGTCCAACCTCTCTAAAACTTGAACTAGTATACAGTTCTATAAAGACTCTGACTGTAAGACTAAAGGTCAATTCACTTAAGAAATCTGTGTCTCAAGTGGTTTGGTTTAAGAATAAAGTTCAGATGCAACTTCTCTTGCAAATGCAAAGAATTAATGACCACCTATTTCTTATTTTCTGGGCCTGATCTGCTCCTGGGAAGGGTATAGGACCCTGAACAAGTGCTAATGGGTTTGTGCCCTCAAGGCAAGTTTGGCCTTTCATTGGTTTGAATTTTCACTCACTGTTTCCCTGAACACTTTAAAAACGAATCCACTCTCTAAATCTAAGCATTTAAAAATGATGAAGTCCTTTTCCTAACACCACAAAACTTGATGTCAAGGGACAGGGGCACAGATTTTAGACTTTCCCTGTAACAGTTAGGAAAAGTGCTCTTTTTTTTATTTTTGTACTAATGTCAGAGGCTTATAAGGCAGGGAAAGATGCAGTTCATTTCTAGAGGTTTGACACAGAAGTCTCTATCAAGAAAACCTATAAAGCTCACTCTCTTCAAAAAATGCCTTCAAGTAGTTTGGAGATGAGTATCAGTAAAGAAAATAATGGCATGAAAGCTATTTCACTATATGGTATTACTAATGAGAATAGTAATTTAAAATCTCCAAAGAAATAAGCTATTTTACATTTTATTCTAATACTGGTAATGTCTTATTTTAGGTTTGGTATTCTCAAAAAATTCAAAGTTTTATTGTGATTGTTCTGAGCTGCTACTCAATCAGTTGCTGTTCACCATTCTTGGATTTCACTAGTAATATCATCATCATCATCTTCCAATGAAATCTACATAAATATTTTACTTACTAGCAGTAGAAATATTACTACTATTTATGACAGATCTGCTATGAAGCCTGTTCTGTTCTAAATGATTTGCATTCATGTTGTACATTTACAAGAACTCTATAGTGTAAGTACAACAGTAACAGAAAAAAAAACAAATGAAACAAAAATAAATAAAAACCCATCAACATTGTCATTTATTAAGAATGCTACACTATGAGAAATAGTTTAAGATGAATATTCCACAGGAAGCAAATAGAAAGATTTTGCAAGTTTTATTTGGAGGATCACTCAAAATTCAGTTTTGTTCTCAGAAATGTCCACTGTTCATACTTTTTTAAAAACTATGAGGAAAATAACAGGATGTAGGAAGATGGAAACTCAGATTTAAAACTTTGGACTAAGTTTGATTTAAGAATATAGGGGTGAAGAGGTTCATTTGAAACTAAAAGTCTTGAGAGATATTTAAACTTTGTTGTTTATATTTTTTGATTGCTGTAGTCATCTAATTAACAGAGGTTATAGAGAAACAATTAAGGTTTTAAACAGTATAAAATAAGGGCCTACCATGCTAAGGAATATAAAAAAAATACTTTCATTAATAGACCCTGATCTATCTGCTTAGTTTTCTACTTATCTTCCCTAGTACTACCCAGGAAAGGAAATCTACTGGATGAAAATAATTATTTAAAATGCATTGGCAAATGTCCATAATTATTTTGCAGAGAATCTTATGTCCCACCTTTATTTTTGTCAAGGTTATTTTTGCTGATAGAATACGACTAAGAAATATTCTGAAAAAATTTATTGAAATACCACTCTTACACCAATGTTGATCAAAACTTTGTCAATTTGCTGCTACTATGTGTCTACCTAGAAATAAAAGCATAAAAAACAAGGAATCCTCTGTTGAGAGATGATAGTCATTTCATAAAGACTTAGTCAATGATTTCCCTGGATGTACTCAAGGTATAAATAAGGAGATTAACCAATATCCAGGACTTTGATGTAATGAGATTCATATAATTCATACAATTGCTTCCAATTAATATGTGTTCCAAGGCATGAGCATTCTTTTGTTTTCTTCTACTTCCTTTAAAACTGCATTGTAGTTTTCAGAGTATAGATCTTTTACATTATTGTTTAAGCTTATTACATCCTTTAATACAAAGTAGATGGGATTATTTACCTGATTTCTTTCTTAGAGATTATACTTTGCATAGAAAAAGCTCTGGAATGGGTCATCCATAGCCAGACACTACAGGTATGGATGTGCTCCTCCCCCACAACTGAGAGTAAGGTCCCGAGTGCACTTGCTCCACAGCCAACCCAGATACCACAGAACGAAGACCACAGGCATCTGTGCACAACTCTCCCTTCCCATTGGGAAAGTGAGCTCTCCACACTCCTCAGTGTGCAGACAGAGCAATTTACCGAGAAACCACAGGAACATACATGACCCTCTCCTCACCTGAGAGGCAGAAGTATGCTTCTCCACCCCAGTCCAAAGTAGGCAGAAACCAAAGTAAAAGAAAAGCAAAGTCACAGTACTGAATTCAAGGCAGGAAAAAAGCTAGGTCAAAACCAGTCACCAAAGAAAACACTAATGGCCTCAATAGAGGAGGAGGTTAAGAGCTCATCAGAGAAAACTCCATGGATATGGAGTCAGGCAACTTAACAGATAAAGTGTTCAAAAAAATTATAAATAAAACTGAATGAGATGTAGGAAGTACTATCACACAACTACCCAAAGGAAATTGGAAGATCTCAGAAGAGAAGTGACAGATCATAGGGGACACATCGCCAAAGATATTGAGGACATAAAGTTCTGGCTAAATGCAATAAATGAAAGATACAGTCAAGGAATTGAAGGTAAATAAGGAAATTTCCATAAACAGACTCAATCTTGCGGAGGAATGAATACACAAAATTGAAGACAAAATAACAGAGGTGACCTTCATGGAAGAGAATGGAGAAAAAAGACTTAGAAAAACTGAGGAAGCCTTCAGAGAAATATCAGACACTATGAAAACTAATATAAGGATCATAGGCATCCTGGAAGGGGCGAGGGAGAAGGAACAGACAACCTGTTTAGAGAAGTAGAAGGAGAGAATTTCCCATATATGTCACATAGAGGTTCAAGAGGCAGAGAGAACACCAGAATTTATAAATGTAAACAGACTGAGATATATCATAGTAAAATTAGAAAAAGTCAAAGACAAAGGAAAACTACACAAAGCTGCTACAAAAGAGAAAACATAACATACAAAGGCATACCCATCAGGATATCATCAGACTTTTCAATAGATACCTTACAGTCCAGGAGAGAGTGGAATGACATTTTCAAAATACTAAGATGAAAACTGCCAGTTAAGAATACTCTAACCTACAAAATTATCATTTAAATAAGATGGAGAAATAAAAGTCTTCAAAGACAAAAATAAAGTTATGGGACTTTTCTATCGCCAAGCCTTCCATGGACGAAATCCTGAAAGGGGTCCTTAAACAGGGAAAAAAAAGAAAAAAGAAAAGATTCTTCATCAAACCACAAGAATGGTGATAAACAGGAAAGCAAAAGCAGGAAAAAAAGAGAAACCAATAGGAATGAAGAAAAAAAAAACTAAAGGGGGAAATAAAAAAAAGGCATCCTCTACAAATATATAAAATTACATGATGCCATCTCTTAAAAGAAAACCAGAGAGCAGAACTGTCAAGGTTAATCCATGAGATAGTCACAAAACACAAATCTATAGAGACACATAGCTGGGAAGCAGACAGTACTGACAGAACAAACATTGAATACCACCCAAAGGAAGAAGCAAACCTAAGTAAACAAATATTGAAGCAACAGGCAGAGAAAACTAACAAAATAGAGGCTCAAATGACAGTAAGAAAGCCTTCAGTCATTACTCTAAGTGAAAATGGACTGAGTTCACAAATCAGAACACAGAGTAACTGGATGGATAAAAATAAGAAGAAAAATATCAATATTATGCCTATAAGAAATGCATATTAGATCCAATGATAAAATAGGTTGAATGTCAAGGGCTATGGGAAAATAAAGTAACAATGATGAAAGGAAATCAGGGACTGTCATACTAATACCAGATAAGATAACTTTTATCTAAAAATGGTATCACAAGTCAAGGATGGATACTATGATATGGTCAAAGGGGTACTCCATCAAGGAGTAATAACCATCACCAACAAATAGGTACCCAATAAAGAACCATCTTAATATATAAAACAAACACTGACAGAGATAAAGGCAAACATGGATACTAAAAGTATACTAGGAGACTATAACACTCTACTTATATCAATAGATAACCAAAGCATAAAACCAACAAAGAAATGCGACCTAATTAAAACAATAGATCAAATGGACCTAACAGACATATATAGAGTGTTACACCATAGCAAATAAAATAATATGCTTTCTTTTCAAATGTTCATGGAACATTCTCAAAGATAGACCACATCTTGGTACTGAAATCCCAGCAAATTTAGCAAAATTCAAATTATAGAAAGCATTTACTCTTACCACAATGGGGTAAAACGAGAAAGAGCCAAAAGAACAAAATTAGAAGAGTCACAAAGATGGGAAGACATACACAATTTAAACAGACCATTCACAAGAGCATTAATTGAAGCAGTAATAAAAATTCTCCCCCCAAACAAGAACCTGGACCAGATGGTTTCATTAGAGAATTCTATCAAACATTCTAAAAAGAGCTAATTCCCATCCTACCTAAACTATTCCAAGTTGAAGAGGTGTAACTCACAAATACAATCTGCCAGGCAAATAAATACCTTGATTCAAAAATTAGACAAATACAGCACCAAAAAAGGAAACCATAGACCGATATCACTGATGAATATCACTGAAAAATTCCTCAACAAAATCCTGGTGAATAGAAATCAACAACACATCAAAAAAGTATGCACCATGATCAAGCGAGATTTATTGTAGGGATGCACAGATTATTCAATATATGCAAATCAGTCAATGTGATATATCACATCAACAAAGCGAAACTAAATGATCATTTCAATAAATGCAGAAAAATCATTTTACAAGATTCAATACCCATTAATGATTAAATGAAAACCCTCACCAAAATAAGAATAGAAGGAATATACCTAAACATAATCAATAAATGACAAACACATACTCAATATCATAATCAATGGTAAAACATTCAGAACACTTCCCGTAAGATCTGGAACAAGACAAGGTTGCCCACTATCACCACTACTACTCAACATAGTTTTAGAAGTCTTGGTCAGATCAATAAGGCAAGAAAAGGACATTGAAGAAATCCATATTGGAAAGAATAAGCAAAACTATCATTATCTACAGATGACACGATACTATACCAGAAAATAAAAACAAAGCAAAAACAAAAACAAAAACCAAATTAAAGACTCCACGAAAAAAAATGCTAGAAATAATTAACAAATGCAGCACAGTGGCAGAATATAAAATCAACACACAGAAATCAATAGGATTCCTATATGCAAACAATGAAGAAGAGGAGATAGAAATGTAGGGAAAAAATCCCATTAATCATAGTATCCAGGAAGTTAAAATATCTGGAAATTCACAAAGGTGAATGGCTTCTATAATGAAAACTACAGGAGCTTAACAAAAGAAATAGGAGACATGAACAGATGGAAAAACATCCCATGTTCATGGATTAGTCAGTATATAGAGATTCAATGCAATTTCCATCAAATTCCCAGGAATATTTTTTGAGGATATGGAGTAAGACATACTGAAATTTGTATGGAAGCACAAAAATCCTTGAAAAGGCAAAACTATTCTAAGAGAAAAAAAAGAACAATGGAGGCATCACACTTTTGGACTTCAGACTATACTACAGAGTGATCATCATCAAAACTGTATGGCATTGGAACAAAAACAGACAGTGGTAAGTGGAATCAAACAGAGAACCTAGAAATAAAACAACATCTATGTGGACACCTAGTCTATGACAAAGGTTCCAACAGCATACAATAGAGGAACAAAATTCTGCTCAATAAATGGTGGCAGGAAAACTGGAATGATAGCTGCAAAAAAAAAGAGAAAGAAACTAGACTACTCATTAGTGCTAAGTATAAAAATCAATTCAAAATGAATCAGAGACCTAGAATCCAAAAAACTTAAGAGAAACTATAGAACACTCAAAGATCTTATACTCGAAGAGGTCTTTCAGGGAGGAAGAGTTACAACAAAATAAATCAAAGGAAAACTAAAAAAATGGGACTATATCCAACTAAAGAGTTTACGCACACCAAAGAAATCACCACTAAACAAAAAGAAAACTCATGGAATTGAAGAAGATATTAATGCAACATACATCATATAAATTCTTAATTTCTAAAATTTACACAGAGGTCACAGACTCAACAATAGAAAAGCAAATGAATCACTAAAAATGGGCAAAAGAGCTGAATAGAGAGTTTTTCTAAAGAAGACACACAGGTGACTTATAGACACCTGAAAAAAAGCTCTATCACTTATTGTCAGATAAAATGTATATAAAAACTATAGTAAAAAATCCACATCAGTGAAAAATGACCTATATCAAAAAGACTATAAACAGCATATTCTGGAGGAGGTGTGTTGAAAAGGAACCCTTCTATACTGTTGGTGGGTATGTAAATTGCTGCAGCCTCTTTGGAAAACAGCTTGGAGAGTCCTAAAACAGATAAAGAAGGATTTACCAGTTGACCCAGCAATCCTACTCCTCTGGGATGTGAAATTTATAATCAAGAAAAAAAAAAAATCTACACCCCTAGGTTCAGAGAAGCACTACTGAACATAGCTAATATATTGAAACAATCTAAATGCCTTAACAAATACTGAATAAAGAATCCATTGTACATATACTCAATTGAATTCTATGCCACTACTAAAAAAAACGAAATTGTGCCATTCTCTACAGTCTGGATGGGACTGGAGGGAATCTTGATGAGTGAAACAGCCAGAAAGAAAAAGAGAAATAGAGAATGGTATTACTTGTATGTGGAGTATAGCAAAATGAAACAAATGAACATACAAATCCCGAAAAAATAACAGGACTCAGGACTGATTATGGATGGAAGGGGTGTGAAGGAGCAGGTGGCAGTAAACGACACTGGAACTCTAGTGGTGGGTGTGGTGTGCAATTCAATATCCTAGATACAATTTAACATTGTGAACTAAAGAAATAAATATTAAAAAGCAACATACTTTTGAATATTACCATTGTAAACTGCCTATTTACTGTATTCAATTATTATTTCTAGACAATTTATACTGGAGTCTTTGGGGTTCTTCTACATATTATAATGTTATCTACCAATAGTGATATTGTCACTTCTTTTCTAATTTGTATATCTATACCCATTTCTGTAGAGTTTTTAGCACAACAACGTGCTGTCTTATCAAATATTTTCTGTGTCTCTTGAAAAGAGCATATTTTTGTTCTTTTTGTTGATAAAATACATCACATTTATTGTGTATTTGGATCATCCTTGCATCCCTGGAATAAATGCTACTGGATTAAACTCTGATTCTTTCAATGAATTTTTAAATTCTGTTTGCTAGTATTTTGCTAATGTTTCATGAATATTCATCAGGGATAGGACTACATGTTTTTTTGTTTTGTTTTGTTTTGTTTTGTTTTGTTTTTGGTGATATTTAGTTTTTGAAATAAAGTAATAGTAGCATCACAAAAAGTGTTTGGAAGATTTTCTTCAGTTTTTCAACTATTTGAGAGGAATGATATTAATTCTTCGAAATTGTGGTATAATTCCTTTTGAAATTATGTGGTTGAGCTTTTACTTTTGGGGAGGTTTTTCTTATAAATGCTTTAATTTCTTTCCTTGTGATTGATATGCTTAGGTTTTCCATTCTCTTTTTACTTAGTACAGGAATGTTGTATATTTCTAAGAATTTGTATATTTCTTCAATGTTATAGCTTTTTTGGCTATGTAAGTGACACAATATTTCAATCCTGTGCATTTCTGTAGTATCAGTTGTAATTTCTCCATTTCATTTTTAATTATATTTATTTGTGTTTTCTCTCCTTTTTTTGAGTCCTGCCCATTTTACTTGTTTATTTATCAAATAACTACGTCTGGTTTCATTGTTTTTAAATAATCTTTTTTATCTCAATTTCACATTTTTTTATGTTGTAGGTTTTATTATTTTATTCCTTCTTGAATTATTGTTTTATTTTTTCTTCTTTTCCAAGTTCCTATAGAGGAAGGCTTAGACTTTTACTTATGATTCTTCTTGTTTCCTGAAGTAGAACTGTATTGCTATAAATTTCCCAATTAGTACTGATCTTGCTGCATCCCAAACAATTTGATGTTATGTCTGCACTTTGATTTAGCTTTGGGTTTTTATTATTTCACCTTTTATTTCCTAATTGTTCAAATAGTTTTTCGTAACAATGTTTATTCTTCATCAGCCATCATTTTACATTGCTCCTCTCTTTCCTCTTTTGATAGATTTCTGATTTGATGTCATTGTGATCTTTTTGATGCCAGATATATTTCCAATTTATAATTTATTGTGGCTTGATTTATGTCCCAACATATGGTTTATCCTTGAAAGTGTTCCATTAGCATTTGAAAAGAATGTTCAGTCTATTGTTTTGGGGTAAAATACTCTGTAGATATCTAATATCCAGCTCATATAATTTGTCATTCAAGCCTATTTTTTGTTTGTTGAATTTCTGTCTGGATGATTGGTCCATAACTGTGAGAGGTATATTAAAATTCCCTATTATTGTGTTGGTATCAATGTCTTCCTTTAGATCTTTAACCTTTGCTTGTTATATTTGGGTGTTCATATTTTGCGTGGATAGGTATTGACAACTGTTATGTCTTTCTGATGTGTTGATCCCTTTATCATTATATAAGGAGCTTCTGTATCTTTGTTTTTTGGCAGGAAGTCTATTTTATCTGAAATGAATATAACAGTTTCTGATTTTTAAAAAATGTACTATTGTTCTGGAAACCATTTTTCATTTCTCTACCTTAAATCTGTTTGTCTCTGTGGCTTTAGTGAGCTTCTTATGAACAATATATAGTCAGCTGTTTTATTTTTTAATTTAATTCATCCAATCACTCTGCGTTTTCATTAGTGAATTCAGTTCACTTTTATTCAGGATGATTTTGATGCATGAGGGGTTGCTAGAACCATTTTCACTTTTTTTCTGGTTTTGCCTATTTATTGCTCATTAAGTTTTCTGTAAGTTTTATTTGATTTCAACATATATGGTGGGGAAGTTTCATGTTAACAAATATTTATAGCTTCTGTCTTCCAGAGAAACCCTTTATCTATCTCTCATATCTGAGAGAGTTTTGCGGGATAAAATATTCTTGTCTGGCAGCTTTTATATTAGAGTATTTTGAATATGTCATTCCACTCTCACCTTGACTTTAGAGTTTCTGATAAACACCTGATGTGAGTACTGTTATATTTTACTTTCTTTTTTTTCCTTAGTAGCCATTAATAACCTTTCATTATTGTTTTTTTTTTTTTTTTTTTTTTATAATTTCACTATTCTAAGTCTTGGTGAAGGTCTTTTTTACATTCAGTTAACTAGGAGTTCTTTAGACATTGTTGCCTTGTCTGTTCAAATACTTCCACAGGTTTGGGAAGTTTTCAGCTTTTCTTTTTCTTTTTGGAATATGATCTCTGGTTCCTTCTCTCTGTCTTCACCTTTGGTGATACCAATCATTCTTATGCTGTCTTTCCTAATTGAGTTAGAAAGCTATTAGAGTGTTCTTTCACTTTTAAATATTAATTTCTCTCTTACTTGACTTGAATCTTTTCTACATTTCTATCCTCTGCCACACTGATCCTGCTGGCTGCTCTTCTGCTGTAGCCACTGCCACTCCAGTCACCCTACTGCTTTTGCTGTGCATGTGTTGCTATTTACCTACCTTCACATATTGATGTGTGTTTCTCAGGTGATCTCTTCAATTCCGTTGATGTTGCTCCAGAATTGCTGGGCTGCTCTGGGGTAACCTGCCAGTGCCGGTGCTACTTCAGTGGACAAAAGCTAATTTTGTCCCTTAGAAATAAAGCAGGCAATGATTTCCACTGCCATCTTATAGAAACTTTCTTGTAGTTATTATTATTTTTAAACATCAGGTTGAGTTTCTTAAGGAAGTGATGGCTTTCAATGCTGAATTTTCACTGAATACCAGGAACTTAATAAATATTATTTTTAATCCATTCAGTTACTCTACAAGTTAGACATTATCTGAACTTTCTGTAAGTGGATGCTAAATCACTTGCCCAAGAATGATGCTAATAAATAGTTAAGTCATTAAGCAAAATTATCCTAATATTTTACATATTTATGATATCTGAATTTTCAAATGTTGTGCTATCATCCATACCTACTTATATAAGCAAGTAATAAGCTTTGCGTTTTGAATTTCAAGAAGCTCCATTTAATAAGATGTTTACTCTAATAATGTATGTATATAATTAATAATTACAATTCAAATGTAAATATAAAAACAACATAACAAATTATTTACTTTTCTCCAGGAAATATTTGCACTATTTAGTTGTTTTCAGTGAATTAGTTTAGAATTCTCACTGTCTATAAAGAGAAGAACTGTGGTTTAATGAATATTTTAATAAATCCCCTCTGAGGTTACACCACAAATCTTTCAGTTTCCCACAATGAAAGTCTCAGAGTCACTCTGAATCCTCTTTCCAATACTTTGAAACCCAATTATTTGAATTCAAATCTTCATTAAATTATATATTCTATTTCATATTTCTGTTTTAATGTGGTGTTTTATCAAATATTATTAATGTTAAAATGTATCCAAGAAATCTAATGTTTTAGAAAAACCACAGGATCAATGTGTTTGAGTCAAAATGTGTAAAACACAGCTATCTATTAGCTTTCTAAATGAAATCTCCAAGTAGGACCAAGATCTAACCATTAAGATGCGAACACACCTGTCTTACTTCTCTGTTTATCTTTAGCTTTATGTTCCTCAACTTTCCTTTTTGAAACTGTAGCATATATATTTTATATATTTTAGTTCAAGTTTTGCAGCTACTATGACTTTTTTCTATCATCATTTTAACCTATTTTGTTATATTCTACATAACTAACTTTGATTTCCTCATGAATTTTTTGTGCAACTTACTTTCCTGTATATCAATTACTTATATTTACTAAATATCTGATTACCAGGCAAAGATTCTGAATTTAAGTTAAAGTGAATTGAACAGAAGTACAAATTTTTATTAAAAAAATCCATGCTCACATAGATTAATTAAATTTATTTTATAATGCTGTAAATAAGTTAATGTACTCTAAACTATAACCTATATGTGTGTTTTAGGTTGGTCTCAGTCTATTTATTGATAGAAATTTTGTAGACTAATAGTTCCTGTGGGGTACTCAACTAGATCTCCAGCACACTGCAGATTTCCCTAACAGGAGTCCATATTGTGACTGGATTAGCTATTATGATTTTCATTATGATTTCAAGACACACTTCTACAACATTTGGTAATTATGAGAAAACAAGGTACAGCACTCACAACTTCTGGAGTGTATACAGGATGCCTGGGGCCACACAGGAAGTCTCTGACTAGAGAGAAAAACATGGGTTAGGGGCTCCGTCCTTATTAGAATCAAGAGTGGGTGTCACGGGTTCAGTATTGACAAATTTAAAACATAAGAGTGGGAATCAGGGCACAAAGAAAGAAATATGCTCACTCACGCATTCAGTTAGTTAGTTACCTAGATTATCCAGAGCTTCTTTAAAAGGAAATTTCATGAGTGGGGTGACTCTGTTCTGTAGTTGTGTAGCTGTCAACACAATTTTTAAAGATCTTTGAAATGGATACTTGAACAATAAAAAGCATAATATCAAGGACTTAAATTATAATAATAAAAAATTTAAATTGTCAGACACAACATAGCAATGGAATTACACAATCTAATATTTTTGCTCTTAATATAAATTCAGTTCATATTATATTCTTTTTGAAGAAACACAGAAAGGATAGATCTATTTCTTTTCAATTTATCCAAAAATATGTATTTATTCAGAAATATCATATGTAAGCAGGAGGGGGGAAGCTCTTCAGGATGTATAGAGTATGAAGTTCTGAAATCAGTTCTACCATAAAAGCAACACAAAAACAAAACTATTAAAAACATCATCTCTTTTTTTTAGAATTCTAGAAAGTAAGTAAAATCCTACAGCTATCTGATAAATGTTTATTCAAGAGAAACAACAGCTGGGTTTTGGTAAATACAATGAGCTTTGTGGTATTTTAACTTGCCCTAATCCTATGCCTTCTCCCCAGGTATTAGCCTTGAAAACCATTAGCCTTATAACTTTGGTAGCTGCGAAAAACAGTATCCTAGCAGCCACTCGGTGGAAAGGGGGTGTATAAATGTTTGCTGTTCCTCAAAAGTCAAATACCAGATAATTATCATTATTTGACATAAGTCTAAGGAAATTCTTGATTTCAGGTCTTGAAATTTATTAACACAGACATTGTTCTATATGAAGTCTTATCTCCAGGGTGATTTTCATAAACAATCCATGGTAATTGTTTGAAATCATAGCTACTTAAGGCAGCATTACCAGTCAGACTGGCAAGATACTGACCAAAACTCTTAAAAGGAAACCCCAGGGAGAGAGATATTCATAGGGGTTTTGAAACTTCCCAATAAATTCCTACAGATCTAGCTGGTTCCTCACTTTAACAGAGCTGTGTGCATGCCCAAGAAAGATATGTGAAGACACTAATTTCTCACCTCTGGCTATTACTGATGCTCTGTGAAATCAGGAAGTAAAGGTTAAAGCAGAGTTATAAACTGCCTGTCACAGCATTAAACAAACGCCCCAGCACACATACGCAGTCCCTAGACAGAGGCTAAGAGACTTATTAGTTCAAAACATTTAAGTCAATAACTATCAAACCATTAGATTACTATTAAGCAAATAAAGTAGATACCTTTGTAATCACATAAACAAATACAGATTTCACAGAATTAATTCAGGAAAGTCACCAAATGAGCAAATAAAATATCAATAGCAGCAAAACACCAATCTATTGGAAGAAAGTAATTTGATTTCTAGAGTAACACATTATATTATATAAAATATTGCCCTTTATCCAAAATTAATAAAAATATAAAGAAAAAAGAAAAAGCAACTTTCACATACAAGGAAAACAGCAGCTAATTAAAACTGTTCCTAGAAAACTTAGATATTTGATTATACTGGTAAAGGTTTTAAATAAGTTATTATAACATGTGCAAATAATTAAGAGAAGTATATCTAAAGACATAAGGAAAAATAGGAGAATTATATCTCACCAAAAAGAGAATATCAATAAAAGTCATGGAAACATTTGAAGGTGATAGGTAAGTTTATGATCCTGAGTGTGATGATGGATAAATGACTGTATATTTTATCTCCAAAATATATCAAACTATATACATTATAATTACATACTTTGTGTGTTGATCTTATCTCAATAATATAGTTTAAAATATTTTTAAAAGAAAACCTAAAGGATGGGGAACCAACAAAAGAGACCAAATAGAATACCTGAAATTAAAATGATAATTATTGAAATAAAAGAAAATTCTCAAGAGATCCAAACCAGAAAAAGGATATAGAGAGAATCTATAATCTTCAAAATAGGTTTATTGATATAATACAGTATGTGGAACAAATATTTAAAAAAGATAGACAAATGAAAAGACTTATGATACTACATTAAGAATACCATCACATGTATATGAGGAACCTCAGGAATGAAGAAGTCAGAGAAAGAGGCAGAGAGAATATATGTGAAAATAATGGCAAAAATATCAAATCTGATAAAAGAAACATTAATCTGCACTTTGAAATTCAACAAACTCTACCTAGGATAACTCAAATACATCCACAATCAGCATGACCAGAGTAAACTGTCAAAAGCCAAAGTAAAGAGAGAACTTGAAAGAAGCAAGAGAGGAAACTCATCATATATAAGAGATAATAAAATTTACAGTTAACTTCATCAGAAGGTGTGTGGAAAGATCTTTCTTGCTCTTCTTATAAGGTCATCAATCCTATAAGATTCAGATGCTACCACTATTACCTCATTTAACCTTGACTACTCCCAAGAATCTTATTTTCAGATATGGTCACATTAGGGTTTAGGACTTTAACATATGAATTTTGAGGGGCCACAATCAGTTCATAGCAAAGGGGAATTTCTTCAACTTTATAAAATCCATTTTTAAAACCAGAGCTAATAGCATATGTAATGGTGAAACACTAGAAAGCTTTTCCCTAAAATCAGTAAGAAAATAAGGATTTATGCTCTTACCACTTCTATTCAATATTGTACTAGAGGTTCTGAGGTTCTGGCAAGGAATGATCAATAGTTAGGAAAAAGCAACAAAAGACTCAAAAGTTATTAAGTAAGAATTAAAATTCTATTCCTGCATATAGAAAATCCTGACAGATCATCTAACATTTACACACACAAAAAGTACTACTAGACTTAAGCCAGTTGATCAAATTGTAAAATATGAGATCCTATATATGAGGTTCTGGCAAGGACTGATCAATAGTTAGGAAAAAGCAACAAAAGACTCACAAGTTATTAAGGAAGGATTAAAATTCTATTCCTGCATATAGAAAAATCCTAAAAGATCGTCTAACACTTACACACACAAAAAGTACTATTAGAATTAGGCCAGTTGATCAAACTGTAAGATATGAGATCCTATATAAAAATTAATTTTATTTTTATACATTAGCAATAAACTTTCAGAAAATAAAATAAAAAAGTAATTACCTTTTAAATTGCATCAGTATTACATAAGAATACATAAGAAGTGTTTTAGACTTGTATGCTAAAAATTATATAACATTATTGATAAAATTGAAGTTCTAAATTAATAAAGACAACCTATATTCATGGATTTCAAGACAATATTGTAAAGATAACAACATTCCCCAAAATGACCTAGACATTTAAAACACTCTGTTAAAATACAAGGTGACCTTTTTTAAAACAGAAATTCATGCTACTCTGAAAATCATAGAGAAATATTAAAGGCCCAGAATAACCATAATTACCTTGAAAAGAAGACTAAAGTTACAGCGTGAACTCTTCACAGTTTTGAAACCTATGACAAAAGTGCAGTGCTCAAGAGAGTGGGTACTGAACCAAGAACAAACATGTAAAGCAATGGAATGGAATTTAGAGTCTATAAACAAACCTAAACATTTATGGTTTCTACTAGAAATGGCAAAGCTACTAAGGAGAAAGAAGAGGCTCTCAAAATGTGGGCTAAGACAGGAAGATGCATGCAAAGTAATGTATGCAGATCTTTGCCTCATGTTATTAACAAAAATGAACACAAAATGGATTATAGACCTAATGTAAATCTAAAATTATGAAACTGTCGAAAAAGAATAGAAATAAACCAAGAAGTCTGATTATGCAATGACTTCATTAGTCTGACAACAAGAGAAACAACAAAAATAATTAGCAACGAAAGAAAGAAAATGCTTTATTGAACTTCATCAAAATGAATAATATTTGACTCCAAAAGTCATCATTAAAAAGTGAAAATATAACTCATATAATGGGAGAATATCTTTACAAATAACATACATGATAAATTATTTTTATCTAGAATATATAAAATATATAAAGATATTTAAATATATATTACAGTAATAAAAGACAAAAATATCCCATTATAGACAGATATTGAATGAATATTTCTCTGAAATATTTCCATTAAACATATGAAAATAAACTGAATCATTAATCATTGGAAACTAAAATGAAAAACAATAAGATACCACTCTCTATCCAGTAGAATAACAATAAACAAGGATACAAACAATAAATTATGACAAAAATAAGAATAGGAACATTCCTAAAACAGTGTAAAATGGTGTAGTTCAGAGAAAAAAAAAATATATATCAGTTGTTTAGAACCACAGTTCAGCAATTCAACTCCTACATACATATGCAAGAGACTTAAAACATATGCCCCCATAAAAACTTGTACATGAGTGTTCATAGAATCATAGTAGCTGAAAAAATGGAAAAAAATTCAAATGATGAACTGATAAATGATGTTATATAACAGAATGCTGTTTAACTATAAAAATGAAAGACTGATACATGCTACAAGACAAATGGCCTTAAAATAAGTAAAAGAAGTGAAAGAAGACCACATACTGCATGTGTCCATTTATATGAAAAGTTCAGAATAGGCAAATTATAATTATTCAGTTGAAATTGAAGAGATTAGTGGCTATAAAAGGCCTGGAGAAGGGAAAATATGTAGTTAATGGGCTCAATAATATTTCAGCTGATAATAAAAATTTTCTAGAAGAACATAATGGCAATATTTGTACAACCTTGTGAATACTATATAATCCACTGAACTGAACATGTAAAAGGGTAAAGTTTATGGTATAAATTAGACCTCGAAAAATGGCATTATACAAGTATTCTATCAGGCCTTATTCTTGTATAGAAAATATAGTAACAATGAAAAGACACAAGGTCACCATTCTTAAAATAATTACATTCTAGTTGGGAAGCAGAAAGTAATAGTTAATAAATATTTTAAAGACAAAAATAATGTCATCTAGTTATAGTTTTGATAAGGGCTAAAAAATAAAATAAGATTATGTGACAAGAATATCTAGTAGGCAACGACATACAAGTGAAACTTTGATATAAATGAAATGGATCAGCAATGGATAATAACATTCTAGGCATAAAGCAAAGCAAATATACAGAGCACTGTGTTGACATGAATCTAGCATTTTGCAGGAACAGTAAAAAGACTGACATGGCTAGAGCACATTGGATTAGTAGAAGAGAACAGCGGGAAATACGAAAAATAGGCAGAAACCATTTTGAGTAGATATTTCCAGAGTTAGAAATATAGATGAATTTCCAATATAGAAATCTAATGGAAATTGTGAAATAAAGAAAGGCAACACAAATCTAGAAAGGGGAGGGCAGAATAAGATCAGACAAGGAACAAGAAAAAAAAGGAAAACAAAGGAGAAGAGAAAAGGAAATGGTCTAGTAGACATTTCAATATTATAAACTATGTTGAGCTGCTTAGAGAAAAGGGAAGGGAAATACAAAGATATTTTTACTGGTCCAAGAAAAGTTTTTGAAGATTTAATTCAAACTCTTCCTTCATTAGAAGATGATTAGGCATAGTTTTTTATTGTACTGGCTACATTGAAAATAAAACCTCAGTTTATTTAGAAAGAAAAGCAAGGTGAACAACTGATTTGTGCATTTAATTGCCTTATTGTAAAGACTATATTCAAATAACTATAAAATATATGCAAAATTATACACAAAACAAAACAATTTCAAGCATGAAATGACATATAGAATATATATATACATATATATAAAGATACAGTATGCCTATTACAACTGTTAAAATAATTTTTAAAACAAAATCCATACTTCCTAAAGATTAAATTAAATATCTGAAATAACTGTTAGATTACAGTTAGATTATATTTTCAGATGTCTTAGCCCACTTGCAGTTGATATAATCTCCAAAAGAGATTCATTTTATCCTAGAGATCTGAAAATAATATCAAATGCCATATTTCCTGAAGTTTTTATTATCGTAATGATAAGCATTAAGGTGATCTCAACCGAATTGTTGACTTTTTAAACTTCTGTTGGTCAACTAGCTTTATGGTTTTCTGTTTTCCTTACACCATAGAAACCACTATATTCATTTCTCTTTTAAATTTTATAATCTTCATGCTTCTTTTCTTTACCTTTTAAAGGAAAGGTGCAGACAGGAATAAAGAAAAATATGTAGGCAGACAGGAACAGAGGAGGAGGAAGCAGTTTACTTTATTTAGTTTTTCACAAACCCAGGTTCATGGGATGTAGGTGGACTATGCCCAGTCACTGACTCCACCAGGGCATATTTTCCTTTTTTTTTTTCTGACATATATGCATACACAATTACAAAAAAATGGCAAAGTATTCAAAACCACTTTAAAATGTAACTTGTTTTCTCTTCATTTCCATAAATGGTTTTCACATGTGAATTTTCTCCCTCTTTTCATTTTTCACTCTTTGCAATTTGGCTATTTCCTAAATTTTAAATTCTTTGCAAGGTCATTCTTATAGTTAGCAATTGAACAGAAGGTGTCAGTAGTTTACAGTTTCCTATATCTATATTCCTTGTCATGCTTAATTGTTTTATTTTCTTTTATAATATGTTGTTTGACCTGTACACAACCCATGATTTCCATGTCCTTCTGACCATTTCTACATATTTTTCTTATTTATGTTTTCACCTAATGACTACCATCAAAATTTATTGATCATGTAAAAACTGCCATTATTAAATTTGGTACTATTTTTAAATCATCTATAATTTAAATGTGCATGCTTTTAAAAGAAGTGTAAAAATCAAAATTAAATCAAATCATGAAAAATTTTACGGAAAACTAATCTGTGGCTATTTGGTCATCCTAGTTCATAGTCAGGGCATAATTTTGTCATGACTGATTTTTTAATGCTTTAAATGAAGAATGCAATAGTGTACTTTAAGTAAAAGCTTTAAAGAGCTTCTTCACTGGTTTAGTGGTTACTTTATTTCAAATCAGATAAGCTGTGAAATGAAGGAAATTTTGTGTTACTGTATCTATCAAATGGAATTACAGGAGTCTCCTTTTAGAGGAATAGATGTCATTTATTTGAGAAATATGGTTCATGAAGTTAAAGTACTGGAAGTAATGAAGAACAATTGAATTAGAAATGAGCAGAGAACCTTTTCCCACTCCCTCGATGTGCCTGGAAGCAGCATTTATAAGTGCATGAGTCATTTGAACGAAATATACAATACTCCTGGGCATGAAATATCATCTTTTTTATGTGCCAAACATAAAAAAACAAAAACATACCTAAACATTAAAAATAAAAGAAACTCTCTTTCTGTCTGAAAGCATTAAAGGTTTGTGATTTTTTTCCTAGACAATTCTAACTTTGCTCCAAAAGAGATTTGTAAACTCCTAATAAGTTATACAGTACAAAATAAGGACTGATATGATGAATTATAAATGAAGCAATATACTTAATTTAGATGTTACTTTGTTTTTAATATTTTAGAGTCTTTTCCCCAATATATTAACCACAACTTTGCATTTATTTGTCTAGGGTATAATTTTGTTTAGTATCAGAAAATGTTTCACCAGTCACTGATGATTCCTGTGACTTGTAAAAACCTAAACTAAATATTCTAAGCACATCAAAGCGTAAAGGAAGTATAAGGAATGCTTTCTAGCAGGGCAGGAATGGAGAAAGATTCCCCCCAAACTTTGAAGAGCTCTTTGATGAATGGGAACAGATTAAGTATTGATTACTGGCCAATGAAGAACTATAAAGGTCTCAGAGTAGGTAGGTGAGTGCTTCCTCAGACCCCTGCCAGTGTTCTGTGGCTCTAAGTTTAGCTTGAATGGCTAGTTAGTTATAGCATCTCAAGGTAGACAGTACTAAGTATTCTCAAGTGAACCACTGTGTCTAATGCTTAGAATAGTCAATCTGTGCTTTGATAATGCTTGACAATTTGTAAACTTTGATGACTGTGAAGGTAGGAAGATGTAAAAATGTTAAGTTTGGATTTTTCACTCATCCTGAAGAATGGATAGTGATCATGTTTAAAGTTGAGTTAGTTATAAAATCTCTCTGATAGTGACAGATAACCAATATTTATACAACACATGTGTTGTCACCTTCCAGGAAGAATGAACTGAGATAAAACTTGAGAACCACAAATACACAGACAGTCTTAGAATAAATGTTTAAATTGTATAGGGTATGAATAAGAATTCTAATACCATATTTTATGCTATTAAAGACTAATTCAAGTCCATTGTCTTAAAAGACATGATGTTCTTTTTAAGCACAGAAAAAATAATGGTCTTTACGATTCCTAGTATCATATTAAAGGCTGGCTCTGAGTAGGAACTATAAAATACCTTGAGAAACATCAAAATCATTCCAAAGAGGTAATGATTAAATTTACTAACCACCACAGATTTATAATTAAACCTGATTTTCAAATTTCAATGGGTAGCTAAAAATCACTGAAAATCATAGAAGTGTACTGGCATTCTTAAAAAGACATCTGAAATCCATAAATTCCTAATTTATTTTATCTTTCTTCTTACTACTGTGTAATTTCTAATTAAATCCTAATGTGACAACTTATGCAAATATAAACTTTCTTTTTTATTCTAAGGCTAATAAACAGTATTATTTATTTTCATAAATAAAAAAATTTGAATAGATTATAAAAGTTTAGGAAGCTTTCATATGTTTTTAAGATTCGAATATATGGATATATGTATTTTTATGTAATATTATCAGAAATTGATTCAATTAAATGATTCATATATCCAAATGTGCATATAAACCAACAGATACACATACATATATACATGTAAATGTCTGTACATATATATGTATATATATACATATCTAACTATATATGTGTGTGTGTGTGTCATGAGACCTTTTTAAAAACTTTAAAGTCATTTTATTCAACACACTCTTACTCAATATATTGGATATGCACTCTAGAGAACACAAAGATGAATCAGATTGAATTCCCTCAAAAACAAGACAAAATCTGGCATTAAGAGATGAGAAACTGTTGTAGAAGAGAGAAAGATACTTGCTACCTTATAATCTTGTTTTGGCCTTTGTAGCTCCTGTTTTACAAGTGAGGGTGGATGTCTCAAATGTCACACTCCCATATCCCCACTACTGTAAGCACATACTTTGGTGAATGAATAGAGCTATAGAATTAGGTGAATTTCTCTGGAATTTTCTTATGAGCTATACATGGAGTAGTAAATTAGCTTCTAAAGCTCTACCTTTATTCTACATCCTAAGTTTTATCAGTATGTCACCAGAAGTCCCTAGTGATGCAGAAACATATGCAAACATTATTTTTCTATAATTCCACAGGTTCATATTTAACTAGTCCCTCATAGGTACCTTTAACCTTACACAAACATTATTTGTATTGGCCCAATAGTGTACAACTAAAATTTTGACAAATTAAACATAAATTTAATGACTGCTTCCTCCTAAAACATATAAAAATGTAGAAAAGGAATAAACATAAGCTTACAAGGATAAAGATAATGCAGGGAAAATAAAATATCAATATGTTTTTAAAAGCAGTGCAGTGAAGAAAATCAGACCTGTGTAGCCTTTAAAATTCTGAAAAAATTTTCATGAAATGGGAGTATCAAATACAGAAAATAGTGGCATTTGGCAAAAAATTAAAGTATTGGTTTTAAGATCTTTATGAAAATGCATTAGTCCATCAGAAGTTTCATCCTGAGGAGTAAAGATGCTTCTCTTACTTCAGAAAATGGTAGACATTTTTGTCCCTCTAAAGGAAGTTTATCAAAATAACACCATTCAAATTATTTCCAGGGTAAATGATGTTGGTGAGGTATAGCGTGAAGCCAAAATATGCATGTTGCATAGTGACATCCCAAGATCTCATAAACCTGCTTCCACATTCTGCCCTATTGTGCAAAGGAAATTAGTCTTCTCATAAAATGTCATGGCCCCATGAAAACAAAAGCAAGAATACTTACAACTGAAGTTTTTCCAAGTGAATTTTTTTCTGAACACCCATTTATCTTGTCAATAATCTTTACTCATTCCAAAATTTATATAATTTTGTACTTATCAATATTATTAAAGCTTGTCAATTATTTTAGGATATATTTGGAAAGGAAAGAAAAAAATGAAGGAGAAAAGGGTAATGGATGGAAAGTAATGGTACAGGAAGAAAGATAATTAATGAAATGAACTGAGAAGACACTAAGAGAGTACATAAAAAGTATATTTTTAATTGCCACAAATATGCTTTTTGAAAGTATGCAAATATGTATGTATGCATCTATCTATCTATCCATTATCTGGAAAACACTTAAATGTGTAGTGAGCTCTGTTTAACTATTTAAAAATATTAACTCAAATAAGATGTGAGTATCTTTGTATAGAAACAGGAAAAAGATTATATAAAAAAGTATTCACAGTATACAAATGAGCTCATGAAAGTTAAAGTATTGAATATTAAAATATAATGTAAAATATCAACTAAAAAGCCAAGGAAATCACCTAGAATATAGAACAAAAAGATAATTATAAGACAATAAATGGAAAGAATATATGCTTTCAATTTGTAAATGAATAAAAGAGATGCAAATTTCAAGGAACAGAAATTCCAGTAAGTGAAAATAAGGAAAATAATGGGAAAATAGTAAGAAATAAATAGAACTATGTTACTCCAAAATGAAATAAATACAGTTTAAGATGAAAAGAGTTCACAAAATAGCCAGTACAATGAATAATACAATTATGTATCACATAACTATGAAATTGTTGAACCATGAAAACAAAGGTAAGATTTTAAAAGCTACAAAAGGAAGAGGGTACTAACTGTATGAAAAGGCATGTTGCCAGTCATGTCTTCACAGAAATTATTTCTATGATGCCCATTATATGCTTTAAACATAATACAGTAATAAAACAGAAATAAAGGAAGCAAACAAATAAAATGAGGCCAGCTTAAAGAAGATACATTTAGATATTGAAGAAATATTGAGGGAATAAAGAGATTTTATCTGCAGATCTATGAGCTTCTGGATCCATAATCAGTCAGTTTCAGCTGGACATTCTGCAGAATCATGATGACTAGAAGTGTTCTGTTTGATATGGTTGATTCAAATTGGAAACTTTGAAATTGGAGCCATGTATAGCATATACAGAGTGTCCTTACTGAAAATGAGTTGAAAAAACAATCTACAGCAACTGTTAAATGAGGTTGGATACTACAGTTTCCTGGTAATTTAGAACCAGGAAATGAGATAAGCCACCCACTCCTTAATCGTAGAGACTGAGTCTTAAAAGTCATTATGGTGTAAAAGAGGCAAATTGCCAAGAGATCAAATTGTTCTGGTCTGAGTATCTGAGGACAGAAACAGAAGTAATTATTAATCACCAAAAGAGAACAATACATATCAGAACTATGAGAACTGAAGAAAGGTAAGTTATAGGAAAGAGAACATAGGAGAAAATATATAAATACTGATAAGGTATATATTTGTGCAGGATTATACACATTTGTATTTATGATTATGATGAAATCAGTATAAAGTAAAAATGAAAGGTCATGTATTAGGTTGTCATCAGACGATAGGACACTGGAGTAGGCAAGAAATATAGATATAATTGAAATAAAATCAGGGAGTTGTGGAAGGCAAGTAAAATGGCAAAATAAAATAGAACAAATTGATTTAAAAGGGCCATGTGTATCTATAATGATTATAATCATGTTTATACAAAATTATATATATTAACTTATATTTACATTTGAAATTAAGAGAAACATATTCTCAATACTTTGAGTTAAATTTTGACACATTTCAGGAGACTCAATTGACTAAAATACTGTAAGATTCAAGCCAAAATAAAAATATCCAGAAGAAGACAATCTGAACAAGATGAAACAAAATGAACAAATATTTAGATGGCATGGAGCATTGGATGGTGAAAATTCAACAATGATCATTAAAAGAAGTAATATTAGAGCATGCTTTGGTAGTAAATGAATATACAAAATGTTAAGTAAAGTAAAATAATTCTACACATAAGATCATTATAGTGAAATGTAAAACATAGCATATTGGAGTGCTATTGCTGCTTTAACAAATTACTGCAAGTTTGAACTTTAAGATAACACAAATTTATTATCATATAGTTTTGGAGGTCAGAATTCTAAAACAGGTCTCACTAGGCTAAAACCAAAGTGTAATTGAACCGTGTTCCTCCCAGAACTTCTAAGGAAAACATTATTTCCTTGATTTTTTTTTCAGCTTGTAGAGGCTATCGGCAATGCTTAACTCCTGACTCCTTCCATTATTGAAGAAAGCAACCACCTCATTCTGACACTCTGATCTCAACCTTTGCTGTTATATTTCCTTCTTTGACTCTGACTCTCTGGCTTCTTACTTTGACTTATAAGGACCCTTATGTTTAAATTGGGCTATCCTAAATCATCCAGTATAATCTCCCTATCTCATGATTCTTAAAATATAATTGTGAAGTCACTTTTGTATTGTAAGGTAAAATATTCACAAATTTCAGGGATTAAAACTTGCTTTTTGGGGTGGGGGTTGGCATTATTCTGGCTAGAACATATGAACAAAAATTTTTGAAGTGATAAGACAAACAACAATTTGTTTTAAAAAAGGGGAAAAATATTGTAGCAGATAATTCATCTCTTACTCATTTTTTCATAAAGTAATTTCTATATGATGGCTGACTATAAAATCATTTTATAGGCTATGGTACCTATAATAGACTACATCGTAATTACTTAATAGGGATTTAGGGCAAGACAGTAAATGTCCCCTTGACTAATCGTTCTGAAAAAATCTTTCCCTAGAAAAGGAATATGTTGGAGGAAAGGAGAGATGGAAGTAGAAAAGGAGGGAGAAAGTGTGAGAGAGGAAAACAGGGAGGGTGAGAGAGATGGTTTTCATCACAATAATATCTGTCAACTGTTATTAGAAAAGTATGGCTCTAAACACAATATAGGAAAAACTCTGAGATCAATGTGGCTGGCAGAAATGTAGATCATCAGTTAGAATTTCTAGAGATCCTGGTCTCCAGGACAGCAAAAAGCCAAAGAATTCCTGGAGGCGTTACTAAAGAACAGGAAGGCAAGATTAAATATCAACTACTTCTGTAATCATTCTTTGTATCCTCAGAAATTACTGAGAGGAGATCAGTGGTGAATAAAGTACTTTGAATGGAAGTGGGAAGGAGATTAAAATTGTGTATTATTTAAATATTTGAACATATGTGTGTTGGAATAACAACTTTAGAGATAAATTCATAAAGTCTAAATTAAATTAAAAAGTGGTAGCCTATGACCCAGATTTTTATCCTAAGTATATTTAGTATAGGAAGTCTCTGGATACTCACACTCAAGAATGTGCTCTCTTGTCTCTTAGTTTCTTTTACTAAAGCTTATTTATGTTTTGAAAATTTATTCCTACTGTTTCTGGTAGTATTTTATTAACACTCATTGTTTTAAAAGATTTCAATATGCTATAAGTTAATATGTATGTATGTATTTATATATGCATGTATAGATGCATTCATTCTTTCAATAAGTTTTTATACTATAAATGATAATGTTGATTCAGCCTATGGCTATGATGAATAGTGTTCTTAGAGATTTTTATGTATATATCTTCTAGTGAATATATATTCACATCTCTTTTGAAATATGTTTGTGTGTGTGTGAGTGAGTCTGTCAAGGAATTTTCTCATCATAGGGTATATCTTTGTTTAGATATTATATATACAATAGACAAATCAAGTATAATTAAATTATTGTGACAATTTTTCTTTCAACAACGTAAGAGTTCCGGTATTGCCATATCTTGTCAACACGTTGTATTATCAATCTCAAACATTTTAGCTATCTGATAAGTACTTATTATATTTCATTGTAGCTTTATTTTGTATTTCCCTAACAACTAAAAATACTGAGCAAAAATGTACTTTTGATTAATGAATATTTGTGAAAGGCATGCTCATCAACCATTATAATGTATTATGATACTTTATTTTCAAAATAAATCTACTGATTGTGATAGAAAATTGTAATTTTAAAATGACAGGTGGAAGAAACTAAGGTATTTGCTCATCATTAAAAAAGTTGTTTAAAGTGATAAAGAAAAACAGACCTAAATATGGAATTAAAGTGGAATCTGACAGTATTTCTACTTCCTAACTGAATAATAGGGACTAGATTTATTCTGTCTGGGAGAGAAAATTAAAGCAATTAAAAATATAAGATAACATAAAGACTTCGTGATCAGAATATTACAGTGAGAAAAATAGCGAGACCAAGTACATACTCCCCTACAGACTGGCTGAACTACTTTATGAAGGAACAGCTGTTCTGTGACCACTACACTCTAGGTTTACACTCCTCTTTCCCATCCATTCAGTAGTAGAGGTAGTAAAGTGTCTGCTATTGCTAGTCCCACAATATTAAACTCTGAATTGTTTTTACTTCGTTTTCCCTGTATCTATAATTTTTTTCTCAATTGTTCTATGTGTACATGCCTTATAATTCCTTCAGGAACTCTGATTATTTCATAGGCAATAAAAGATACAAAGCACACATATGTGTGTGTGCGTGTGTTTGTGTGTATTATAGACCTGCAATGCTATTTGGTTTTTTTTATTAAAATAAAGAATATATTTTTTCTAGGAAATGAAGTATATATCCCTTAATAAGAGATTTGTCTTCATGCTTTACGTGATCAGAGACTCCCAGATAGTGTATTACAAGATTACCTTTGGGTAAAGTAGAATCTGCCTATGCAGTTGAGTTGAAACTTTTCAGAACACTTCAAGTGATGGATGTAAAGTTTCATTATTATAATGAAAAGTGAATGTGATATAAAAGAAAGAATGGTGAGAGATTAGCACGAGTCAAGCTCATGCTTTTGAGTATGGTATTATTAAAAATTCAAATTGAAGCATTTTACTAATTTTATTTAACCTTTTTAGCCACTGCAATTTTGTGTGTGGCAAGGGAGCTTTCTTGTGGCAGAGAAGAGAAGAGCTAGTTCACAGTTAATTTTACAAATTGCTTTAAAAAGGTCACTTATGTCTTTCTGCCTTTTTAAATCTATATTCAGGAAAAGAATGTAATTGTCAGTCAAATTTTTTAAATCTTCAACTATAGCATGTAGATTTGAACATCATATATGTGATTTCTCTGTATTTTGCATTTTCCATTTCCTTTCTCATCTAAATTTTACATACAGAGTTCTCCATAAAAACTCTGACTGGTTCTTTGCCAGTGACTGTCTTATTGATAAATTATAGCCATAGATACTTTCCAGGGTCTTCTATTGTAGAAAATTCCTGTGCTTTACAGAACTGGTATCAAAGCTTTAAAAGACACACAGAATAACACTTTGTAGTTATATGGAAAAAAGAAAAAGAAAAGGATTTTAAAATCTAGACCTATATTCTGAATATAAAGCTAAGCTTTCTAGGAAAACTTGTGTGGAATCCTTGGATGGAATAATTATTAGAGAATGAAAAAAATAATCTTCATGAATGAGAAAACACTGATAAACACAAATATATTGACTACATAAATGACATGAATTTTGCTACCTGATATGGGTAGTAAAGGGAATAAAATAAAACAGGGGGAGGATCCATAGCTCAACCTAGAATAGCAAGACATTTACTTCTTTATGGCTGAGAAACATTCATAACAGTAGCCACTCCAGTTCTTTAAGCAAATCAATGATAATTAAGAGTCATGTGTTCTGATCAGGAGGGAAATCACTAACTTCTATTAAAATAATTTTATAATTATTCTGATACAAGATTTATGTTCTGAACCCAAATATGCCTCTACTTGTGGTCATTAATTTGATCTCTGATGACTTATGTATCCATGGAGAATTTCTTCTAAAGTTGGTAGTCCAATATTAGAAATTGCAAACAAATATCAAAAATTATTTTTTTTTTCAAATAAATAAAAGGTATCCCTTGGATCATTTTGGATTATTTAATAGCACAGACTCTGAAATCATATGTCTTGATCAAAATCTAAGACCATGTAAAAACTTATTTATGCCTTCATTTATATCTTGTAAAACAGAGTTGAAACTGTGCCTAACTTTTAGCACAACCTGGTGGAGTAGTGGTTTAGTCTGCGGCCTTCAACAGAGAACGTTGTCCGTGTGCACCCCAAGGACCTGGATTCTTGCCCTGCAGCTGGGATAAACAACTAAGATGAACAACTAAAGAAAACAAAGTACTTTCTCCTCTCTCTTCCTGCCTGCCTTCCTCTGCTTGTCTTCATTTCTGCCTACACCTTTTCTTTAAAAACAAAATAATAATCTGCCCATTTTTAGGGTCGTTTTCATTTGCAAAATGCTTGTAACAGTATGAAGTATAAAACAGTGGAAACTGAGTTCTATACATGTATGTGCTAAACCATTTTGAATGTCTTCATCAGACATAGTGTGCCTCTCACTTCTTAATTTGTGGTGTTTTAGAAGATAAATTGATGCTTCTGCTATGGCTGGGCAGACATGGCTCCTTTATTCTAATTGTGCTATTGTTATATAAATGCTGGATGTCATTTTTCTTTTAGAAAATGATATCCATATTTTGCATATTGAACAAAGGGGATCAAAATCCTGATGCTTTGCTGCTAACCTATGACTCTTTCACACTTACTTTACTTCAGAAGAAGGACCTATTTTCCCAATTTATTGCATCTTATTTAGTCCAAAAGTCTTCAACAAGAGTAAAGATTAATCCATTTGGGAAGTTAATTATCTGTGGCAAACATTAATTCTGTTCACAAAATTTTCCTGGTTCTGCTTCCTGATTATTGAAAATCCCTCCACTGCTTTGTCCAACTAGCTGATAGTAGAAACTGTAATTTCCTGCTGTAAGGTCTACACAATGTTTGAGAACATTATGGGGAATGCATAGCTTATGTACAATGAAAATGAAGCATGAGCACCAAATAAACCTTTGACTTATTCTGATAATACAGACTGTGAAAGGTCTAAGATTTTACCCTATTTCTAAATTAGCAAGCTCATCGTCTACAGTTTCACGTCCAGGAAGTGACAGAATACAAGACTCTTGTGTCAGTGGAATAGACCACTTATTACTCTTAGCAAAATCAGCATTCAGAGTAATTCCTTCCAATTCCTATAGAGCAGCAGGACAAAGGCTAGTTTACCTCTGGGCCCAGGTAGGTACATTATAGGAGAGAAAGCACCAAACTGACAGACACATGAGGTTTATATGAGAGTACTGGTACTTTGCCCTCCTTAAGCAGGGTGGGTGGGGGGGTTGGGAGGGGACTTCTTATTCATTAAGTCTCTTCTAGGAAACAGGAGGAAGAAGTCTCTAGGATTACCATGCTCAAGTAAATGCAAATCTGTTAGAGGAAAAGAGCTTTCTCTCTCCAGGGGGATACACTATCTCTAGCTTCCTTGACATGTTGGCTTTTCAAATACAGTTCTCCTTAACTATATGTTCACGGAGAAACCCTTGAGAATTTATTTCCCAAAATACTGTGATTTGGGGTCATTTTGTATATTTTTTTTACCTACTTAACAAATATTTACATCACCCACACTTTTTTTTTTAATAAGCACTACTCTATGATATATTGTAAAGGTTTTGATCTGAATTTTAATGAATAAAAATTTTACTGAACCTACATACAAGCACAGAAACATCAACAAGGTGGCTGGATGTAGGCACTTTTCCACACACATGCACAAGAATAAATGAGTCAAGTCCAAAACTAGATGAGGTGTGCAGAGGGGTCCTGAAGTCTTGCTAGTCATGTGTGTGCCAGTAATGGATGAATTTGATCAAAATGTGCTGGCAATAGTGAAAGAAAAATAACAGGAGTAAGAAAACTGTCCTTGGAAATAGCTTAGACACTTTTAGGTAAATGGATAAGCAACAGAGGAAGATGGTTTAAATTCTGGAGAATTCTGAAACAGGAAATAATGCTTGGATCAATAAAGATATAAGATTCTCTAAATTTATTTGAACAAGAACCTTTCATTTCAAAGAGCACAATATGAAATCCTGTGGAAATATTGTTGAAGATAAAAGAAACAGCAAAGCACTAGTAAGCATAACTAGATAAGACAACTATTCAAATAAAATTCCATCTGAAAATTTGGAAAGAACTTACTAGGGGAAAAAAGAAACCCTCGGGATTCAGATGAGTCATACACAGAGGCATTCACCCACTTTGTACATATGGGTTTTCAATCTGTTTCCATTCTAATCTCTCGTCTTCAACTCTCAGATGTATGCTATAGTCAACTGATCATGATTTCAAATTTGAAGATATATGCTGAATTTGGGCTCAAATATACCAATTATAGATGTTTTGTATATATTTTGTGCATATAGAGATGTTTTATGTATGATTGACTTTCATTAGCATTCCTGTCCATCTCCTTCAAGAAAGTGTTACTGAATCATAAAAGTGTGAAAGCTAAAAACTGCATTTCCCAGAATATTTTGCAATGAGAATTCTGGATGTCAATCAGTTTCACAAATGAAATACATCCATTCAAGATTTGTTAGGTAATATTGTTTTCTTGATATAGGGTTGACAAGAATATGAGCTAGATGAATTGTCTCTTTATTTCATAAGAAGTAAATAATGCAACACTGGCATGTGGGAACTGGCCACCACTCACAAAGTTGTAGACTAAGAGGAAGTTATTAAAAAAAAAAAAGACAAAACAAAACTACACATACACTATGCTATGCCAAAGAAACAAGGAGATGGTCTCCAATAAATTCCAAATAATTTTTCCTACACCCCATGTCAAAACAACTACTTTCTTCTCCTGGCTCTTATAACTTCCTTAATTTGCACAAAAACTTTTCATGTCTGACTTACATTACAAATTGTACAACACTTTGGGTAATACAGGACACGTTAGAGTAAGAGATTATTGATGGTTTATGTTATTTGGGGCAACAATTGCAAGATCACTAAACATTCAGGACAAAAGAGTGAATGTGAATTCCAAAGAAAGTCAAGGTGTTTTTACCAAGAGAAAGTAAGCGTACATATTGGTTGGTAAAAAAAGCAAAAACTTATGAATCTATGCCTCAAATAAAGATTTTCATAGACTTGCATTCTGTAATTTTCCTTTCCACTTGTAATTTTAATGACTACAGAAACATTGCTTATTGAAATTCTGTGCATATAAATAAAATGGTGATGTCACCTTCTCTTTTAAGATTATCTTAGACAGTTTTTGTAATTATAAGAGAATACCAGAGAGTAGGTGGCAAATAAACAATAGAAATGTATTTCTCAGAGTTCTGGATACAGAAAAGTTTAAGATCAATGTTCCAGCATTTTCTGTCTGGTTAGAGTCTGCTTCCTGGTTCATGGATGCCCAACTTCTCCATGTGCAGAAGGACACTCAAAAGCTCCCTGCATCCCTTTTATAAAGCACTAATCCACTCTATGGCATTGACTTCCTAAAAACCCTAATTCCAAATATCATCACATTAGGGATTCAAATTTCAACAAATATATTTTGTGGGAACACAAACTTTGAATCTAGAGCAGTTATCTGATTGATTCTCATCAATTGTCAACTCTAATTACTGTCTTATGTTCCAAGCACAGATTTTTTTCACCAGCAGAGTATTCAAACTGAATCTTACCTGCTATCAAAAAAAAAAAAAAAAATTCAGACCAGCTTAACCTCAGAATTGTTGAGGAGATGTTTCCCATAAAAATCAAAAGTGTAAAGTATTCACTGGACTCATTCTTCTATATAAAATAAAGTTCATGGTCTCTGTGGGCTAAGCACAAGAGTTGGCAACATGATCTAACATTCTTTGGCCTCTTTGTGTGTAATGCTTATCTAAGAGCTGATAATGTGTACTGAGAATAGCAGCCCAAGAGAGCAAGGTTTATTTCACTCTTTCTAAGAATCATGGCCTATTCCTGATCCGATAAAGACATTCTATAAGCCAGACACATAAATTTGAGAAAAAATTAACAAGAAAAGCATGATTATTCTCTTCCTAATCTACTTAGTTGGTCGATAATAGATTATCATAAAAATATAAATTGATATGAAGAATTTGAAGAATTTTTATCTGTAGCCATTCTCAGGATAAAGAGAGATTCTGAATTTAATTGTAGCTTGCAGTGTACAGTTTGAGAACATTTTCTTTTAAGAAGTTGAGGAGTGTTCTTTGTAAATATACTTCTATGTGACTGAACAGTCAAAGAAAAAATTAAGCTTCCTTGAGAGACCTCTTCTTTTCAAGTTAACCAAAGAATTTAATTTGTCATCATAGAGTTGCTTTACTTTCTTATTGCTTTGTGTCTTTACAGTCTACTACAAAGCTTAGCAGATTCTTTCAGATAAAATTAAATCTGTCATTCTGTAAGCATTCGTACTCTGGGAGAATTAAACAAAATATATCTCAGAGAAACGTATTCTTTCACAAGTACTACATCAGGAACCAAGTAAAGACTGTTTATTGGTATGAAATTTCATTAAAATAAACTATTGGACAAGAAGTATTTGAATTCATACATGTAATTCAAAAATATATTCTTCCAAATTCCATAGCACTTTGTACATATTGATGTCTTAATATTGATTACAATGAATTATAACAAGATAAATAATTGGTCTTTCCCTATTCAAAATTTTTAAAAATTGTATTATTCAAAACAATTAATGAAGAAACATGGCATTATATTATATAGATTTAAGATACTATTACAGATGAAAATCTATGTATAGCATATAAACCTATCACCAATGGTTCAATCCTATCTTTCAGCATATAATTGACTTCTTTCCCATTCCTAGATTTAGACTGTGAACTCCTAGGGAAAAACTTGAGTCTGACTTACCTTACTATTTCTAATGTCTCTACCAGTGCTTAGCACATGATAAGGTCACCCCAAATCGTTTTTAAATGAAGGAATGAGCACAGTGATTCTTTTCTTTTCCTTCCATTAACCCATTTGTCAAAGGTCTACTATTTGCAAGGGGATTTGATAAAAACTGAAATTTCCCGGATGACATACATTTAAATATGTTTCTAATAGTGTTTCTTTTCTAACATCATGTTTTAAAGCAGTTCATTCTTTACTTACATTAGGCCCTGGGTCATTTGGAGCCACTACTTGGAAACAGTCTTTGTGCCCTCAGACAGGGCATACTTGGCCAGATCCCCAGGCAGCAGCAGACGCACAGCCATCTGGACTTCTCAGGATGTCAGTGTGGTTCGGCCAGAGTACTGGGCCAGCCAGCTGCCTCACCAGTTAGCTGCTCAAACACATCATTCACAATTGCATTCATGATTCTCAAGGCCTTGGAGGACATGCCAGTGTGAGGGTGCACCTGCTTCAGCACCTTGTACATGCACAATGAGCAGGTTTCTTTGTTTCACAGTCCTTTTTGGACTTTTCGTCCCCAGAACTATGACTCTTGCTGTTGTCCATGCCCAGTAACCATCCTCCTCTAACAGCCTGACATTATTTTTTAGCTTATTTATTCATCCCAATTGTTTCATGTATATACATGTATATATATATACACACTCAATGAAATATAATTTGAGATTCTTTTTTTTTCCTTCTCTTTTCCATAATTCAATAGGTATTGTTCTGAACTTTCCTTTTTTTCATGTAATTGTATATCTCATAGATTAGTTCATGTCAGAAAAAAACAGAATTTTACATTTTAAGAGCTAAATAACATTCCATTGCATGAATGACAAAATTGTGATTTCATGATTACACTATAAATTGAATTTTAGACCCTCTCATCAATCTTATGTGATAGCTGACAAGATTATGAGTAAACAACAATTTTACAGGTCACATTTTGCAGTTCTCTTTTTTAAAGGAAAGGTACAGGAAGGAATGAAGGCAGTCAGAGGCAGGCAGGTAGGCAGGGAGAGAGAGGTGGAAAAAGCACAGTGTTTATTTTATTTAGGTCATCCTGGTTGTTACCCCAGGTCTTGAACCCACATGTCGTGAACTGTATCCAGGTGAACGAGACCGCCAGGTACCAGGACACACTACAGGTCATTGTTTTTAAGCACAGTTGTCCCTCAGTATCCACAATGGATCAGTTCACCCCAGATAACCGAAAGTCCTAGCTGCTCAAGTCCCCTATATAAAATGTTGTATAATTTTTGCATTACCTGCACACATTCTCCTGTATACTTTAAATCATCTCTAAGTCACTTAAAATTACCAATACAGTGTTATGTAAATAGTTGTTATTCTGTATTGTTTATGGAATAATAATAAAAATCCATACATCTTCAATACAGATACAATCATTGTAGACCTAACAACATAGTACATTTTTTTATTGGAAGTTGCAGATATGGACTCTCAGACATAGAGGACTAAACCATACAGTATGTGAGATGAAGTCTTAAAATTAGAATCACTGGGCCAAAATAACCTTACTACATAAGTACTTAATATCTTCATGTGGAATGTGCCAATTTACCCTTCTGCAGCAATGAAAGAGAGTTGATAGTTTTATGCATCATTAACAAGAGTTGTCATCAAACTTTTGAACTTTTGCTAATTGTATAGTTAAAAAATGGCATTTCAGGGAAGTTTTATATTTCTTTTAGTGAATGAGACTGAACATCTCTTTATATGCTTAAATGTCTTTTTTGTCTATTTTTGCATTTTGTTAGAAGATGGCCATTATTTTTCAGAATATCTTATGGTAGTTAGAAAAGTCCTGCTAATTGATGTCTATTATAATGTGTTGCAAACATTTTCCTAGATTGCTATTTTTCATTTAAGTTTGCCTATATATTTCCAAGTAGCATTTTTAAATATACATAGAAAAACCAAATTCTTTTCATAAGTTGAAAAATTACAGTTTCAACAATAAATATTGAGTCTCTTTAAACCAGACTTTTAAGGAAAATGGTATTTAATCAATGGTATCTAATATTTCCACCACTTAAGATAATTTACCTAAGATAATTTGTTAAACCTAGTTAACATAAATAGACATTTTAATAAAATGATATGTAAATCACTGTAAAATATTATTAAGTAATTGTGAAATTTTAACACAAATCTTTAGTGACTGAATATCTGAATTCAAGAGTTTAATTTTTAATAGCTTGCTGTTCAAAGTTTAGAAAGAACAAATAGACCACTTTAAATCATAACTTTACCAAACCTGAGTATAATAACTTACTGATCTTTATTTTTCATTTATTATAAATCCAACCTAGATTTTATAATCATTCTAAAATTGGATCAAAGATTCACCCCTTGCTGGCACTATCACATTTATAGAAAAATGAATATGCTAGTTAGGCCTTTTAAGTTATAATGACTCCAGATAGACTCAGTCTTCCTTTTAAAGGAAACAGTTTTAGGGTATCTATTAACTATAACAGAAATCAAGGCTATTCTAGTATTTTCCCCTGGTGGTATCTAAAATAACCTGTTATTTTCCTTCTGTCTCCTTATCCTAATTTGTTATTTTCTTTTTGTCTGTTGGGTAAGGCAATTGGTCAAATTTAAAGTAGTCATTGGCTATCCTATGTAGTGTCCTCTGGTTAAACTAGAGTCTCCATCAGGAGGTGACAAAAATGTTAATGAAAAGAAAATAGGAATAAGGCGGATAAAGAATATTCTTTACAATTTAACTCAACAAACCTAGCTTTTCCTGCTTTATAACTATCATAGTTGATGTTCACATGAAGTATGGAACTTCTTCAATCTGTCAGAAAAAGCCAGTCTACATTTCTTCATATCCTCTAAAGCAGTTCTGGTCATTTAAGAGTGGATTATAAAAGAAAAGTTAAGAGAAAATCATTGAGGAACAAATTAAAAAAAAAAAATTAATATAAACTCACTGTCATACCAGTCACTAAAATAAGTGAGATTTGAGATTAAAGACAGAAGAAAGACACTATGATAAAAATAAGTGGGTTGATTAATTAGTACTTGCCCCTTATTGAAGAATTAGCTTCCTGTCTCAGTTCTGGCTGTGGGTGCTTGATAAGCTTTAGTATCCTTATGAAGAAGCACTGTCTTTCTGCCTCACTAGTATATATTGTCACATGAAATTTACTGGTGAGAAGATATTCATTAGGCTATTTGAGACTGCTGTTTATAGAGGTAGTCTCTCTCACTTTTCAGGTAACAATGGAAGATACAATATTACATGGAGTTACAACAAAAATACCTATTAGATCACTTTTTATTTTTTTGAAACATCCCAGCAGAAAGGAGTCAGTAAAGGCCAGCTATTTTAGTCTTGACTATGCACTTTTATGTAACAATAGATTTGTAAAGTAAAGGGACCTTTAGTTTTGTTTGTTTATTTTTTATCTTCACTAATATCATGGAAAGTCTCATGATTACATCTTTTATTTTTTATTGCAGTTATTATTCTACATATTTAAATAAATTGCTGTGTATAGGTTCCCCATTTCTTACATATATTTCAACATACCATGTCCTCCACCAAATCACCAAGTGTTCTTCCCCATTGTCCATTGGATTCCGCCACCATTTGCACCCACCTGCCCCATTCCCTTTTGGTAACCTCAGTTCTGTTGCAAATGTTTCAAAGTTGGTTATTTTTCATCTGTTCCTTTGTTTTGTCTATTCACATTCCACCTATAAGTGAGGTCATCTGGTGTCTTTCTTTTTTTGACTTATTTTACTTAGCATAATCCCCTCTAGTTTCATCCATGTTGATTCAAATGACAGGGTTTCATCTCTTCTAAGGGTTATGAAGTATTGCATTTTATATATGTGCCATATCTTCTTTATCCATTCATCTAATGTTGGACACTTAGATAATTTCCAATTCATAGCTTTTTCAAAAGGGACACAATAAACATGAGGATACATACATCTCTGCGGATGGGTCCTTTGAATCTTTTGGGTAGATGCTCAGAAATGGAATGACAGGATTATATGGGATTTCCATCTTCAGTTTTTTTTAGGAATCTCCAAACTGTTTTCCACAGGGGACGTACCAATTTGCATTACTTCCAAAAGTGGAAAAGTGTTCCCTTTTCTGCACATCCTTGCCAGCATTTTTTGTTTGCAGAATTTGGATAATAGTCTTTCAGGTGTAAGGTGATAGCTCATTGTTGTTTTAATTTGCATTTACCTGATAGCCAGTGAGTAGGAACATAATTTTATGTGCCTGTTGGCTCTCTGTATATCCTCTTCAGAAAAATGTCTCTCCAATTCCTCCTCCCATTTTTTGATTGGATTGTCTGTTCTTTTTTATGAGTTCTTTGTATATTTTAGACATTAAGCCTTTGCTGGAAACATCAAATGCAAATATCTTCTCCCAGTTATTAGGTTTCCTTTTGGTTTTGGTGATGTTTTCTTTTGTTGTGAAGAAGCTCCTTAGTTCAATGTGGTCACAGTTGTTTATTTTTCTTTTTGTTTCCCTTGATGGGGGCATTGAGTCCCCAAAGAGTTATCTATGACTGATGTCATGGAAAGTCTTTCCCACGCTGTCCTCTAAGAACTTTATGGTTTTTGGTCTTATGACTAAGTCTCTAATCCATTTTGAATTAATTTTTGTGAATGGTGTTAGAGTGGTCTAGTTTCATTCTTTTGCATGTGGTTGTCCAGTTTTCCCAACATTTGTTGAAGAGACTTTCCTTTTTCCATTGAATACTTTTGGCTCCTTTGTCATAGAATAACTGATTGTATGTAACTGGGTCAATTTCTGGTGATTCAGTTCTATTCCACTGATCTGTGGCTCTGTTATTATTCCAGTACCATATCTTTTTGATTACTACAGCTTTGTAGTATAGTTCAAAGTCTGGAAGTGCAATCGTTCTTTTTTCTAATGATTGCTTTGGCTATTTGGGGTCATTTGCTGTTCAATACGAATTTTAAGATTTTTTGTTCTATTTCCTGGAAATAAGCCCCTAGGATTTTAATGGTGATTGTATTAAAGCTATATATTGCTTTAGGTAAGATGGCATTTTGTTGATATTTATTCTTCCCAGCCATGAGCAGTGTACGTCTTTCCATTTCTTTGTGTCTTCCTCTATTTCTTTTAAGAAGGAGTCATAGTTTTCATTGTATAGATCTTAAACATCCTTTGTTAGGTATACGTCCAGGCATTTCATTCGCTTAACTTCCATTTTAAATACTGTGATCATCATGATTGCATTTTCTTCTACAGTATTGTTTGTGTATAAAATGCAACAGATTTTTGTGCATTCATTTTTCAACCTGCCACTTTACTGTATTCACTGATGAGTTCTAAAAGCTTTTTGACAGCGTTTTGGGTTTTTCAATATATAAAATCATGTCATCTGAAAATAATGAGAGTTTTACTTCTTTTCCAATTTGAATTCCTTTTATTTCCTTTTCTTGCTTAATTGCTCTGACTAAGATCTCCAGTACAATACTAAACAGCAGTGGTGAGAGTGGACAAGCTTGCCTTGTTGCCGTTCTAAGAAGAAATGCTTTCATTTTTTTGCCATTGACTATGATGTTGGCTGTGGGTTTTTCATATCTGACCTTTATTATATTGAGGTATAAAACTTTCATTCCCATTTTAGTGAGAGTTTTTATCATAAATGGGTGTTGGATCTTGTCAAAAGATTTCTCTGTACCTATTGATATGATCATGTGGTTTTTCTCTTTACTCTTCCTGATGTGGTGTATGACATTATAGATTTACACATGTTGAATCATCCTTGGATTTCTGGGATGAATCCCATTTGGTCATGATGGAGGATCTTTTTGATGCATTGTTAAATTAGGTTTGCTAACATTTTGTCGAGAATTTTTGCATCTATGTTCATTAGAGATATTTGTCTGTAATTTTCTTTCTGGTGACATCTCTGTCGACTTTTGGTTACTGTGTAATGTTAGCCTCATAAAAAGTATTTGGGAGAGTTCCCTGTTATTGAATATTTTGGAAGAGCTTGAGAAGAACTGGTGTTAATTCTTCTCTGAAGTTTTGGTAGAACTCATTGGAGAAGTCATCTGATCCTGGAATTTTATTTTGGGGAGACCATTGATTACTTCTTCAATTTCTGTGCTTGTGAATGTTCTGTTCAAGTTTTCCAATTCTTCTGAGTTCAGTCTTGGTAGACTATACTTTTATAGATATCTTTCCATTTCCTCAGGTTGTCCATTTTGGTGGCATAGAGCTGTTCATAGCAGTCCTTTATGATGTTTTGAATTTCTGTTATAGCTTTTCCCCTTTTATTTATGGTTACAGTTATGAGAGTTTTCTCCCTTTTTTCTTTGTGAGTCTAGCCATTGACTTGTAAATTGTGTTTATTTTTTCAAAGAACCAACTTTTTGTTTCATTGATCTTCTGGGTTGTCTTTTTGTTTTCTATTTTGTTTATTTCTGTCAAATTTTGATAATTTCCTTTTTTCTTCTGATTTTTGGCTTTAATTGTTCTTCTTTCTCTAGTTGTATTAAATGTAGAGTTGTTGTTTATTTGTGATTTTTCTTGTTTCTTGAGATAGGCCTGAATTGTGATAAACTTTTCCCTTAGTACTACTTTTGCTGCATCCCATAGATTCTGGTAGCTCATGTCCTCATTCTCATGTATCTATAGGTACTTTATCAGCTCCTCTTAAATTTGCTCTTTTACCCAAGTCTTTCAGGAGCATACTGTCGAGTTTCTAATTAAGTTTGGGGTCTTCCAGATTTTTTTTTTTTGTGGTTGTTTCAAGTTTTAGGCCATTATGGTCAGAGAAGATGGTTGGTACAACTTCTATCTTTGTAAATTTGTTGAGAGATGTTTTGTGTCCCAGCATATGATCTATCCTTGAGAATGTTCCATAAGCACTTGAGAAGAAAGTGAAATCTGTAGTCGTTCAGTGAATTGATAGGTGTATGTCTATTAAGGGTATTTGTTCCAGATGGTTATTTAAAGAAATTGTTTTCTTGCTAATTTTCTGCCTGGTTGATCTGTCCATTGTTGCAAGTGGGGTGTTGAAGTCCCCCACTATTATTGTGTTACTGTCAATGTTTCTCTTCAGGTCTAATAATACTTTCTTGATGTAGTTTGATGCTCCTTCAATTGTTACACATATGTTAATAAGTGTTTTGTCTTCCTGTTGGATTGATTCTTTAAACATCATTTAGTGTCCATCTCTGTCTTTTGCTATGCTTTTTAGGTAGAAGTCTGTTTTATCTGATACATGATTACATTTTTAATTTGCATTTTTTATTTCAAGTGGAACCGTCTGTTGTTTACCTTCCGACTTTTTTTTCTGGAACATATACTCTTTATGTACAGAATTGTATTAAAATACTGAATGGAATCATCCTTGGAAATACAGCAGGTGGTATGAGTAATATTGAAATATGTGGTAAAGATGTTTCCATATTTAGAAAAGTATCCTATTTCAGAATTCAAAAACACAAAATAATACTTGGGTTTCTCCTAGTATTTAGCAGAAATTTATTTTTAACAATGAGTCTTTAAATACTAATGCACTGATTTCAGAAGAAAAGATTATTGAATTATACGTATTTGAGACTGTGTATATTAAATAGTTGAAACCATAAGCAGCATTCACCATTAAATTGACATGTTTTATTAGAAGAAAGATTAAAAGAAATAAAATCAGACCAGCTCAAGAACTTCAGTGTGGGTCTGTGAACAAGCTATTTTCAGAAACCATTCTGAGGAAATTAACAAAAGACTATAGTTTTCCCCATGAGGTACTGGGTAGAGATACCAAGAGAAATAAACTTCAAGTGAGTGCTATGCATATTTTCCTAACTGAGGTGAACAACACCAACTAAGTCTGTGTTGAATTTATGCTGACTCTTCTTTTAGTGAAAAAGGTTAAAGGTTTTATGAACTATATATCCATTCTCAATCTTATTAGAAAGGATGATGATTTCTTAAGACATTTGGAATATTTATCAAACCAGGATAAGATTTTTAAATGACCAAAAATAATGTGCACCTCTCATGCCATGGCATGAAGTACAGGATGCCAAGGGACAGAGAAACAACACACATTATTCAACTAGAAAAGAATTTATAGAAAGCCACTGATTTCACATGAAAAATGACAAAGATTCTTCCACTGTGGAACAGCCAGTCCACAAAGTTAATCCTAAAGTTTAAAAATAAAGTATGTTAAATATGTCTATATAAGTTTAATGACTCCTGGAGGAAGACATGATATCTTTTGGAACATGTCTCAAAAATATGACAGAGGAATTCCCATGACTAATCCTTTCTGGATACCAATAGCATGAATGGCATGTTTAAGTTAAATACAGCATAGTTATCCAAGTAGACAATCTGAACAGAAAACAGACAGAGAATGATAATTCTATTGGCATTTTAATATCTTATTTTCAACAATTAATTTTATTAAAGGAAAGCTGCATAATAATATTATATAGATTTGAGGTGTACCTCTTTTCAAATCAACATCTTATATTACATCAAATGTACCACCGTCAGTCCAATTCTTCTTTACTATATAGCATATACTTTTTACACAATTTTCCTGTTCTCCCCCATACATTCTTGTAACTTTCAGTCTGTTTTTTGAAATATAAAAGGATATATAAGACATTTAATAATTTTTCAAATTAGCAAGAAGATTTGATTTCCAATATCATGTTAATATGGTAAAATAAAATTATTTTATAGTCTGAACCTACAATTATTTATACTAGTTTTTTGTTTTTTTTTTTTAATGTAGGGAAATTGGCTTACTAAGATGTTCACATTCAGAAAGCCTCTGAAAAAGCATTGCAAGAAACAGAGTCCTTGTATGAAATTTGAGGGTCAATTATAACAGTGAGATAAGTCAAAAGTAGGGGAAAGAAAGAGGTCAATAATTAGGTGAGAGAGTCTAACTCCCCTACCCACCCCAAATAAAATGACTTCTAAAAAAATTCTAATGGAAGTTTTGTCAGTGAATTAATAGATTAATCTATTATCTTTGTAGATGCTTGCATTATCCTGATTTATATGTCATACTATTTCACCAATAATTTCAATAAGTTTACCTCTATGTAATGTATCTGCAAAATATTTTTAGACTTAAAATATCAAAAAAGATATTTAAGTCCACATTTGATTGAAATAAAATAAAATACTGGGAGATGTGACTTTAAATTTTTAATTTCTTTTTTTTAATTTTTATTTTTGGAGGTGGGGGAATCAGAAACTTAAAAATGAACATGAAAAGGATTAGACTTTATAAAATCTAAAGAAATACAACCTAAAGAATATAGACCTAGAAGTTTCAATCAATAATTCCTCAAGATTCCCTTGATAGTCATAACACACAGAATGACCTTTCACAACAACAACAAAAAAACATGCCTAACCAATCAATTAACAAAATAGCTGTTTATTTAGTGTCTACTATGTGGAAAGCACTTGCTAGGTACACATATTGATAAGAAAGTCATCATTTCTACTATAAAGAAAGTAATGATCTCTATCTGCACAAGGTTTACAAGTTATAGGAGAAAAAGACATGAGATGGTATGAGTCAACTATGTAAGTAAATATACAAATAAGATGTCAAGTTAAGTTTAAAAAAAGAAGATGGTGCTAAAATCATAAATATTTCAGGGACTTCTCTGATAAATGAGTCATTTTCCTTATATTTTTTAGATGTATACTATCACTCTCAGAAGATAAATTATGTATTTTCTGAAAAAACAGACTTAACCAGAAGAGATCTTACATTCTTATTACCTCAGTATATCTACCAATATCAATATTTATATTCTTGGTGTCCCCTGCTACTAGAGATGAACTATTTATTCTCCTTTCAAAGACCAAATCACAACTTGCAAGTTAGATTCTATTTATTCTTTACCATCACGAACATTATATGAATAACTTTGGGACTTTTCCCAATTAATCTCAAAAATTTACCTTTCTCGAGTTATTTCCACTATAATATTCACATGGTATTTATTTCGTTCCTACCAAAAGAGTGGAAACACCACACAAAACCAACAATCTTTTAAAGAATATTATTTTTCTCTTCTTCTCTTTTTCCTTCCTTCTTTCCTCCTCTTCTCCCCCTTTCTTTTTTCCCCTCAGCGACAGGAAGCAGGCAGGAATGAAGACAGGCAGGCAGTAGGGAAGATGGAAGACAGATGAGAAAAAACGATTTAATTTATTTAGCTGTTGCCTCAAGTCATGGGTCACAGACCCAGGTTGTTGGCTTATATGTGGACCACTTAACACCCAAGCAACCAAGATGTACCAAAACTAAAATGGATTTATTTAACTTACTACTATGTAAACATCTACCAGATTTTCTGCTGCTCTATTTTGCCTTTCCTTCTATAACATATGTCATCATTTTCAGGATAAGTGTTAGACTAATACAGGGAAATAAGATGACAAAGACAGGAAATAGCATGAATATATTAATGACTCACTTTTTCAAGTTCTTTAAATCTTTGCTCAAAAATCACATCCTTAGTGAGGTTTTCTGTAACCTACTTAAAGCCATAACAATCCCCACTTTAATACTTCATTTACCTTCTTCATATATCTCCTATTTACCACTGAATAGCCTTTAATGCAATTTATATATTTTATTATTAAAATAATATAAATATCATATGGACAGTATTTTATAAAATCTATTTAATTAATAGGTATACCATTAACACCTAGAATGTTGTTTGATATGCAAATACTTACTGAATTCTATTAAGGTATATACTTTTGATTGCTTTGAGGAAACATACTGTGCTTGTTTGTGTATTAAAGGATTGAATTTACCTATTAGGCTTTGTAAGACACTTGACTGAAAATTAGATCTTATAACTCAGTGTGCTTGAAAAGCACATAGAAATTCTACAAGCTTAGAACAAGTGTTCCAAACTTTTAGAAATAGAAATACAAACTAGTGCTAAATACAAAGCAGAGAGGTAATCCATGACAACATATAAGTACTCCAACACCAAGACATTAATAGCACAAAAAGAAAAAGCTACTAGGAACTCTCCAGAGAAAAAAAATCTAATGACACTGAATGGGAAAAACTAACAGATAAAGAATTTAGAGCAGTATTTATTCAACAAAATAAACTAATGAACTGCATAATGACCTGCAGGAGGCACAATTAACTATCCAAATACAAATCCAACTCATCAGAAAAAAGTGAAATATCAAAAGGACATCTGATTAAGGCTATAAATAAAGCCCAAATAGAACATTTATATATCAAAAATATAGTCAATGAATTAAAGACATGGAAATGGAAATCCATGGAGTTCCATGAATTTATGGAGATATGGAAATCTACATAAACAGGCTCAACCTCACAGAAGAAAAAAATGTCAGAAATTGAAGAATGGAATACAGAGGGAAAAGAGGAAGAGGTAAAAGAAGATTGAGGGAAAGAAGAGAAACCCTGATATAAATACCAGTACCATGAGAAGAATAAACATGAGGTTAATGGGTGTCCCAGAATGAGTGGAGTTGGAGAGAGGAGGAGCAAAAATGTACTTAAAGAAATAATAGCTGGCAACTTTCCATTCCCGTCAAAATTAACCATAGAAGACCAAAAAGCAGATAGGACACTGCAATTCATAAATTCTAAAGGACTTACACAAACGCATCATAGTAAAGCTAACAAAAGTCAATGACAAAGAAAACCTAGTTAAGACTCCTAAGGCTGCTAGAGAAAAAAAGAAACATAATCTACAAATGTACACCCATCAGCTTTTCCTCAGACATCTCAGTGGAAACTCTGAAGACTGGGAGAGAATAAAATGATATATTCAAAAAACTAAAAGACAAAAAATGCAGCCCAAAATATGCTACTTCACAAAATTATTATCCAAATATGAGGAACATGTAAAGGTCTTCAAAAATAAATAGAATTTGATGATGTTTAGTATCATTAAACCTGCCTTTAAGGAAATGTTGAAAGGAGTTCAACAATAGGGAAAACATAAACAAAGAGCCACCAAACCCAAGGAATGGTGAGAAAGAGTAAAACAAATTCAGAAAAAAATAACAAACAAAAAACAAAAACAAAAAGAGAATGAAATAATACTAAAAAAAGGAAGCAAAACATGGAATCTTTAAGGGTACCTAAGCATGACATAGAGTCACTTCCTGAAAGACTGTAATGTCATAAATTGATAAAGTTCAAGACAATTCAATGGTAGACACACACACATACACACACACACACACACATCTGAAAGAGATACATAGCTGGAAAGCAGAATAAATGAAGAGAATAGACACAAAACCATTTGAAGAAAAAAAAAACAAAGAAAAGCAAATGGTAAAGAAACAAAAGAGACAGAAAACAAAGTTTCAGATGACAATAAAGCCCTACATATCAATTTTCACCCTTAATAGGAATGAGCTGAACTCATTCAAAGCAATAAAGTGACTGGATGAATTGAAAAAAAAAACAAAACAACTAGCCTCATTGATAACATGACTGAAAAAAACTCATATCAGATCCAAAGATAGAGGTTGAAAGTGAAGAGCTATGGAAAAAATAAATCAAAGCAATGAGAATAAAAGGAAATAAAAAACTGTAATACGAATATCAGACAAGATAAATGGCAACATAAAAAATGATAACATGAGACAAAAATGAACACAACTTTATTGTCAGGAGGGTAATCCATCAAGAAGAAGTAAATATCATATCTATATCTATATCTATATCTATATCTATATCTATATACACACTCAATACAGAATTACCTAAATATAGAAAACAAACACTGTCAGAGAGAAAGAGAATTTTTGACAGTAACCTAATACTAGTGGGGAACTTTAATACTCCATATATGTCAATAAATAGATCATTCGGGCAGAAAATCAATAAAGAAATAAAGGCACTAAGTGAAGTAATATATCATAGGTACCTAACAGACATATACTATGCATTCTACCCCAACAAATAAAGATTAGACATTCTTCTCAAGTGTACATGAAACAATCTCTAGGACATACCTATATACTCAAACACAGAACAAGTCTCAATACATTTAGCAAGATTCAAAATATAGACTATTTTCTCTGACCACAAGAGAGTGAAACTAAAAAGGAATCATAAGAATAAAACTGGAAGAACCACAAAAATGTGGAAATTAAACAATATGCCTCTGAATAACTCTTTCATGATTGAATAAATGATAAAATTAAAAGTTATCTAGAAAAATAATAAGATTAAAAGAAGAGTCATCAGAATGTGTGTTTTGACAAAAGCACCTTCCAGAGGAAAGTATTTAGTGATACAAGTACACGTGAAAAAACCCACAGATATTCCAAATTAATTAAAGACAGCAACAAATTAAATTCCAAATGAATTTTTTATTGCAACAATTCAACAGTCTTGAAGAAAAGAACAGATTTCTAGAATCCTATAACCTTTCAAAACCAGAAAAGCACAGATAACTGTAATGAACAATCAAAAGCACAGAAATAGAAGTGATAATAAAAAGTTTCCAAAAAGCAAAACATCAAGACTGGGTGACTTAACTAGAAAATTCTACCATTATTTTTCAAAGTGAATTCCTATTCTCATTAAACTGTTGCACAAAATCAAAGATGAGGGAAATCCTCAAATGAATTATGTGAAGCTAATATTAGCCTGTTTTGAAAACCAGATAGCTATAGCACCAAAGCAGAAAATTAGAGACCAATGTAATTGATGAATGTAAATGTAAAAATCCTCAACAAAATATTAGCAAAGTTAATTCAACAGCACATTTAAAATCACTATACATTATGATCAAATGGAATTTATTTCAGGGATGCAAGAATGACTCGACACATGCACCTCCATGTAACACACCATAAATGAAGGGGAAATTTATATATATATGATCATGTTAACAGATGCATGCTAAGACTGAAAAAATGGAATAGAAGGCACATACTTCAACAAAATAAAGGCAATATATGACACACAGCTAACATCATGCTCTAAGGTGGAAAACAAAGTCTTCTCTAAGATGTGGAGCTAGAAAAGACTGCCCACTCTCACCAGTACCACCCCACATAGTTCTACATGTTATGGTCAGAGCAATAAGGCAAGAAAAGGACATTAATGGAATTCAATTTTTTAAAAAAAGAAGAAATGTAGCTATCATCATTTTCAGAATACATGATAGTATACCTAGAAAGTCCTAAAGATCCCATTAAAAAATGGTAGAACAAATGAACACAGAAAAGTAGCAGAATAATAAAACCAATGCACAAAAATGAGTAGCATTCCTATATGCATACCATGAGACAGAGAAAAAATAAATAAAAAACAAATGTCATTCACTAAAGCACCAAAAAAGATAAAATAACTGGGAATAATGTACATGACTTTAACAACAACACCAACAACAACAAAAAAAACAGTATAAACACAAAGAGCTAGAAGAATAATCCATTCTCATAGATTGGGAAAAATAACAGTTAAAATGGACATCATACTGAAAGCCATATAAAAAGTTTAATACAATTCTGATCAAAATCCCAGGACAGTTGTCAAAGAAATAAACAATACTGAAGTTTCTTTACTGCCACAAAAAGCTTTGAATAGCGAAAGCTAGCTTCAGGGGAAAAAAAAAAAAAAAAAAAAAAAAGAGCAAAGGAATTACACTCTCTGACTTCCTACTATACCATGAGTGACTACCATAAAAATATTATGGCATTGGAACAAAGAGGAAACACAGAACAGTGGAATAAAACTAAGAGCTCAGTTAATCTATGACAAAGGAAAAAGAACATTCAATGTAAAAAGGAAAACCTATTCAACAGATGTTTCTGGTAATATTGGACCAACTCTTGCAAAAAATAACAACACTGAATTACTCAGCAACAGCACAAAAAAATAACTTAAAATGTATCTGGATGTAAGACTCAAAGTAATAAAATGCATAAAAGAAAATGTAGAAAAATGATTCATGAAATCAATTTTACAGATTTTGGGGGGAAGTGACTCCTTTGATCCATAAATGAGCATAAAACTAAACAACCGGGACTATGTCAAAGCAAAAGAAACGACCAGTAAAATTAAAAGGAAATTCAATGATGGGAGAAGATATTTGCACAACATACATCAGATAAGAACTCAATCTCCAAAATACAAAAAGAGCATATAACTTCCAAGAACAAAAAAGCAGCTGTCTCACTCAGAAAATGGGCAGAAGAACTGAATGGACACCTCTCTAGAGAGGACATATAGATGGCCTACAGACATGAATAAAATGGTCTAAATCATTCCCAATCAGATAAACATAATTAAAGTTAAAAGAGATACCACCTCTTGTCAGTGAGAACAGCCTATTACTAAAAATCCAGAAGCGAAAAATGTTGGAAGTTACCCTCCTATACTGTTGGTGGGAAAATCAGCACAAGATCTTTGGAGAACAGTATGCAGAGTCCTCAAATAATATATAGATGGATTTACTTCTCAAAGCAGAAATTCCCTTTCTAGGCAAATACCTAGAGAATATAAAAACACTAATCAGAAGAAACACATATATGCACCCCAATGCTCGTAACATCATAATTCACAATAGCCAAGAGATGGAAACAACTTAAATGCCCATTAAGAGATCATTGGATGAAGAAGCTATGGTATATACACTCAGTGGAATTCTACACAACTATTAAAAAAGATGTAATTGTGTCTTTTGCAAGAACCTGAATAGAACTGGAGACTAGTGACAAAGAAGTAAAAGAGAAATAACAGGATTATTTCACTTACATGTGGGGAAAAAATGATAATCAAACATACAAATCTCAATGGAATTCACAGAACGAAAAACTGTGGCTACCGGAGGAGTGGGAGGTGGGATGGAAGGAAGGAGAGAATAAGCGGGTGGTCAAGGATACTAGAATCCTGGCAGTGAGTGTGGTGTGAAATCCACACAGACTGAGATGTGATTTTAATATCCTAAAATGTATATAGCAATGTAAGAAAAATAAATAACCAAGAAATTAAATAAAACAAATTTAAAATCGAGGATAGATTTTCTACTTTCAAAACTACATAAATACTGTCTTACACATGCCACCCTAGTATATTTATTTATGTTTATCCAAATTTAAACATTTTCCATATATCATGTTACCATCTCTTTGCAAATTTTAACTCCTCCAGTATGATAAAGAAAGGAACTTAGTAGTCATCAAAAATTAATTCTAGGATATTTAAAACAAAACTGGTAAGAAGAATTCACTCATAAACCAACAATGTAAGTGTTTAATGATAAATAACCAATGGCCAAAAAGTTTTCATAGAATCATCATCTATTCACAATTAAAGGATTATCTGACACACTGGAGTCTAAAAGAACCACCAAAGCAATCAGGTCCTAAGTGAAGAATGAATCAGGCCAACAGAGAACAGAAGGAGAAATGGCAGGAGTTTCCTTTCATCAAATTGAACCTGAATGAAAGTACACAAAGTAAGATCCAAAGGAACGGGAATATCTGGACGCCGTGAACTCCTAAATACTCTTTGAATTTACAAAAAAATTAACCTGAATCACACCTTATTTTAATAATATGGAAAAACAATTTTATATTAAAATGAGTAGAAAATATTGATACAAAATTCTTCAAAATCACTATGAGAAAAATAAAAAACATATCATAGCATAAATCAATAACACTTATCCAGAAGAAAACACACATCCCAAACAAATGAAAATTATGTTTTAGTTATTTCAAAAGATGCTCAAATATAGTAAGGAATAAAACTTTTTTTATAAAAACAGTCAGAATTTCAAAATCTCACAAATAAGATGAGGAACTCAGGAAAGAATGAATTTTTTAAAACAGAAATAAAGAATAAGATAGAAGAAACATGAGTGTATTACTATTACACATAATACCTTGAAAATGTAAGGCAAAAATGAGGAAACTAAAATTTAAAATTTAAATAAAATATTAAGTTTCATCAGAATAAAATAATAAGGTAGTCTTTTCATTTCCCCATGGATGACACTAGATATTGAACTGCAGGTTCTTAGTATGAACTCATTGTGTCTTATGTATATGGGTAAATGTAGAAATATAAGCATACATGTTATGTAGTAATAATTATGAAAGTAAATACTATTTTCCACCTTTGTCCATTGTAAGGTCTTGTGAATAATCACACACAATAATAGGAGTTCATCTAATGTCCAAAAACATTGCAGGAAACCAAGAACATAAAATTGCCAAAAGACATTGTAACGAACTTGAAGTGGTTTTTCACTTGCCAAACCTTAGAAAATGACAAAATAAATGATAAAAATTCATTAATTGATAGTCATGTAGAACAATCAATGAAATCACTTAAAATTATAATGCCAGGAAATAAATAAATGGAAAAATAGAGTTATAAAATCTTCATTTGCTAATTCTCAAAGTAACAATGAATTCAGGAAGAAATAATGAACAGATCAAACAATGTGGAAAACTTGATGAGAAACAGTATATTTACAAGGTACCCTCCCATAAAAAACTTACTAAATTAAATGGAAAAGGCAGTCATTTTTAATGACAAAGTCTGGTTATTACTTCATCAAAGTGATAAAAGCTACATTACCAATAATAGGAGAAACAAAAAAGGATACACAAATAATCGAGGATTATTTCTGTAAAATTCTTATCACAAATTCATAAATTGAATCTATTCATAAAGTGTAAATTTATCCAAAATGAGAGGTATTCTACAAAACAAAAATATTACTTTCAAAAATATTAAGATAATGAAAATCAGTGAATGACTGAGAAAACCACTGTAGAGGATGGAAGAGACATGACAAATAAAATGATGCTGGGATGTTGGCAGACAATTTCATGAGTCTTTCATATTTTTTGTATATCTTGTGAACATAGGTACTAATAACAGAATTTGTTCTGCACTATGCTTTTAAGAATTAATGTATAACAAATAGCTGCACAGCAAAGACAGTGTTTACTTACTAAATACATAACTAATAAAAAGGATAATGACTCTCTCAAGGGTAAAGGTTATGGAGGATAGCTGTCAGCTAATTAGAAACTATTGAGGCTTCCTAGGTTTAGTTTTTCATCTGTGGTGCAATTCCATTGTATCTTCAGCAACCTCCTAAGTTATACCACAGCCACCTCCATGGAATTGTGGACAAAGATAATTTGACACAAACAGGAAGCTCAGATTGTTTACTGCCCTGTGAGTGAAAACGTTAATTGTCTCTGATCCAAGGCATATCATCAGCATCCAGAATTGTAAACAGGTCCAATTTTTAGCTTACAAAAGGACAAAATCGAGAGTCTTAACAGGGATAACTGGAAACAATGGAATCTATCCAGAATCAGACGGTAATAACAAATCTATGCTAACTTTATGATTTTGATTGTTTATTGTGATAGTGTTGTACAATGTCCTTTTGTTTACGAATATGGAATATATCATATGGTGATAGTGGGACCAGGCAAAAATATTTCCAATGCTTCAGAAAAGCTATTTGTTATGTGCTTTTAATTTTTTCATACGTTAGAGATTATTTCAACTTTTAAAACAAACAATAAGATATGAGATAAAATGCATCTGAAAGAGATGTACAAATATTGAGTGGAACATACTATCAAACATTTATTTTTTTTAATCAAGAGAAAGCAATAGTGAATGAGCAGAAAATGCAAAAGTTGCACTTTCTTGAAATAGAAAAAACATAATGAAATTACATACTTTAACAATTAGAAAGCACATTATTTACTTGACAATACTAAGTGAATATGACCAGTATCAAGAAATGTTCTAGCAAAATATATTGAATTTTAAAGAAATAGGGAATTTGACAAAATAGAGTAATCAAATTTTGGAATAAAATTAGATTAACAACATTTTTTTTTTTTTTTTTGCCCTGAAATTTTTTTTAAAGGATACACAGAGGCAGCAATAAAGGTGAATACGCAGGCAGGAAAAGAGAAGAGGAAGAAGCGTCTTATTTTATTTTTATTTAACTGCCCAACATACCTGGAACTTGACTCAGGGGTATGTGGCTTGCTCCTTCAAAGGAGATTGATCTAACTGCTGCTCCAACAGGGAGTGATTTCCAAATTTTTACAGCAATCATTTTCCTATATATTTATTATTTAAAAACGTATTTTTATTTTAGTTGGTTTATTAGTTTTACTGGTTTATCTTTATACCAGATATTAATGAGGTCTTATGATGTTTCTCTTTCTCCATATGACTTATTTCACTAAGCACAATAGCCTCTATGTTCATCCATATTGTTGCAAATGACAGGATTTTATCTCTTTGTGTTCCATTGTGTGTATATATATATATATATATATATATATATATATATGTCTTCACCCACTTATCTGTCAATGGGTTGCTGGGTTGTTTGTAGCGCTTGGCTATTATTATAAATAATGCTTCAGTAAAAAGAAGGGTGCATATATTTCTTTGAAATAATGCATTTTTACTGTTCTAGTAAGCATGCAGAGTGAAATAACTGTATCATATGGGATCTCTATTTTTAATTTTCTGAGGAATCTTCATACTCATACCATAATGATTGTACCAATTTACATTCCCAACTAAAGGGTTTATTTCTCTTCATGTTCTCTTCACCATTTGTCGCTTCTTGACTTTTGCATAACAGTCATTCTCACAGGTGTAAGGTGGTATCTCATTGCTGTTTTAATTTGCATTTTCTTAAAAGCAAGAGAGATAGAAAATATTTTTATATGCCTGTTGTGAATATTTAATTAGTCTTTGAAAAAGTGTCTATTCAGATCCTCTGCTCACTTTTTAAATTTTGTTTATTTGTTGTTGAGTTCCTTGTATTTTGGATATTAACTCTTTGTCAGGGTATTACATGTAAATATGTTACTAGTTTTAGCAAATTTAAGTGTGTATGTCATAAAAAGTGGATAATGTTATTTAACATATTCAAGGAACAAAACAATAAGTCAAGCAATCGATTGCTTTGTATAGAATGTAGGATGAAGTAAATGAGTAAATACAAGATATTCTGATTGTTCTATTATTAAGAACTAAATTTGTTTGTATGGGAAAAAAGCAAACGCTTTCTCTCTCTCTCTCTCTCTCTCTCTCTCTCTCTCTCTCTCTCTCTCTCTCTCTCTCTCTCTCTCTCTCTGTCTTTTTCCTAAAGCTAATCTTGGCAAAGACTTCAGTCATCTGACTATTCCAGTAAAAATAAGCTATCATACAATTCAGATTATAACCAAGCTTGTAATAATAATTTAATACCACCCACTGCAGAAGAACATATTTTTGAATGTTCTATATACATATAGGTAGATGCATAAATATACATATATATGTATATATGCATATATATATTTAAAGAGGAAGGGAGTAGGCAAGAATGAAGGCAAGTAGGCCATCAGGAAGAGAAAGGAAGAGAGAGGAAATGTATTTATTCATTTTAGTTGCTCAATTTGGTTGTTTCCAAGATCTAGTTTGTAAATTTGGGATTTATGTGGTCTACAGCAGTCATAGCTGCAGAATTAATCACTGAGTCACCAGGGAGAATCTATATATATGCATATATATATATATATATATGTATATATATAGAAGTAGAACTTCTGTATATGGAACTAGAACTTTTTCAGAAAAGTAACTACTTCCAATTCTGGACCAGGAAGTATTAATAAGGCTATCACCAAAGATATATAGATATAGATATAGATATTTTTATATATATAAACATAATAGAAAGAATATAAATATATTCCACTGGCCAAAACTGAAATGATTAAACTTCAATACAATTATTTTCAAATAATTAAAGTCAGAGACACCAATAGCAATTACCATGCATGCTAAGGTTTGACCACATAGACCTAGCCCTCTTTGAACTGCCTTGCCTGGACAATCTGTCAATGATAATGATGTGTGACACTTAAAATAACAGACACACTGCCCTTGGACCTCAACAAGAAATAGAAATCTTAGAAGCCAAAGGAACTGTGGTGGTTCCTATTGTTTGTAGATACAGTTTTGTTTTTTTTTTAATACTGCAGTTAAATGCAATAGACATAACAATCTTTTTAAGAGAAAAATAGCTTGTCAACTCTGAAGAGAATACCTTACTTAGAGATACGTAGTAAACTGAAATCTAAATTCAAAGAGATTTTCATTGGGTATTAGAGAAAGATACTCTTGTGTTATCTTCCATCCTTTCCTGCCATAGTTTCAAAAACTTCATTATCTCTCTCTGCTCTGCATGCCAAATATAACTACTGACACCCCATATCAGATGTGAATGATTCTTTCTATAGCAGACCCCTCCTTAGATCCTGTGCCCAGCTGTTTACCTTTTGTGCATAGAACATATGTGTCCTCCACTCTCCCAAATTCATATATTGAAACTTAATACATTAAGAGGTAGAGCTGGGAGGAGATTAAGATTAGGTGAGGTCAGGAGGGAAGAATACTCATGAATGAAATAAATGCCTGTATATGGATCTCCGGAGAGTTTCGTTCCACTGTTTTGCTCTCCACCATGTGAGGATACAAAGAGAATTTTGCAGTGTGAAGTCTGGAAATGGATCTTCTCCAGAATCCAACCATGCTGGCATCCTAATCTCAGACTCCCAGCCTCTAGTATGGTGAAAAATGGATTAATGTTGGTTATAAACCACCTAGTTTCTGGTATCTTGATATAGCACCCTGAGGTGACTGACTCTACCCTATTGACTTTTACCACTCTTTTGCCCCAATTGCCTGCCCCCACCAATTCAAATTACAGGTACAATTACCTTCTGTTCATTCCCTAACCCTACATTTCTTGAGCATGCTCTACAGACACTGTGTTACATTCTGCATGAACGGTAGTGAACAAAATATAAACTGTTTCTGATATCGTAAATCTTATAACTTGATATGGAAATAAAGGATGGTGGTGGGAAATCAGATAAATGGGATTAGTTACATGGTGAAGGATAGAATAAGTCTTCTAGTGGTGAAAAATATACACATGCTAATTTATGGTGATGCACATCTAAATTTTATATAATGTTATGTAATATTTCAATAAAATCATTTCATAACAAAACAAAACAAAAATAATTAAAGTCAATTAATTGTGCTTGAATCAAGTAATAATAAGAAATTAAAACCAAATAAATAACTGGTTGATTATATTTTGACTGGAAAATACAATATTATAATATTTATGTTAGCTTTCATACTTGTTTATCAAAAAGCAACTCTATAGTAGATCAGGATAGTAGCTTTATAAGACATAACTAAATTCATTCTCATTGATGAAAGGGTAGAGTACCACCATGGTCATTAGGCTTTGAACCTGTGTCTAATCAGACCTCTGAATGCAGTCAACCTCTTGCAGAATATATAAAGTCAGAGAAATATTAAAACACAGATATAGAATTGGCAAAATTCACTGAAGAAAGTTCTACAGTATTTTCTGAGCTTGACTCAAATTATTCAATAGTTATAGATAATAAAAGTGATTATTTGGTAGAAAGACAGAAGATGTGATTGCAATGAAGCAATACAAGGACATCTGAGGAATCTGATAAAGTCGTATTTTAAGATATGTTCTTATGGTACTTGCCATATAATCATTACACTACACATACTTATGTGTTGTGTGATTTTCATTAACATATTATCATATGTAGTTAATGATATATCATATATATCATGTATTACAGTAAATAAGATAAACATCAATAACGATTATGAAAAAATAAGATCATAGTAATAAATAAAAAATAAAAGTTTTATTAATAATGTAGCTACATGAAATGCCATAAAGATATACTACTATGTGTTTTTGAGAAAATAAAAATTTGAATGCAATGATTTATATTTCCTAATAGCAATTTGAATTAACTTACATGTGAACATGAACAGCAAATAAAATTAGTTGAATAATTATAAATTCAAAGTAGTGATTGAAAGTTTAAGTTTGAAAGTAAGAAAATAATGTAGCAGTGACAGAATTATCTTAGATGAAGTATAAACTGAAAAACTGTTTTATAATTTGATAGAAAGAAGCAATATTCTATAACTAAATTTATTAAAATAAGGACTGCTAGTCATCAGTGTTAGAAAGATATTACAATATTATATAGGAAAGAAATTAAAAGGCAAAGAAAAATTACTGTCTAATTTAGTAAGTTGAGTAATATACAGCTATAGTTTAAGACAGAAATAAAATTCAGAGTAGGCAACAACTCAGAATGTTATGAATGAGTCAACTAGAGTAAAGCTGATCAAAGTGGAAACTGACAGCATAGGTAGAACTACTGGCATATTGATACAGATGCAGACTTTGTAGCTTGTCCAGCTACAAGCTGGTGTAGGTCCTCAGCTGTGAACTATGTGGTTGTGGTAGTTAAGCAAAATTGTTCTTCTTTGAGCTATGGGTATCTTTGCTATTGAATGACTAATTTATTTTGGTCATGTTTAGGAAAAAAAAAAACCAAAAAACAGAAGAGGACAGTGATCACCTAATACAAATTTTTTCACCGAAGACAGATTCATAGGAAACCACAAAGTGGGTAGATTTGAAAGTTCTACTTATCATAAAAAAGGTATGGTAGTGAAATTGAGAATCATTGGAACATTCTCTGTATAATCTCTGTTCTGTGTGTCAAAGTGACTTTCACACCTCAGCATCTCAGGGTTTTCATTTATTCTAAGATTCTCATAGTACTTTAACTGACGGAAGTCGAGATCAAAACAATTGCAACAAGCTGTGATTGAAAACAATGATACGTTGTTTGAACCTTCATTAAAAATCATTCTCACTGGGGTACATACACCATTGTGGTGCAGTCTGCTGAGACCCTGGAGTGCAGACCAGGTAAAGCTCAAGGACCCTGGGGTTCTCAACCTCCAGAGTAAAAACCAAACTAAATAAATTTGCTTATTCCTTTCCTTTCCTTTCCTTTCCTTTCCTTCCCTCCCTCCCTCCCTTTCTTCCTTCTTCTCTCCCTCCCTCCCTTCTTTCTTTCCTTCTTTCCTTCCAATGCTGCTGCTGCTTCTCCTTTCCTTTCTCTCTTAAAAAATTATTCAAACTAACACTGAATATTTCCTATGCTAATATTGACATCCCTCTATTATTCTAATCTGAATTTGGACTAATGAAATATTAAATTGTACTTAAACATCCCATTCTGACCACATATAAATGTCCATAAGGTAGAATGACACTAATTTAATATTATACTAAAATAGTTTTTTATTCTTTAATACTATGATATTGATAATACAGATTACATAGTGATTTATATTTTTCTTATTTAATCATTTTTGTAAAAAATAATACTTATTTTACATGCAACAAAATAAAAACTCATGAAGTTGACATTTTTACCATATGAATATAGATACATTTCCTTTATATTTTGATTTCTCTGCAAATTTATTTTTACCAATTCACTTGAGAATATTTTTGAGAAAATATTTTCCACTATAATAGACAAGTATATGGTAAATGGAATGTACTCTATTTTCTACTCACAACCATTTTGAAATTAATACATTTTAATATTTTTAAATAATTATATTAATAATTAATATTTTGTATTTTGTATTTTTCAAAGAGTAAAAATATGGCTTTAAATTTCAAACTTAATATAAAATGGAACTTACTGATCTTCAATTTTGAAAGATGGAATTCTGTGGGTAAAGAAACATGTCAAAATGGACTGAAGAATGAAAGATAGTGGATGGTTGATTGGTATCACCTCTCTATTCTCTAATTGTTCATGATTTATAGTGTTCTTGGAATATTACTAAGCTGGTGAAAATAAAGAAGAGCATAGTTTTAGACTCACTATTATATTTCCTCTTAAGTCTCTTGTAGGGTAACATGAGAACATGACTCATGTTCAACCCTGAAAATAGGCTTGGCACCTAACCAATGCTAAGTCTGAACTTAAATATAACAGATGGACTTTATGGGATGATAACTGCCTCTGCCTGCACTGATTATTGAAAATCCCTGCCCTGGAATTCTGCTGCCCTTGTCTACTCAGCTGCTGTTTTTATACTCGGCTATTCTTCCATGCTCACTACCCTCTTTCTGCTGATATCCCCTTTAAAAGAGGCCCCCTTGCTTGCTGACAGTATAGTAATCTTCCTCACTAATGATCATTGGGAGGTAGTTACCCTGCTTGATTGGTTGCTGTGAGAGAGAGACAGACAAACCAATCCACGGTGAGTTTAATAAAGACTATGTTCTTGCTGTGTGTGTCCTCTCATGATTTCCTTGGACTATCTACTAAATAGGATATTCCTTTGCCAGGACTTGAACCCCTGCAAAACATCTCTGGAATTTAACTTCTTTCACTGTGTTTTAGAAAGGGCAAAGTCCAAGAAAGACATCTCAAGAGAGGATATTTAGGAAACAAAGTATTTACAACATTATGGATAACTTTATTTTAATATTAATAATAAACTGATCCTAGAAAATTATTTAAAAAATTAGGAGAGAAAATTTGGCATAATTCTAAATATAACAAATAGAAAATAAATTCAGGAGGAAAGTGAGCTAGGAATGAAAGAATTATGAATAGTGAAAAGAAAATCAGTGAATTTTTGCCTTCAAATATTTGAAGACTTTCTTAGAAGATAGAATAGACCAATTAATATGGTTTCAGAGTACTAGTTCCAGAAAAGCTTTTGAAAATTATAGGACTACGTTTTATTGGCATGAAGAAATAATAAAAATATCTAAACAAAGATGAGATTGATTTTGTTTTTTTCTCATTTTTAAAGAAGTTTGAATTATATGATGTCTAACATCCTTTTTGGTTTTGTTGTGGTATAGTGTTATGTTTTAGATATTGACTCTTTGTTGCCTTTGTAGGACTATTTCTCTGATTAGGTATTTAGGATAAGATGATCCACCTCCATATATCTGCTTACCAGTCTCCATCATTTGTGGTTCTCTCACATTGTTTTTTCAATCATGAATATTCATAAAGACAAAATGAATTGAAAGCAATTTTAATACCTTTTCCTGATGCTTATGTTTTACGGCAATGTTTTATCATTTATTCTGTTTGTTTATTCATTTACTTATTTTCCTAATAAACAATAATATCTGCAGAAAATTGTAATGGGAGACTAATTTCTACATTAAAATATTTTGGGTTGTGAAATTACAAATTCCTGGACCTGATCCTAGAACTACACAGAGGTTTGCAATTATTTTTCTATATAATTTACAGCTTATTTTTACAAATACTTAGAATTATAGAATACCTGCTCCATAAATTATTCTATTTTATTTACCTTTTCTTTTCCAATTCCAATTCCAATTTTTGGCTCAATTATTAACAATACATAGTATCAGTCTTACCTAGTTTATGAGCTAATCCTGAACACATTTTCAGGATATCAAGATATCTTCAGAGTCATAAGTTTGGGAAAGGTGATGCTAATCTTGTTATAAATATTATTCTTTAGGGACTCTTTTCTGAACACCTGTCACTATCTCTTTATGACTTAATACAATCCTTAGTACAATGAACCAAATAGAAATATAATATTTTACCTCCGTAATTAATGCTACAATCTTATTGCATGATTGATCTATCAAGATGAAATATCTTGGATCTTCAGATAGCTTGAATTAAGCCCAGTTGTGTTATCTCCCTTTAATTACTATAATTGTAACGCTTTTTCACGCAACATGTGGGCTATGCCTATACATATGACTCATCTTTAGTGGCCTAGTCCTAATAAAAAGCATAGGGTTCAACCACTTCCTATTGTCGCTAAAACCTTCTAAGTGGAAAACCTGTTTTTTGTAAAGGGAGGTGTAAGAAGGAAGTTCTATCCTCACTGAAAAGGGCATTATAAGCAATATTACCAAGCCTCAAAACAATTTGTTGCATTTTCTTTTCACATTTCTCCCCAATAGGCCTAAATAAGATGAAACAGATGCCATTGACTTTTAAAATTCCTTTGAAATGTATAATACATGCTCTCAGATTATTTAGATTAAGGCATATGATAATCACATAATTTGCATTGTGACTAAAATTAATCAATAAATCAACAACACTGTTTGCAAGACTCAGGACTGCAGAATTTTACACAGTCTAAAAATCAAACATTTCTCAAGTTGCAATTGGCTGTCATGATCTGAGCAAACAAATGTGCATTGTTGCACAATGTCAATGTCCCATATTCTACACTTTACTATTGCTTTCGACAGACTGTGGAAAGACCAACAGCTGTTACTGTGCTAAGAAGAACTGAAAGATATACGGTAGGTGGAACCACCTGTGATTTTCTGGATCCAACCTTAAAAACATGTCGCTTTATTTTGGAGTTGGGTGGAGAACATACCAGTGACTCAAAGTCAGGGGGATTAAGCAATCAACTGTGGCTCAGTTCTTGATAGGAAGGAGTAATATCATCATTACAGTCATAGCAATGTGTTGATGAAGATCTTCTCTTCCTTTTGCTTTATCCATTTCACATATCTAGGAAATCATTTAATAAAGAAGCAAACCTAAATTTAACTGATTTAACTACAAAAATGAGAGAAAAAATTCACAACCTTGATATAATACAATATTTTCTATATGTGCAATGAGAGATTTTTCCAAACAAGTCTTCTATTTCCAAGTAAAATGTTAAGGGGATTATGAAAAATTGAGAAGCCATTTTGAGATGGAAATATCTCTGGAAGGTTGTAGTTTATACTACTTAGTTCTTTTATATGATGCTTCCTCTTAATGTTATATACAGAATAATTTTATCCATGTACTGTAAAGCAAAACTATTTTTACAGAGGTAAGTGTATTGAGTGCTTCATTTGAATCAGGGAAACCCTATTTAATCATGAAGTGATGTTCCTGAACCTCATCATTCTAAACTAGTATGTCTGTTACATAAATTTAGCTGTAAGTTATTTGTTCTCTGAAAAATTTCACCAAGTATAAGCTTTTCTTATTGATGTTACCACTTGGTACATTTTCTATAGTTAATACAGAAATTCACTCAATACTAGATATGAAAAGAGACCGAGCTCCAAATATCAAGGAAAAAAACATATTCTTTGGTGAATTTTATTTACGAATGAAAATGCTACATTTTCAAAAAGCTCACATGGCAAGACATGCAGGGGACTTTGTGACAAAGGATATAAGGCAATTTGGTAGGGACTTTTGTATCTGTTGGTACAAGAATCCATTAAGCAGTTCAATTAATTACTTGATTTTATATTTGAATATTGCTCCAATTTTGTTTTCTTGAAGAATATTTTTCAGAATAAACTATTAATATGGTATAGTCTAACCTATTTTTAATAATCTTTCTTGCCTTCTGAAGGAAGGGAAATAAATACTCTGGTACAAACACTCACGCATGCACACACACACACGCACGCATACACATATATAATTGAAAACATTTCCCTTAGGAAAAATTAGCCTAAAAATTTAGTGGAGTGATATTATTTTCATTACTATTGAGGAAAGATATTTGAACATATTAAAATGGAATTCATTTATGACAATTACAGGTTTCATTTATAAACATGAATCATCAACTATCAATTCAGATAATGATCCAAATGTACTGAGTGATTGTTCTTGCTACTCAAACTTTCCTATTGTTCTTTGGCACCTTTTTTCTATATATTAATAATATGTTAATAGTTCTTAATTACTCTGCACATATTTATTATTATAGGGTATGTAGTCATAATTTTGTGTTTTTTCATTCTAATTCAGTGAGATGCATATTTCCCCATAGAAAATGTTAGCACCAGCACTATCCCACACATTGAAATCTTACACTGTGATTACCACATTAGATGTGGGCACTGCTACAATGAATTTATCCAGATAGCTATAAGTTCTCTTTCTATTTTAAGTATTTGTCAAGTCCAGGGCACAGTCACTGATGTTGGTGGCAGTGCTTAGATTCAGAATGTTAGGTTTGGGGGATTTTGTGACAAGTGACTGACTGTCGTACTGACAGCTGAGACACATCACTAGGAGCAGGGGACATCTCCCTGAAGATTGCATAGTCAGGTTCTATCACCATAAGCCAACACTTATCAAGAATTATCCAATGTAAAGAACAGATTCCTCAAGTGATGTTTCTTTTCAAAAAGAATGCCAGGCTTTCTTTTTTCCCTCCACAATTACTTCTGCTGACTTGAAGAACATACAGCAAGTAGACTGATATATAGAGTAGTTGCCATCTGATAGCTCACCTTTACAAAATGAGAAGGGAGCTGATACTGAGGTGCAGACTCATGAGAGACACTCTAGTGAAAAATCAATGTGGAATAAAATAAAAGTAGATAAATGAAGTCTCTGACTAAGGACTTAATAGGAAGCATTTACTACATGGAATAAGTCCCAAGGGAAAAATATTTTGAAAAGATAGTTCCCAAAATTTGTGCTATAAAATGGGGTGGAAGATATAAAGGAAAACAACTTAAATGAGTCTCTATTTTACAAATGAAAAAGAGAGAAATATTTTGCCAAAGAATCTTAATGAAATTTAGGTGAAAACCTTGAGTCATATCTCAGTCTTCTTGGACTCTTATCCAAGTTACTCTCTTAAGCAAACTGGGCTACATCAAATTTTAATAATTGATAACTGACGATGAAATCATATTTCAGACAGTGAAATTCCATCAAAGTGCTTAGCCTGTCTAGAATGGGAAAGAAATAAGACCATTAATTCTAATGTGAAACCACTTAGTATTCCAAGAATTTTATTTATGATGCTTAGTGTACAGTTGACAAGTTATGCTAAGAGCAGAGCGATCAAACAATTTTGTCTAGGAACAAGCAGCTAGATGTTCTACTCTATCTATTTGCCATGAAAGGGGTACTTGCTTGATAATCCTCTGTGTCTTTTTTTGCTATTTTGCAGTTCATTCAATTAGGCACTTTTTATTAAGCACAAATTGTGCTTTAAATATTACGAAAATTTAAAAACATGAATGCTGCCGATAGCACCTGATCCTCACATTAAGATATCAAGAATGTTTTACTTCCTTTGAATCTGGTTTGTCTTATAACATGCTACAATAGATTAAAAACTTTTTACACAGCTTCATATTCAAGGAAAGAATTCTTGGTCCAAATGTGAGGATAAAGATATTAAAGAGCTTACAGCTGCCTTAGTTATAGGGATGGTATCTAAAATCATTTTCTTCCTGGTTGCCTAATTTAAGTATCTAAGCAAGAAAGTAGAAAAAGGGTCCAGTCACAGTGACTTAGCTGGACATTCTACACATAAGTCTTACATCAGAGCTCACCAACATTGCCGAGATAGTTAAATCTGTACTGCAGATCAACTTTTCCCATGGTTCAATATTGTTTCCTCTCTTTTCTTTTTATAGATGACAGCCCCTAATAGCTATCTTATAGTTCAAATACCATCATGGTATCTGCTCCTAGAGAACACAACCTGATATTTATTTTAGCAAATAAAATGCAGTACAGATGGCATTTTAGTTTAGTCTGAGACTAAACCACAACAATATTTTCAGATATACACTCACTCTGGAAACCCTACAAAGCATTATATGAGCAAGTCATAAATAGATTTCTGTAATATAGGACCATACGAAGCAGAAATGAACCTTTCCAGCTTATGACTCTCAAGGCAAAAAGCACCCAAATGATTCAACTGTTGAATAAATCATTTCTAGACTTCAAGAAATGCCCAGCTTAGTTCAGCCCAAATCAGGAGATAAATGGTTATTGTTTTAAACCATTAATTCCTTGGGATGATTTTTCATATAGCAAAAACTATTTGATTATACAAGCATATCTAAGATTTCTAAAAATACAAACTTGAATTTGATTTTAATATTTAAATTATTATATAGAATGACGAATAACACATAAAGACTTTAGGATACAGTTATTTTAATTTGGATACATAGGTCTGTCCTTATTTCAGGGGATGCTTGGAAATCTGGCACTGACACTTGACCAAGATTGGGCTGACAAATGATTTGTCATGGAATGTTTCATGTTTAACACTTCCTTGTAGCACCCAGAACCAGATGGTTTACTGATGCAGTAGGAGTAGCCACTTAGACAGTCTGACTTGATAATGTAATAAGGAAGATATGAAAAGATCCTACAGAAAACTTTTAGGTAGCTATCTTCAAATAAATATTCACTGTACAAATTTTGATGAGTCAGTCTAGAGATATATGATATCCCCCTGCTCATAGCAAAGACTTAAGGTGAGATACTTATGGAAGTTTTGGGAACTCTAATTCTTGCCTTAGCATTTTCTTCCTCTCTTTCTTCAACTTTATAGTATTCTTTGCCTTTATTATAAGCCTTACATTAAAATTCTTAATGGTATGTTGAGTCTTTTCAATTATCAGATGTACTCTTTTCAGATGTGAATCTGTGTATATGTTTTCATGTGTGTACTTTTTCAGGTACTCCTCAAAATTTCAAAACAACAATATTTACAAAAAAATTTAAAGTTACACATCTAACTACATATTTGCACAAGATCAAGATCATATGTTTTGCTTTTTGATAAATGTCTTTGCAACTGTTTATGCATGTTTATGTGTTCACATTTTGTTTGAAATTTTAAGTCTGGAGACAACATTTTTGGTAAATAAGTTTAATTACAAAACAAAGATACCAGTAAAGTCAGTTTAAAAATAAGTTAAAAGTAAACATATTATCCATGAATATAAAAATAGAGAAATGTGATTTAAAATATCAGAACACAATGTGAAGTCAAAAGAAAAAAAATTAATCTGAAAGTTAAAATTCACAATAGGGACAATAAAATATGATTTTGGGGGGATAAAATGTGTGTCCCATGTCCTATCCTTTAAAAATTCAGTGTGTTGCCTGAATATCCAGTGATAATAATTTATGAACCTAATAACCCAAATATTCCTAGTGGACTACAAATGAGTTACTAAAATCTGGAAATAACTTTATTGATAAAAATTATATGCTTCTAAAACTATAATCAGAGAAGTTTTTTGTACATTTTATAGAGAAGAAAATTACTGTTAAAACTGGTAACAGCAGGAAAGTTAAGATTCAGACAGCAAGAGTATTCAGCAAAGTATAGCAGAGCAATAAATATGAGAGGGTAACCTCAGTAGAAATCCTCAGGAAACTTGGAAGTAATATGAACAAGGAAAGAAACACTAAAGTGAAAGGGATCGCAACAAAGGCAGTAGTCATTTAATACGGATCACAGTTTTTGCATAAACATACAAGAAATATGTTTTTTCACAGAGTGAGTAACACTACAACCAGAAGCACTGAGTTAGTAAAATGAAAATAAACAAAGGTTTAATGTAAACCATCCAACATTCTCCAAGTGTAAAATACCACTGAAGAACAGCTTAATGTCACTAATATTTTTTAACTATAGGTTATCAATAATATATTAATGAAACCTTTTCTCCTTCATGAGTATTTGATCTTCAGTTACTTTTCTAACTTAGTTCCCCTGACACTCTAAAAATGTTATATGTCCTCTATGCTTCTAAGTAACAAAGATTACGATAATAATAATCTCTGCTGGCAAATTTCATCTGGGCTCTGAGATCTGAAAATACTTGACAAGAAGCCACAGTTTTAGGCTTTCCTAAGTGTGATGATTTTAGCCAAGCTGTTGAAAAAACTTTGAAAAGTATGCCTATGGATTTGTGATAAAAGATATTGATTTCTATGGGGCATAAAACCATTAATTTATGTTAAATCCTACAATTACCTGATGCACATCTCCTGTAAGGGACCTGAAACATCTCCTGATGATGAATGACTTATGTATCCCATATGACAAACCATTTCTATCCTAAATTCTTTTTAGCAGCCTATTGACAAACATGGATATGACTGTCTTGGATTCTGACTGGTAATTTAATTCTACAAGATTCCATAGTGGGTGTTGGAATCCACTTGTAGATGAAAGAAATGTGCTATTATAATGTGAGCAGCTCTTCACTATTTTGAAATTGGTCATCTGCAAAAGTGCTAAGTCAAAGTAAGAATATATGCACAGATAACGTTTAGGACTTCTACTTTTGGGGCAACACAATTCAATCCAGAACAGAAACACAGCCCCCTTGTGGATTAAATCATAAAGGTCAGATTTAGTTTGCCTAATTAATTAACTGAGTCACCCCTGAATTTGTCAGATTATCTTTTTCATTTTTTTAAAGGCAAGGTACAGGCAGGAATGAATTGGAGTGGAGGTGAAGGAAATAGAATCATCTTGATTTTATTTTTATTTAGTTGTTAACACTGGTTGTTTCCCCCTGCACTGGTGATCAGGTTCCCCCTTGAACACAGGGGTTTGCGGCTTGAGCATCTTTGGAAGTGATTTACTTAACCGCAACTCTGCCAGGGCATGCCAGATTATCTTTTAAGTTACAGGTGGTGCAGAAATAGTAAACGTTTTTTTCCATCACCACCACTGTAAAGTTCCTGCTTCAAAGACTAAGTGACTTCCTCACATGATGAAATAAAAATTAAATGAAAAAGAAAGACCTCCATCCTTTTACCACCCTCCAAAAGCTTATGCTAGTCCAACTTAGAAACATCAAATTGAACATACATTAGAGATACTGAATGAAAAAATAAAGTAATATATTATTTAAAAATATTGTATCTTACTGAAGTCTGCCACACTAGTCAATCATTTTTTGTGCAATTAGATATCAATAATTAAAAACAAGGACAGTTTAGCAGGAAGAGAACATAGAGGGTTTTGTTTGTTTGCTGTTATTGTTTATCGCTTTTTTCTTTATTTATTAATAATACCAATCAATATGACTAACTTCAATTTTCAATAATGATAATTTATATACTTTTGAGCAATACTCAACATAGCAGGATCAGAATATTGCTGGCTAATGACCAGTGATTAAAAAAAAAAAATCAATCAGTTGTTTTCTGTATCTATTTGGATATTTTTAACATTACATTTTAAGTTCCTTGAGGAAAGAAGGCAAGTCTTTGACACAATTTTACTCCAAACACTAGTATATTGACTGAAACATCAATGGCAATTAAAATGAAAAGAATAATTTATTTTAAAAATAATATTTATAAAAATAAATATTAAATATTCTTGAGGAGCGTACATATAAATGTAAAGCAGTTGTATCTTTGTATACTCTGTTAGTCAAGTTTTTCTTAGAATATAGTTCTAAGTTTTGTATATGTTAGAAAAATGATACATAGTCAAGAGTGTAAAATCAATAAATTTCCCAAGAGGTGCAAAATAGAATGAAAATGTAAGCTGAGAATTAAAAAAAAAAAAAATACATGTGTAGGATGACAAGTTCTACATATTGTAATCTGGTTATCATTATTACTCACTACAATTTGTTTCTCAGAATGATAGTGATTATTAGTTAAAAACCTAGTAAAGTCTTTTAAGAGTCTATAGCTGTTGAAAAATCTTTCCAAAATCATCCAATATCTTGTTTGAATCAGCTGTCAGTTAAAAATTTCTACTTCTTTTTTTTTTTTTTGGTAAAGGTAATATTATTTGCCTATCTGAAAAGCTATGTAAAATGTATTCTTAGCCTGATGATTTGTTAACCTGATGTCATTGCTTTCCATTATGACTTATATTTATTATCCTGTGAGTCCTCAAATAAAATAAAATAAATGAATAAAGTTTTGGGGATAATGATTTGTGGACTAAACATCCAAAATTCTCATAATAAATAATGTGAAATTAATTTTCTAATAAAATTATTAAAAATATCAATTTTTTAAATATATTTAAATCACAGGGGCTACTACTAAAGTTACACAGTACAGTATGGTCATAATAAAGACCTATACTTAGGAGTTTATTCAGCATACGAGATTCAAATTATGCTAATAATATTACACTAAAGTCAGATGGTTTCTCAAAGTTCCCATAAAGATTCATATTCCATTAAACGTTTCTAATAAAGATTATGTAAAACAGATGACAACAGAGGCTGTTCCTTGCATCACACACAAGAGCAGCAATTATCAATTGTTCAGAAATGGAAGAACACTGAGACAATATCGCAGATGGATGGTGACAGTATTAAAGCAAAAACACCACATAAACTTCAGAAACTACCACAGACCACATCAAAAAGGACACTAAGGATATACAATCATCTGTATAAGAGAGGTGGTAAGTGAGTATTGCCCAAAAGTGGAAGTGGTGAGTGTTGGAGATATCAGGGCTGTTAACCCAACCAAAGGTTCTGGAAAGGGAAGAGTAGAGAAAATGTTGAGGCACAAGTGTCTTCATCTATTTGAAGCACAAAGCAAAGAAACTGAGGTGTTTCATACCAGCTGGTCACAAGGAAGCAAGACAAAAATAAAATGCTTTAAACTATACTCTCTTCTTCCAATATATCGCTCAGGATTTGTAATGCAATCAAGATATACATTAATAGTGGCTATAATGTCAGTTCCCAGATCTGGAACTCAAAAGAAGAAGGATAAAAGCAGGGTCATTCAATTAAACGATGTCTCCCCCAGCATGTTCAGAGAATGACTGGTACCCCTCATGTCCGTCTTCTACCCCAATGACACAGGAGCAACACAGTCACCACCACCCCCTAAACCGAGGCACCCATGATTGTCTGTGAGATATTGCAAAGTATAAAAACAAATAAATAAACCCATAACATTACTTGCTTAAAAAGTAAAATATAAGCTTGAAATTATTAATCTAACTTTTATAAAAAAGTCAGGAATAATTTTTAAAAAGCAGTAAAATAGCCAACAGACAGGTGGAAAGTATAACTCAAAGCAATTTGAGACCACAAGGCAATATAATAGCAAAGAGAACTTTGTCAAAATCAATTCAAAGACATGGAAGATATTATTTCTCCACCAGAAAATAACTCAAAATAGCTATCACTGAAAAAAAGTAAGAGATACAAACAAAAAAGAGGCATCAGAAAAGCACCTCAACAATTTCAAAAATAAGATTAGTAAACTGATGGCAATAATTGCAACTTTAAATGAGAAACTAACACATTTAGAATGTGAAGCTCTCCATAATTAGGGCAGGAATGCTATAGAAGCTATGAAAAGAAATGAAAGCTAATGAAGGACTGAATCATTGAATTTACAAACAGAAACCTAGAAGCCATCTAGGTGGAAGAAGAGAGGGAAATGAGGTATTTTAAAAATGAAGAAAATACTATGAGAGCTATCAGCTCCCTTAAGAAAGAAAACATAAGGATTATGAGCATTCCATAAGGTGGAGGGAAAATGGGACAGAGAGATTAGAAATAATAACTGGAGATCAACAAAGAAACAATAATCTTAAATTTAGATGATATGCATTTATAATTATTTACAGAGCATTACAGCCAAAAACAACAGAATACACATTTATTTCAAGTATTCATGAAACATTCTCCAGAATAACCCATATATTGGGACACAAAACAAATCTCAATAAATTTATGAAGACTGAAGTCATAGTAAGAATCTTTTTGTATCACAATGAACTGAGAGTAGAAAACAAACAAAAGAAGGAAAAATCACAAATGCTTTAACACTAAATAAAAACTACTGAACAAATATGAGAAAATTCATAAAATCAAGAATAAATTAAAAAATACCTGGAGACAAATGAAAATGAAGGCCCAACTTATAAAAACATAGGGGATACAAGAAAAGTGACACTATAGAGAATATGTAGCAATACAGACTTACCTTAGGAAACAAGAAGTATCACAAATTTAAAAAACCTGTGTCTACAACTTAAGGTACTAGAAATAGGAGAAAGAAAACAAAATAAATAAACAGGCCATGGTCAGAACGAAGGAATTAATTAAAATTAGAGCAAAAATTAGCAATACAGAGATTAAACATAATTTAAAAGATCAATGAAACCAAGAACCAAGAACTTGTTCTTTGAAAAGATAATCAAAATGAACAAATTTTTAGCCAGCCTCATAAAGAAGAGAAAATACAGAATCAGGAACAAAAGCAAAAAAATTTCCAAAGATAATATAAGAATATAAAAAATTATGAAAGTATTATGAAAACCTACAGGTCATAAAATGGCAAATCAAGAAAAAAATAAAGGACTCATTTTTATAAACATGAGATTTCAAGACTGAACCAAAAAGAAATAGAAAATATGAAAGACTGATCATGAATAAGGAAATAAAAAAAAAAAATCAAAAGCCCACACACACACAAAAAGTGCAGGACAGATGGTTTCATTAGTGAAATTTATAAAACCCTTAAATAAGAATTGATTTCTGTATGTCTCAAAATATTTCAAAAATTTGAAAAGGAGTGAAAATTTCCAAACACTTTCTATGAAGGCAACATCACCCTGAAGTCAAAGGGAAAACACATTCAAAAAGAAAATTATATCCCATTATCTCTCAGGATACAAATATCCTCAACAAAATAGATACAAATATCCTCAACAAAATACTAGCTAAACTGAATTAAAAAATACAATAAGTATACTCCATGATCAAATGGTATTAACCTAAGCATGCATGGATGGTTCTGAATATGCAAAATCAATAAAATTGACATACCACATCAACAAAAGGAAAGACAAAAATTATATGATCATCTGAATAGACATGAAAAGAAACATCTTACAAGACATTCAACATTCATTTATAACAAAACTCTGAACAAAGTGCATATATATGGAATGTACCTCAACATATTAAAGGCTACAGATGACCAATGCAAGAGCAACATCATTCTCAATAGTCAAAAATTGAAAGCTTTTTTCTCCTAGATCAGAAACAAGATAAGGATGTACACTCTTACTATTATTCAATGCAGTGTTGGAAATCCTAGCCAGAAAATTAAAATAAAAAAATGAAATAAAATATACACCAACTTGAAAGTAAGTAAAACTACTACTATTTTCAGATGTCCCAATGGTATACATAAATAGTCCAAAAGTCTCCAGTAAAAAGTTATGAGAAGTGCACCCCAGTGGCCTGTGGATAAGGCCACTGGACATAGCCCTCAATCATTGCAAGGACCCAGGTTGGAGAAGTAAGGCCAGGGAAAATATCCAAGATGAACAACTAAATTTAATAAATAAATGTTTCTTCACCTGTCTCTTCCTGCCTGCCTTCATTCTTGCCTGCACTTTACCTATTTTTTTTTTAAAGCTATGAGAAATAACAGAATAATAAAACAGTGAATGGACAGGTCACATATTAATTACACGAAAATTAGTTGTTTCTATATGCAAATAACAAACTAGCAGAAGGAGGCAAACAATTCCACATTCATTGCAGAGAAAAGAATTAAATAACTTCAACAAAAGATGAAAAACCCGTATACTGAAAACTGTAATACTTTATTAAAATAAATAGAAACAAAGGTATAGGGAGATATTCTATGTTCCAGGACTGGAAGTTTTAACATCATTAAAATGACTATATCACCCCCCAAAAATATACAGTTTCAATGAAATTCCTCCAAAACTCCCAACAGCCTTCTTTGCAGAAATAGAGCAGAAAAAAAGAAAATCATGAAATTTATTTGGAACTACAAAAGATCCTGAACAAAATCCTGAGAAAAAAAGAACATAAATAAAAATTATTATGCTCCCTGACTTCAAACTACACCACACAATGATAGCAATCAAGTAAGCATGATATTGGGCTAGAAGGAGACACAGATTAGTGGAACAGAACTGAGATTCCAAAAATAAACCTAGACATATATGGAGAGCTTAATTTATGAAAAAAAGACTGAAAACACAATGGAACAGGGAAGTACTCTTCAATAAACATTGTTAAGAAAACTGGACAACCACAGGCAACAGAATGAAAGTAGACCTTTCTAACTAGGTTCATAAAATTTAATTCAAAGTGTATTAAATACTTGTGTGTAGACCTTTGAGAAAGATTTTAGAACTGACATGATCCTGATTCAGAGATTTAGAGAGTGAGGACAATTTCTAAGATCACCTATTTATTGGTGACACGCTCTGTCCTATGAAGTTGCACATTGCTACCATCAATGAGCATTATCATCACAGGACAATTATCAAACTAATAAGAATCTCACTATCTTCACTTTTAAAATTAGAGGTTATGGGGTTAGAGGACTGTGACCTTTTAAAATTCAGATATGTGCACTGACTTTAAAATCTATTGTCTAAAATGAGACATATTTGAGAGTGAAAGGCACTGTTAATTGTTAGAGAAGCAGACATGTAATGGGTAGGGAAGCTCTTTGGCTTCAATAGTTTTCAAACTGATATATCCTTGCACTTTTAATCATTTTCAGTACAGTTTTCTAGAGTATCTGTAGCTCCTAACTAACTATAAATAGTAAGATTCACAGGGTATCACATTCCCAGAACCCAGCACAAATCCTGGGAATTTCAAGAATAAAGACATTTTAATGAGTAAAAATTATTAGATGAATTCATGTTTTTTGAATAAATGAATCCGTGCTTGGAGGAAAAAAGGAAAGCAAGATAAGTTGTTAACCAAGTACTATGTAATACAGTAGAGTTGTATAGTAAAACCTTAAAACTTGGCATATATTGTAAAATCTACTCCAGAGAATTCTTGTACTATTTAGCTCACTCAAAGCAGTGATTTTTTTTAACATACTAGTCAGCATTAGCACTGACATGTAGGGATACAGAATTCAATAAATTTAGTAAGAGAAAATATCAGAACTTGAGTTTTTTGACACCTGTTCAGAAATCTTTCCAATAAATAATATGCTCTGAACTGATCACAACATTCTATAACCCATGGCATTCTGCATATGGTTAAAATACATATTTGTGCTTAATAGTTATTATTGATCTGGTTCTGGAAAATATTACTGGGTAGTTAATGACTTGGGAAACAATTATAATTCAAAGTTAATAAAGATTAAAACTTTATATATCATGATTATTTCATTTTGATTATATGTGTACAATATTGACAAAATATTATAAAATGTTTAGCTATTGTTTAACAACTCCCACTGGACCGTGGAACTCTAAGTGATTTTTTATCTGCATCCTTACTTTTCTTTTTTACCTATTTACATATATGATCTGTGTGTGTATATATGTGATGTGACCAGAGTTTAGTACCTAAAAATATAGTTTGAGCTCTTACTTATGTTTCCAGATATATTTACAAATTCTTTAAAAAAGAATTCAAACATATACTTATTGGGATTTTTCAGCTAAAATCATATATATATATATATATATATACACACATCTATGTTTTAAAAATAAAATGTTTCTTTATAACTGTTACATCTTCTATGTAAAAATAATTTCAAAGTAAGTTATAAATAATAACCTCATCTAATAAAATATGTGTATCCTGAATTTTTAAAACTTTAAATTCAATATGAAGAGAAATGAATTTATCTACTGATATAATTTAACTATCGTTATAATTGCTATTTTTCCTCCTTTATTTCCAAGTGCTCATTTTTGGACAACAGCTACATCAGATATTTAAGTATATGGATAAGCATCTAGGAAAACATGAGATTTACAAATAAATATATACGAACTTGTAAGTTTATATCTGACATTATTTTTTTTGAAAAATGTAAGTTTGTATTTTTAAATGAGTGAGGGAACACCTCAATAATACCAATATATAAGATCCCAGTGCAATTCTAACTTCAATTTGGATCAATTTCTAAATAAAACAAATGATCTGTTTGGTAAATAAATAAAATATTCTGGAATTAATCAATAAATAATAAGAGATATATTGACCTAATAAATATGTAGAAGCAATTTGGAAAACAAAACAAAACAAAATAGAGAATGGCAATTTAAATATAGACCTGAATTGCTGCAAATTCTGTGCACTCAGTATGGATTCTATTATTTAAAGTTCTCAAAGCTAGTCTATGATATATATTTTATGAAATTCTCCTTTAGGCTACCTATCTGTAATGATATCCTACTGCTGTCATCATATTGACTTTTTCTTGTACATAATATAGGTAGAGTGAAGCAAAGGATTATTCATGATAGAAAGGGGAACAGCATTAAAGTGAAATGTAAAAAACAAAAAATTGGTGTAAATCGTTCTTTCCTATAGTTTAGGAATCTTCTCCTCAGTTTAAAATTATTTTTGATATATCACAACCAGGAGAATTTATCTCATAATTAAGTAGCTTGGGAAATGGAGGTATCCAGGGGTTTTAGTGTCCCTTTTGTGCAAAGTTGACTTTTATTTTATTATCTTTCTAGCCAGCATCCTCATTTTTCACCTAAACCCTAACAGCTGATACAATGAAGCAGCGTCTATTTTTTTTTTTAATTTTTTCCAAGGGAATCTCATGTTCTTGACTGAAGCAGTTTCCATATGTGATCAAAATAAATGACTTAATTGCCTTTAAATCATTTGAATGCTAAGGAAGACATCATGCACATCATATTATTACTTTGCAAGGCATTAAATCTCAGAAAAAATAATTATATATGTTACCTTTATTTCCTTTACAGTTTATATCTCTTACCACACAGAATATTTGAACCTGAGGTGCCAAAAGAAGCAATCATTATTAGAAGATTGATGATTAATATGAAATTTTTAAAGCATTCAAAAATTCATTTATTCTATTAAAACCATTAGTGTTTTCATTAGAAACTTTTTTACTGCTTAAGTTTGGCTAAAGTGTGGTCATTCAATGTCTTTAAATAACCAATTGATATGCTTAATGTATTAGTACCTTATCCTAGAATTTCATTATGTTTTCTTTTCTATCTTTCTATTTAATTCAGTCACCTAAGAAATTGTATGTTACCAATAACTACTTTGTGAGTATCCTAAATGAAACACTATGGATAAGAAACTTTAGAAGATCTAAAATCCCATGTGTATTGGTTCAAACATTCAGTAATATAGTTTTATTAAAGAGAATAAATATGTAAAAATTAAATATCAATGTCAACTAACTGTACTTCAAAACAAGTTTTGTTTTTTTTTTTTTCTTTTTTTTCCCAGCCATCATATTGTATTAGACAGGGAATAAGACAACTTGAATAACCAGGTTGAAACCTTTTAAATAATTTCAACCCCAGCATGCCAGTAAAGACATTGATTGCTGTGAATTAATAAAACCTCTGATTCAATGACCAAATAACAATCTATCCTTTACCTAAACTTAATCATATGTATTGACTGGAAAATCAGGTAAAAATAATATACATCTTGTCAAGACTGCCTCCCTCTATGAAATAAAAGTACTAGCCAGTCCATCAATTTCAAAAGAGTCTCATCTATTATGACACAGTTACTTTAAATAATAGAAAAGAAAAACATGATGAAAAAGAAAAAATTTTGATGAAGCCCATGAAGAGAATATATTTTACACTTGAGAATAAGAATAAAACCTTGAGAAATAATTGTTATTCCTTCCTGTGTGAGTACAGAGAAAAAACATACTTGAGGAATAGAATATACAGATTGCTTCCACAAGGAAAAATGACTGATTTTTTAAAATACTAATTCAAAAATTGCTGTGATTTTAGACCAATCTCAATTACAGTGCCATAAATTGATGCCCAGCATCATTATGCCATTTTCTTCCCTAAGTATACTCACAGAAGTAACAACACTGAATAGAGAAGAGCTTTAAAAATTACTATTTCCTATATAGTGTACAGTGAATAGTCTTGACTGTAGACTATATTTAATTTGGCTAAATAAAATAAAATATTTTATATGTCTTGAAATACTACATGGAAATAGTAAAATATGTTTACCTTAACTCATTGCAATGATTTCTCAAAAAATCTGGAAATGTACTGCATGTGTATTAGCACATTTATTATGTGTATATATGTGAAAAACCATACATATGATTTTACTGTATGTTTCATTTCCATTCTGCATTCATTTGGACCAGCCTTTCAGTATTAAAGATTATGAAAAGAAATATATTATAGAACTCAGATTTTCTATATGCTATCATGGATTCAAACTAGTTTCTGTCAACGAAAGGTACTTCCTCAAGTTGTGAAAGATAAGTAGTGGCACAGATCATCCTCTTGCTGCATTTATTGTCCACTAGGAAGGTTACAGAGATGTGAGTACTCACATTCTTGGAAGAATCTAGAAGCTATTAAAGCAGATTCCTGTCTTTACCCTAGTCACTAACCATAAGTTTCATAGGTGGGAATAGCTAAAGGTGCAAAAACAGCATAGCCCTCTTCTCATTAATACATTGAGGTACTGGCGTATATCTGAAACCAATAATCCATCAGTAGACCCTTTAGTTTCTCAAGACTTCCCAATACTTTACAATCATGCAACATTTTGCATTAAATTATTTATTTCTTGTAAAAAAAAGAGAGACGATGTTTTGTTTCCTGCACCATTATCCTGAATGAAAACACAAAGAAGTAAAGGTAAAACTGTCTCAATAGAGGACATAGAGATGGTTTATAATCTTCTATTACTTCTATCTCAATACTAAATTCTATTTATGTATTTGAAAACAGTATCTGTCTTCTGTAGAGATTGTTGAAATAAGAGAAAAAAATCAATTCTTATCATGAACTCATACATATGCGTGATAAAAATGTTGAAATCTTTGTAAAGTAAGTAAAGTGTGGGAAATGAAGGTTTTAATTTTGAAGTTGAGAGCATTTTCTTTTTGCAGAGATAAATAATTTGATCACTGATGTAGTCATTCTTTTTGTTTTGGAAAATCATGAAAATGGGCAGTACGTGGATATTCTGTTTGCCCTGATTCAAATCTATGGAGACTTGTTCTTCCTCAATTTGACATTTTTAAAGTTCATGTGGAAAGTGTCTGAAGCCCTGATTTCAATGCTTGGGGAATGGATCCTTGAAACAGTCCTGAACATTTAGAGAACTTATCATCTTGGCCCCCAGTAAGTTTCAAGTGTCCATCTAATTTTCATTATTCTTATGAACAGAGTATGATATCTCTAATAATATCAAAAGCAATACAACATACAAAATTTTAGAGTTCCTGGGTTGTCCTGTTTCCATTTGGAGAAACTAAGTCTTGAATTAAGTTATGACAAGATAAACAGAATCATGAGTAGGAGAAAACGAGATAACCCTGAAATACTATTCAGAATCCAGATATACATGGAGGGAAATTACACTTTATATGTAAGATAAAACTATCATTTACCGTATTGAAATTCAGTCAATTCTAATATAGATTAACCTATCAGCTAAAATTTCTGAAATCCCTTTAAATAAATGGTTTAGGGAATAAAGTTAAGTGTTCTGTTAGCACACATGTTTATGAGTATTTGTAGAGTTTTGTAGACATTGCTATTTCTCTTGAAAGGGTTTATTTTTCTAAGTCACAAATTTAATATGACTTTTCCCTTAGAAAATAGTACTTGGGATTAGAAACACTGTACCTTTTTTAATTTAATATTTATTAAGGTAATTGATTTACAAAATAATATAGAACCATACATGCAAATTTACCATTCCTCAAATATCTGACCACACACATGGATCACCACCAAACTACCAAAAGTCCTTCGCCACTGTCCATTGGGGTACACTACCATTGAGCCCCACCTCCCCACCTTGTTCCCTATTAGTACCTAATTTCTGTTGCTAATATGAGAGGGTTGGTTTATGTTTAATGTGGTTCTTTGATTTGCTTTGTGACTGAGTCGATGTAGTATTTATCTTTCTCTTTATGACATTTCAATTAGCACAACCCTTTCTGGTTCATACATGATGTTGCAAATGACAGGATTTCTTTTACCTTTTAGGACTGTATAGTATTCCATTGTATGTGTGTATGAGCAAGTGTGTGTATACACACACAAGATCTTCTTTATCCTTTCATATAATGATGGACACTTAGTTTCCAATTATTGGCAATCGTAAATAACACAGCAGTAAAAAATGGAGGTGTATATATCTCCCTGAATTAGTGCTTTTCTTTTATCTTTGGGATAAACCATGCCAGAGGAGGGATGATTGGATGTATGAGATTTTTATTCAAAAACGTTTGAGGAATCTCCAAATTTCTCTCCATAACTATTGCACCAATTTAACTCCCTGCAATAGTATAACCAAATATCCTTTTCTTCACATCTTCATCAACATTTGCTGTTTTCAGACTTTCAGATAATAGTAAGTCTCACAAGTATATAGTGTGATCTCATTGCTGTTTTGATTTGCATTTCCCAAATAACAAGTGAGGAAGAACATCTTTTCATGTGCCTGTTGGTCCTCTGTATGTCTTCTTTGGAGGAATGACTATCTGATTCTTCTGCTCATTATGAAATTTTGATGAGGATTGAATTATATGAATTGGATTAAACCCACATATTGCTTTAGATAAGAAGCTTATTTTTAACAATGTTAATTCTTCCCAACTATAAACATGGGACATGCTTCTTCAATTTCCTTGTTTTTGATAGTCCTGTTCATTTTCTATTCCTTCCTAATTCAGTCTTGGAAAATTTTATGTTTCTAAAAATATTTCCATGTCCTCAAATTTGTCCGATTTATAGGTATATGGCTATTCACAGTAATCTCTTATATTTTGTATTTCTGAAGTATCTGTTGTAACTTGTTCCATTTCTGATTCTAGGTTATGAGATTTTTTATCTCTTTGTTTTTTTCCTTGTAAGGGTAGCCAAAGGTTGGTCAATTATATTTATTTTATCAATGAACCAGCTTTTGCTTTCATTGATCTTCTGAAGTTCCTTTTTTTTCTAATTCATTTACATCTGCTTGAATTTTTATTATTTCCTTCCTTCTAATGACTTTTGGCTTCAATAGTTTTTTTCTCTAGTTGCTTTAGATGTACAGCTAGATTGCTAATTTTCAAATTCTCTTTTTTCTCCAGGTAGGCCTGGATCACAATAAACTTCCCTCATAGTACTGCTTTTTCTGAGTCCCATAAATTCTGATAGCTCATGTCTTTATTACTGTGAAATTTTGTGTACTTTTCAACCAGATTTTATCACAGAGAAATTATGATAGGACAACAAATAATGTGTTTAGTAGTCTGTGTTATTGGAGTAGAACCCCTGACAAATAGGAAAGTATCACAGAACTATCTTTGGCAGCAGCTGGTCTGTTCAAAATGGCGATTTTAGGAGATAGGAATTGGCCACAAATCTAATCAGTTTGCAATGTATGTCTGGTAACAGTTATATATAATAGAAATATTATCATACTTTATTGTCAGTTTATTTTGATTTCTTCTAATAGACTTACAAAATCTTATTACATGCTTCTTGTCTCAGCTATCATTGTAGTTGTGTTAGATCTCTATCAAGAAGTGGAATGAAATTATAAACATAAGAAATACCAAAATTCCAGCAATTAAAAACATGTAGAGTAAGCTCAGAAGGAGAGTACAGACATTTCACTAAATTCAGAACTATATGTGAGACTACAGATAATATTCAGGATCTGTGAGTAAACCATTTGGTACTATTCTGAGTATCACAGAAATATTCTTGAAGAGAGTTATTTAAAAATGATTTACAAGAGACAAAAAAGTTCACTCCACACATACCAGATGTTTAATTTTAAAATACTGACAACACTAGATGCTGACAAGGATAAAGAGAAACACTATCATTTATATACTCCTGGTGGGAATGTAAAATGATATAATGAATCTAATAGATCTTGGATTCTCAAGATTTAAATAGGCAACTATCATAGGTCCCAATAATAGCAGAGTAATTATTTTGCAGAGTATTTATGCTCACATAAAAACCTGTATTCAATATTTGCAGAATTATTTTTATTATATTTTAGACTAGAATTAAGTTAGATGTCCTTCAGTGGATTAAAGATTAAATTATGATATAGCCATACCATGGAATACTACTCAGCAATAAATAGAAGCAATTTTTAATGTAAGCAAAAGTTTAGAAAAAATCTCTAATAATTGAGTACAAAACATTATTCTCAAAAGTATGGCTTCTTTAATAAAAATCGTATCAATTATCAATATAACAAATAAGATACCTGAGTGATTTTTATTGTACTCAAACAGTACTAAGAGACTGTAGGGAACCACATGTGATAATAAACATTTGATTATATAATTCTGCATTACTGATACCAATCAATCACTATTTGACTATTAAATTATTTTAAAACTGAAATTATCTGTGCCCTTAATCACATAAGAAAATAAGATTCTTTGTTGAGGACTTGCAGTGACTGTAAAAAATACATATATTACAAATATAAAAACAAATGATTGTTTTGGTGGTGGATATACAACATACACAGGATGATAAAACTTAAGTCCTTGGACATTTTCTCCTTCAATCTGTACATTGCCAATATATTAAATTGTGTAAAACAGTATGCTAATTATATATTTGAAAGATTTTGTTTCATTTTTTAGATTGATTTAGATATATATGTGACATACAGCATTGTGTAAATTTAAGGTGTAAGTATGACAATTATATACAGGAATATATAGCAAAATGTTTATCAAATAAGGTTGGTTTATTTACCTTACATAATTATCATTAATATTATGTTGTTATTTTAGCTATGACATACACAATTCTACTCTCATAACAATTTCCATGTATACCATACATAGTAAATTAACTATAGGCACCATGCTATAACTTAGACCTTGGAATTTATTAATTTGATCACTAGAAGTTTGTATCCTTTGACCAACATCTCCTCATTTCTCCTACCCCTTAGACCCTGGCAACCAACCTTCACTCTCTCTTCCAATAAGTTCAGTGTTTTTATATTTCACATATAAGTGAGATCACATAATACGTCTCTTTCTTTGTCTAAAATAATATCCTCAAGGTTTATCTATTTTGTTTCAAATTACATGATTTTCTTCTTTTTAAAGGCTTAATGATATCCCATTGTATATAAATATACGCCATTTTCTTTATCTACTCATCTACAATGGATACTTACTTTGTTTCCATGACTTAGCTATAGTGAATATGCTGTAATGAGCATGAGTATATATATATACATATATATATGTATACATACATATGTATATATATATATATGTATATACACACACATATATATGATTGCACCAAATTGGTATTAATTTATTATATGGTAATGCTATGTTTTAGGAACTTCTATGTTTTTCCACAGAGGCAGAACAAATTTATTTTCCCACCAAGGAAAAATCTTTTCCCTTTTCTCTACATCCTCAGCAGTGCTTAACATCACTCATCTTTTTAATAAGTCAACCTAACGAGTGTGAAGTGATATATCATTGTGATTTGAAGAAATGTGTATTTGATAGCTCTCCCTATTTTAAAATAATTTTTTTTCTATTAAGTGTATGAGTTCCTCATAAATTTTGGATACACTATAAAATTTTTAAAAAGTGTAAGTATTTTTTCCCATCCCACAGGTTGCCTTACAACGTTGCTTTTTTTTACTGTGCAGAAGCTTTTTCATTTGTTGTTTTTAAATTTTGCTGCTTATTTATTAAATTTTGGTATTGTATCCAAAGACCATTGTCACTTTTTCCCCTATGTTTTCTTCTAGTTTTAAGATTTCAGGTTTTACATCTAACTTGGTTATTTCAAGCAGTATTTTGTGAGTAGTACAAAGGTTAAATTTTTTTATGTGTGGATATTTAGTTTTCTAATCATCATTTATTGAAGAGACTATGCTTTTCTCAGTATATTTATTGTATTCCTTGTCAAATATTAGCTGACCATGTAGGCATGGATTTTTGTGTTTTTTTTGTCTTTATGCTCTATTTTGTTCCACTGATCTGTGTTCTTAATAAAGTTGAAATTAGGAAAAATGTCATATTTTTTCTTTCTCAAGCTGACTTTAACTCTTTTGGGTCTTTTGTTATCCTACACAAATATAAAGGTTTTTTTTTTTTTTTTCCCTATTCTGTTAAATATACCATTGGAATTTTGATGGAGATTGCATTGTATCTCCAGAGGACTTTGGGTAATATGGGTATTTTTAAAATATTAAATATTCTGATTCATGAATGTAGAATAACTTGCCTTTTTTTCCAGCCTCCTCAATTTCTTTTATCATTGTTTTAAAGAGTTTTCAGTATATAGATCATTCACTATCTTGTAGAAATTTATTCTAAGTATTTTAATGTGTCTCTGTTCCTATAAATGGTATTCTTCTTTACTTTGTAGATAGATCATTGCTAGTATGTAGAAACAAAACTGATTTTTATATGTTGAAAATGCATCCACTTTACAGAATTTGTTAGTTATAATTTTATATACAAGAGCATGTAATCAGTAAACACAAATAAATTTACTTCTTTATTCTGATTCAAATTACTTTTATTTCTTACTCTTGTCTAATTCTTTGACTAGAACTTTCTGCACTGTAATTAGTAGTTTCGGTGACATGGAGTACCCTTTATTTAGTCCTGGTCTTAAGAAGAAAAGCTTTCAACCTTTCACCATTAAGTATGATGTTAGCTTTGAGCCTTTTATGTATGGTCTTTAGTATGTTGCAGTGTTTCTTTTATGTCCAAATTGTTGAGAATTTTTATCATAATATGCTGAATTTTTTCTATTGCTTTTTTCCTGAATATATTGAGATAAATAATATATTTATTTTATTCTATTAATATTATTTAACACATTTATGATTTGTTTATGTTTTACAATCCTTTCGTTCCTAGCAAAATCCCACTTCTATGACACTATAATAATGAATATTTGTCATTGTATATTTGTCAAAATCCATAGTATGTACATTAAAAAAACTGACCTTTTAGACTTTGGATGGTAATCATGTGTCAGCATAACTCATCAACTATAGTGATTGTTCAAGAAGGTTGTTAATAATGGAGAAGGTTATGCATGTGTGATGAAAACAGTAAATTTGAACTCTAATTTCTACTCAGTTTGTGTGAATATAAAATTATTTTAATAAAGTATATTCTGAAGGGAAAAGAAAAAATTGAAAAATAATAAAGCAAATTGAAGGTCAAAATAAGCGTGTACATTGTAAAGTTGGTGAAAAATTTCATGGATGAATTTTAAAGTGAGTCTTAAAGACCACACAGCCTGAATTGTTATTTTTCAATTTTTTTCATTTTTTTATTTTCTTTGCTTTTAAATTTAAAAAAGTTCCCACACCTAAATAACAGTGCTATTTGCATCAAATTCTATCTTTTCTGAAAGATCTAATTCCAATCACCTTGTCATGTATGCTTTCCTGATCATCTCATTTAAAATAAATTCTTTTGTGCTTAGAAGTATTACAGTTTATATTGCCAAATATTCTGTTTGATACATAAAATTAAACATATATATCATTAATATTACAAATAATGTCTGCCCTTTAGCATAGGAATTATTTCTAATTATTTCTTGCTTTTTAAAAATTTTATGTTGTTCAATGATTTTTATTCAATAGAATTTCACTAAATGTTGATTGATAGTAGACAAAATTCACAACACTCAAACAATATGTAAATGTAAAAGCATTTTTCTCAATTAAAAAGGATGAATATTTGATAAATTTCACACTAATACAAATATCAGATCTTTATATTTAGTATAGGTATTACATCTTGTGGGAACAAATGCACAGCTTATTAAAAAGCTTTGTAAACAGTTACTCTTACTGGAGACTGAATTTTCCATATGATCCACCAAAAATTCCTTTTCCTTCTCCAAAATTTCTTGGAGTTGATTATACACTCTACCTTGTAGGAACTTCAGGGACAGTCTTCTTTTATCTAAGGTAAACTCAAGAAAGTAATTATAAAAGAGAAAGGGAAATCTATCTATAATGTTGTCTTAAGGTGAAAAAAAAACCTGGGATGATTTTTTTAATAGAGATGAATGTTTAAATTTTAATTAAGCTGTAATGGTAATTTTAAAACGTGGAATTAGAAACTAAAATTACTCCTTGTGTATGATTCTGAGGAACAATGTGATAGTCACACTATTGTGATTTTCTTCACAAAAAAATTCTTTATGCTTTTAAAACAACTGATTTTTATAAGAAATTTTGATGCACAGGACTTTGATGATTTGAGACTGCCTATAAAAGAGTCCTTCCAGAGTTTAATAATTCAAGATGTGGGGAGTTGAGCGAAGTATCAAAATCATTATAAAGTCAGACTAAATATTTTATAAAATACTAATACCATCTCAAAGCTATACAGTGTTTCAGAAGAGAGAGATTTCTAAGGAAGATTTTTATTTTGACTCTATGTCTTAAATAATTATTTCACAGAAAATGGTAATCACATGTTTTCCTATACACAAAAATCTACAATGAGAGTAAATGGGGGTATAATTCTAGTTGAAAATCAGAGAGAGAAAAACTACTATATTATATAATAAGGAATATGAAATAATAAAGAACTAGAAGGTGAAAATATCCATTCCTTGGGAATTATTAGGGCTTTCCAGTAGTATCACACTCAATTTTTTAATCTTTCACTCAGATCTAATTTCATTCTATTCATTTTACTTTTCAAAGCCTCCTCTGAACTGTGAGTTATATCCATTACCTCTTTAAAATCTATGTTTAACATTAACTTTCATTTAATATCAGTTTCCCTTCATGAATCCTGAGGTCCTGGAGGGGTCTATAACACATGAAAATCTAAACTGAAGTAAATGCCAGAGAAGACCCTCCTGGGTAAGTCATCTAGTTTCCCTCAATTTAATAACTAATTTATTTTGATCAAATCAATGCATATGGAATTTTTCACACTGATATGCCTCAATTAATGCTTAGTCTGATCATCCTGGCACCAATATTAATTTAAGGAATTTCGTAAGAACTGTTTGCAAATGTTTTGAAATGCTCAGACAACAGTTGTATAAAATACATGACATTAGTTAACAAGTATCATATTTGTTACTACTGACAGGTTTGTCCATTTTCAAAAATAAGAAATTCTATGTAGTTAGGTAAATGTGACTTGAAAGATAACCTGGGATTTATTTCTAATAGTAATACTCTGTCACTTAGCCTCCTCATTTTTTGCTAATACTTTCTCTTTATTTACACTAAATTTTTATTTTTACACTGATACTTAATGGCACACATTGACGTTTTTCTTACTCATTTGATGCCTCCATTACCTTTTTTGGGTTCACTCTTAATATTCATGTTTCCGTACTGACTGCTGCTTGGACTCCTGCTCTCATTCTGAAACATATTTTCTATTCCCCATTTATCCTTCACCATATATGCTGCCAAATGTCTTTTTCATGCACAACTTTTATTCAGATGATTTATTTAAACTTAAAAAAAAATGATGATTTGAGAAAAGAAATTCCGTTCATGTTTATAATAGTCATTGGAAACATGAGCAGACATTTCCATGATTAAGAGACCTTTTTGTGTAGATTTTCTAAAGACTATTCTAAGAAAAAGTAATTTATTTCAGTAGTAGATAAGAACTATTTTTCTTCTGTAGGGATATAAATCAGAGAAGACAAAGTAAGTATAGTATAGTAACTCCACTTACATTAATAATCTTACCACAAATAATGAGCACCATGAAATTTGCTTCTGTTATCTTTATGCACTTAAAATCTTCTTAAAATGCTATGAAATGCATGGTTATTTTCCTGGTATCAGCAAAATAATATCAGAAACTTCTAAGAGAAGTTTTATTCTTAGAGCATCTTCAATGGTGTGATAAAATAACAAGAGGGCTGAAATAACTTTTGAGAAACTAAATATTTTGATATGATTTGTATAGTCTCAAATATGTAAGCAGTTTGTACAAAGCAAAAAATTAAACAGACTCCTGGCTTCTATTTTCTAATGAAAATAGATAATTTAATCTATGCATCACAAAGTAAGAATCTTAAACATTTTTATTTAGTATATCTCATTTGTACTATTGTGTGAGTCTGCCAGAGAGAACCAATTCTGACTTTATCACCTGTCTATATTCTTTAGAGTAATATATAATTCAGAAATATTCTCGTAGTTTATCCTCTATCAAGGGAACAGTATTTTATTCAGCTTAATGAAGATGAACCTGATTATATTTCAATACACAAAAATACTATATATTGGTTCTGCATATAGTATCTTCAACATTTATATTTAGAATGATATGATCAGAACACAATGAAAATTTTCTTTAAAATAGCACCCTATTTGCAACTGCTAAAGGGAGAACATATATCTGGTGCAAAAATACTGTTAATAGTTGAAGACAAGCAAAGATTTCACATAGTAATGCGAAAAATATCTTAATACTTTATTTTTCTGAAAAAATAAATTTCATTGAAGACTATATTATTTGTTCTTAATATGTTGAATATTTATTTAATTTCTCTCCAATATATGATCATATGTGAGCAATTCTAAAATAGCTCCTCCAGTGAGATTAGTATAAAACAAAAAAATTCCTTCAAAATTAATCCATTTAGGAAATAAGCATTTTACACTATTTCCATGGCTTTGATTAAAAAGTACTGTCCTTTTTGTAAACTAAATCCTAAGAACTATATGCATTTAAATAAATCCATACTGTAGCACAGACTGACACCAATAAGGACAGGTTAACTGTCAATACCTTAAGTTCTGACTAAAAATAATCATCTTAATCATTTATCTTAACTCTACATATACAGAAAATGGATTTATCTTTCACCACTAGAGTGCAGGAGAATGGTCATATGAAGAAATTTGTTCAGCCTCAAACTATGAAACTGTAAGTAACAGCTGATTTCAAGGCAAATTTTCACTAATACTTCAAATAAAACTTTTCAAAAGTAGTATTTTCATATTTAAAATTTAAATTCTGTTTTGTGACCACTTTAGGAAAATAAAAGTGGTTGAGTTGATATAATTTATACCTTGAACTTTTCATTAACATCAGATATTATTTTATTACCATTGTAAGATAACTGTTACATGAAACTAGGCAATAAGTTCATATGAAAATTTAACGATAATATCTATCCTGTAGTAGATGATAAAAATCACTGAAGAATTAAGTCAGGGATTCTTAAAAACACTAATTTGCAGATTTCTCAAATTGCTTAGTCTAGGGTGCAGTTTTTATTTTAATTTATGTTTGCCTGTCTATACATATGTGTTAGCAATTGAATTGTCCTCATATTTAATAGCATGTATGCAAAGGCTAGAGCTGTCTTGTGCACTGAAAGAACTCCATGTTTTTTACAAATAGTTGAGAGTAATAATTTCATCCCATAAAATCTGCATTCCTATCCATTTGTACTCACATATTTTGAAATTTTACTTTTACCATTATTTGACACCTTGTTCAGTAACAATCTGGCTGAATCCAATAAGCGAAAGCAGTCAAAACATAACTCTAAAAGAATTCTAACTGAACAATAACACCCTGAGCCCTCTACCAAATCATCAAGAGTTTATCAGCAGTTTAACTGCATTGTGTTCTTTTTACCAGCTTCTGCACTTCAGAATGAAAGACACTTCTTTGTGCTAAAGTGAGTAAGGGATTATATTCTGTAAGAACCACTATGGGTGATGGACGCCTAAGTGATCTCCTGCTGCTGGCCTTGAACTGTGAAGCAGCTGAGAATACTAATAGGAACAAAGCAAGAGCGGTTTTGCTAGTTTAAGATCATGGCAGTCTCTATTGATGTAAACAGGGATTTGATGGATGCAATGATCTGTCTGCTCTCCACAAGCAGCATATAAAACTTATTTTAAATTGTTTATCCACTTAGATTTCATCTCCAATGCAGGATGGGCTGTGACCGAACTGATGATAATATTGGAATATGACTTTGCAGTACACAGTTAAACTAACACACAGCTTCTTTTCTCACTGTGTCTTTTTGCTTGCTGTCAGTTACTATCCCCACAGAATTTACTGGAAGCAAAATGAAATTTTAAATGAGAAAAATGAAAAGAAAAAAAATAATGCTCAGGGAGGAAAGACCTACTACTTCAAATCAAGGATGAAGGGAGAATATAGCAGTTTGGGCTGCAGAAGCAGCATTTAGGGCCCTAACAGAACTGCTGATTTTCTCACCATATTCTATCAGTATGTACGTGTCTGGGATGTGTAGTACCTTGCAATGAGTGACTCTCCTACAGAGAAAAACTGTTTTCAGATTCTGCCTTCTGTAAAGCTTTCCTTACCAGAATTCACAAAATGCACTCTTATTTTCCAAACTCAGCACTTATTCCTCTAGTGTATTGCTACTGAATAATAGTTATGTATAGTTTGGCCTAGAAATGGCACCCCTGGAGTGAATTGTTGTAACAGTAACTAATGCGAAAAGTTGATTTGTAGATTTCCCTGTGTCAGATGTTCATTTCATGGCATTATCACAAAGCATTTCTTCCAGCATCAGAAGAATAGACAACTTATATTTATAGAGACTGAAGTGCTACAATTTTATTATAAGGAAATGTAAGGATGGGATGATAAAAAATATATATATTTCTCACCATCATTATCCCTATTTGTTTATTAGCCAATCAGGCACCATCTGAATGGCACTAGCCCAGCCTGGCAGATGCCAAATATCTTGGACAAAAACTCATCAGGTACAAAGCATGGGCATCATATTTTTATAATCCAGATTTGCTTCAGTGATAGTCAAAGCACTGTACATATGAAATGAAGCTTCCACTTGTTATGTCTCTTTGAAAGAGCAGTATTACAGAATTCTTTCAGAAATTACTCTGGTCTATGTTCCCCTCTTTATGATCCATCACCCACTCTATAATGTATGTTTATGTTCAGTGCCCTCAAATCCAATGTATTTTCAAGACTTTTGTCTTCTCGCCAAGTTCTGAGCTCTTCGCTGGCTATGCTCTGCATCTTGAATATACACAATAGAAAAACAGAGTCTAAAATAAGTCTAAATTTCAGATTTTCAAATTCCTTACTCAAATGCCCATTAGGGCACTCCATGCACTTTATGCCAAGATACTCTAAATGTTAATTAAAATGAACAATCCCCAGCATCAATTCAGTATCCAAAGCTGCCAATATTGCCACTCTTTGATATGCATGCCAAAAGGTATCAATGACTTTGGATTTGGACATATGGCCTCTTCAATTATCATCAAGTATTCAGGGAGCTCTCACAGTGTTCAAAGGCATTGTTTTAGATCCAACTGAGGAAAGTACACTTTTCCCTGCTAGGAAGATTTCATAAACATCAATGACCATCAGAAAATAATTTCCAGTCTTTATTAAAATCAAATCTCTAGTGGGACTAGGAGCCTTGTTAAGGCTAAAGTCAGAGGGGATAATTAAAAACAAAAGCAAAAACAATATTTATCTTCAAAAATATATTTAAAAATTAGAATTCTTAATTTTAATTTGCAGCCCATGAAGCATTATAATCATTTTCTATAATCTATCATGCTCTCTATATCTAATTTCTCTGAAAAGTTAAACATGTTCTTCCAAATATATTTTATTACGATTTAAACTTTTCCCCCAAATAACTATATTTTTGCTCTTCATGTTTAATATTAATTTTGATGTTAGATATGATGTATTATTATAACAATTTTAAGGATGAATAGATAGAAAAGTAGAAAATGTTACCATCTCTCAACAGCTCATGACAGAGAAAATCTTGGAAAAGCAAGTGTTAATTAAAAGACTCATTTTTTCAAAAGCTTTTTGGTGATTTCACATTACTTGTGTAGGTCTCATGTTAATCTAGGATAATTTTTCTACTAACAGAAAGATGCTGTAATTGAGAAATATAAAACCAAATATCAGTATGTCCAAAAACAGAATTGCAAAAGTTGTAGACACTACTTACTGCCACTTTCTTTCTCACTCCCAAAGAAACATACCCTGGATTAATTATGCTGTAGGGCACATCTGTCAAGAAGTAAATTCCACAATTTTACTTCATAATGAGTTCTGTTAAAGACATAAAAATACTTAGAAAGACACACTTTCAGTATGGTCTAGTGCAATGTCACCAGATACTTTGTATGTTTTTAGAAGTCATCACTCAAGAGTTCATTTTCACTGTAACACAAACTCCAAATAAATTATGAAGTGCTTTTTTTCTTTATTCCTAAGATATATTTTGTGGACGTTTTATGATAAATTCTCTATAGGAAAACTGAAAGGAAAAAGGAGGTCTGCCTTTATCCCCTATCAACTAGAGGATAGTCACATGATATAGGCTCTGACAATCATTTAGAGATTATTCAAGATACCTGTGGCAGTGGGATTGGTGCTAAGAATTCAGGAACATGGAACAAAGATCAGATATCTGGTGGTGATATGACTGGTGGCAGCACACTAAGGAACACATTCTTTTGGCAGAACGCAGTTCATTTTTTGTTCCTCTAAAGGCTGTTACCTCAAACAAATAATTGATTCTGATCTAAATAATAATTCTTTCATGAAATTAGCTTCCGTGATTTGCCTATTTCTTGAGATTTCAAAAAAAATGGTATGTGTGCAACACACATACTTTGGTTTCCATGTTTGGATATTATTATCTTACTGTCGAAGGCCCACCTAATACATTAGAAGAGATTTACTTAGTTTCATTTATTCTCTATTTTAAAATATATCTTCAGTATGCCTTTATCAGTTCTGTTTATGTTGAAAATAATAAAAAGCAATTTGAGTTAGCCATTACGAACATATCCACAAAACAATTACCTTTGGATAGAAGGAAATTCTTATTCGACTGAAGTTAAGATGATGGAAAGTGAGAATGAGAGTAGATGCCGTTATTTTTGAAAGGAGGAAGCAGAGAGCTAAGGATGTTGATTCTGCTGTGGCCCTTGATCTCATAGGGAATTCTTGATGGATAAGACAGAGCATTGGAGCATGCTATTGTTTATTGCTGACAGTTAACATGACAAGCTTGATTATCTCTTTCTCTTGAATCATCGATTTCTCATTCTCTCTCTTGAATCATTCCGATCAGTACAGAAACATGCTAGAATATACTCATTTAAAAAAATCTGTTTTTCCCACATACCCCTTTAGTCACTTCAAGTTCTTTCTCTTTATAGAAAAACTTGTCCAAATAGTTGTCAGTCCCTCTGTCTGCACTGTCTGAGTTCCCATTCTCTCTAGTCTGGATTTCTTTCAGACCTTTCCCTTAATCTCATCAAATCTCAAATGACTACTATATCTCAAATGACTACCATGTTTTCAAACTCAAGTTTCATTTTTTTGTTTTTTTAATTCATGTCTATTAGTTCAACAGATTGACACTGCAAATCCTGTGGTCATGAATTATCTTCTTCACTTTGATTTCATGCAACTGCTTGCATCTGGTTGACTCAGTGGTCATTTCCTAGTCAATCTCCATTTTGAATCCTCCTAATTTACCTAAACTCTAAATATGGAGTTATCTTGAGACTTTTATTTATTTTTCAATATACTCATTCCTTAAATCCTTATGTCTCTTTGGGAAAAAACAAACGGGCACTCTTTTGGAAGTATTTCTAGGGTATTAATTACATGTGCGGTCTCAGCTAGGATTCTTTCTCAAAGAGCTGAGCACAGCCTTCTGGTTAGAGCACACTATATAGGCTAGAGTAAACATGGAAGAGAGGGTATAAACTAGGGGAAGGGGTTTCAAGTGCAGGAAGTTCTTTGTCTGCTGGCAACATTCCAGCAAGCTCAGGTCACAGGATGTTTTTATGACTTTGCTTCATGGCTGCTGGAAGTGGTGAGCAGGCCTTTTTCCCCCCACAAAAAGATTTTATTTAGTCCCATGGCTATAAATAAAATCATATAGACCACTTTCCAAATGTCAGTAGAATAACTATTCCTCCCTTAACTATGAATTTTAGTATCCAACTGCGCACTCAAAATATTCCTGTTTATATATACTCAGTAAATCAAACTTGACTGTTTGAACCATCCCCAACCTCTTCTACAATCTTGCCCATGTTCATCAAGGTGCCTCTCTTATCCAGTTGTTCCAGCCTCCCTTGGAGTTGTACATGATTCTTCTTTATTGTTCACATTCAAAATTCAATCTATTACTAAAATTATGACACTGGAGCTTAAAATACTTAGCAAATTAAATCACATCTCATCAGTATCAGACTTGTAACAAGGAATTGTTATGTCTTGTACAAGCTATGAAAATAATCTTATAACCAGTCTCCCTGGTTCCACTTGTGCTTCTTTGTAGACTATTTTATTAAACATAGCAATAAGTATGATACTTTGTAAGTATAGGAGTTATAGTCATTGATACGATCAAATGTTCTAATAGTATTCCAAACAACTCAAAACAAAACCAAACCATCCAGATCTCTTAGCATGATGTACAGTGTCCTCTACATTCAGGTACATACCCCGCCCTCCCCATTTCTCAATTCTTATTTCTGACCACCATTCCACATTTCACACCACTCCACACACACTGATTTCAGTCTGTTCCTTGTTCTGCTTAGTACCTTTGCAACTGTTGTTTTTCTTTTGAACTACCTATGACCACCTAAATATCAGTATGAGTTAACTCAGTACTTATCTTTAGGTCTTTGCTCAAAAGTAACCTTAACAAAGACTTTCCATTAAGGCTCTGTTTAAAATAGCACACACAGCCCCAGATCCATCTATTGTATTTCTCATGTTTTATTTTGCATAATGCTTTACAACCTGAAGGAAGGGAACTACCTCCAGGCAGAAGTTCTCTCAAGATCAGATAACAAAGGATTGCCTCTGCTAGATATCCTGAGGCAGGCATAGTAGCTAATGTTTATGGCCTTTCCTTGTTTTGCATAATTATATTATCTCATTGCAACCCAGCCCTGTAAAATAAATCAAGGAGTCTAAGTCAAGGTTACAGCCCTTCAACCAGCAGAGAGCAGTGTCCCACCTGGCCCCCAGTTTTCTAGATGTATGTTTGTCTGTCTGCTTTTCTTTAGGCTTCTGTAGCCTCCTCTCAGGTAAGTCTTTGAACAGCTGCACAAGGTAGCGGAAACAGCCTTAAATATTTTATGGTGTGTCTCATATTCCAGGATGCAAACACAAAACAGTGACATGTTTTTCTTTAACTATAGTATCCCAGGTGCCTACAACATTGCGCACTGTAACAATAATAACAAAATAATATAGAAAATCTGAAAAAACCTTTGTGAATTGCAAAAAAGAATGAATGATCCTATGTATTTGTATTCTCAACAGCAAGTGATTTCAATTAATTTAATCAATGACTGAGGAGACTATAAAAGAAAATATCATTTTTCTAGTGAGGTAAAGTTGTTTTAGAAAATGGTTTTGATACAATTGTAAAATTATTTGATATTCCACAAAATAATTCCTATATTGTGGATATTTAAATTATTTGTATATTTTTGCTATGACCAGTGGCTATAATGAACACCTGGAAATGTGTCTTAATAAGCTCCTAAATTTTTAAGTACTATAAATTCTAAGTGGAAATTCTAATCAGAGGATTTGAACAGTGTAAATAGTGTTGACACATACTACCAATGGCCACCAAGAAATTTTATATTAATTATTTTCTCACCAAAAGGCAAATGTCATGTATTACACACATAAACACACACACAAACCACAATATAGTACCTATTAAAATAAATGTAAAGACTAAAGGACTTTATTAACAAAAGTTTACAATGATATATTTTTCAATTTTCCATTTTTACTGATCTTATACTTTTTGTATTTCTACTTTTCTGGATGTTTATAGATATATAGTGATTTTCGTCATCTTTGATCATTTAATTATCAGGAATTATTCATTTTTATTATATATTTTCTATCCTTTGTTTTGCAAGAAAAAAATTTTAAATATGACTCCCTTTTGAAATTGTTTATATGCTGATGTTTTTAAAAACATCCATATTTCATCTTTTATATTTACTTCATTCAATAATTTAAAAATGGATAGTCTTTTCCATTATAAGATTTTTGTATTTGTTTTTATTTCCCCTTTATACAATTTAAACTTTTAATTCACCTAAAAATTATTTTGGAGTATATTATAAAAGGCTCTTATTTTTCTCCAAACGGTTAACTAACTTCTAGAAAACAAATTATCGAATAATCATTTCCCCATTGCTTTATGCTTTATATCTCCAGATATCAGTATTCTACAGATCTCACTACACATATATATTATATATATAATATATATATACTCATTACTATACTACACAGATTTCAATACCCTCACCTTATAAGCAGTCCAGGTGATGTCCATCTTGCTTACTATTGTATTCCTAGAACAAAAAAAGTACTCGATAAGTGTTTTTAAATTATGAATGAGGTGGCGTGCCCTGGTGGAACAGCACTTGGGTAAATTGCCTCCGAAGAAGCAAGCCACATACCCCTGGACTTGAGTTGCAGGTAGAGGCAGGTGGGAGGTGAGGGGGAGAGCAACACTATAAACAACTAAAATAAAGAAAAAATAAAGATGCTTCTTCCTCCTCTCTCTTCCTGTCTGCCCACCTATTAACCTTCATTTCTGCCTGCATCATTCCTTTAAAAAAAGCAACAACAACAAAAATTATGAAGGAGGTGAGAGCTACTGTCATGCAAAATGGAGGAGCAGAAGAAGACACCTGTGGGATGAGATACTCAAGTCCAGAAACTCAAGTCAAGATACTCAATTCTGTCTCACTGGGAAAAGGTGAATCTGATGTTCTTTAAAAATATCATGATTTCTAATATTCTAAAGTCTACTTCTCTGCTTTGCAAGGCCTAATGATTGAATATAATGTTGAAGATTTTGTTGGGCCTTCATTTCATCATGAAGGGATCAACATTAAGATTTGGAATGGGCCTGAATGTCTCTAAAGGCAGTGCTTCTCCCTAAATTAAATCTCCAGTTCCTAATACAAGTATATTTTCTTGTCATTTGATTTAATACACCATATATACCCAAGTCAAATATTCCTTCCTTGCTTTACTTCAGTGTCTGTCCTTATTCTTATCACATTACTTATATTATTATTCAATAATATATCTATAGTTTCCAGTTTAACTCCTAAACATGTGAATCTGTGCTTTAATTCCTATATTTAGTACACAAAACTACATAGGGTAATTTTTAGTAAATGTTTATTGAACTAAATTAGTACTATCACTTCATGATGCAAAGAAGAAATTTTGCTTACATGAGGATCTCTGAATTATATCTGAAACAACTGATTATAAACTTTCTCGTATAAAAGGAGCTTAAAGGTTGTCCAACATTTCTTCTGATGCATGAGCTTCCTTTACAATATCCTACTTAACACATAATGATGAGTTTTTTATGGCTTCTGGAATTATTTTAATCATTACCAACAAACTGAGAGTTTACATCCAGCTTAGCTAAAATGTATCTCCTTCAGTTTCCACTCAGAGTGAGTCTATTAACATATTACCTAAGACAACCATTCACATATTTCAAGATAGTTCATGTTCTCTGCACCTTTTCTTCTTCAGGAAAAAAAATGCTCCCAGTCTTACAAATATGACTCATAGGTATGGATCCAACTTTTATCTCAATTATCCTAAGGTAACCTGACAACTGCAGAATCACAAAGGATTAGGATCCCCTCTCCCCTATCTCTCTTCTCCCTTCATCTTATTTCCACCAGTTCATAGAGATTATGTCCCAGTCACTCTGAGATGGCTATAACATATTGTAAACTAAATCTCATAAATGATTTTTATGTAATAGGCTGCTAAGATGAATCCCCACAACCCCCTACTTAGAGGCTGTGCAATTGAACTTTTGGAGACTCAAATAATGAGTTGCTTTATTTTTATTAAATTTTATCTTATTAGGGGTCACATTTGCTCTAGCCATGCCAAGATATCTACATATTCTGGTTATCATTATCTCTACCTTTTCCTGTTTTTTGTCATTCTCAAATTGGAAGGCCTGTTCTTTATTAGCTTATTCCATGGTATGCATTATTGGCCTAAGAGGACTGGTCTTTTCCTTCTTTCTTTTCACTCAATCATTTTATTTCATTTTTATTTAGTTGTTCACATTGGTCATCCTTCCCAGACTCAGAAAACAAACTTGAGTCCTTGGGATGCACAGGAACTTCTCTCGTTTGGAGGCTATTGACCTAACTACTACTCCATTAGGGTGCATCAGTGACTGGATTCCTCAGTCCTCTCAAAGGTAAGATGCCTTGAAGTACTGAGCTTTGGACAAAGGGATTCACCAATACACTGAACAGCTGGAACAGGGAAAAACAGGACTACAGTCAGAGTCCCAGCTTTAATTGTCAGTCTTCTGAGATGTGTCCTACATGGTCTTTCCAATGGGTCACTATCTTGGGAAGATAGGCTGCACTCTGTGGGCTGTCACCTTAAGATATTCATTGGTTAGAATGGCACCATCAGTGATGTGGTTGGGAATGGGAAGAATAAATTAGTATACCGACCAAGTTTCCTAGGAACAACTAACTTTAAAGCACCCTCTAGGTGCAAATAACATCCATCTATTCCTATGATATGATTTCCAAATTGTTTTCATCTTCCACATGGGTTTATAAAATGACTAGTTTCTCAGATCTTGCATTTATAGATGGGGCATGGCAAAGAGATTTTTGCCCAGTGGAATGCTGGTAAAAATGATCTATTCCACATTTAAGACACGCCACAACATATCCCTCTCTCTCTCTCATGTGTCTATCCTACTAACATGGTTAGACATAAAGAACTAAGAGAAAGGGGAGTCTCATGACGGGAAGGGTCCTAGATTGTGAGATCATTGCCTAGAACAAGGCTGCATATGATGCACCTGCATAAGGATATCTACGATAGATTTATGTGAACAAAAATACAGTTTATGAAAAACACGTATTTGCGATTTGTTTATTCCAGCAAGATATAATTGAATACAACAAACAACATGTAATTAGCAATGAGCAAGGCCAGCCAACACTGTGTCATAACTGGTATTTCTCATGTAAATAATATATACTGTAAAGAGATAGACTTTTTTAATAGTTCTTATACCCTACCTCCTACTCACTCATTCATTTCTAATAATATTTCTTCAATTAGTACAAAATTAGGGAGACTTGTCTCAGTATTGGCTTTATTTATATAATGAGAAGTTTCCAATTTGGGAACTATTTATAAGAGGAGAATCCAGAATGTTTTATACTATTATCAAAATGGCTAAAATAATTTAATCAGAAAGTGTAATAGCCAAGATTTTAAAATATATACAAATTGCTTTTTAAGATTTTTGTTTCTTAAAAATGATAAAACTAAAATTATGTCCCTTTCACAAATACAATAAAATAATGAAAAGATAGATTAGCATAACTAAACTTCAGCAAAACACACTTGATATATGAAGTGTTCTAATAAAAGCCATGCTTTATATTACATTTTAATAGAATGAGGAAAACAAATAAAAATGAATTAAATCACAAGGGGAAATGACAAGGTTTTGACATTTTACTTACAGAAGCATGGTATTCAGCATTTCAACATGAGAATCATGGCATTTATAAATACTAGGGAATTACAAAAATCCTTTGACTCCCTTCGAATCCACTGCTTTGGTGTGAGAATACATATATTATATTATGAGATAAAAATGTAAGTAGTGCCATATGAGACTGCAGAGTTTATGAATAAAACCTGGCAAACCAAATTAACAAATATCACAATCTATTTTTACGTTACCTTTATTTTTCAAAAAATGAAAATACAAAACAAAAATGGAAATAAGATAGAGTGGAATAAAATCTAAGAGAAATTCTCCATTAAAATGATGAGTTCCCCAAATTAGTAAATGTTCCAATTTTGAAAACTTGCCTAAATAGTATCAGAAATAAAACTTGCCTTTTTTTCATTAGGGTCATATTGCACATAGTAAATTTTCATAGTCAATTTGAATAGTTTACTCCAATTAATGTGTGCATTAGTAAAATATTACACAAAAAATCTCCCAACATTCATCATCTTCCAATATCTGTCATCTGATATCAGCATCAATAATATAAGCAATTAAGGAAGAGAAGAAACAAGGTGAGGAAATGAATGAGAATTATTGCACTAAAGTAAAAAGAACATTGGAAAATGCTAGAGAAAAAAACTTCCTATATAATATTTACTTATAGTGAAACTGAATCTATTTTTTTTTTAAATTTGGAGATAGAATATCACTTTTAGAGAGATTAAGAGATAGAGATAAAAGAGAAAACAAAACAAAACAACTCTTTGGCAATCATATAGACCAGAGCTACAGAGGGACAAAGGTATAATAATAGCAGTAAGATAAAAATGCATATTTGTAGTATATTTTTTATTTTCCTCAATGGAAGAGACTTTCACATTTTAACTGATTTAGTTTTCTTGAAAAAAAAGTCATAAAATGGTAGTACAGGCTGAAGAAATAAGAAATTCTAGGAACCTTGTGGTGATTAACGTGATTTTTATTATGACTTCACCATTTTGCTAATTTAACCTAATTTCACAATTTTAAAAATATCAAATCTCATATTTGTTAGGATTATATACTTTGGTAAGAAAACACACATTCCTAACATTGACATGTGTGTCTATAAACTAAAGAATATTTCTAGATTATGCTACATAAATTTCACTGAATGTGTCCTTGATTTTCCAGCTATGTGAAAAGTAAGAATAATAGTGAATTGGGCATTTGAGAAACACAAACACCATTAGACTGATTCTTCAAATTACCACAACTTCTTTTATCTTAGTTCACAATACAGTGAGTAGAAACAACGTTAAGCAGCATCTTCAATCTTTCATTGTTAATGTCAAATGGTTAGTTTATATTACAAAACACCTGTTTCATGTGGCACTGACCTGCCAGGAACACAATTTCATGACTGCATTTTACAATGTGAGGCCTGAAAAGTTAATAGAGTAGGAGCTGACAACTTTATTTTTGCTTAAGTACTTATTGCTGTCTTTCTGCTCATTTACTAAGAAATCAGAACAAAATTTCATCACATTTGCCCTTTTCAAGCCAATAATAAATACTAAATTTAATTACGTCAATTCATGTGTGATAAGAAGCTTCCAATTCTGTACAATGATTTTTATCACTAGCACCTTAATTAAAGTTTTCTTTTTGTTTTGACTCTCTTTTAGCATTTATGTGCTTTACAGATATTACAATTTATTGTAGTTTTATAACAGAATGTTAGATTCAACAAAAAAACACAGTGCAATGTTCTTCTATGGCTTTTCATTTATATAGCAAATGAATTTGCTATGTATTATGGTCAATTTCACTGAATTGTAGTTATGTCTTTTAAGAATTTTGCTATGACACATCAGTGAGTCAGTTCTCATGCAATGTTCTTTTCCTTCTTTCTCTTCACATCTGCAGAATAAAGTCAATGTGCAAATAAGTCATATTTAGAAAGTATAGTTCAAATTTATCAGACTTCATCAATTTATCTAAAAGGAATCTTTTCAAGTTAGATGTGGTAGACTTTCTATGAGTGAATTTTACACTAGATAAAGTTCGCAAACAACACTTCCCAACACCTGTCTCTTTCACTTTATTGTTTTGATGATTTAAATATGTTTATATATTGTAAAGGACTAAAAGAAAGAGGCTGAGACTTTCTCTTCATGGGCCCTAAAATGATAAAGAAGAGAGAACATCTTTACTTAGTGATCTTCCCAGCTTGAAAAGATTTTATTTCATGAACAGTTATGATAACTGAGGCAAATACAATGTTATATGCACAGAGGAGAAAAAACTAAAACTCAGATATTGTCTGCTTTTGCTTCCCTACATTGCATCCTATTTTTCCCGAAGAATGTGGGTTTTAAATGAATACCTGGGATTCACAATGGAATAAAATATGTAACTATGGATGTTAATCTTTCCTTCCCCAATTTGAATTTGTTATCAAAAACATTCTTCACTTACTAACATTACTAGCCAAACTTCAAAGCATTTGTCATGAATGTTTGATTCTTAAATAAATTTGTATATTATTGATAAAGGTATTAAATCTCCCTCAGTTCATCTTAATTTTCCGGGTTATCTAATACCAAGTATACCGCCACTTTGAATACTGATGTGCATATATATACATGTATATATATACACATATATTCATACAAAATATACTTTTAAAAATATAATTTTATTTTCATTTCATCATATACCAAATTCCACTTATTTTTGTTTCAACATCCCACTTATGTACCTTCTAGTATGCTTCTAGATGATTATACTTGCCATTATTACAACTATTTTAAATCTATTAACTCTCAGAACTGTTATCAAAGATTTTGAGAGGCAGAGAATTCTTCAAAGGTCATTCATCTGCTTGTGTCTCACTTAACAATCACCAAAATTTCAATTCTTAATTAGGTTGAACAGCATTTAATCATAATATACAGCATTATTTGAAGATAAAATATAATGTTTCATACTTTAATTTAGAGGGACCAATATTTTCCAGATCAATGTTACCTCCCAAAAGTAAAACTCTAAATCTCAAAAAATTTATTCAGCCAGTTCAGTAATGCATGGAGATTATGTTTCCTGTGTTAGGCTAGTGAGATGGTCACCAGAAGCCCTCTATGGTGGCATTCATTACTTTAGCAAATTTGCTGTGGTCAAAGGCCTTCTCCTCAGTACTGCAGAAACATCAACCTGATTTTGTTAGCACACAGAATGTGTCTAACTGTCAGAACCAGATATTGACCAAATTCGCACTGCTGATGTGCAAATGCAGAAAGTTAATTGTTCTGTGGATAAAGTGTAATGGGTTCTTAATTCTCCTTTTGACCATTACTCTCTGTTGTTTGTTTTCTATGTTTAAGCAAATGATCCTTTCTGTTTTACTACAAGAACAATTTATTTCACACCATGATTTGTTATCCATTCTGAAATGATGAGTGGATTCAAAGCATCCTCTAGTTTTATTCCCCAATCCCCCTTTAAGGATGCTTTTAAAGGTTATGAGAGAAAATTATCTCCAAAATTATTAAAATGAACAAACAGAATGACCCCCTTAAAGTTCCTCACACTCTAAAATTTTAATGACTGTCTCAATCTTTATCCTTTACACTGAGCACATGATTTTTGCTCTTTATTCTTTAACAAAATAACTTTCTGAATAGCTACCTTGCTACATTCCTGAAACTGATTTCAAATTCCTTTTCAGACCTTACAATCAATTATACTCTAATGAGAGCCAGATTATCAGGGTCTTATTGGCAGGTATTTCTCTCATTCCATGGTACCCAAACAATATTTCCCTTACTATCAAATGGAGTAACTGGAAAATGCTCATATAGGTCTGTTAGCAATTCACACCAGCTTTGCCAATGGCAGAGAACACCTATGATAAAACTTTATCAGAAAGGAAATGGGAATCTCTGATGCTCTTGTATCAATTCAGAGAGACTAAAAAATCACTAGTGAGTATGTTGCTACCTACTTCACCAGAAAAGAATTAAAATGATTCATATTCATATTAATTGGAAAAAAAATAAGAGAACTGTTTATCTAAACTTAGAGATAAACTTGGAATCTCTTACAGATGGTGAGACCATACATCTTGCCTAGGAAACTTCCAGTTTTTGCCTGTGATCCTAGAGTATTTATTATGCTCAGTTCTCTCAAAACAGTCCCAGTTTTGAAGAGCATTTCTTGCAAAGTCTATTCTGAACAGTCTTCCCAGATCTTGTACATCTTTGACCTTTGCACATTTGGCTCCATTCACATTAGCTTTCTGAGTGTCTCTTTTAAGGCATGGTTACTCTCTTCATGTTGTCTTTCCATATACTGCATTATATGATGTTTCCTCCTCAAAATACATTCTTTACATCTTAATTTGATTATTTAGAAAGTCTTCCTTGACTTCAGTGTTAATACTCATATCGACATACTATACATCTCCACTGTGAATGTGCATAGTAATATCTATTTGAATTTTCACATTTAGTTATTTAGTTATAATTCCTGTATATACTTCTGTCAACTCCACTAGAATAAATATTCCATAAAAGCTAAAGGTAGCAAGTTTATTAATACTAGAAACCCCTGACTTAGAAGACCATGCCAGGCATAGAATAATCCTTTAGTAATATTTGTTGAATAAAAAACAGATATTTTTTTAAAAAGTCCTGAACATTCAAGAACATTTACACAATCAATTGCAAATTAGTTTAATGATTTTTTATTTTTATTCTACTCCTAAACCTTAATAAAAATCACACATACACACACACACACACACACACACACTATTAGGACTAATAGTGAAGGTCGTTCTAATACAACTGTGTCCAGAAAACCTTGTGCTGGTCTCCTTTCTATTTGTCACTGCAGCTCTGAGTAGAAGGAACAAACTGAATTTGATGACTACATGGAAGAGTAAGCTTCTTAAGTCCTGCCAACCTGTTTCATTGTCTCTAAAACCTTGGAAACAAGGATCAGATATAGAAAGTTATACTGATTTTTGATAACTGACATAATTTTTCTTTAAATTGATAACCATATATTTATTCTACTTCAATTTTTATCAAGTATTATTACTTTGAATTAAAGTAAACTGGCAATGGTAATTTGTAACTTTATGAAGAATTATCTTCTATTTGTGACTATATAAAAATAGAATATGTTTTTATAAGGAGTGAGCATAGTTTTATAAAAATAATTGAATTCCATATATACATATATGTGTATATGTAATAACCAAATTTGAACAAGACTGTCAAAGATACTTCCTGTGCTTAGTCTCATCCATGAATTCAAAGCCTAGTACTTAATCTGGAATTTCTACACAGTACATTGTAATGCCCCTTTGTTATTCATAATGAAAAATACAGAAGCCCTGAGATACTCAAACGTATGAGAACTCTGTATTGTCTGTTATAATAAAATTTATGAGGAAGCTAGATAAAAATTTTCTTGTTTTGCAAGGGATCAAAATGTCATGCATAACAACTGTTCAATCACAGAAAGTTAGGAGATCTCTCACATACATCCCACAGATAAAACAGTATTACAAACTGGATGGGCAGGTTTACAACTAGTGGAAATGCAGGTAAATAGGAAGAGCACATGCATACAGTCTTCATATTACCGTTTTAAGAGTCTATCCAAGAGAAATAGATGAGTTCTGCCAAAGACTAAGCAAGTTATTCTTTCTCTATGAGTGTGTCTCCATATGGAGATCTTTCTTTCACCAGCAATGGTAATAAATTTACATAGGTAACAACTAAATCACATAATATTCTTTCCTACTTTTTAGTGATTTGCATGTTTCTCTTCTGATCTGTGTTAATTTCAGTTACTCTCTAAGAGAGTTGTATTACTTGATCTATTTATGAATACTCAAGTGAGACAGAAATAGCTCCCAGTAACACTCTAGGTTCATGTACTAAATAGTTCTACTAAAATAGTTGTTGTATTATCCCATATAATTTAATTACATTACATAAAATACACATTAATATATTTCACTGGATCTCAAATCAATTCATTTTAGAAGAAAATGTAAGACAAATGATTAATTAGGAAAAAATGGTGTCTCATTTTAATTCGAAGCACAGTTTTGTGAATTTCAACAAAAGAAGCAAATTTGTTGATTAATTTGATTGATCAACAATGTAAATCATTGTGATTAATAAAATTTAGGAGGACCTGCCTCACACTCACTGGCATACTACAGATTCCAACAGACTCCAGAAGCCCATGACCTCAAGGAATCTGCAGCACCATGGAGTTGAAAAAGGGCCTGGCCCCACCCTACCACCTATTTCAGCAAATTTCAGCAGACTAATGAAGATAAAAAAAGAGAAACCCTGAGTAACAGGAATCAGAAATAAAAGAGATAGAATCACAATAGACACTGCAGAAAATTAAAAGATCAAAAGAGACTACTATGATCACTTATATGTCAACAAATTTGTCAATATTATATAAATGGACAGATTTTTTTGAATCCTCAGCCTTTCAAAATTGAATCAGAAAGACACAGATAACTTGAACAGATCAAACACAAGTGCAGAAACTGAGGCTATAATCAAGTCTCAACAAAAACAAGACCACAGGACCAGTTGTTTTCACTAGCAAATCCTATCAAACATTCAAAGAAGAACTAATTCTAATTCTCCTTAAATCTTCCATAAATCAAAAAAAAAAAAAAAAAAAAAGACAGAAAACTCACACATACATTAAATACCAAAATCAGACAAGGACAGCACGAAAAAGAAAATTACAGACTCTCACACTGATATCACTGATGAATACAGAAGCAAAAACAGTGAGAATCATCAAGGCTAAATGAATTCAGCAGCACAAAAGAAAAATATATCCATCATGAGTGAGTTGGCTTTATTCTAGGGATAAAAGGATGATTCAATATGCAAACTTATTGATTTAATCAAACATCAAATCAACGAAGGGTAAAAACAAAAACCATATGGTCATTTGATTGAGAAAAGGCATTTAACCAAGTTGAACATCAAATCATGATTAAAAAAATAAATAATAATGAAGCTTGCCAAATGAGAATAGAAGTTACATATCACAACACAATAGCAATGATACATAAGCACACTAATAATACCATATTCAATGGCCAAAACCTTTCCCTAAGAACTGCAACAAGACAAGATATCCTCACTCACCACTACTATTCAACCAAGTTCTGGAAGTTCCGGCTACAGCAGTAGGGCAAGCAAAGATTAAAGCATTAAAAAAGTTTTAAAAGAAAATAAAACTGTTATTATTTTCAGAAGACATGATCTTAAGACTAGGAAATCCTAAAAGATTCCACACAAATATGGCTAGAATAAATAAATGAATATAGCAAAATGGCAGGATATAAAATCAGTGCACAAACGTCAATAGCATACTATAGGCAAACAATGGAATGGAAAAAAAAGAAATGAAGAGATGAATTTTATTCACAATAACACCAAAATAGATAAACTATCTGAGAATAAAAAGCAAAGGAGGAGAAAGTTCTCTATATTGAAAACCAGAAGTCATTAACAAAGTAAATAGAAGATCATAGAAAAGGAAGAATATCCCAAGTTCACAGATGGCTAAATTAATGTAATTAAAATGGCCATCCTATCCAATATTACATAGAGACTAAATGCATTCCCATACACATTTCAGAATGGTTTTCAAGAAAATTGAATAAATTATACTGAAGTTTGTATAGAATTGTGAAAGTTTTCAAAAAAAAAAACCTAAAACTAAACTTATAGTAAGGGCAAAAAAAATCAAACTCCCTGACTTCAAACTATCCTACAGAGTGATGGTCATCAAAACAATACGCTACTAGAACAAAAACAGACATACCAATCAGTGGAATAAAATTGAGAGCCCAGAGATAAAACCACACCTATGTGGACAGTTAATCTATAACAAAGGTACCAACATGACACAATGGAAGAGTGAAAATCTATTCAACAAATGGTACTGGGAAAATTGGAATGAAACATACAATATAATGAAACTAGATTATTCACTAACACCACGCCAAAAAAAAAAAAAAAAAAAAAAAAAAAAAAAAAAAAAAAAAAAAAAAAAAAAAAGACAACCCACTGATTAAGAGGTATTGGCACGACATACACGCAACAAAGGTTCAAGTTCCAAAATATATAAAGAATTCATACATCTACCTACTCTAAAAACAGGTAGAAGAGCTAAAGAAAGACCTTTCTACAGAAGACATAGATGGCCTATAGATACATGAAAAAATGGACTACATTAATCTCCATCTGAGGAATGCAAATGAAAATCACAATATCGCCTCACACTAGTGAGAATGGCCTATATCAAAAAATACTAGAAATTATAAGTGTCTATTGTTGGGGATATAATTAATCTCTTTGGAAAATGGCATGAATATTCCTCAAAAAAATAAATATGGATCTACCATTTGATGCAGGAATCCCACTTCCAGGCATATACTAAGAGAATATAAAAACAATAATCAGAAAAAAAAAAAAATATATATATATATGCACCCTTATGTTCATAGCACAATTAACAATAACCAAAGAGAAGTATAGGGTGATTTCACTCATATGTAGAATATGAAGACTGAACAAAATCAAACAGACAGATATCAAATTCACAGGACATAGACTGCAACTATGAGAGGTTTAGGAGGAGGGAAGGAAGAAAGGAGGAAGCAAGGTGGTGGTTGGGGTAAAACACACACACAGAAGTGTGATTTAGCAATGTAAACAGAAGAAGTAAACTATATACAAATTGAAATGTATGGAACATATTTTGTTTATATTAGGTAACAGGAAAGAAAAATAACTCTACCAAGAATCTTTGTATGAAGATCTTGGCTTGTTTTTTCTCTTCATTAGGAAATCATACAACAAAGTGGAGAATGCAAAATTACTACATATTAATTATAACTTCACATGTAACATATTCAAATGTATTTGTGTGATGTATACATGAGTTATACATAATAATATTATAATAAACCACAGGCATAAATTCCAAAGTCTGCTGTGTAAAACAAATTCCTTATATTCACTGACAAGTTTAGTACTGCTGAGATACAGTTAAGCTCTTGTTCTAATTTGTCTGGAACCCTACCGTGATTCTCAATGTTTGCACTTGATTTAAATTTAGTTAGGTGAAGGTGAAACCTGTGTCTCTGAATGAGGAAGTTTAAATTACACTAGTTAACTGCTCCTAATCCCCAAACCCTTCATCAGATTAACCTTATATTTTTCAAAAATAAAACGACATAACTAACTAGAGGGAAATATTACCTAACTGTGTATATGTTGCCTCTTTTCCTTCAGAAGATATATCTAAGTATATCTGAATAGCAGTCCACAGAGGAGATTTCAGAATATTTGATAAATATATTAGCTCATGCAAAGAAGCACTTTTCTTAAAGTTTTAGTGCAAGGAATCAACCATACTTTTTCCATAAGTTCTGGAACTTAGTCAAAGCATAGTACATGAAACATTAGTGGTAGCATCACATGGGAACACCTAAGACATGCATAATCTCAAGTCATAAACTTTGAATTACACCTTAATGTTATGAAATTATCGAGGCAATTCATACTTGTTTAATATAGCTTGAGAAGCATGGATCTATAATAATTTCACCAAAAGAATGTAAATTATGTTGCATGTAAGTTTTTTAACAATTTATGTTAACTGTTTTTATTTCAAAAAATTTGAGTCAAATTCTTTCTTATTTAAAAGCACTAAACTCAGTTCAGTATAATTCAATTAGAATATTTTCAGTAGGCAAAATCCAAGACACATTCAAGTTAAGCATTATTCAAACTAAATTTTAAATACAGGTGTTCCCTGGTGGCCTAGTGGTTAAATCTGGCAAGTGCAGTCCACATATACCCCAAGGACATGGGTTAGTACCCAAGGTCAGGGGGAGCAACTTAGAAGAAAAACTAAATAAAGTAAATGCTTCATCCTCCTCTCTCTTTCTGCCACCCTGTCTAATCACATTTGTTTCTGCCTGTATCTTTCCTTTAAACAAATAAATATAATAATAAATTATTAGAAAGATATGTTTTATAGTTCCAGTTAAAATTAACATGACTTAAAATAATTTATTGTACCAGAGTTCCAGATAAAGAAAATCAATTTAAAGTTATTGATTTACTATTTTTAACATCATGCAGCAAAATATAGTGATAGGCTTCCATTATTCAACTTTAGTAAAATGTTAAAACCAGCATGTGGCATATGTGGGAGAATGCTTAATATCTTCCTTATATTAATTTTTTCCTTATCCTCAAGCAATTTGCAGATATGAAGGCAAAAAATAGATTTTTTCTAATAGCTATTCTGTTCAGATGACAAAAGGGTGACAAAACTTGAGAAGAAGCGTACTTCATGTATCAGATCTATCATATTTCCCATAATGAGTAAGAGAGTTTGCAATAGCTTCCTTTGTAAATGACTCAGGTATTGTCAGGGTACACTATTTATTTATCTCTCTTTCACAAACATATTTGTTTTCTTTCTACTTAAATCAAATGAATGATCAATATGATGTAGCTATGGGAATATTGATTTGGTTCTCTTAGCTTCAGAAAACATATCTTACTGATATTTAGGTCTTGTATAATTCTTAATAGTACTGGAGATATAATATATTATATCCCTTCAAGTACATGATAGTTCTAATAATTTTAATGAGTTGCCACTTCTCTAAATTACCATTGTATGCTCTTATAAAAACTATTATTGCTCCAGAAAACATCATCTTAATAAGTTCATCAACAAATAACCAGAGAATTATATTATTTATGTCATAGTTAAAGTAAAACGGAGCATGGATTGTTGTTTATTTTATCCACTGTTGTTTCTGCAAGTACAGTCAACTTTCAGTGTACAGTGAAAATATCTCTTGTTTGCTTTCTTATCCTGTTTTCCCTATTCCACTCTTCCTCTCTCCTCTCTGTCTTCCTTTCTTCTTTTCACTTTCCTTTAACTTGTTTTGTAAGAACATAACCTGTATCAAAATCCTATGAAGAATTTATCAAGTGAAAAAAAAATTCAAATATTTGAAAACCTGGGTCAAGTAAAATACCTTTTGTTTTTCTCTCTCAAATATCCAGTACTATGATTGTAGATAACAAAGCCTTAATATGCTGAGTTTATTTTCAGAACAAACTACTTTGCATAGAAATATTGACAATAATGTTTTTGCAAGTTAGAAACTAATTTTCCCTAATTTTCTGATTATTGTTTTACATAATAGTACATATACTAGCAGTTGGAATTTCTAATGTAAGGCAATGTGAAACAGTGCTCTAATGAGACTGCCTTATCATATGTGAAGACTCTTTAGTGTGGATCTCTTAAAGAGCTAGCTCAAGGTAATGAAGAAACAGAAGCCAAAATTGGTCTACAGGAATTCCAGTCTTTTAATAGGGTTTATATTTCTTAAGGTTAATACTTACCTTATACCAAACTAAAGCCTAATACCATCAGGAATGTATTTAATGTGGGTAACAACACAGTTATAATGCCAACCTCAACGAAGTGTATCCTCTACAAGAAAGACAGCTCTTGAAATAAGCTATTTCTGAATATTTCTGTTTCTTACCATCCTGATATATATTTCCCAAGTGCAACAAGAGGATACTTTATGACTTACCTCCAATCCAAAATCACTTGGTTTTGATAAATTTCATTCCCCTGGAATCTATTCAGCTCTTGGGACTATAACAGACGTCAACCAATTTAATTTTTGCATAACTCATAAACTTAAATATTTTACATTGCAGCCCAGAAGAGTACCTATCAGTTCTGCCTAGAGGACTTGAATACTGACAACTAAGGATAAATTAACGCTTTGCATAGTCCTGACTTCCTGACTCATTCCTTAAAACTAATTTAGATACTTCCTATTCAATGCAACTCTAAAATTAGATATAAACCCTAACATATCTCAGTGCAGACTATCTTAAAGAAACAAAACATTGGCTTACACAATTAAATTTAATCATTACTGTTTGGAAATTTAGTGTACTTGATTTTGAAGTAAAGTTATTTTTCAAAGGAGCTTGACAGAGATTAGATGGAATTCTGTTCTGATGAATCTACAAACCTAATTGAAGATGGTAATTACATAACAAACTCAATTCGTTTGGGAAAAGAAGACATATTTTTAAAAGGCTGTAGAGGTTGCATATGACTGCTATGAAAAAAATTTAAATTACTGGTTGGATAGAAAATAAAAAGTTTAATGGTAACTTTTTGCTCATGATATACCCTCCTGGTACTTTGATGTTTGTACTATAGCCATGCATGTCTTTTTCAAAATAAAATAAAACAGAACAAAAGAAATAAACCATCAGCATTTTAAAGCTGTCAAAATCAACTTCACAGCTAGAAATAATCTAATGATAGAGAAACAAAAGAAAAACATTACTAAAGAATTTTACTTGGTTGTATTAAGCTAATATTCTCAAACCATTTTAAATGGTAATAGGATATTGGAGACTAAAATAAAAAATTTCATATCAATAGATAGCATTTCTGCCTAAGAAAGGTAAAAAGAGAACCAAGGAAGAAATTAATAAATAATGAGACATCTGTTTATGTCAAAAGAAAAAAAAGTAAGTTTCTTTTCCTTTTATTTCTTCCAACAAACATGAAAAAGAGAACTGCAGTGTGAGGGTTTGAAGAATCAAAAGAGATCCTCTGTTGTGCATAATTTGACTGCAACAACAGAGATTATGTTATCAAGGATAGAGACAAGAGAAATCTATAAACATCCTACAAAAAGAGTGACAAGCAACCACTAAGAACCTCAGCACAAATTAGTTTCAAGTTAAAAAAAATCTAATTATCTCTTTTAAGTTAAAAGAAAGAAAAATATTTATTGCTATGACAATAATGTGTGTTTATAACAAAGAGATGATCCATAGTTTACAGGACATTCCTATTTTGCTAATAGTTTGGGAGAATCAGACTGCCTGTGTTTAAGTTTAAATTCAATTCTGTAGCATGCTAACTAAGCAAGTATGGAATGACACATATATGTATACATGCAATAAAGTCTCTATATATAGTATATATACATATATATACACACATATATCATTATATACACATTCTGTTCCCTCTATCTTCACCCCTCCTTGACTCTTTTTAAAGGTTGTTTGCAAGACCAAAAATAAACACACACACACACACACACACACACACACACACACACACACATATTTATCTCAAATGTCAATGAGGAAAAGAAAAATTTACAGAATCATCTTCTGTTAGCATTTGAAATCTTGCATATAAACACCTCATCAACCTGACAGTTGTTTGTTTCTTTGTTTTGTTTTTTAGGAATTAACATACAAAAATAAAGCATAAGAAGTTGTGGGATTCCTTGGTTTTCAGATTCACTATTCCAACTTAACATTCAAAGTAAAGTCTATATAACAAACCTCCAGTTACTTAAACACAATTAAAACTCATAATCACTGACCAAAAATTAGCATAGTTTGTGTGAGAACATCACACAACATATCAGACCTCTCTAGGAGCATCACCCGCAGAGCTGTTAATGAACAAGCCTCGGAGAACATGTCTTGACCTTGTTTCTCTAGGTAGAGGGGAAAGAGTATAACACAAAGAGGACAGAAGGAAAGTTAACCAAGTCAGGCTAGATTTAGAAAGTTATTCATAAATTCAGTTTTCTAAGAAGGAAGGGATGATGTAATGATCATATAAAAGAAGCCATATTTGTGAGTCAAATAGTTTAAAGAACTCCTAGAATTTTATCGTATGACAGAAGTACATAGAAACAATAGCAACCATTCAAGTATATATGTATGTAAAGTATCTTAGACTGTTATGTATTGTTGCTGCTGACAAATCCCCTTAATTGTTGAGAGCTGTAAATTTATAATAATATGTTTCTAGTACCTTACAAAGAACACAGATCACAAATTATGCTACTAATATAATGTGCTCACAAATTATGACAGCTTAAAAATGTTTATTTTTATACTATTACCCTGGTATTTAAGCCTATGGAATTTATATTTGGAAGTTATAAGAGGAAAATAGATCAAGAAAATGCTCAAATGTAAAAGATGAAAGAAAATAAAAGATAAAAATATTACCCACAAGTATCCACTAAAAAAAAGTAGTTTTGATTTAACAAGGTATCGATGGGCAGAACCAAATCTGAGGACATTTCTATTTAATGGAATTGCTATTCTGGGACATAGACAACAACCTAAGCATCCATCGGCTGATCAGTAGATAGAAAAGATGTGGTCCACATATGTAATGGAATGATACTCAGATATCAAAACAAGATGAAATCCTGCAATTTGCAACAAAATGGTTGAATCTAGAGGGAATTATGCTCAATGACATAATCAGATGGAGAAAGACAGTCGTAGCATTATACTCATACACAATATATAAAGAAATCAAGTAAATAAAATAAATAAAACAAATAAGATTTTTAGTCAATAATTGGCTACACGAAGGGAAGTGGGTGAGGGGTTGGACAAATTAGGTGGAAGGAATCAACTGTATGGCGAAGGAAGAATTAAAGTAGTAGTAATGAACTTAATGTATTATGTTGACTCACAACGACGCACACATTAAACCTACTAATGTTATGATGCAATGTTCTTTTGATGAAAAAATAACTAAACATAAAAAATGAAGACATGAAATATTCTTTAAAAAGAATGCTGAAATATCTTATTTATTCCTCACATGGTATATTGTCACCACCTTAATTCAAATGACCATGATTTTGACCGAACTATGAATTTTCTTCCTTATGTTCACTAAATACCAATGAAATACAGGGAAATTTATGCCAAGTTATTTCTGCTAATTAAGTTTCACTACTTGCAAGTCATTTGAAGAATCTAAAAGAAATTTCAGTTCAGGGCTATCCAAATATTATTAACTCATACTTAAATCATTTCAATTACTCTCATAAATACAATTAATTTGCAAGAACTCCTTTATTTAAGAAATGGGGTTAACATACACATTAGATTCCTCTTGATACTGATACCCAGGGCACAGATATTTTTGCCAAAATTTCATATACATACACACATACATACACACTTACATACATACAAACTTGGACCTAAATACATTATCCCAATTCATAAATGGGTCTTTAATTAATTGGCATTGTTATTAAATACCTGAAAAAAGATCTAGATTATTATAATTCTGACTTACATTGATCTATAGTGTTATTTTCCTTCCTTGATGAAAAATTGAGCATTCTTGGTATTTTTTTATTAAATTAAGAGCCATTCATTCTTGGATCTTTTCTTTACCAACAGGTACAGTAGAATTCGGTGAGTAGTACTGTGGATTTGGATACATTGCTACTTTCCATTCGTCCCCTAGAGTTTGAAGTGATTGAGGGAAAATAGTGCCTTTGAACAACTATAGCAAAGATGATTTTTTAAATTTGAACAATGAGACATTAAACCTAAAAGTTTAATTAGATGCCTTCTGTGGACCCAGCTCTATTCAAGGCATAGTTCTTGTTGGTCTGGGTATTCTTTTCATACTGCCTACATTGTAGAACTGAGTTCTGAGTTATGGGTTGTACTAGGGCCACGTATTTTAACAGATGTTTAAAAAAACTAAAAACACCAAAATTCCAGTTTTTTTTCTAAAAATAGAGCAGAGTTTAATGGAAAGAAATTTCTTTTAAAAGAATCAGTGTTGCTCAGAGGTTCAATAGGTGGACCCAACACCTAGATTCACAACCTGATTCTGCCACATACAATTTTGGATAATTTACTCAATCTGTCTACTCATCAATCTCTTGGGGTGAAGAAGAATAAAGCTACTGTGCATCATAAAGATAAAAATTAAATTAAGAGCTGTATGTGAAACAATTCCCACTGGTATTGGCAAGTGATACACAGTTAATAAATATTAACCACTACGGTTATGTTCCAGGTGATGGGATTTGGGAGGATGAGAAGTATTAGCACAGATAAAGGAGCAATGAAAGAGCATTCCAGGCAGTAGACAGAGTATGATTACAAGTTTAGAATAAAGAGACTCTTTACAAAGTCTTCATCATCCTATATTATTAACTATATAAGTCACTTAAATGCCTTTCAAGTTATGCCAACTATATTCAAAATAAGTTAGTTACAGTGGCATTCATTTTTTTGAACATGCTCAGATTCTCCTCAACTCCAAGTTATTGCATATATCATCTTCACCTTTACCTGTCTAAATCCTAATTCCTCAGATTTTCATTCAATGTCTTTCCTTTATTGAGCCACACAGTATCCCAAATACAGTAGCCTCTATTTATTTAAAAATTAGCTGTGGTATACATATATATACTCAATTGAATTCTATACAGCTATTTAAAAAAAAAAAAAAAAAGATGAAATTGTGCCTTTTGCAATAACCTAGATGCTATTGGGGTTGATTATACTAACAGAAAGAACAATGAGAAGGGTAGGAAGGTTGCAGCCATATGTGGGATATAAAGAAACCAAACAAAAGAATATAGACAAGTCTCACCACTCTATGAACACTATGATACCAGAGGTTTGAGAGGAGGAGGGAACAAGGGAAGGAATGCGTTAACAGGGTGGTTAACAATGATTTATTTCAATCTGCAAACAATAAAATAGTATCTTGATGAATTCTGAGAAACCACCATTAATAATTATCTGTATAATTAAAAAAATCTGTTATCATAATAGAATTTCACTCCCATGTAAATAATACCCAACAGCGCAATTTGTATTGCTACTATATGAATAAGTGAGCATGCAGTAAGTTTTTATCTTTTCAGAAGTAATTTGTAGACTAACTTAGACAAAAAAAATGTTCAAGTAAGAAAATTAGAGAATAGTGAGAGTTAACTGATGTAAATCTTTGATTATGAATTTAACTTCTTTGAAAAAAAGTTAGTACAAATTTAAGTTTTGGCATTTAATGCATGTTTAATTTATATAATATAAAGTCATAGTTTATAGAAAAGTTTTGTAGGACGTGGTAAAGACTGAATATCAAATATAGTGCTCTTAAAAAGAAACACATGAAGCAAAATACATGGAGTTACTCAATGGATGAAATAAGTGAGAATTAGAAGTCTTCTGAAACTTACAAGAAAATACATTATTTTTAGATTTTAGAAAAATAATTTTATTATCTGTGCTTACACTTACTTCATGGATTACATATTTATTTATTTATTTAAATTTGGAGTGACATATTTGGGTAGTGGGGACATTGGCAAGCTGTCTAAAACCTCTCAATATTTATCCCAGGCTCATTAGCACCAACAAAGCTCCTAATTAACTAGAAATAAAGAATTAAAAGACTCACCCTACAATTGCTGGACTAAAATCTGCATAAATAATCAGATATGGGAATCATTTAAAAACAAAATTAATGATGAGAAGCACTATTTTAAATGTCTTAGTCCAGTTATAGTTGATGCTGTTCTGACATGGATAGAAATACAAGACACTGAGTGAGCAGCACTGAAAGAAAAGAATTGATAGATCTCGCAGACCAATTATATTTAGTGATAAAGTAAAATAAACTAATATTTTAACATTTCAAAGCAAACCTAAGAATAAACTAATTAAATGATAGTGCCTTTGGCAAATAACAACAAAGATGGACTAGGATAGACTTTGAATTTCAAGCTACTCCTTTATGGACATACTCCAGAAACTGCCAAGCAGTTTCTGTAATGATCTCTGGCCTTAAGCTGTAAATTTCAATGGAAAGATGAAACTTCAAGGTGTTCTAATGACCAGATCAAGTGGTAATTTCCTGTTTTATATCTAGAAACAAGTATTTTACCAAGTGCTCCCATTCAAGAAAACATTTTTGCTATTCTTTGGAAAATGGAGTTCATAACTTCAGATTAAATATTTCCCAACTACATAACACAGAGCTGAAATTATGAGAACTGTATTTAGGCAATCTTATTTTTCCAAAGCACCAGATTTCTTTCAAGGGCAAATTCAAAGCTGATATCTCATATATGAAACAAGGGAGGCTTCTCTAACTCAAAACAACCTAGATATATGTGTACTTTGTCAACGAAGATAAATTTAATGATTTAAATACAAAAAGCTATGTAAATTATTTTACTCTTTCTATAAAATTCTATGAGTTTATATTTTATAGATGCCTTATTTCCTTACTGATTCATATTAGCTTATTACACTTATTTTTCAAATCTCTACTAATTTTATCATTCGTCAGAGGAGAAGCCTGGCATTTGAGATTCAGAGAACAGAAATCAATGGTATCTGTCCTTTAATACACTTGCCAGTTTATGACAAAGGCAGATAATAAATTATCAATTTTATTAAAATATTGTGACTATGATAAGAATACGCAAGCTACCATTTGTATATTTTCAACATCTCTGGGGAAATAAAGATAGTTTAGAAATATTTTGAGATTATATATCATAGTCCATGTCCATTTTTTCTAAATATTCCTCTCCCTCTAGCCTCACATACTTTTTTTGTGTGTGTGTGTGAAATAGAAGCACAGTAGATATTAATTAAATAATATTTGAGTAATAACAAAATTTTGTTCATATGTCTTATTAAGAATACAAAACCAAAATACAATTTTCTATCTGAGGCATTATTTGTAAAATTAAATTCATGTTTTCTTAAATAATCTTTATTTGCTTTAATACCTAGTGAATTAGAAACAGACTCGAAAGGGACATTTGATACATTATTTCTCAGAACCTTGAAATCCACAATAAACAATCAGATGAAAATAAGTTATTTTATTTAAAGCTGATAACCTCAAATGTACCTTACTAGCAGCTATTTCTTTTGCACTTAGTTTTAGCGCTTTATATTTCTTAAGTTAATATTTTGCACTTTCAATTCATAAAGTTGAGAATAGAATAAATAGCTTGGTCACAGACAGTACAGCTGAAGAAAGCATAACCTGCTTCAAATGCTACAAATGGCCATTAGGCAAAGTGAGAAAGTCAGACTACCTAAAACCCCTCATTCAGGATTTACCCTTTGTAAAGATAATTCAAACAAGAAATCCTTTACTTAACTGATATTCATGAGGATTTTACCATCCTTCTTCCTCTCTACAGCAGATTCCAACTGTCACCTCAAATATTCTTCCCACCAAATCCATGCCTCCTCGAAATCTAGACTCCCATGAGCTACCTGATATAGTTTAACAGTGAAGTGTTCCATGCTTGAAATTATGGTGTTGAAGGATAACTCAGGACACTGAAGTCATGACCCTTTTTCACCTTACCCACCTCAGTCCTTCCAGTCAAGGCCTGTTCCTCTACTTAAGATTTTGTCTTCTTGAGTTTGTAAGTTAAGTCAAATGGAAGAGATGGAGCACAAAAGAAGTACATTATTTAAACCATTGCTCAATCATTTTTCTCAAGTACAATTTGTAGGAAACTGAGGGGTAAGAGTAATCCAGGGTAAGGTAATTTTATTTGATCACTTGTTTGTTCAGAGTACACATATTTCACTGAGGGATATTTTAGGGTTGTGGGTATAATGATCATGCAAAATTAAAGAAAGGCATAGTTCTGATGGCTTAAGTGAAGCATACATTTTCTCTTTTATTTGATCTTTGTAAATTCTCTAAGAAAAAAGAGATACCTTATTTAAATGTAGAGAGATTTCCCCAGGGATTAAAAGATACCTTATTTAAATGAAGAGGGATTCCCCAGGGATAACAGAAGTTTGAGGCTCAGTATTGATAAAGGACATACATGTTGTCATCTGGTACATTTGAGCAAATATTAATGCTAATTCAGAAACTATGTTGCAGAGGTATAAATATAATTGACATATCTACTTGTTATAGATATTCTTTTAGCAAATTTTTAATTACCAGTGAAGTTTGAATTTCCAATTTAGTTTATTGTGAACCTCTATTTCAGTTCTTCCGTGGTTACTGGATATACTCCAGGAAGTCCTCTATATCCTGCTCATAGTTAAATGTCTTCCTCCAGTGTTACAAATCAGTATCACAGAGTTAGGGACCTCTCCTATGGAAAGAATTGTTTTACTGAGTTTAAGAACCCTCAACTGAGCATGTATTTCAATAGCCCCTTATCTGTGCCATGAGAGTACCACAGCTGGTTTTTCCCAATATTATGAATTGTTGGTATATTTTTTTCCAAAAGAGGCAAAGATATTTAAGTTATAGTGAGCCATCTGTTTTAGGTGAGTGGCCCTCAGCATGCCACAGAATGACTATTCTTTCTCCACATGAGAAACCACTGATGGACCTGTAAGCTGCACAAAATATCAAGAAGATGATGAGCACTGGAAGGTTGAGACAAATAATCTATGGCTACAGGATAAGAATTATTCCTATGACTACAGTGTAAGTTAAAGCTTGTGTTAGAATCAAGAAACAATTCAACCTGAGACATACATAGTTCAAGGCAGATGAACTGGAAGGCTCTGATGGAGCAGCATTTAGGTCAATCACCCTCAAAGAGGCAAGCCACATATGCCAGGATTTGAGTTCCATGTCTGGGAGAAAACAACCAGTGTGAACACCTAAATAAAAAATAAAATAAAATGTTTCTTCCTCCTCTCTCTTCCTATCTGCTTGTCTACTCACATTCACTCCTGCCTGTACCTTTCCTTTCCTTTAATTAAAAAAAAGACAGAAAAACTATTGTCATTTCAAAAAGAAGCCCAATTCCATAATCCTATCTCTGTCAATGATCAAAACTTCCCATTTAGATTTGTTAACTCTATAAGGGAGATTTTGGAAGGTTCTGCAAATGCTGCTCAAAGCACAAACTAGCCAGCAGGCAGCAGGTCAACCTGCATGCTTGCCAGCAGGCAACAAATCCAGATGACAAGCGAAACTATTAGAAGAAAGACTTCCCTGGGGTGGCAGTCACTGTCTCACATCCTCTTCCAGTGCCAATTGTTTTATTCATCCTATGGATTTAGGATGACTCCCCAACCCATCACCTAAACTTTGATAAGGATATTAAGACTGGATTATGCTATACTCATATATGAGAGTTTTGTTTGCTTGCTGTTTTATGGTTCACCACAGCAAATTTATTATTTCCATGGAACTAATACAACTGGAAGTGTTCATAGCGACAAGGCATACATTTCCTGCCTTCTAGTTTCTTTTCAAAGGCATATCTACCCACAAGTTCCTTCCTGCTTTCTGGATGAAATCCACTATGGGCCATTTACTTAGATACAATTCTTTAAGCATTTATTTTAAATTTCAGGGGTCATATGAGTGCCCCTCTGAATAAATGAAAAACGAAAGTTTGGGGCATCCCACTCACTCCCCATGCTACACTAGTTAAATAAATACCTGTTGTGAGGGCATCGCTGTTGCCTCTGAAATCAAAAGAAAGGCATCAAAGGGTCATATTAAGTGATGGCATGGTATGGAGCCCAGAAAACTGTCAGTGGACCATCTCTAAGTTTGGACAGTTCCCAGAAGTCCTGAGAAGAATTGGGGTTCTTTTTTGCCTTGGTCAAAATTCTGGAGGGTATTGGAACTATGCCGAGTCCTACCTGGAAGAACCAGTTGCTTCAGGGAGGGTCAACTACAATTTGTCCTGGATCTGGTCCAGGCCTGCGAGGCCTTCTTGAGGCTGATGCCTCTGTGTGTTTCTGCTGCAACCTGGCTGGAGACGCAGGTGTTGTCAAGAGTTTCTGCGCAGTTATGTACCCGTAGTCAAACACTGGGGAAGGGCACAGACATTTGCATTGGCTGTGAAATCAAGAACTCACCAACGGGAAGGGAGGCCTTCAGGACACACAGAAGGGCACCTGAAAAGTCTCCGAGACATGCGCCTGCTTCCTATTCAAGAGATGCCACCAACCACTCGCTCTGGACACTGGATCCACCAGGTGGACAGGTTCAGGAGCCAGCACCATGCAATTCGCTCGCAGGCAGGGGCAGCCTGGGGCAGCCTGGGGCAGTAGGTAGCTCTGGCCACCCCGCACTGGGCGGAGTCTGTCTCAGCGTCCTGGCGTATGTGAATGCGCAGGCGCAGCACGCATTCTCCTCAAGCAGGCCTGCTTCTTGGTGTTCCGCTCTGAAACAGCTGTCGCAGTCTCCTTAATATTATTTAAGTCTGTACATCTTTGATGATGGCAGTGCAGATGTTGGACTGATACTGTAGAAACTAGACCAGCTATTGCTGGACTTGGGACACTTTCCATTCATATTCTTGACCCGGGCTCCCCACTGCTTGACTCCTTTCAGGTGGACACCTTGCCTTGGTCTTTGTCCCAGGCTACGCTGCTGTGTAGGATCGCACCTTCAGGTCCAGCCAGTCATGCTCAGCGGGGGACTCGTAACAGCCCAGCACGTTCGACCTGCCGACGTCTCACTTTACGAGATGACCAGACCGGTTTCTTCATGAAAATTCTGGCCTAGCCCTCCTCCAGCTCCTTAAGGTAGATCCCAGGTGCCGTGCAGCTGGCCCTGGGTTGACATTCTCCCCAACTCCCTGGTAACGCTCTGCCATTTGGGGTCTGACTTGGCCCTGGACTTAGGCTCTGCACGGACGGGGGCAGATCAACTGGTTTCTCGGCCTCCGCACCCACTCAGACTACCAGGCTCGCCCTGAACTTCATTACTCGCAAGTGGGTGCGCCCAAATCTTCATGATGCCCACCTTCATTAAGAACTGTTCGATATCTGTCAGTCACGCAGGGTCCTGCAAGACGTGATCTCTGTGCTTTCCATCCATGTCCATCTGTCTTGAGGATTTGCTTCAGGATCGGCTTCAGGTACAGGTCCTCTTTCTTCCTTACTGGCGCTTAAGGTGGTGATCTTTCCTTAATTCAACAGGGCCTTAAATAACGTTCTGGTTTCACTATAATCTTGATGGGAAAAACAAAACTAAATAAAATCCCAGCGTAGACGATTGAAGGAACCCACTTTATTCCAGTTCTTGGTTTTCTTATAGCTCGTTTTCTTAAAATTTTAAGTTCTAAGAACTAACAACCCGAGAAGGATGCTAAGTGGGACTGTGTATATCATATTAAATCAGTATGTTGTATAACTTATGGTAATATAATGTTTCATGTTAATTAAACCTCAATTTAAAATTTATTTTTAAAAATTAGAGGTTTTGAAAAGTTTCATCACTTACATAATGACATATTTGTTTGTTTGTTTGTTTTGATAAAGTAGAGAAATTTCCCAATCAGGCTTCCAAAGTGGAAACTTGAGAGAACAGAGGACCGAGACTAGTTTGGCCTTTACTGTAATTGTGGGATGGAGTTGGAGTCGCATGCTTGTGAATTGACTGGAGTTCCTTTAGTTCGTATTTCCTGTTCTTGCCAAAGGAGGGAGCACCTAGTCTTCCTTATCAGCTTAGCCAGTTGTTGGGCTGAAGGGGTAATGACAAATGGTAGGATTTGAAAGCTCTCAGCAGTTAAGTATCAACAAATAGACTCAGTTTTATTCAAATGACAAATGAGTTCACTACTTCAAGACCTTTGCAGCTACTACTTCCTACAAATTATCTTTCTACTGATCAAAATGTAAAATAATTTTGATGATTTTTGTTGTTCAGAATTATTATTTAAACTGAGAATTGAAGAACTTAAACACCTCACATCCAAATTCAGAAAGCCATCAGAAGTTGGAAAATAAGATAATATTTTACACTTTGGGTAGTTCCCTGTTCATGAAAGTTAAGACTTTCCCACTTTGGAAAGAAGATTCTTTTATAAAGATTGGTGACACCTTTAAGAAAAGGAAATATTCTTTGTTTTTTGTTTATGTATCTACTTAGGGGGAGGGTTTAATGCTATGTTCCAGTGCTAACTGAACAGAGATAGAGAGAGAGAGAGAGACAGAGAGAGAGAGAGAGAGAGAGAGAGACAGACAGAGAGAGAGACAGAGAGAGAGAGAATATATAGGAGGGAGAACAAAGGATAAAGAGAGGGAAACGAGGAGGAGAAGGGATAATGTGGATGCATGTGTGTGTATGAACATGCATGTATTTGGGGAGACTGCAAGACACTGAGGGATCCAAAGCAATTCTAATTGTATAGAAGTGTTCTGCAGGAGTACAGCAGTCTAGAATAACAGATACAGTGGAGTTAAGTAGTTTTGTCATTACACCTACAGATTTGGGGAAGGAAAGATCAACAGGGACACAGGTGTTAGAGGAATGCAATATGAAATTCATTGTCTGAGGGATAGCTAAGAAATAATACCAAACCTGCAAATCAAAAAATGTCTTTTGAAATCTGAAGATTAATGGGCACCTTATTACTGTGGTGTGTTGGAGCTTACAGATAGGAATAGAATAGTTATATACAAGCAAGGTAAGGACTAAAGTTCTACAGAGATGTTGGAGATATTGGACACTTTTCCTTTTCCTACCTATACTTTCACACAGGAGAAGAACTAGCATCTAAAGAAGTATACAGGGAAATATGTATCTTCTTTCCTTAACTCCATCTTTCTAGAAGCCTAGGTACAAGTAGTCTGCATCAGAGGTGGAAAAGATGGGGGAGAAAAATGTACTGTGGAATAAGAGACTGAAGCTTCAACATGTAACAAAACATGGTCTTTAATGGGAATGTAAGATCAATTTAGAAACTAAAGCAACAATAATTTTTTGAAGCTGGTCTTTCAGTGAAATTTTAGCAGCATATCAGTATCACTGTGGTACCATTTGAGGTTATACTTGAAAAAAATAATCTTCTAAAAATGTATACCGGATACATTCCTAACATTTAGGAAGTACTTTGAATAGTTTGTGGGAGTGGAGAAACACTGTATACCAACCATGAGAAAGTCTGTAAATCCCTATATGGGACTGTTAACATCAATAGAAAAGTAAACAAAGGGAAAACATTTTACTTACTTAATTTTTCAAATTATTGCAGGTGAAAAAATGTCACTAGGAAAAAAAAATGGATATACATTCCATACTTGCCATAAAAGATAATTTCTATCTGGTTTGCAGCTATGACATCATTTGATGATGCTAACTATAAAAGTTATGGAATGCTACATGAGCTATACCCAAGACTTCAGAACTGGCTAGTTGTACAGAAAAACTTATCTTCTTTGGATCTCAGTTTATGAATTTAGTCAGTTTTGACTAAACTTATAAATTTATATTTTTCTTTTATTCACAAGCAGACATAATTTCAGCTCATACCCTCTGTAGAACTAGACTGCCTGTGTTTATAACACTGTCATTCCACATTAAAGCTCTATAACTTTGGGCAACTTACTTATTCTCTTAGTTTCAGTATCCTCATAAAGTAAAATGTAATAATAATGGTCACCTCATAATGTCGTGATGAAGATAAATAGAGTATATAAAGACATTCACAGAGTGCCTGGTACAAGGTAATTGCTTAATCATTGTTATCTACTGCTATATGAAATTACATGTAATTTTAAAACAGTATGTAATACAGATATACATATAAGCATATATATTTTATGTAGTTATTTATGTAGGTAGGTGTGCATATACATACAGAGATAAATATGACTGTATTCCTTTTTAGTGCATGTGAACATATACTTCTTTAAAAAGATTTAACAACTCTGAATTCTGTAAAACATTTTCCACAAAAGTCCATATGTGTAGATATGAACCTCAAAAAGTAGAATTTTGAGTTCTCAGGATTTCCACAAGAAGGGAAAAGGATTCTTTTCATGCTGGAAAAATGCAAGTACTTTAGACAAATATGTACCAGAGACTATAATCCACTTTCTTTTCCTACCATTGTACTGACAGCATTATGAACCAGAAAATTGCTTGAGCAGCCACAGATAAGGAATTACAAATCTGGAGGTTCGAGAGTCCTATAAAGCATATGTAAGGTTAATTTGCATGGTTTAGTTGCCTCCCAGAGTTTTTCAATGTATTTCAATGGCTTAAAACTCTGAAAAACTTATAGCAAATAAAAAGGTTTCTGTAGGCTGCCTGATTTCTTGCTGACTCAACTGTCTGAAGGCAAAGCCAAATACTATGGCTTGCATTTCCTTGTGCAGAAACCAGAACATATTCATTGTTAAATAGAGCCATTAAATATTTAGGGGAGGAAGACAAGTTTTATGAATTGAGGTGATAACAGTGAAAAACTACATGTGGATAGTTTCCTCTTAAACAACAAGAAAACACTTTTCTAAGAGTAACTTGAAAATCTCAACCATGAAATATGATTTTGTTTAATATCAATTTAATGGTCTTTTTAAATGTTGATTTTCAGGCTGGCATTTAAGGGGAAAAAAGCCTCTAATATAAAGCTAAATTTTATCCTCAGAGTAATAAAGGAACCAATATGGTCTCCTGAACAAAGAACTAGCTGAAGAATTGGGATTCTATTTTTGGCCTCACCAGTGACTTGCTCAGTGACCTTGGACATATCACTTAAATGGCTTTGTGCCTCAAGGTTCCCAGCTGTAATATAGAGATTATAATGCCTGTCCCTACTTCATGGGACTGTAGAACTATTTCAGTTGAGTTTGTTTAAAACCCCAAAGGCTTTGAAACTATCAGAAATAACTGTTAAATTCAAAGTTGTATTTTATTAATTTCTTTTTACTGTTTGATGTGGTTTTCTTGTAGTCTTTCATAATCCTTTTCCTACTAAAACAAATCACTGGGATAAAATTAATAGTGAGGCTTTTCATGGATATTAAGGAGCACTTCTAATAGTAAAGGTAAATTAAGAATTCACTTCTGAGATCAACTGATATCATTTCTACTCCTAGGCATATTTAACACTCAGGATTCAAAAGAAAATTGTATTATGATTCTGTACTCAGAACTTCTCAGTAAACCTACAATTGGCAATTTTATTTTTATTCTAGGCTTTCTTACAAAGTGTCTCTGTCACTTATTTCACTCAGGATGTTCTCATAATGTTTCTACAAATGTGGTAATAATCCATACCCATCTATCCAAATCCAGAAGGCCCAATAAAGCGTCTCTCAAATGCTATGTGCGTCTATATTTCTTCCCTTTGCATAACAATATTGATTCCAATGAGATTGTTGAATAGCTAGGGGACATAAATAAAAGGGACACTTCCTTTAATATGTTTGTGGTCAAGTATTTTTTTACATGAGCCATATGCATTTATTATTTTTTCCAAAATAATTAAATATTATTTTTCAAAGATGCTTTCAAATTCCACATTAGAAATCCTTATACAAACCATGAAAATACCTATCATTCTCTCAAAGCACTTCTTAAGAAGTCTTAGACTTTTACATAGTACTACCAAAGCTTAGAATCTATGTACATGTGATATTTCTCACCTACAAGTAGAACAGTCTCAGACTATACATCTTTCCTCCTATCATACCCTCCAATACATACTCCACAGCACTTACAAAGTGAACTTTCTGAAATAAATATGTACATAACAAAATGCTACTTCTCTTTTTAAATCAATTTTATGATATTTTATTTACCTTTGGAGAAAAGTTACAATATGATCTACTAGCCATCCATGATCTTGCCCTTTTCTACATGTGAGATCTTTTTGTAGTCTACAATATACACCATACTTATTCCTGTTTCCTTGTCTTTGTGTCTGATATTTTCTCGGCCTATATATACATGCCTAGTATACATGTGACTAGCAAATCCTTTTTTGAAATTCAAAAATGGTTATTCTGAAATTTCTCTGAAAATTGAGATGAGTTAAAATAATCAACAATTACCTAGAACATGTAATATGTTCTTTATTAGCACTTTATTATCACAAAACAGTAGGAAACCTCTTCACTGCCTATCAAACAAAATTGAAACTCAGAGAGATTAGATGACTTAAAAGTTCATGCAGCTAGTAAAGAATGGAGGTTGGGTTAAATTCCAGCTAATTTGGCTCAATGGTCTCTATAATTACCACAGGGTAACAGAACCTAACATACACACCTTATATAAGTTATTTATAAATTTATATGCAGTTGATTCACATGATTCAAAGATTCTGCATTTGCAAATTTGTCTCCCTGCAAAAGCTTATTCATAACCCCCAAATCAATACTTGTGATACTTTCATGATCATTTATGGATAAGTGCAGAGTGACAAAAAATTTGATTCATATAAGGTACATGTTTCCAACTGAGATCACACAAGGAGGTACTCTGCCTTATTGTATCAACCATGTAATGAAAACAAGTACCATTTTCTCAGTAGCATGTCTGATTTTTATTTGGTTTTGTTTGCATATTTGTGTGTTTTGTTGGTGATTTTTCTCCTTAAAATTATCTCCAGTGTAATCCTGAAGTGTTCCTAAGCACAAAACTCTATCATGCACTTTATGAAGAACTGTGTTTAGGCAAGAGTATTTGGCAAGCTGTTTGTTCTAAATTCAGTGCTAATGAATCATCAATATATACTGTAAAAGATGTCCTTAAAAAGGAATACATCACACAGTTATATATTGATCAGTTAATAAAAATGTTGTGATCATGGTTTTCAGGAATTTAACCCTATATTTTCCCTCTGAGCAATAGTTTTGTATAGCTATTTCACGATATGTGGTGACTTTCTAGAACAGTACTTCCAATGATAAGAATCGACTGTGCCTATTTTATCTTATCCAAATACTGTGCACAAAAATTTGGCCACTTTAAAGCTTCAGTCTTATTTCCATTGTAATCCTCATCTCCTTTTCTCTACCAAAACTAGCCAGACAACTCTCCCAAGAGCAGGATAACTTTTACTCTCCACTTCATACTATTCTATTGAAATAGAAAAGGGCATGTGGTTATTAATTTGGGAGCTGCTATAGTCTGTCTTCTTTATTTCTTTTGCTCTTTCTGAGACTAACTGGCCATTGATACTCTTTCTGTGGCAGGCATCCAAATGCTGGTTCTCTTTTTATACCCTTTCTTGCACTCTGCTTGTGATTTTATATCAGTGCACTAGAACATAAATGAACACTTTCTTCAATAGCTATTATGTCTCCCTCCCTTTAATTATGCCATTCTTTTTAGCTGGAATATATGATCTTTTATGAAATGAGCTTTCAATAGTGACCATGGTAATCATTAGTGTTATTTTCAGAGTTTTGCCTTTCTTCTTTCTGGCGAAATATTACTCTTTGCCACAACAGTCATCATATGAAGTCATGTTTATAGGAAGGAGAAAATTCTAAAAATCTGACATACTTTGCACCCCATTCTACAGCCATAGCAACCTATATCTCTGCCAATAGTCAAGTTTCCACCAAATTCTGCTCCTGCGAGAATACAGTATAGAAATGAAGCCCCATTTCATGATATTAGTAAAGTGCTGCCCTAAAAATTAATTATGTACATGAGTTTATATATTCAGGAGATTATAAAATAGAACTTTAACTGGATTAAAAGATGGATTAGGTGAAGTATTAAACTTTTATTTGGAATAATTTATAAGGAAGATTCATTACCTATAAAATTTTGGGTATGAATGTAGGAATACAAATATTGGAAGTGTATTTTGCTTTCTGATTATTTCTTTAATATATGTATTAAAAAACAGAGACAAGTTCAGAACAAAAAGTGGACAGCTTTTAAGTAGGAATAAAATAGAATAGGAGATTCAGAGATTTAGGGACTTCAAATATTGAAAATTGACAGAATTTGTATCCCAATGTGAAGAGGTGAAACTAGGAAAACAATTTGATCCACAAAGGCAGATTCATACTTAGACTCAAAGTAATTTTTTCTCTATCAAGATAATGTAACTGAATGTGAAGATGGAAAAAAAATGCACACAATTGGCACTTACAGGTCAATGAGAACTGGTTCCAACATCCTCCAGTCTTTCATTTTCTAGGAAACTATATTGAACTTTCACAGTGATGGCATAAGTCCCAGATCAGGAAGAAGTATGCAATACCACAGAGGCCTAAACTGAGAACTGATATACTGTTATATTCTTTGTCTTTTAGGAACTCATTTCAAGAATATAAAAACTTGAAATCATGTGAGTTGCAGCAAAAGCCCCACTGTAAAGAGTATGCATTTGCTCAACTTATAATACATTATTACTTAACACTAAAAATTTTAAAAAGCCTTAAAATATCAATAGTCATATGTTCTATTTTAAATTAAGGTTCCCATTAGAAAAATATGCCATTAAAGTTGTGAGATGAAATAATTTAAAACATTGCATTATACCTGTTAACCATTTACTATTAATATTTGTTTATTTTTCATTGATATATATTTTAAAAAATTAAAAAAAAATTGAGATTGTTTTATATAGTTGTGCTATGATAACAAGCAGTCTCTAAACTTCCATGGTAAAAACTTTATTTGTCAGAGGCTATTTCTCTAAAGCTCAAGCTGTGCTTAGTATGTCTTTCATTTTGAACTAACACTAAAGGAAGAATCTCCACTTGGGGCATCCTCCTATTGTCAAAGGGTAAAAGCAAATTATCTCATAGAAGCATAAAATTATTTTTGCCACACAGGTGTCTTGTAAGTCATATCTATTAAATGATCAGATCACATCTCATGGTGATCCCCCAAATTAATAGAATGTAGATAAATTATTTTCCTACAGTGGGTGGATATTTGGGTATAAAGAATGAGAGAAGGGAGTTCTGTTAGTTTCCTAGAGATACTATAGCAAATTGCCTCAAATTAATTGGCTTAAAACAATAACTCAGAAGGCCATAAATCCAAAATCAAGGTGTTTATAAGACTGGTTTGGACTGGAGTTTCTAAAGGAGAATCTTTTCTGTGCTTCTCATCTAGATTTTACTGGTTGATATCCATCCTTGACATTGCTTGACTTGTAGGTACATTACCTCATTGTCTCTGTGTTCAAATAGTTCTTTAACATGTGGGTCTGTGTCCAAATACACCTCTTGTTATAAGGATATTGACCATACTGAATTTAGATCCCAGCCTAATCCTGTATATCCTTATCCTAACTTGATTACATCTACAAAGACCCCAATTCAAATGAGATAACATTTATGGGTTCCAAATGAATATATTTTGTGGGGACACATTCATCCCAGTATAGGAGGTTTAGGAAACTCCATGTGAAAGAAAGGGAAGGGTATAGAAACCAAAGTCAAAGCACAGAAATAAAATTTTCAAGAAAGAACAAACCCAACTTTAAGAATAATTAGTAAATCAGTGTAGCTTAAACCTTGAAGTTAGTGGGAATGAAGGTAGAAACTCTCATTACTTTACAAAAGAAAGAGATTGATAGAGCAGGTTAAGTGGCCATTGAGTGAGATGAGATAGTAAACAAAAATGAAAGGTATACTGAAGATGTGAAAGAGAACAAGAACTTTAGAAAGCAAACTCTCTAGATAGATTGCACTTCATAATATTGGCAAAGGTTAGCATTTTTAAACTAAGAGCCTGTTATTAAATGCCAGGGAATAAAAATAACACTATTTATTTATTGAGTTAAGTATGAGAGTAGAAGCATTCCAGTTAAAGAAAGTTTTCTGTCTCCCCAATAAAACTGTTATCTATTAATGAAACTGATTTCAATATATTGATGAAAGAATGCAATCTTAAAATAGGAATCTGTTCATGAAAGTTTTAAGAATGGGAAATATCAGACCAACTCCATCAAAATTACTATAAAACAAAAGCAGGAAATGAGAATTAAAATGTTCGAGGTAATGAAATTCTCCCCCCAAATAATCACAATATAGATGAAAATTATATGATTCATAAAGGGAATGATTTTAAAATATTCAAAAAGCACATAGAAATATTAAAATATAGAATCAGAAATTGAAAATACCATAACAAAAATGGAAAACAATATTGAAATAAATGCAAATTATTGATTTAACTGAGAGAAGAAATTAAAGTAAATGACAAAGTAATTCCAGTTATGAAGAATATAGCTGGTCCATGGGAAAGTGATTTAAATAGAAATTTATTGAGAGAACAGCTGTCATGTCAGTGTAGCTTGGGCACTATGCAGATAGCTTGGGTGTGGGCTATGTAAAGTCAAATGACCCAGCTTTTATATTCTGGATCCAGTGGGGTAGTGGGGAACAACAGAAATAAATTAATTAATAAACATGGTTCTTTCTCCACTCTTCTTTATTTTCATATAATGCTTCTACCTCCTCTCTCTTCCTTCTTCTCTTTAAAAACAAACAAACAAACAAACAAACAAACAAACAGAAAACAGACAACAATGTCACAATTCATGGGGATTTGGGAAGAGTCCCTAGAAAGTGTCTTAACAAAAACAGCTAAAATAATAAATGTTGCATTTTTCTCATAACAATTTTAAAAAACATGACCTTAAAAGATTTAGCACATTTCAGGTATGTTAACTGAGTCTTAGAACAAAACTCAAGACTATTTTAAAAAGTGAAAAAAATCTATCTCTCAATAAAGTGAAATATACAGTACCTACCAATGAATTGAAAGTTAGCAGATATGCAAAGAGGAGAAAAATTGCAATGCATAGTGAGAAGAAACATCAACAATTTGAAATCTATCCAGAACTGAAACAGGTGTTAGAATGAAGGATGATGGGTCTTAAATTCTGTGATAACTGCATTGCACATGCATAATTTATAGATATAGAAGATAAAAAAGTGACCCAAGTTGAAATTTTAAGATAAAAAAATAGTAACGATGAAAAATACATTGGCTCATATTAATGGCATATTAGATATGCAAAAGAAGATATTTAGGAAATTGGGAAAGTGAAAGAGAAAATTCAAAATGATGCAGTAAAAAGGATCATTAGTTTTTTAACTTTTAATAAAAAAGAATAAAAATATAAATAAAAATAATTGTGACTGCAATTGACTATGTTAATTTGTGATTTTGAGCACACCTTATAAAATTTTGTGATACCAGCTGAATAGATGAAGGAATGGAACTATAAAGTAACAGGGTTTTGTATGTATCAAAATTAAGTGGCTATAAATTCAAATTAAAGTGTTATTTTTAGAATGTTAGATGTAATTACAAAAAAATAGTTATAGAATATACACAAATGGAAATGAGAAAGTAATTTACTATTTCAACACAAAGAAAAAAAACAAAAAGAACATAGTAATTCAGGAAATTAGGAGCAAAAAAATCCGTAAAGTATACATAAAATAACAATATGACAGACATCTCTTCTATCAGTATTTGCTTTTAATTAGATGGATTAAATTCTCCACTTGAAATATAGAATTGACAAAATATTAAAACAACAGCAAAGCAACATTATTCAACTATATACTATCTGTAATGGATTTAGACCCAAATACACAACTGGGTTGAAAGTGAAAAGATAGAAAAGACTTTTGTGAAAATTATAACCAAAAGAAAGTAATGTTACACTAGTATCAGGGAAAATAGAATTTAAATCAAAAAAGTTTACAAGAGACAAAGAAAGCCATTATATGTTAATAAAGTGAAAATTTGGCAAGATGTGGCAAAACATCTAAGCCCTAATAATCAAAATGTGAGGTAAACATTCAAAAAAAAAGATTCTACAATAACTGTTGGAGACTTCAGTGTACTACCCTAGTAATGAATAGAACAACCAGATTGGGATAAACTGGTGGTGGCTGAGGTCAATCCCTGAATGCTGTTTAGGGAAGGCACAGGAGTTTTCCAGAGACAATGAAAATGGAGGGATCCCTGATGCTTCAGCAGCTCACTGAGGGTAGCCACAGCAATGGGAGGACTTACGGAGAAGCATCAAGCTTTGAAAATTGAAAGCGTGAGTGTGGGAAACATGCAGATAATTTGCAGGGGCAGAAGCAGTGACTGCAGTGGGTCTGGTTTTTGGCTTAGATGGAGCTTGGCTTTAGACACAGCTGGTGGGCTGACAAGATGCCAAACCTGGTTTGAGTTGAAAGGAGGGAGAAATGAGAACTGCTGCATATACAGACACTTGGATTGAAAGAAGCTCAAAAAAGATTTGGCCCAGCAGAACAAAGTACAGAGGAAGAGACAGTTTTCTTCCCCATCCACATTTTGGAACCTGATCTCCAGCAGAGAGGTACTCTAGTGGCACAGTCTGTGTACTGCTGGAACCACTTCTAGTGGATCAGAGAAGAGATCAGGCCTGAATGCTACCAGCAGAAAAAAAAGTATCCTTGACCCAGTCAGTTGGCAATGACTACTTAACTCCCCCACATGATGTGTTCCTCTCTAAGAGTCAAGGGAGAAATAGAGGCTTCTTCCAACAACAACAAAAAAAGGCTGAAAGATGTTGCTAACAAGAGATGTTTTCTACAAGAAGTGTTAAAAGAGGTTCTCCTATCTAAATCAAAGAGATAAACTTTAAAAGCAAAAAAAGCTAAATAGGCTAATATGACAAAACCAGACAACAAAAAGTAAGATGGCAGTAGCAAGTCCTCAAATATCAATCCTCACTCTAAATATAAATGGACTGACCTCAACAATTAAAAGGATGAATTAAGAAACAAAACCCAACTATATGCTATTTTCAAGAAATTCACCTAAGATCTAGAGACACAGACTCTCGAAAGGATGCAGAAAAGTACTCCAAGCCAATGGTGTGACTAAAAGTAAGAAATCAAAATCTCCTACATTCATCTCAGATAAAATAGACTGCCAACAAATAAGGTAAGAAAAGATGATGTACATTTTACAATGTTAAAAGGATCAATACAACAAAAAGACATTATACTTATTAATATATATGCACTCAATGAAGGAGTATCCAAATATATCAAGCAAATACTAACATCTAAATAGAGACATTGACAGCAAAACAATAGTAGGGGACTTAAGCAATACTTTCAGTAAAAAGCAGACCATCCATACAGAGAATCAATAAAGAAACAAGATTTTTAGACAACAAATTAGAAGAGATGGACTTAATAGCTATTATTTCCCCCTAAAACAGTAGACTACACTTTCTTTTCAAGCAATCATGGAACATTCTCAAGGATAGACCATATGTTGAGACACAGTCAAATCAATAAATTTTCAGAGATTGAAATCATGTCTCTCATCCCTTTGGATCATGAGAGCATCAAACTACAGAGCAGCAAAAGAGGAAGTAGAAGAGAACTAGAAACGAGTGGAGGATAAACAACATGCTATTCAATAAGCATTGTGTAAAGGAGGAAATTAAGGATGAATTAAAAAAAAATCTGGAATCAAATGAAAAGGAAGCCACATATCACATT